>CM056722.1:81182924-81805040 GCA_029844215.1 Przewalskia tangutica | reverse complement strand
CGCCATACCTGAATGTACATAAAGCTACAATGGTAGGAGAGCATACCCAAGACAAGCCTCGGAAAGCGGGGCTTTCCCAGCGGCGGTGATCCTAGGAGCGGGGATCAACAACGGGAGTACCTCACTGCGGCATGAGCGTAGCCCGAAGGAGTCGATCTAGGTACCAAGTATGTGAAGCGTAAAGTACTTAAATGAAATCATATCATTTTAAAACCAATTTTACAAATATGCGAAACAACGATGTAACGCACATAGTGCCTGCGTAATTGTCACGACCGAGCAGGGGCGTGGTAGTGCCTTACCGGACACCACTAGTGATACAACATCGAGAGAAAATCAGCGGAAATAAAAACATGAACACGAAACAAGAGATATGAAAAAGCAGTCGGCCAAAGCGGTTGCCTTCTTGCGTATATATCTGAATGCGACGATTACTTCCTTTACAACCACGCTTAGCGGTACTACGGACCTCTAAGAAAGTGACAACAACTATGGCGGGACGGGGCCCGCCATACCACAGAATGTACAAGAACCTACGGACTCGGGTAACATACCACAAGATAAGCCTCGAGAAACGGGGCTTCCCAATCTGGCTGTGATCCATGGCGAGGATCCTGGCCGTGTACCTACCTGCGGCATGAGCGGCCAGAAGGAGGTCGGCAACAATTACAGTATGTGGCGAAATCACGTAAATGAAATCATGGCGATCTATATAAAACAAGAGACATGTATGATAGCCAAACTACGATTTACAACATAAAAGTAGTCATGTCAAGTCGGGGACTCGCACCTCAAAGTCATCCTCATGCGTGGAACTCCTTCACCTGGCCGGTTAGGTATAAATCGTGTAATCGTTATAACATGTCTCGGCCCGTCCGTGGGACTCGAGGTGGAATCGTGTGGAATCGTGTCTCGGCCCATCCCATGGGACTCGATAAGAATCGTGTGGAATCGTGTCTCGGCCCGTCTCGTGGGACTCGATGGGAATCGTATGGAATACATGTCTCGGCCCGTCTCGTGGGACTCGATAGAATCGTATGGAATACATGTCTCGGCCCGTCTCGTGGGACTCGATAGAATCGTATGGAATACATGTCTCGGCCCGTCTCATGGGACTCGATAGGAATCGTATGGAATACGTGTCTCGGCCCGTCTCGTGGGACTCGATAGAATCGTATGGAATACATGTCTCGGCCCATCTCATGGGACTCGATAGGAATCGTATGGAATACGTGTCTCGGCTCATCTCATGGGACTCGATAGGAATCGTATGGAATACATGTCTCGGCCCGTCTCGGGACTCGATAGGAATCGTATGGAATACATGTCTCGCCCGTCTCGCGGGACTCGATAGGAATCGTATGGAATACGTGTCTCGGCCCGTCTCATGGGACTCGATAGGAATCGTTCACAACCAATCACCGCCTCCATCGAGAGCCGGCGGTATAGAAATACGATACTTGCACAACAAGGCTATCACACGAAAACATAGGCAAGTTACACACAAGGTACTTTCATTTTATGTCAAAGTCGGGTTTTAACCCCAAGTACTACATCGTTAAATTCTTTTAAAAGATCCATTTCTTTTACAAAGGTCACGATACCGTAGTATTAACATAGAGTGACTAACATTTATAAGTAAACCAAAACACTTTCCTTATTAAAATCAAGTATGACATTCTTTTCCAAAAGTTCAAGTTTGCCTAATTTCAAATGCTCGAGTCTCTTATTTTGAAAGATTCCATAGATCATAGTCTTAATCACTTAACGTAATCTCCTTTTAAAACAATTGAGTAACATATGCCTTATGTGTGAGTAGCTTGTTCTTGTTTATAACCATCTTATTAAAGCGACCATGATCTAGGAAATGTAATACAATTTTGTCTTATCTTAGCTTACATGCGGATGGAGGTTTCTCTTGGTTTTAATATAATTAATTAGTCAATACATTTCCTTTATTAACGCTATGATGGTTTGTTCGATACTTATTCTCATTTCGAAATCAATAAAACATTATTCTTTAAAAGTCAAGTACTCATTACTCACGAATGAGGTTTCACAACTTTTTAACAAAATTCATAGTCCTTAACATTTCATAAAACGTCATTTATAAGTTAAGTCTCTTATCTTTTAAGATCAAGTCTCTTAACTTCTAAAATCAATAAACCATACTTTTACCTACAGAAAGTCGTTATAACTAACTTCCCATAAAGCTATTATAAAACCTTATGTTTTAAACCAACAAAACTCGTTTAGCACGTCGTCTACCGTACTACATAGTTCACAACAATCGTGCTAGAAAAGATAGGAAGAGGTTCACATACCTCGCGGCGATTATCGACAAATAGCAAGCGCTCCAGTACTTGAACCCGTCGGCTACTCCTTTAGCCAAGTAGATCACGCCACACGTAGTACTCCACTCCTAAAATGGTCATAGTACTTCTATCAAACCTTTCTTACCATTGAAGACTTATACCAATAAAAAGCCCTCTAATTCTACGGAAAATTCGTACTTCCCGTTTTACATACTTTTCCATATTTCTCCAAGGCGAATAACGTAATTATATGCCATATATAAGGCGTAATAATTAAACAACATAAAGAAGGGGATTACGCCCAAGCGGTAGCGGTTTACTATCACGCCTTCATAATAACAATAAGTAAAGAAGGGATTACGCATGGCCGTGCAGCGGTTTACTATCACGCATTCATAATTGATACAATAATTAAAAAGGGGATCACCGCCAAGCGGAGCGATTGAACAACCTTCCGCCGCGAAATGTAAATACGATCCAAAGTAAATACGATCAAAGTAAATCTGATCCTTAAGTAAATCTGATCCTTAAGTTGGGGTCCTTGGCCAACTTTGTCCATTTTACTTATCCAAATTACTCATTAGTCATCCAACTTATATTTCCATTCTTAATATAAGTTATAGTTACTTTGTTAATTACTTCTTCACAAGTAAGATACGTTTGATACGTTGGATACGTTTTTTACCATTTTAATGGCGAACGACCAATCCTTTCTTTTAACAAGTTAACAAGATCCAACTCTTCCAAACTTTACTCCATATATTATATACTCCATAATATACTTATAATATATGTATAATAACCAATTCAAAAAGAGGTTTAAGTTTCACTACCTCAAAAAGCCCAAGAATATCCAAGTTCTTAAAGTCGCTCCAAGCAAGTCTTAGCTCCAAATCTTTACGTTCCAATCCGCTACAAGCAACCCATAAAAGCTGCTAACCAACTTCTCTTGAGAACCCGACTCAAAAGTGAAGAACAACGGGTTTCCAACTAGCAACTTTCGGCCAAGGCAACAAATAGAGGTTAGGGGTGTGAAATCTTTTCCAACTCTTGGTACACAATCTTCCTAACACCTTAGGGAAGAACACTTGAGAGTTTAAGAATTGTTGGACAAATTTAGGTCAAGATGAGGGCCCAGCGTGAGCAACAATGAAGGGAGAGGGAGGGTTTTTCAAGTCTTGAAATGGTTAAGTGTGGAAGATTTCATCAACTAGTAGTGTATATATAGGACAACCAAGGGCTAGGATGAAGGCAAGTGTGTGGTTGAGATTGGGGACAAGTGTGTGTGGGTCCCACAAGCCACTTGTCCACACTAAAATATCTTGCAAGACAAGGCCACTTGTCTTGCCACTTGGCACATAATTTCGGCCACAAGGCCACCTAGGGGGGGTGAGACGTGTCGCCCTCCTACTCGTCCCAATTATTTCCTCTTCCGAAAATATCCATAATGGCCAAAACCTCAAAAACAAAGCGGGCCCCACAAAACCGTAAATTTCTCCCGTGGGCCCAGCGTTACCATTCGGAAATAAAATTCCATAATTCTCAAATATTCCAAGAAGTCAGAATACCAAATCGGGAATCCAATTCCGTTAACGAACCTTTTCCTTTACAAAACCGGAAACTTTTAGTCGAAAAATCACGTCTTTCTTCCTTTCGATTTTTACGTCGTATTCTCGTGCGTGCGTCCTCGCATACATACCACGGAACTACGGGTATAACATTCTTCCCTTAGAAACATGCGTCGAATGTTCCTTCTAAGTCTCCAAGCGTACTTGCGTCGGTATAGTCTCACTATTATACTTACAAACCGATCATGCCACAAATGGCCAGAATATAACATGTGCGAAACTCAAATCCAAGCCAACGAGGATCACCTCGGCGATGTAAAAACAACACCAACTCGCTCGCGGTCCAAGGATACTTCGCCGCGCGCCCACTTCACAAAAATGATCACTTCCGTCTTGCTGCGTTCACTTCTTTCGCACTTGTCGTACACTTCCGAGCGCCGAACTCTTTCGAATCGTACCACACTTGATCATCGCCGGTTTCCAAAACCTTGAGTCACTACCTCCAAACTTGGTCATCTCACTAGTTTCAATTCCCACAAAGGCCATCCCGGCCTTCACGATCCGATTCTGGTCGACGCGTCCACGAACTCATCGATGGTTACCTAAACTGGGCCTAGCACCTCGTGACCCTACCACTGGCGGGACCACGAACTGACCCGCCCTAATCCGGGCTACGGGTTGACCCGCAATACGTCCTCAACCCGACCCTCCGTCGTGCCGAACTTTCTTGTTTCTCGATCCGAAACAATCTCACAAATCAAGTCAGGAAAACCTAGTGGTCTTCTTAGCTCAACTACCCCCTTTCGTATCACACCACTCAGGGACTTATCACACAATTATACCCCACATATACTATGCACTCCGACAAAGGTCAATCGTAAACAAAATCTTTTACTCAAGATGGCCTCACATCTAAGGTCTCCACGTATAATATTCTAAGGTTCACACCTTCCATGTCCTCATACTTACCTTTTCAAATACCCATGTTTTCTAATTCACACTTAACACAATGCTATCCGTATAGCACTCCACACGTATCCACCATAACAACATAACCAAGTCTCTTAAGGGCTAAAGGTATCTCTGTAACTACTGTCTTACTTCCTCTTTGTCGCTCTAACCATAATCATGCCCTGCAGGGCGCCTAGCTATATAAGGCGATGAACCAGCCACCGATCCCGAAGGCTGAGTCTCTACATCTGCGCTACCGCTAATCGGACAAACTCTCACCAAATGGCCTGCTGTCATGGCATAACAATCTCCCAAACTAGTGCGACACCACGAGGACCATCCTCGGCTCTCATCCATAGAACTGCGGCGACAACAATCAAGAAATCCGAAGTCTCAGAGTATCGGATCTATGGTGAATCACTGGTATTGCGGAACCACCGCTCCGTCGTCCTCATTCGACCACCACCTAGCGATGGCGGGCCATTTCCTTGAACTCATATCCTCGGTTCTGGCGGTGGGCGGAGGCTCGTATCGTGGCCTCCATGAAAGCGTGCGCTCTAAACTCAGCTGTGGCTAGCGTCGTCATAAAACTCGTCTTCTGAAGTACTATCTCATGTAAAGGCGGGCACGTGCCCTCGTAACCTACGTGTTCTACTCGTAGCTTCCTCTGTTGCCTTGCCCATCGGGCCTGGTTGCCTTCGCGAGCATAAGCGGTACATACGAATACGTCGGAGAGTCCACTTACAACACGACTCACAGGCACGATCTCGGAATGAGAAGAATGGAAACCAATCCTAAATATCCTGTAGCCTCACGATTATAGATGTGGTGCACAACACGATAATCAAGACTCTACTAGATACGGTGCAGTAGACACTTTCAGAGGATTAGCGCTCGATACCACTTTATCACGACCGAACCGGGCGTGTTGATGTCTTACCGGGCACCCTAGTGATACAACATCAGAGAAAATCAACGGAAATAAAAACATGAACACGAAACAAGAGATATGAAAAAAAGCAGGCCAACCAAGCGGTTGCCTTCTTGCGTATATATACAGAATGCGAGCAGTTACATCCTTTTACAACCACGCTTGATAGTACTCTGGACCTCTAAGAAAGTGACAACTATGGCCAGACGGGGCCGCCATACCACGAATGTACAAGAACCTGCGGACTCGGGGTAACATACCACAAGATAAGCCTCGGAGAGCGGGGCTTCCCAATCTGTTGGCTTGTGATCCATGGCGAGGATCCTGGCCGATGTACCTCTACTGCGGCATGACGCATCCCGAAGGAGGTCGATCTGGCAATTGCAGTATGTGAAACTGAAATACTGTAAATGAAATCATGACAGTCTATATAAAACAAGAGACATGTATGATAGCCAAACTACAGTTTACAACATAAAAGTAGTCATGTCAAGTCAGGGACTCACGCCCTCAAAGTCATCCCTCATGCCCGTGGAACTCCTTCCTCACTGCCGGCAGTCTAGGTATAAATCGTATGATACGTATAACATGTCTCGGCCCATCCCATGGGACTCGAGGTGGAATCGTGTGGAATACATGTCTCGGCCCAACCCATGGGACTCGATAAGAATCGTGTGGAATACATATCTCGGCCCATCTCATGGGACTCGATAGGAATCGTATGGAATACATGTCTCGGCCCATCTCATGGGACTCGATAGGAATCGTATGGAATACATGTCTCGGCCCATCTCATGGGACTCGATAGGAATCGTATGGAATACATGTCTCGGCCCATCTTGTGGGACTCGATAGAATCGTATGGAATCGTGTCTCGGCCCGTCGTGGGACTCGATAGGAATCGTATGGAATACATGTCTCGCCCATCTCGTGGGACTCGATAGGAATCGTATGGAATACATGTCTCGGACCATCGTGGGACTCGATAGGAATCGTTCACAACCGATCAGCCGCTCCATTGAGAGGCGGTGGTATAAATACGATGCTTGCACAACAAGGCTATCACACGCAAACATAGGCAAGTTACCGTGACTTCAAGGTACTTTCATTTTATGTCAAAGTCAGGGTTTAACCCCAAAGTACTACATACGTTAAATTCTTTTAAAAGATCCATTTCTTTTACAAAGGTCACCCGATACCCATAGTATTAACATAGAGTGACTAACATTTATAAGTAAACCAAAACATTTTCCTTATTAAAATCAAGTAACAACATTCTTTTCCAAAAGTTCAAGTTTGCCTAATTTCAAATGCTCAAGTCTCTTATTTTCGAAAGATTCCATAGATCATAGTCTTAATCACTTAACGTAATCTTCTTTTAAAACAATTGAGTAACATATGCCTTATGTGTGAGTAGCTTGTTCTTGTTTATAACCATCTTATTAAAGCAGCCATGATCTAGGAAATGTACTACAATTTTGTCTTATCTTAGCTTCTATGCAGATGGAGGTTTCTACTAGTTTTAATATAATTAATTAGTCAATACATTTCCTTTATTAACGCTGCAATGGTTTGTTCGATACTTATTCTCATTTCCGAAATCAGTAAAACATTATTCTTTAAAAGTCAAGTACTCATTACTCACGAATGAGGTTTCACAACTTTTTAACAAAATTCATAGTCCTTAACATTTCATAAGCGTCATTTATAAGTTAAGTCTCTTATCTTTTAAGATCGAGTCTCTTAACTTCTAAAATCAATAAACCATTCTTTTACTACGTAAAGTCGTTATAACTAACTTCCCATAAAGCTATTATAACACCTTATGTTTTAAACCAACAAAACTTCGTTTAGCACGTCGTCTACCGTACTACATAGTTCACAACAATCGTGCTAGAAAAGATAGGAAGAGGTTCACATACCTCGCGACGATTATCGACAAATAGCAAAAGCGCTCAAGTACTTGACCGTCGGCTACTCCTTAAGCCAAGTAGATCACGCCACACGTAGTACTCCGCTCTAAAATGGTCATAGTACTTCTATCAAACCTTTCTTACCATTGAAGACTTATACCAATAAAAAGCCTCTAATTCTACGGAAAATTAGCGTACTTCCGTTTTTACATCTTTTCCATATTTCTCCAAGGCGAATAGCAGTAATTATATGTCATATATAAGGCGTAATAATTAAACAACATAAAGAAGGGGATTACACGCCCAAGCGGCAACGCGGTTTACTATCACGCCTTCATAATAACAATAAGTAAAGAAGGGGATTACGCGCCCAGCCGTGCGCGGTTTACTATCACGCATTCATATGATACAATAATTAAAAGGGATCCACGCCCAGCGAACGCGATTGAACAATCTTCCCTTAACGAAATGTAAATCTGATCCAAAGTAAATACGGTCCAAAGTAAATCTGATCCTTAAGTAATCTGATCCTTAAGTTGGGGTCCTTGCGACTTTGTCCATTTACTTATCCAAATTACTCATTAGTCATCCAACATATTTCCATTCTTAATATAAGTTATAGTTACTTTGTTAATTACTTCTTCACAAGTAAGATCGTTTGATACGTTGGATCGTTTTTACCATTTTAATGGCGAGCAGCCAATCCTTTCTTTTAACAAGTTAACAAGATCCAACTCTTTAAACTTTACTCCATATATTATATACTCGTAATATACTTATAATATATGTATAATAACGATTCACAAAGAGGTTTAAGTTTCACTACCTCAAAAGCCCAGAATATCCAAGTTCTTAAAGTCTCCAAGCAAGTCTTAGCTCCAAATCTTTACGTTCCAATCCGCTACAAGCAACCCATAGAAGGCTGCTAACCAAACTTCTCTTGAGAACTGACTCAAAGTGAAGAACACTTAGGGTTTCCAACTAGCAACTTTCGGCCAAGGCAACAAATAGAGGTTAGGGGTGTGAAATCTTTTCCAACTCTTGGTACACAATCTTCCTAACACCTTAGGGAAGAACACTTGAGAGTTTAAGAATTGTTGGACAAATTTAGGTCAAGATGAGGGCCCAAAAACGTGAGCAACAATGAAGGGAGAGGGAGGGTTTTTCAAGTCTTGAAATGGTTAAGTGTGGAAGATTTCATCAACTAGTAGTGTATATATAGGACAACCAAGGGCTAGGATGAAGGCAAGTGTGTGGTTGAGATTGGGGACAAGTGTGTGTGGGTCCCACAAGCCACACTAAAATATCTTGCAAGACAAGGCCACTTGTCTTGCCACTTGACACATAATTTCGGCCTGAGGCCACCTAGGGGGGTGACACGTGTCGCCCTCCTACTCGTCCCAATTATTTCCTCTTCCGAAAATATCCATAATGGCCAAAACCTCAAAAACAAAGCGGGCCCCACAAACCCGTAAATTTCTCCCGTGGGCCCCACGTGACCATTTCCGGAAATAAAATTCCATAATTCTCAAATATTCCAAGAAGTCCGAATACCAAATCTGGGAATTCAATTCCCATTAACGAACCTTTTTCCTTTACAAAAACCGGAAACTTTTCCGTCGAAAAATCACATCTTTCTTCCTTTCCAATTTTTCTGTCGTATTCTCGTACGTACGTCCTCGCATACATACCCTGGAACTACGGGGTATAACAATAACCAAGAGCAAAATAGATATAACATAATTGGTCTTTTCTAGGCCGCTAATGATCGAAGCAAGGCCATTCGCCCATAGTATCATTATGCGTGCCTAATCCTGGAACTCCCGCTGTCCGCATAGGCCACATAGGCCCGCATGAGGTATTTCTCGCATCGAGGGTAGCTAACCCGCGGCATCATCCTGGACCGAAGTCGCGTAGTCTATGGACGCGTGAGGTATTCTCGCGTCGGCGTAACACCGGGTGATCGATCACGGAACTCCCGACTCGCATAGGTCACGTGGACCGCGTGAGGTATTCCTCGCATCGGTGGCAAGTCCGACATCATAACAAGTCGGGGTATGTGATATAATAGCGATCTGACGGGCTTATCTTTTAACAACGTAAGCCACAAGAATAACCACTTACAACATCACAAGACACTAACATAGCGTAACATGCGTGTTTACTTATCAAACCATCTTACTACACTTTCCAGAAATCAATACAAGACTTTCATAAAGAAATAAGTAAACCGTTCCTTTTATCTTTCTTAAGTCGTTATACCTAACTTCCCGTAAAGCTAGTATAACTCTTAAGCTTTTAAAACAGTATTACTTTTCTTTCAAAATGATTCATAACTCTTTTGAAATAATTCCAAGATTCTTATCATTTAAAACTCAAGTCAAAAGACATCAAAGTAAAACCAAGTTTAGTTAACACGTATGCGTCTACCGTACTATATATTTCAAAAGTATCATGCTCGAGAGGATAGGAAGAATCACATACCTCCTAATTTAAATCCACTGCCAGTCGAATATGTCGCGCATAGAGTATCAACCTATAATAGCCAAATCGTCTATCAGCGTCTAGACTACTATGTAGAATATTCTAAGCGAGAAGGTTCTCTATTCTACGGAAAATTGGGCGTTTCCCTACAGCCAAACTACACAAGTCTGTAAATCTGTTGATGTAAATCTGTTCAATTCTCTTCTTTTATACCGTCCTATAAATCTTATACTTAATTCTAAACTACTCTGATATGTAATCTCCAATTACAATAGAAGGACAAAGATTATTACCTCGATAAGCCCAAAATTATCCAAGATTAAATGTCGATCTGAACAACGTTTAGCTCTAATTTGCGCTCAGATAGCTCGAGAAACCCTTAGAAGTTTCTAAACAACTTACTTAATACTTCAACCAACTATGAAGATTTTCCTAGGGTTTAGTTTTGTGACTAAAGGATATAAAGTAGTATTTCGGGCTTTTAGTATTGTGGTAACTTGGGAATACAACAAGGGATTTAGGCTAAGGTATGTGTGATAGCAACAATCTTAGAAGACTATTTTCCTACCCCGGGGGGGTGGGTGTTTGGGACGAAGCTACTAGAAAGGGGGGAGGGTGTTTTGGGCGAGAGCACTTCTGAGGAAGGATTTTTGGAGACTTGGAAATTGTTAAGTGGATGAAGAAGTGTCACGACCGAACCGGGCCGTGTGGTAGTGCCTTACAGGGCACCCAGTAGACATACATCAGTGTCAGTGGAATAATAAATCAAGACATGAAACAAATGTAAAATGTAACCTTTGTTTATCTGAGAAAAAGTTGCCTTCGGCATATATATATGTACCAAGTCGCGATTACATCCCAACTTTACATGGGACTCTGGACCTCTAGGAATATAAACAACTATGGCGGGACGGGGCCCGCCATACCTGAATGTACAACATATCTCTGACGCGGGGAGAGTCGTGCCAAAAGTCGAGCCTCGGAGAAATGGAGCTCGACACGAGTAAGGATCCTAAGAGTGAGGATCTACCACTGCTTCCCTTTACTGCGGCATGAGCGGCCCCGAAGAAGTCGATCAACAGTACCAAATATGTGAAACTGTAAAGTACTTTAAATGAAATCGTATCATTTTTAAAACTAATTTTACAAATATGTATGAAACAACCAATGTAACCGCACATAGTGCCACAGCATAATCAAAAGCAAAATAGATATAACATAACTGGTCTTTTCTAGGCCGCTAATGATCGAAGCAAGGCCAATCGCCCATAGTATCATTATGCGAGCCTAATCACGGAACTCCGCGATCGCATGGCTACATAGGCGCGTGAGGTATTCCTCGCATCGAGGGTAGCTAACGCGGCATCATCACGGACTCCGCGATCGCATAGTCACATGACCGTATAGTCACACGGACCGCATGAGGCATTCCTCGCGTCGGGATAATACACGGAATGATCAATCCTAGAACTCCGCGACTCGCATAGTCACCGAACCGCGTAGGCCGTATAGACCGCGTCAAGGGTGGCAAGCCCTCGATATAACAAGTCGAGGGTATGTGATATAATAACGATTACAACGGGCTTAACGTTTAACAGCGTAAGCACAAGAATAACCCCTTACACAACATCACAAGACACTAACACGCGTGGCATCATAACATGTTTACTTATCAAACCATCTTACTACACTTTTGAAATCAATACAAGACTTTCATAAACAAATAAGTAAATCGTTCCTTTTATCTTTCTTAAGTCGTTACACCTAACTTCCCGTAAAGTTAGTATAACTCCTTAAGCTTTTAAAACCATGTATTACTTTTCTTTCAAAAGCGATTCATAACTCTTTTGAAATACTTCAAGATTCTTATTATTTAAAACTCAAGTCAAAAGACATCGAGTAAAACCAAGTTCGGTTAACACCGTCGTCACCGTACTATTTATATATTTTAAAAATATCATGCTCAAGAGGATAGGAAGAATCACATACCTCGCCGGTGAAATCCACGCCAAGTCGAATATGTCGCGTGAGTATCAACCTATAATAGTCAAATCGTCTATCAGCGTCTAGACTACTGCGTAGAATATTCTAGCGAAGGTTCTTACCTACGGAAAATTGGGCAGCACTTCCCTACCCGCCAAACTACACAAGTCTGTAAATACGGTCACATGTAAATGCAGTTCAACCCTCTTCTTTAGTATCCTTCTATACGATGTAATTACGGTTCAATTCTCTTCTTTAATATCCTTACATGTAATTACAGTTCAATTCTCTTCTTTAATATCCTTACATGTATCTTATACTTATTTCTATACTACTACGATATGTAATCTCCAATTCTGATAGAAGGACAAGATATTTACCTCGGTAAGCCCAAAATTATCAAGTTTAAATGTCGATCTGAACAACGTTTAGCTCTAATTTGCGCTCAGATAGCTTGAGAAACCTTAGAAGTTTCTAAACAACCTACTTAATACTTGACCAACTATGAAGATTTCCCTAGGGTTTCGTTTTTGTGACCAAAGGATATATAGTAGTATTTCCGGGCTCTAAGTATAGAGGTAACTTTGGAACTACTACAAGGGATTGGCTAAGGTATTTGGGAATAGTAACAATACTTTGGAGAGATTTTTCTACCAAGGGGGGGGGGGGGGTTTCGGTCGAAACTACTAGGAAAGGGGGGGGGGGGGGAAGACTTGGACGAAAAACTATCAAGAGAGGGGAGGGATTTTGAGACTTGGAAAATGTTTGTGGCTGAAGAATTCTTGCAACTTAGGGGGGGGGGGGTATTTATAGGACCCTCAATGGCCAAGATTCAACCAAGTGTGTGGAGGAGATTTGGACAAGTGCAACCTTATCTATCTACTCCACAAATATCTAGCAAACATTGACCAAATGTTTTAGCCCTTTTAAACACAAAAAACGTGCCAAACATTGACCCTCCAAACCGTCCACTTGAGGGTGACACATGTCGCCCTCTCGTTGGTCCAAAATATTTCATCTCTCAGAAAAATCCAAAATAAATAAATTCTTGAAAACGCAAAATTCCCTTGAGTTGGAAAATTTTAGTCGGAAAAACAATTATTTTCGTAGGAAGCTTCACAATTTCGTCCCTAACATAATCCGGGCTTACACAATTGTACGTACGTCCTTACATACATACTCTGGAAAAATACGGGGTATAACAAGAAGTCTTGCACTTAAGGGGGGGTATTTATAGAACCTTCAATGGCCAAGATTCAAGCAAGTGGAGGGTGAAGATTTGGTTGCTTGTGTGAGTGGAGTCTTCCACCAAGTGTCCACCACAACATTGAGACATATGTCCACCACAACTTTGGGACATATGTCCACCACAAAAATAGCCATGTGGCTATCCACTTGCTCCTCCAAAAACCGTCCAAGGCACCTCCACTTGCCCCACAAAATATCTTCCAAGACCTTGACTAATTGACTTGGCCACTTGCCCACAATTTTCGTCCAACATGTGCCACCTAAGGGTGACACATGTCGCCCTCCTATTGGTCCAAAATATTTCCTCTCTCGGAAAAATCCGCAAAAAATTAAAATATTAAAACAGTAAAATTTCCTTTGAGTTGGAATCTTTTCGTTGGAAGTTCTAATTTCGTCCTTTACCTAATTAAGGCTTATATATTAAATGCGTCGTCCTCACATACATACTGCGGAAATACGGGATATAACATTCTCCCTCCTTAGAAATATTCGTCGAATGTTCCTTCTAGATTCAATTAAATCGAAGCGACATAGCTCGCACTTAAGCGGTTTGCAAATGCCACACATGGCCACAATACAACACTTAAGCATATATGATAATTAAAACCAGCAAGTAGGAAAGTGAGTTACCTGGAGGTGTGGGGAATAAGTGAGGATACCTCTGCCTCATGTCCTCCTCTGCTTCCCACGTCATCTCCTCTCTGTGCTCGTTCCGCCATAAGACGCTTGTGGAAGCCACGTCCTTTGTCGTGATCGCCTAACTTTGACGATCGAGTATCGTATGGGAATCTCCTCATCGACAACCCCTCGGTCACACGGACATCGTCAATCGGGTGCACTACAGATGGATCTCGATACATCTCCTCGGCATAGAAACATGGAAAACGGATCTGCCTCGTATCGGACGGCAGATCCAACTCATAGGCAACCTTGCCTACCCTGCGGACAATCTTATAAGGCCCAATGTAACTTGGGCTGAGTTTCCCTTTCTTCCCGAATCTCATCACACCCTTCATAGGTGATACCTTCAGAAAAATCCAATCAGCAACCTCAAACTCCAAATGTCGAAGCCGATGATGCGTCGACTTACATCGACTCTGTATCCGATTAACGCTCACGGATAAGATTCACCTTATCCACTGCCTGCTGTATCAAGTCCGGCCCAACCAACTGAACCTCGCTCACATCAAACCAACCTATCGGCGACCTGCACTTCCTCCCATATAAGGCCTCATAAGGCGCCATCCGGATCTTTGGGTGGTAGGCTGTTATTATCATGAAACTCTACTAGCGGCAAATGATCCTCCGGTACCCACGAAATCAATAACACGGGCTCGCGGCATATCCTCGAAGTGCGGATGATGCGCTCTGCTGTCCGTGCATGCGAGGATGGAATGCGATCTTGCGAGGCTCACTGCGTCCCTAATCCGCCTGGAAAGACCTCAGGAAGTTAGCGTAGCGGGCTCCGCATGCGATATGATAGAAATAGGGACGTCATGCAGTCTCACGATCTCTCGGATGTAATGTCTAGCATAATCCTCAGCCAAAAAAGTCGTCCTGACGGGAAGAAAGTGGGTTGATTTCGTCAGCCTGTCGACGATAACCCAGATAGAATCATGCTTATGCGAGTGCGAGGTAATCACGTGATAAAGTCCATGTTGATCACCTCACTTCGGTCGGGATCTCATCGTCTGCAATAATCCACGGGCCTGCGGTGCTCTGCCTTACTGCGCGACAACACGGGCGGAGCAACAAACTGCGCAGCGTACCTCTTGAGCCATCCGCGATACGGATCGAGGTCGTGGTACATCTTTGTCGACCGGATGGATGAAATGCGCCGTATGTGCTTCCGCAGAACCTGCTGCGAAGTCACGCAATATCCGGAACACACAACCTGCCCTCAAACCTTAGCACCCAGCCGGTGCTACCTCAGGACCCTTCCGTCACGAAGAGCGTATCGCGATCCGTGTCAAAATCGGATCCTCAATGTTGCCTCTTCGCCTCGCCGGCGATGGAAGACTCGGCAACCTCTCGAACCGAACCCGCTGCTATCGGAACCAATCGGTCGGACTCCAGGCTCGCTGGCGATGTAACTCGCGGACCATGCCCTCTCTACGTGGCTGCACATCGATAGACTCCGTCGACCTACGACTAATGGCATACGCCGAACATTGACCTTCCTGGGTGGTACGGGATATCGACATCATAATCCTTGAGTAACTATAACCACCGTATGCATCGTAAGTTCGGCTCCCTGCGGTGAAGATATCTTTGGAGGCTCTTGTGGTCGGTGTAAATATCCACATGAACTCCATACAAATAGTGCCTCAGGATCTTGGCGTGAATCACGGCGCTGCAAATCATGGGTGGGGTAATTCTTCTCATGCTTCTTGGTGCCGAGATCGTATGTTATAACCTTGCCTGCTGCGTCAACACACGTCAAGCCGATGCTAGCGTCACGATATACCACATAGCGTCTGGACCTGCGGAAGAGTAAGCTGGGCGGTCGTCAATCTCTCCTTGATGGCTGGAAGCCCTCCTCACAAGCGTTCGTCGGCGAAACTTAGCGCCCGAGTCGGCTTAGTCAAGTCTTTGAAATAGAGGCAAACTTCTCCACGAACCTCAGATAGTAACTGCAAGGCCCGAGAAAGTTGCGCACCTCTGCCGGAGTAGTAGTTCTAGGCCAACTCGACTATCTCGATCTTGGCGTATCCACGAATACCATCGGCTGACAATGTGCCCTAAGAGCGCCACGAAGCCAGCAAAACTCACACTTCAAAAACTTGGCGTCTGTGCATTGGTCTGGAGAACTCTACGGCCGTCCTCAAATGCTCGCGTGCTCCGCTCTGGCGAGAATAAACCAAGATGTCATCAATGAATACTATCACAAGCGTATCCAAAAATGGCGAACACTCGGTTCATCAAATCCATAAATACCGTCGGGCATTGGTTAAACCGAAAGACATAACCACGAACTCATAGTGCGTCGGGTCGGAATGCGATCTAGGGACATCGTCTCTCTAACTACTTTGATGATAGCGATCGCGGATCAATCTTGGAGAAACATCTACGCACCACTGAGTCGAACAAATCATCAATCACGGAAGGGTATCATTCTTAATAGTCACCTTGTTCATTTGCACGTAATCAACACGTGCGCGGCGTCGGTCCTTCTTCTTGGCGAACAATGGCGCTCCCGGGGAGAAACACTAGGCACGATGAAGCCGCTTCTCTAGCAAATCTCTCGGTGGTCCTTGACTCTCTCAACTCGGCGGGTGCCATTACGTATGGCGGAATGGATATAGGCGAGTGTATGGCGACATCGATACAAAACTCTATCTCCTCTCGGAGGAATACGGGAGGTCGTGCAGAAAGCTCTGTCGAGAACTCTCGACTCAGGCCCGGTGAAAATCTGGTATCGCGACCTCGGTATCAAATACCGAATGAGATGGTAGATATACATACGCACTTATCTTCCTAGCCTTGATGTAAGAAATAAACCTACCCCTCGGCGACACAGTGTTCCCCTCCCACTCAATAACCAGCTCCCCAGGAAATTGGAACCGTACCACTCTCTCCCTGCAGTTTACATTGGCGTAACAAGAAGCTAACCAATCCATACCGTGATCGCATCAAAATCGGTCATATCCAACTCTATCAAGTCGGCTGAGTCGGCGTGCGTAAAATCCTTTGGGCAAGCCATATATCCGCCAGAGCTACCAGAATCACCCATTGGCGTAGCTACCTCGAAAGGGTCTATGGACTCGGGCTCTATCCTATCCTACTAGCAATAAGGGAGATATATGGGGCCAGTAGAACCGGATCTATCAAGGCATACCGTCACAACAAGCCCGATAAAGTACTGTGGCGACGTTCGCGATGCCTCACGGTCTGTCGGTGGACAAGGCATAAATGCGATTACGAGGACCGCTAGAACTAGGACCCTGCCATGACCTCTGCGCGACCTGCTGGTCCTGAGCACCACGCCTCGGGGCGGCCGTCGGTGAAGAAGACCGTGAAAAGACCTTGAGGTGACCCTACCATCTGCGGCGCCTCTGGTGGACGGTCTCTCGCGTAGTGACCTGCTGGCGCAAGTGTAGCAAACTCAGTAGTACCACAACTCCGGAATGGAATCTACGCGTCGGACATCGAGAGGACCTCGATCGGTTAGCACCTGCTACCACGGAAGTCAAGTCACGGGGCCTGATCTTCCCGAATACCATGGTATCACGAAGATGGTGTAGGAGTGCTCTGAGCTGGCTGTGGTGCAAATCTAGTCTGTTGCTGAGATCGTCCACCCCGAGAGCCACCAAAAGACCACCGTCTGGCCTTCTGCTGAAATCGACAACCGGCCTCTCGCTCCTCGCATCGGTCATAAGCTGCGTGCGGGCAATATCCATGCGGTGAAGATCTACAAGCGACCTACGCCAAATAGTCGTCGAGCGGTGGCGTGGCGGTGCACTCGGTCCTCCATGTACGCCACCAATGCGGGGACATGTCGAGCAGCGAGTCGAACTCCACGTTGTACTCGGTGTGCGCCTCTGCATCTCGGCGTCAATCTGTCGGCCGTGCCCTCGCCATCTGCGGAGGCAGAAGTGGTGAGAAAAGCCTCGAGAACTTCGTCCCATACATTTGGAAGGGCATGCTCTCCGGGACAGCTCGCGAATCAAACCAATCGGCTGCGGTATCACGTGGCGATGTGAACCTAATACCGCGGACTCGGTCTCGAAGACACGATCACTCGTGATCCGCTGTAGTCGGATGAACTCCTGCGGATCATCCTCGGGCCTCGACGTAGAACTGCAGCGCTACTGACTCGAGAAAATCCGTAGTCTCAGTTATCCGGTCTAGGGTGAACCACGGGTTCTCTTTGGGCTGCTGCGTCGGCCCTATCCAAATGTCGGCCTGATCACGGCTGTGGCGGGCGTCTCCCTGTATCCCATCTCCTCTGCTCCAGGCTGTGGGACGGGAGGCGCAGGTACTGTGGTCTCAGTGGCCACTGCTGCGGCTCTAAACTCTGCTGGGGCCGGCGGCGTCGTGGAACTCGTCGTCTGAGGTATCGCCTCGGGTAAAGCGGACACAGGCCTCGTGACCTACGTGTCCTACTAGCGGCTCCTCGGCGACCTTGCCCACGGGCGGGTTGCCTTGCGTGGAGGCATAGCGATGCAGAAAGAAATACATTAGAGGAGTCCAACTTATAACACAACTCTAAGGCACGATCTCAGAGTGAGAAGAATGGAAACCAATACTAAATATCTTATAGCCTCCTGATTATCGGTGTGGTGCGCACACGATAATCAGACTACTAGATACGATCTATAGACACTTTCAGGATTAGCGCTCTGATACCACTTTTGTCACGACCGAACCGGAATGGTGAGTGCCTACGGGCACCTAAGTAGACATACATCAGTGTCGGAATATAAAAACAAGACATAAAGCAGTTGTAAAATGAGACACGATTTTATGTGAGAAAATGTCGCCTTCGGCATATATATATAAACATAGTTTTGCGATTTACATCCCAGTGTACAATAGGACTACAGACCTCTGAAGATAAACAACTATGGCGGGACGGGGCCACGCCATTACCTGAATGTACAAAACTATATACAACAACGGGAGATCGTACCCAAAGTCGAGCCTCGGAGAAGATGGAGCTCACGACACCAAAGCAAAAGATCCTAAGGATGTGGATCTAGCACACCTTGCCCTTACTGCGGCATGAGCGCGGCCCAGAAGGAGTCGATTACGGTACCAAGTATGTGAAGCGTAAAGTACTTAAATGAAATCAAAGTATTTAAAACCATTTGCAAATACAATCGGTTCATTTGCACATAGTGCGTATCACAAACAAGAACAATAATAGGTAAGCTATGCGAGTCTTTTCTAGGCGCGAATGATCGAAGCAAGGCGATCGCCCGTAGTATCATTATGCGTGCCTAATCACGGACTCCATGATCGCGCATGGGTCACCTGAGACCCGCGTGAGGTATTCCTCGCATCGGGGAGCTAACCGGTACCCTCACGGACTCCGCGATCGCGTAGTCTCGATAGACGCGTAGTCACGCGGACGCATAGGAATCCGCGTCGGGATAAAACACCGGAATGATCAAGCCTGGAACTCCGCGACTCGCGTAGTCACCGCGGACCGCGTGGCGTATAGACCGCGTCAAGGGTGGCAAGCCCTCGGTATAATAAGTCGAGGGTAGGTGATATAATAACATTACAAGCCCGACTTACCGTTTAGCAGCGTAAGCCTGACAAGAATGACCACTTTCCACGACATCACGAAGACACTAACACACGTAGCATCATAATATGTCTATTTATCAACAATCTTACTACACCTTACAATCAATACAAGGTTTTTATAACAAATAAGTAATGATTCCTTTTATCTTTCTTAAGTTGTTATACCTAACTTCCGTTATAGATAGTATAACTCTTAAGCTTTTTGTTTAAAAACCAAATATTTCTCTTCTGTTAAAATGTTTCAGTATTCTTTTGAAATGCATCAAGATTCTTATTATTGGGCTTAAGTCAAAGACATTGCGTAATTATTATTGAGTTAACACGTATCGTCTAGTACTATATATATATCTTAAAATATCATGCTTAAGAGTATAGGAAGAATCACGTACCTTACCGTGAAAACCACCTGCCAAGTCGAATATGTCGCGAGAGAATCAACCTATAATAGTCGAACCGTCTATCAGCGTCTAGAATACTGCATGTTGATTCTAAGCGAGAGGGTCCTCATTCTACGGAAAATCGGGCGACTTCCCTACCCGTGGCTACTCAAGTCTCTGTGAAAATAGTCTAAGTAAGTATAGTTCAATTATTCTTCTTTTAAACCCTTCTCTTGTGATATGATTCAATTCTATTCTTTAATATCCTTCAGTGTATCTTATACTCAAGTCTATACTATTCTTATGTGTAATATCCAATTACAATAGAAGGACAAGAGTATTTACCTCGATAAGCCCAAAATTATCCAAGTTAAAAGTCGATCTGGCGAGGTTTAGCTCACAATTGCCTCAGATAGCTCCAGAAACCTTTAGAAGTTCTTCACAACTTCTACTAAGTACTAAGGGATTTGGGCTAGGGTATTTAGGAATAGTAACTATACTTGGAAGACAACATTTCTACCAAGGGAGGGGGGGTAGGTTTCGGCTAGGACTACTAGGCTAGAGGAGGGGAGTGTTGGACGAAAAGCTGTGAGGAGAGGAGGGATTTATTTTAGACTTGGAAAGTTTGTTTGTGGATGAAGAACTCTTCATCTTAAGGGGTATTTATAGGTCAAGCAAAGGCCAACCAATGGCCAAGATGAAGCCAAGTGCAAGGCAAGTGTAGGGTGAGGATTCACCAGTGTCATATCCATCTACTACACAAATATCCTACCAACTCCTTGACTTGTGCAAAGGCACAAGCGTGCCAATCGAGCCTCGAGTTGCCGTTCAATGAGTGTCACCCTCCGTTGGTCCAAAATATTTCATCTCTCGAAAAATCCGCAAAAATTATAAATGACATGGCGGAATTTACCTACGCGAGTTTAGTAAAGCGTTTACGTCGAAAAGCGATTCTTTTTGATAGGTGTGCCCAATCTTTTAGTCGATGCCTAACCTTAGGCAAAACTTTTATCGTATGCCTCGCGTACATACTCTGGAAATACGAGGTATAACATTCTCCTCGCCGAAACATTCGTCGAATGTTCCTTCCAAACGATTAACGAGAAAGCTTAAACAGTTTGCAAATGCTACATACGGCCACAAAACAACACTTAAGCACAAATGACAAAGAAAATTTACAAGTAGGAAAGTGAATTACCTGGAGGTGTGGGGAATAGGTGAGGATACTTCTGCCTCATGTCCTCGCCGACTTCCCACGTCATCTCCTCACTGAGCTCGTTCGCCACAAGACTTTGTGGAAGCCCGTCCTTGGTCGCGACGCCTAACGGCGATCGATTATCGCAATGGGAACCTCCTCAAGCGATAACCCCTCGGTCACGGGACATCGTCAATCGGGTGTACCTAAATGGATCGATACATCTCGCCGGCATAGAAAGCGTGAAAAACCGGATGCGCGCCTCGGATCGGACGGATCGACTCGTAGGCAACCTTGCCTGCCCTGCGGACAATCGATCGGCCCGATGTACCTTGGGTGAGTTTCCTTTCTTCCGAATCTCATCACACCGCCATGGGTGGCGCCTTGAGAAAACCCAATCATCAACCTCGAACTCGGATCACGGCGGCGATGATCTCATGACTTCATCGACTACGGGCCGTCGGCGCTCTGGATAAGTTTCACCTTATCCACTGCCTGCTGCACCAAGTCTGTTCCCACTAACTGCACCTCGCCTACATCAAACCATCCTATCGGCGATCTGCACTTCCTCCCATACAAGGCCTCATAAGGCGCCATCTGAATCTTTGGGTGGTAGCTATTATTATATGCAAACTCGACTAGAGGCAAATGATCCTCGGTACCCACGAAGTCGATAACACGAGCTCGCGACATATCCTCGAAGTGCGGATAGTGCGCTCTGCTGTCCGTGCATGCGTGGATGGAATGCGATGCTCGAGCTCACTGCGTCCTAAACCATACGGAAAGACCTCCGGAAGTTAGCGTGGTCTCTGCATGCGATATGATCGAAATAGGGACTCATGCAGTTTGACGATCTCTCGTATGTAAAGTCGGCATAATCCTCAGCCGAAAAAGTCGTCCTGACGGGAAGAAAGTGGGCTGATTTCGTCAGCCTGTCGACGATAACCCATATAGAATCATGTCTCCTGCGAGTGCGAGGTAATCACGATAAAGTCCATGTTGATCACCTCCCACTTCGGTCGGGATCTCTGTAAATGCGCAACAAACCACCGGGCCTGCGGTGCTCTGCCTTCACTGCGACGACAACGGGCGAGCTACGAACTCTGCGGCGTCCTCTTGAAGCCATCCCACCAATACACGGATCTAAGGTCGTGGTACATCTTAGTCGACCACGGATGGATAGAGTGCTTGCAGCGTGTGCTTCCCAAGAACCCTGCTGAAGTCACGAAACATCTGGAACACACAGCACGCCTCAAACCTTAGCACCCGTGGGTGCTACCTCAAGGACCATTCCCCTCACGAAGAGCGTATCGCGATAACGTGTCAAGCGGATCCTCGAGCGTTGCCTCTTCACCTCGCCGGCGATGGAAGACTCGGCAACCTCGCGAACTTGAACCCATCGCTATCGGAATCAATAAAGCGGACACAGGCTCGCTGGCGATGCAAATCACGAACCGTGCCCCTCCTGCCTGCGCATCGATAGACTCCCGTCGACCTACGACTAGAGCGTACGCCTGACATTGGCCTTCCGGGTGGTACGGGATATCGGCGTCATAATCCTTAAGCAACTCTAACCACCGTCTGCATCGTAAGTTCGGCTCCTGCTGGTGAAGATATCTGGAGGCTCTTGTGAGTGCGTATAAATATCCACATGAACCCATTACAAATAGTGCCTCGGATCTTCAAGGCGTGAATCACCGCGCGACTCGAATCATGGGTGGGGTAGTTCCTCTCATGCTTCTTAAGTGTCGGGATCGTGCACTATAACCTTACCTGCTGCGTCAACACGTCGGCCCGATGCGGCGCGTCACAATACACAACATGCCGTCTGGACCTGCGGAAGAGTAAAGCGAGGCGATCGTCGATCTCTCGCCGATGGCGGAAACCACGCTCCTGACATCAGTCCGCGAAACTTGGCGCTTTACGAGTCGGCATAGTCAATGGTGCGAGAGATAGAAGCAAACTTCTACGAACCGCCGATAATAACTGCGAGGACGAGCTGCGAACCTGCCGGAGTAGTAGGTCTAGGCCAAGTCTGGCGCCTCGATCTTGGCGTATCCACTCGAATGCCATCGGCCCGGCAATATGCCCAGAAAAGCCACGAAGTCAGCAAAACTCACGTTTGGAAAACTTGGCGTATAAGCTGCTGGTCGGAGAACTCTCGGCCTGATCGCCGAATGCTCGCGTGCTCGCGCTCTGGCGAGAATAAATCAAGATATCATCGATGAACACTATCACAAGCGTGTCCAAAAATGGTTTGAACACTCGGTTCATCAAATCCATGAATCTGCGGAGCATTGGTCAACAAAGACATGACCCTTAACTCATAATGCGTCAGGGTCGGAATGCGATCTAGGGACATCGCCTCTCGACTCGTACGATGATAGCGAGCGCGGATCAATCTTGGAGAAACATCTCGCACCTGCGGTGGTCGAACAAATCATCAATCACGGAAGGGTATCATTCTTAATGGTCACCTTGTTCGGTCATGTAATCAACACATGCGCGGCGTCCGTCATGCTTCTTCGCGAACAATCTGCGCTCGCGGGGAGAAACACTAGGCTGATGAAGCCGCTTCTCCGGCAAATCTCGCGTTGGTCCTTGACTCTCTCAACTCGGCGGTGCCGTTACGTATGGCGGAATGGAAATAGGAAGTGTGCGCTGACATCAATACAAAACTCTATCTCGTCTCGGGAGGATGCGGGAGTCGTGCGGAAATGCGTGCGGGAACTCTCGACTCTTTGGGCCCGGAAATCGCGCTGCGACCTCGATTATCAAACACGAGCGAGATGGTATATATACCGCCTGCGCACCATCTTCCTAGCCGAGGTAAGAAATAAACCTACCCGCCAGCGTCTGATGTTCCTCGCTCAACAATGGCTCCCGGGAAAATGGGCGTACCACTCTCTCTGCGGTCTACATTGGCATAGCGGAAGCTAACCAATCCATACCGTGATCGCGTCGAAATCGGTCATGTCGACTACCAAGTCGGCTGGTCGACGTGCATAAAATCCGGACAAGCCTATATACCGCCGAGCTACCAGATCACCCACCGGCGTAGCTACCTCGAAAGGGTCTATGGACTCGGGCTCATCCCTATCATACTAGCAACAAGGGAGATATGTAGGGGAGTAGAACCGTATCTATCAGGCATACGTCATGTCGGAGGCGATAAGGTACTGGCGATATCGGTGAGGCCTCTGATCTGTCGGTGGACAAGGCATAAATGCTGATTACGAGGCGCTAGGCTGGACCAGCGCCACGACCTGCCGCGACCTGGCTGGCCCATGAGTACCTGCCTCGGGCGATAAGCGTAGGAGATGATGAGCCGTAGCGGACCACATGGTGAGCCTACCACCAGTTGCCCCGGTCGAGACAGAGCCCTCGCAAAATGACCTGCGGCCACAAGTATAGCAAGCTCGGAGTAGTACTACGACTCACGAATGGAATCTACCACAGCGGACACAGCTGGCGGACCTCGATCGGTTAGCACGCACCACAAATCTGAAGTCTGGGGCCACGACACGCCCGAATACTCTGGCTGTACTGACAATGATGTGGGAGTGCTCTGAGCTGGCTGGGGTGCAAATCTAGACTGCTGCTGAGGCCGTCCACCCCGAGAACTACCAAAAGAACCGGCCGTCTTGGCCTTCTTCTGATGCTGATATCTGTCGACTCGTCGGTCTGCGCTCCTCGTCAGTGCATGAGCACGCATACGGGTAATGTCCGTATGCGGTGAAGAGCCACGCGCGCAAGACTTCGGCCATATAATCATCTAGCGGTGGCGTGGCGATGCACCATCCTCATATCCGCTACCAATGCGAGGACATATCGAGCCAAGAATCGAACTTCGACATTGTACTCCTAGCGTGCGTCCTCTGTCTCGGTAACAAAAATCTGTCGGCCCGCGCCCTCATAAATGCGTGGAGGCAAGAAGTGAGTGAGGAAAGCCTCGAGAACTCATCCCAAGTAGCGGGGCGCGTGCTCTCCCGTGATAACTCCGCGAATCAAACCAATCATTGCGGTATCACGCGGCCGATCACGAACCGAATCACGGACTCGGTCTCGGCGTACGATCACCCTCGTAATCCTCATGGCGGCGGATGAACTCCTGCGGATCATCCTCCGGCCTCGACCCGTAAAACTGCGGCGGGCTGACTCGGGAAATCTCGTAGCCTCAACTATCGATCTCGGGTGAACGCGAACGCTGCTGGGCTGGGCTGCTGCGTCGGCCTATCCTCGTATGCAGCCGATCACGGCCAATGGCGGGCCATCTCCTTGTACCTAACTCCTGCGCGGTGTGGGGCGGAGGGGCGGTGCGTGGTCTCTTTGGGGCCGGCGGCGTCGTGAAACTCGCCGTCTGGTATAGGCGGGCACGAGCCGCGTGACTCTCGGTGTCTACTAGCGGCTCACGCCATTGCCTTGCCAGGCTCGGGTTGCCTACGTGGAGGCATAAGCTATTCTGAAAGGAATACGTTAGAGGTCCAACTTATAACACGGCTCTAAGGCACGATCTCGAGTGAGAAGAATGAAACCAATCCTAAATATCCTATAGCCTCACGATTATTGGTGTGGTGCGCGACACAGATAATCAGAACTCTACTAGATACGATGCGTAGACACTTTCAGAGGATTAGCGCTGCGATACCACTTTTGTCACGACCCGTTCGGGGCGTGGTAGTGCCTACAGGGCACCCAAGTAGTCATACATCGAGTGTCGGAATATAAAAACAAGACATGAAACAAATGTAAATTAAGACACGGTTTTATGTGAGAAAATGTAAGCCTTTCGGCATATATATATAAACATAGTTTTGCGATTACATCCCAGTATGCAATAGGACTACAGACCTCAGAAGATAAACAACTATGGCGGGACGGGGCCCCGCCATACCTGAATGTACAAAACTATATACAACAACGGGGAGATCATACCCAAGTCGAGCCTCGGAGAAGATGGAGCTCACGACACCAAAGCAAAAAGATCCTAAGGATGTGGATCTAGCACCGCTTGCCACTTACTGCGGCATGAGCGCGGCCCGAAGGAGAGTCGATACAACGGTACCAAGTATGCGAAGCGTAAAGTAGTTAAATGAAATCAAAGTATTTAAAACCATTTACAAATACAATCGGTTCATTTGCGTAGTGCCATATCACAAACAAGAACAATAATAGGTAAGCGAGGTCTTTTCTAGGCGCGAATGATCGAAAGCAAGGCGATCGCCCGTAGTATCATTATGCGTGCCTAATCACGGACTCCGCGATCGCATAGGTCATGTGAGACCGCGTGAGGTATTCCCGCGTCGGGGAGCTAACCGGTACCTCACCGGACTCCGCGGATCGCATAGTCTCGATAGACCGCGTAGTCACGCGGGCCGCATAGGGAATCCCGCGTTGGGATAAAACACCGAATGATCAATCCTGGAACTCCATGACTCGCGTAGTCACGCGAACCGCGTAGGCGTATAGACCGCGTCAAGGGTGGCAAGCCTCGGTATAATAAGTCGAGGGTAGGTGATATAATAACATTACAATGACTTACCGTTTAGCAGCGTAAGCACAAGAATGACCCTCTTTCACAACATCACAAGACACTAACACGTAGCATCATAATATGTCTATTTATCAACAATCTTACTACACTTTACAGAAATCAATACAAGGTTTTTATAACAAATAACAAAACAGTTCCTTTTATCTTTCTTAAGTTGTTATATCTAACTTCCCATAAAGCTAGTATAACTCTTAAGCTTTTGTTTAAAACCAAATATTTCTCTTACATTAAAATGATTGATATTCTTTTGAAATGCATCAAGATTCTTATTATTAGGGCTTAAGTCAAAAGTCATTCAGTAATTATTATTGATTAACACGTATGCGTCTAGTACTATATATATATCTTAAAATATCATGCTTAAGAGTATAGGAAGAATCACATACCTTAGGCGAAAACCACACGCGAAGTCGAATATGTCGCGCGAGAATCGACCTATAATAGTCGACACGTCTATCAGCGTCTGAACTACTCATGCTTGATTCTAAGCGAGAGGGTCCTCTATTACCGTAAAATCGGGCAGCACTTCCCTACCGGGCTACTCGAGTCTCTTGTGAAAGCGGTCTAAGTAAGTATAGTTCAATTATTCTTCTTTTAAACCCTTCTTTGTGATAACGATTCAATTCTATTCTTTAATATCCTTCAGTGTATCTTATACTCAAGTCTATACTATTCTTATGTGTAATATCCAATTACAATAGAAGGACAAGAGTATTTACCTCGATAAGCCCAAAATTATCCAAGTTAAAAGTCGATCCTGAGCAAGGTTTAGCTCCTAATTGCACGCTCCGATAGCTCCAAGAAACCTTTAAAAGTTCTTCACAACTTTTACTAAGTACTAAGGGATTTGGGCTAGGGTATTTAGGAATAGTAACTATACTTGGAAGACAACATTTCTACCAAGGGAGGGGGTAGGTTTGGCTGGGACTCTTATGCTAGAGGAGGGAGTGTTGAACGAAAAGCTCATGAGAGAGGGAGGGATTTTAGACTTGGAAAGTTTGTTTGTGGATGAAGAACTCTTCATCTTAAGGGGGTATTTATAGGTCAAGCAAAGGCCAACCAATAGCGAAGATGAAGCCAAGTGCAAGGCAAGTGTAGGGTGAGGATTCGCCCAAGTGTCTTATCCATCTACTACACAAATATCCTACCAACTCCTTGACTTGTGCAAAGGCACAAAAGCGTGCCAATCAAGCCTCGAGTTGCGTCGATGAGGTGACAAGTGTCACCCTCCGTTGGTCCAAAATATTTCATCTCTCGGAAAAATCCATAAAAATTATAAATGACATAGCGGAATTTACTCTGCGAGTTTAGTAAAGCGTTTAGTCAAAAGCGATTCTTTTGATAGGTGTGCCCAATCTTTTCGTCAATGCCTAACCAAGGCAAAACTTTTGTCGTATGCCTCGCGTACATACTGGAAATACGGTATAACATATGGCAAGTCGAACAAATCATCAATCACAGGAAGGGGTATACGTTCTTAATGGTCACTTGTTATTTTGTAATCAACATGCGCGGCGTCCGTCCTGCTTCTTCACGAACAATCTGGCGCTCCCGGGGAGAAACACTAGGCTGATGAAGCCGCTTCTCCACAAATCTCTCGGTGGTCCTTGACTCTCTCAGCTTCGGCGGGTGCCGTTACGTATGGCGGAATGGAAATAGGCGAGTGTGCAGCGACATCGATACAAAACTCTATCTCCCTCTCGGGAGGATGCGGGAGGTCGTGCGGAAACACGTCGGGAACTCTCTCGACTCTTTGGAAGTGACTAAAAATCAGCTGCGCCTCGGTATCAAACACGAGCGAGATGGTAGATATACCCCACGTACCCGTCTTCCTGGAGGTAGAAATAAACCTACCCCAGCGTCTGATGTTCCTCCCGCTCGATAGCCGCTCCCGAGAAAGCGGAACCGTACCACTCTCTCCTGCGGTCTACATTGGCGTAGCAAGCTAACAATCCATGCCGTGATCACATCGAAATCGGTCATGTCGACTCATCAAGTCGGCTGAGTCGGCAGTGCGTAAAGTCACTGGGCAAGCCACATATATCCGTAGTGCTACCACGAATCGCCAGCTGGCGTAGCTACCTCAAAGGGTCTATGGATACATGCTCTATCCCTATCTTACTAGCAATAAGGGAAGATATATGGGGCAGTAGAACCGGATCTATCAAGGCATACATCGTAACGGATCGCGATAAGGTACTGCGTGACGTCGGCGGCGCGCCACAGTCTGCCGGTGGATAAGGCATAAATGCGGTTACGAGGACCGCTAGAAGCAGGACCGCGCCCACGACCTCTGCGCGACTGTTGGTCCACGAGAACCACGCCTCGGGGCGAGTAGCTGTAGGAGATGAAGGCCGTGAAAGACCACATGGTGACTCACCCTCTGCGCCGCTTGGTGGACGAGGCTCTCGCAAAGTGACCTGCTGGCGCGCTGTAACAAACTCTCGGGCGGTACCACAACTCCGTAATGGATCTGCATCGGCCACTGGAGGTGGTCCGTCGGTTATCACCTCTGCTACCACGGGCGTCGAAGTCACGGGGCCACAAATGTCCTCGAAGCGGTGCGAGTACTCGGGCTGGCGTGGTGCAAATCTAGGCTGCTTCTTGGTGTCGTCCACCAGAGCTACCAAAAGACCATGTCGTCACGGCGCTTACATTGTTGCTGTCGACCCGTCGGCTGTCACGCTCGCCGCGTCAAGTGCGTGAGCTGCATCACGGGTAATGTCCATGCACAGGTGGAGAGCTACACCGCGAGACTTCGGCCATATAATCATCTAGCGGTGGCGTGGCGGTGCACCTATCCTCGTATCTCGCTACAATGCGAGGGACATATCGAGCCAACGAATCGAACTCGGCGTTGTACTCCTGGCGTGCGCCTCCTGTCTCGTGACAAAAATTTGTCGGCCGTGCGCTCGCATCTGTGGAGGCAAGTGAGTGAGAAAAGCCTCGAGAACTTCGTCCCAGTAGGCGGGGCGCGTGCTCTCCGGGATAACTCGCGAATCAAACCAATCGGCTGCGGTATCACGCGCCTATGTGAACCGAAGATCCGCAGACTCGGTCTCGAAGCCTTGATCACTCGCGTGATCCTGTGGTGGCGGATGAACTCGCGTGGATCATCCTCGAGCCTCGACGTAGAACTCTGGCGACTCTGGCTCGGAAAATCCGCGACCTCAAACTATCTCGATCTCGGGTGAGCGCGAAATTCTAGAGGCTGAACTGCGTCGGCCTATCCTCGTATGCGGCCTGATCACGGCGATAATGAGCCGTCTCCTTGTACCTAACTCATGCGCCCTGGTGTGGGGTGGAGGCGAATGCGTGGTCTCTTTGGGACCGGCGGCGTCATGGAACTCGCCGTCTCGGTATAGGCCCGGGCACGAGCCCTCGTGACTCTCGGTGTCTGCTAGCGACTCCTCGGCCTTGCCCTTCTGGGCTCGGGTTGCCTTACGTGGAGCATAAGCTGTACAAAAAGGAATCGTTAGAGGTCGACTTATAACCGGCTACAGGCACGATCTCGAGTGAGAAGAATGGAAACCAATCCTAAATATCATATAGCCTCACGATTATTGGTGTGGTGCACACCGATAATCGAACTTCTACTAGATACGATGCGTAGACACTTTCCAGGATTAAGCGCTCGATACCACTTTTGTCACGACCGTTTGGGCCGTGGTAGTGCCTTACGGGCACCCAAGTAGTCATACATCGAGTAATCGGAATATAAAAACAAGACATGAAACAAATGTAAATTAAGACACAATTTACGAGAGAAAAGTCGCCTTTCGGCATATATATATAACCCAAAATCGCGATTCATCCCAGTATAATAGGACTCTGAGACCTCAGGAAGTAAACAACTATGGCGGGACGGGGCCGCCATACCTGAATGTACAAAACTATCTACAACAACGGAAATCATACCCAAAAGTCGAGCCTCGGAGAAGATGGAGCTCGTGACACCAAAGAAAAGATCCTAAGGCGAGGATCCGCTACTGCTTCCCTTTACTGCGGCATGACGCGGCCCGGAAGGAGGTCGGTCTGGTACCAAGTATGTGAAAGCGTAAAGTACTTAAATGAAATCATATCATTTTAAAACCGGTTTAACAAATATGCAAAACAAAGAAGGTAGCGCATAAGTGCCACATCACAAACAAGAGCAATAAGAGGTAAGCGCGAGTCTCTTTCTAGGCTGCGAATGATCGAAGCAAGGCGATCGCCCATAGTATCATTAAGCATGCCTAATCACGGACTCCATGATCCGCGTAGGCCACGCGTAGGCGCGAGGTATTCCCGCATCGAGGGTAGCTACTCCTCGGCGATCTGGACTCGTAGTCGCGTAGCGCCACATAGACGCGTAGCCACGAGGACCGCACACTAACACGGAACTCTCATAGCTCCGCATAGGCCGGGACCCGTGAGGTATTCTCGAATCATAGTCACAATTGCTTTGAGCTATACCACGCGTCGGAGGCGACAACCCGGTATCATGTCAAGAGGTGAGTGATATAATACTAACATAACGACTTATCGTTAAACAACATAAGCACAATAAGAATAACCTCTTTACACAAGCGTTTACAAGATACTAACACACGTAGCATCACAATATATCTACTCAACAAACCATCTTATTATACTTTCGAATCAATACAAGTCTTTCATAAACACATAAGTAAAGCTGCCTTTTATCTTTCTTAAGTCGTTATACCTAACTTTCCATAAAGCTAGTATAACTCTTAAGCTTTTGTTTAAAAACAAATATTCTTCTTCTTTCAAAAATGATTTATAATTCTTTTGAAAGACTTCAATTCTTATTATTAGGGCTTAAGTCAAAAGACATTGCCGTAAAACTACGTCGATTAACACGTCGTCTACCGTACTATATATATATTTTAAAATATCATGCTTAAGAGTATAGGAAGAATCACGTACCTCGCGGCGAAATCCACCGCCAAGTCGAATATGTGTGTGGAAGAATCAACCTATAATAGTCGAATGCGTCTATCAATGTCTAGACTACTGTAGACTATTCTAAGCGGAGGGTTCTTTATTCTACGGAAATTTGGCGACACTTCCCTACAGTCAAGCTACACAAGTCTCGTAAATGCGGTCACATGTAAGTATAGTTCAATTCTTCTTTATAATACTTACGGTGTGATTTCGGTTCAATACTCTTACGTATTATCCTTGATTGCAATCACGATTCAATTCTCTTCTTTAATATCCTTCTATGTGTTTTATACTTATTTCTATACTTCTACGGTATGTATTCTCCAATTCTGATAGAAGGATAAGATTATTTACCTCGATAAGCCCAATATTATCCAAGTATAAATGTCGATCTGAGCAAGGTTTAGCTCTGTCACGAGCGCTCCAATCCGCTCCAAGAAACCCTTAGAAGTTTCTACACAACTTCTACTCACAACTTCAACCAACAATGAAGTTTCTCTAGGAGTTTCGTTTAGTGGCTAAAGGAAGTATAGTAGTATTTTAGGACTCTAAGTATAGAGGTAACTTTGGAATTACTACAAGGGATTGGCTAAGGTATTTTTGGGGATAGTAACAACCCTTGGAGTATTTCTACCAAGAGGGGTAGTATTTCGGCTAGGGCTTCAAGAGGGGAGGTTTTGAGACTACGAGGAAGGGGAGGAGAGGGTGTTTGGCTAGGCTCTTTTGGAGGGAAGAGCTTTGGGCGAGAGCTCTTAAGGGAGAAGGGATTTTGAGACTTGGAAGATAATTTGTGGATGAAGAACTTCTTGACTTTGGGGGTATTTATAGGGCTTTCAAGGGCGAAGATGAAGCCAAGTGGTAGGCAAGTGTAAGGTGGAAATTTAGGCAAGTGTCCTTATCCATCTACTACACAAATATCCTACCAACTCATGACCAAAACTTAGCACAAAAAAGCGTGCCAAGCAAGCCGCTGCCGTCGGCGAGGTGACAAGTGTCACCTCTCGTTGATCCAAAATATTTCATCTCTCGGAAAAATCCATAAAAATAATAAATGACATAGCGGAATTTTCCTTTCGCAGTTTGGAAAAGCGTTTAGTCGGAAAAACGATTCTTTTAGTGTGTTGTGCACAATATTTCGTCACAATGCCTAACTAAGGCTAAACTTTAGACGTGCTCCTCACGTACATACTGCGGAAATACGGTATAACGAGGCCCGTAAAAGCGCACCTCTGCCGGAGTAGGTCTAGGCCAGTCTGGCGCCGATCTTGGCGTATCCACCCGAATACCATCAGCCCGACAATATGCCCAAGAAAAGCCACGAAGTCAACAAAACTCACGTTTGGAAAACTTGGCGTATAAGCTGGTCTGGAGAACTCAACGATCGCCGAATGCTCGCGTACTCCTCTGGCGGGAATAAGCCAAGATGTCATCAATGAATACTATCACAAGCGTATCCAAAAATGGCGAACACTCGGTTCATCAAATCCATAAAAACCGCTTTGAGCATTGGTCAAACCGAGCGACATAACCACGAACTCATAGTGCTGTCTGGTCAGGAATGCGATCTAGGGACATCCGCCTCTCTAACTCGCGCTGATGATAGCGATCGCGGATCAATCTTGGAGAAACATCTACGCACCTGCAACCGGGTCGAACAAATCATCAATCACGGGAAGGGGTATCATTCTTAATAGTCACCTTGTTACGTTTGCACGTAATCAACACGCGTGCGCGGCGTCCTTCTTCTTTCACGAACAATCTGGCGCTCCCGGGGAGAAACACTAGGTCTGATGAAGCCGCTTCTCGACAAATCTCTCGGTGGTCCTTGACTCTCTCAACTCGGCGGTGCCATTACGTATGGCGGAATGGAAATAGGCGAAGTGTGCAGCAACTGTCGATACAAACTCTATCTCCTCTCGGGAGGATACGGAGGTCATCTGAAACACGTCAGGAACTCTCGACTATTGAGCCGACTTAAAATCGTACATGACCTCGATATCAAACACCGAATGAGATGGTAGATATACCCCTACGCACCATCTTCCTAGCCCGAGGTAGGAAATAAATCTACCACGACCACGGTGTTCCTCCCACTCAATAACGGCTCCAGAAAGCGGAACCGTACCACTCTCTCCCTGCGGTCTACATTGGCGTAGCAAGCTAACAAATCCGTACCCGTGATCATATCAAAATCGGTCATATCCAACTCTATCTAGTCGGCTGAGTGACGATTGCATAAAGTCCTTTGGGCAAGCCATATACGCCGAGCTACCGAATCACCCATGGCGTAGCTACCTCGAAAGGTCTATGGACTCGGGCTCATCCCTATCTACTAGCGATAAGGGAGATATATGGGGCCAGTAGAACCCGGATCTATCAAGGCATACCGTCACAACATGGCCCGATAAAGTACTGCGGACATGGTGGCGCCTCGCGTCTGTCGGTGGACAAGGCATAAATGCGATTACGAGGACCGCTAGAATCGACCGTGCCACGACCTCTGCCGCGACCTGCTGGTCCATGAGTACCTGCGCTCGGCGAGTGCGTAGGGGCGAGGCCGGCAAAAGACCTGAGGTGACCCTGCACCATCTGCGCGCCTGGTGGACGGACTCGCGTAGTGACCTGCGGCGCAAGTGTAGCAAACTCAGGTAGTATCACAACTCCCGAATGGAATCTACCACATCGGACACTGAGAGGACCTCGATCGGTTATCACCCTACCTGGAAGTCAAGTCACGGGGCCCCGACTGCCCGAATACCTGGTCACGAAGGCGGTGTAGGAGTGCTCTGGTGGTTGTGGTGCAAATCTAGTCTGCTTCTTGAGACCAGTCCACCGAGAGCTACCAAAGATCCTGTAGTCTGGCGCTTAACCTGCTGGCGATATCTGCCGACCGTCGGCCTCTACGCTCCTCGCATCCAAGTGCATGAGCCTGAATGCGGGCAATGTCCATGCCCGGCTGAAGAGCCACACCCGAGCAAGACTCTGCCAAATAGTCATCTAGTCCCGTAATGTAGCGGTGCACTCGGTCCTCCATATCTGCTAATGTGGGGACATATCGAGCCAAGCAATCGAACTCGACATTGTACTCCGGTGTGCGCCTGCGCCTCGCGTCAAAAATCGCCGGCCGTGCTCTCTCATACGTGGCGGCAAGAAATGAGTGAAATGCCTCAGAACTTCGTCATATGCTGGGCGCATGCTCCCGGGATAGCTCCGCGAATCAAACCAATCGAATGCGGTATCACGCTTGCGTCTGAACCGAAGATCACGGACTCGGTCTCGAAGCCTTGATCACTCGATCCGTTATGGCGTCGGATGAACTCTGCGGATCATCCTCGGGCCTCGACGTAGAACTCGGCGGGCTCTGACTCGAGAAAATCCGTAGCCTCAAACTATCCGACCTCGGGTGAACCACGCGCATGCTGCTTTGGGTGGGCTGCTGCATCGACCTATCCTCGTATGCGCCACGATCTGGCTAGCAATGGGCCATCTCGTAACCCGTCTCTCTGCTCCAGTGGGAGCGAGGCGCAGTCTTGTGGTCTCATCGACCTTCGCTGGCTCTAAACCTACTAGGTGGCGTCGTGGAACTTCGTCGAGGTATCGCCTCGGGTATAGGCGGGCACAGGCCTCGTGACCCTACGTGTCCTACTAGCGGCTCCTGTTGCCTTGCCGCTCAGGCGGGTTGCCTTGCGTGGAGGCATAAGCGTCTGAGAAAGGAATACGTTAGAGGTCCAACTTATAACAGACTCTAAGGCGCGATCTCGAGTGAGAAGAATGGAAACCAATCCTAAATATCCTATAGCCTCGATTATTGGTGTGGTGCACAACACACCGATAATCAAGACTACTAGATACGGTGCAGACACTTTCCGAGGATTAAGCTGCTGATACCACTTTGTCACGACCGAACCGGGCGTGGTGCCTTACAGGCACCCAGTAGACATACATCAGTAATCGGAATAATAAATCAAGACATGAAACAAATGTAAAATGTAACCTTTGTTTATCACGAGAAAAAGTTGCATTTCGGCATATATATATGTACCAAGTCCGCGATTACATCCCAACTTTACAGCGGGACTGGACCTGCAGGAATATAAACAACTATGGCGGACGGGGCCCGCCATACCTGAATGTACAACATATCTACGACACGGGAGAGTCGTGCAAAGTCGAGCCTCGGAGAAATGGAGCTCGACACGAGTAAGGATCACAGAGTGAGGATCTACCACACCTTTCCGCTGTGGCGTAGACGGCCGAAGGAGGTCGATTACAACATGTACCAAATATGTGGCGTAAAGTACTTTAAATGAAATCGTATCATTTTAAAACCAATTTTACAAATATATGCGAAACAACGATGTAACCGCATAGTGCGGCTGCATAACCAAAAGCAAAATAGATATAACATAGCGGTCTTTTCTAGGCGCTAATGATCGAAGCAAGGCCAATCGCCCATAGTATCATTATGCGAGCCTAATCACGGAACTCCGCGATCCGCATAGGTCACACGGACCAGCGTGAGGTATTCCTCGCGTCGGGGTAGCTAACCATGGTATCCTCACGGACTCATGATCGCATAGTCACATACACCGCATAGTCACACAGACCGCATGAGGCATTCCTCGCATCGGGATAATTGTTATACCCCGTAGTTCCAGGGTATATATGTGAGGATGTACGTACGAGTATACGACATAAAAGTTGGAAAGAAAGAAAGATGTGATTTTTCGACGGAAAAGTTTCCGGGTTTTGTGAAGGAAAAAGGTTCGTTAATGGGAATTGGATTCCCAGATTTGGTATTTAGGCTTCTTGGATTATTTTAGAATTATGAGATTTTATTTTCGGAAATGGTCACGTGGGGCCCACGGGAGAAATTTATGGTTTTGTGGGGCCCGCTTTGTTTTTGAGATTTTCGATATTTTGGATATTTTCGGAAGACGAAATATTTTGGACGAGTACGGGGGCGATATTTTCGATATTTTGGATATTTTCAAACCATGGGCTTATCGAGGTAATGATCTATGTCCCCCTATTGTAATTGGATATTACATGTTGTAGTAGTTATACTTGAGTATATTATATTGGAAGGATGGTTATAAAGGTTTGAACTGTATTTACATTGGATTGTACTTACAGTAGACTTGTGTAGTATTATTGTGACGAAATTGAACACGTCAGGTTAGGCGTGTAATCCACAGGAGTTGTTGGCACAGTAGCGGGCCTTGTTAGGGGAGGAGATTTATGTGATAGCGGGGGGGGGGAGGTGCTGCCAAATTTTCTGTAGAATAGGGAACTGTTTACTTAGATTATTCTATAAAGAGAACTAGAGGTTGATAGATATATTATGGTTATTATAGGTGGACTTTCTACGCGCGGCATACTCGACTTGGCTTGTGGATTAAGCCGAAGAGGTATGTGATTCTTCCTATACTCTTGAGCATGATTGTTGTAAACTATATAGTACGGTAGACGTACGTGTGTGAGATGAATTTTGTTTGTTTAAAACATAAAGTGTTATAATGGCTTTATGGGAAGTTAGTTATAACGACTTTATGAAGATAAAAGAAAAATTTGGTTTTGACAGTAAAACGACTTGATTTTGAAAGTTAAGAGACTTGATTTTGAAAGATAAGAGACTTGACTTATAACGACTTGTTTTCGGAAAAGGAGAAGTAACTTGATTTAAGTAAAGGTTACTTGTTTTGAAAAGAGTAAGTTAATTGGGTTTTAAAATAGTGTACTTGATTTTAAAAGCCTTGTAAAGATTTTTACGAAGGTGAAGTAATTTTGTTTTAAAAGTAAAACGTGTTTTCTTTATATACTACGAGTATTAGTATCATGTGGCTTTTACGTAAAAAGAGGTCTTTTTGAAAGAATGAAAGTATGTAGTATTTTGGGTTTGAAACCCGGATTGTTGATTAAAATGAATGTATGTTGAACTTGCCTATGATTGTTGTGATAGTCTTTGATGTGCAAGTATTTTGTTGATATGCTGTCGTGACTCTCTGGGAGGGTCGGCTATCTGATTGATTGATTGGACATCTTGGCGTTGGGTGGTCCACGGTATCGTCCACTTTGAGTATTGGTGGTTGTTTTGCATGCTGCGTGACTCTGGAGGCGGCTATCGATTGATTTCCTTTGGACATGCGACACGATGGATGGTCCACGGCATGCGTCGGTAGGATGGTTTCATGGCCATGACTTGAGGTGAGATGCGGGGCATGCGGTCGTTGTGAGGTTTTGTTGTTAGTCCATGGACCACAATCCATGAAGCTTGCGCGGTGACGGCGATCGGGCTTGATTTATGCGTGTGGTTGAGCACACTTTAGATACTTGATGCAGTCATTTTCGTGTCGGTAGCCTGCGGTAGATAGCTTAAGATACTTGCCTCGATCATATCTTGTGAGGCGGTAGGCTATTGCGTTAACTTAAGATACTTGCCTCGGCGATTCGTGGCTAGCTTTTGGGTAGTAGTTGGCTTAGTACCTTGCGTGATGGGATATGACTAGCTTTTGGGTGGTAGTTGGTTATTCTACTTAGCGTCGGTTTTGAAAGCCGAGCGGGATCTAGTGTTGAGTTCACGTATGGGTGTTGTTTTACATCATGTCTGCCGTGATGAGAATGAGTTCCACGGGCATGAGTGATATTATGGCGTGAGACCCATAGTTATGTGTGAGTGATTATTGCAGGGATATGTGTCCCGCTTACTTGACATGCTTGTTTACTTATTGCGAAATGGTTTTATAAAATGATGAAATGTGATTTCATTCAGTATTTTCGATTTCACATACTTGGTACTGTTATGCCGACCTCGCCCGGGGATGCGTTCATCTGCAGTAGAAGTACATCGGTCGTGGATCCTCGCTCATAGGATCAGATTCAGCGTATTAGGAAGCTCCGTTTCTCGGAGGCTTATCTTTTGGTATGTTTCCTGAGTTGTAGGTTCTTGTACATTCGGGGTATGGCGAGCCACTGTCCGTCATAGTTGTTATTACACTCTTAGAGTGCATGTAATCTGTTGTGGCGGGGTTTGTAAAGGATTATGCTGTTCGGTTATGTATATATACATGAAGCGGCCGTTTTGGTTGCCTATTTTCTTATGATGTATCTTGTTTCTGTTTAAGTTTTTATTTAGTTGATCTTCTCGATGTTGTATCACTAGGGTGCAGGGGTAAGGCACGATCGCGGGCAGTCGGTTCGTGACAAAAGTGGTATCGAGCGATTAGTCCTCGGAAAGTGTCTGAACCGTATCTAGTAGAGTCTTGATTATCGGCGTGTTGTGCACCACTTTATGTCGAGGAGGCTATGGGATATCTAGGATTGGTTTCTATTTATTCTCGCTCACGAGATCGTGCCTTAGAAGCGTGTTATAAGTTGGACTCCTTCGGCGTATTCTTTTACGCGATTATGCCTCGCGCGCAACCGGGCCCGAAGGGCAAAGCGGCCGTGGGAGCTGCTAGTAGAATCTGAGAATGCAGCGCGAGCGTCGATACGAGATAGTGCTTGACGGCGAATTTTGTAGCGCCGCCCGGCCAGCGAGTTTAGGCGCGGCGGTGGCTCGAGAGACCTGATACACGAGCCTCGGTCAAGCGGCTGGAGCGGATGAGATGGGTTACAAGAGATGGCCCGATTCGGCGGGATCGTGGCGAACGAGATAAATTTGAATCTGGCGATTCGATTCGGTAGCCGTAGTTCACCCGGTCGGATAGTTTGAGGCTACGGGATTTTGAGTTGTATCCGCGAGTTACTGGTCAAGCACGAGATGATCGCGAGGAGTTCATCCGTCGATTCTGAAGGATCATCACAGTGATCGAGCTTGGAGACGAGTTCGTGATTTTGGTTCGCATCAATTTGCGTGATACGCGATCGTGGTTTGATCGTGGGAGCTGTCGGGAGCATGCGCCTCGTGTTTGGGGCGAGTTCTCGGAGGCATTTCGGCCATTTATTGCCTCCGCGGATGAGAGAACGGGCGCGAGTTTACGATCTTTGAGGCGAGGAGGGCGCTTGCGATTCGAGTACAACGTGAAGTTCGACTCGTTGGCTCGATATGTCCCTGCGTTAGTAGCTAATATGGAGGGCGAGTGCACGGCTACGTCCGCGAGGGCTTGATGACTACTGGCGAGTCTTGTTGGTGTATCGCTTCAGCCGGGCATGGATATTGCCGCGTGCGAGCTCGTGCGCTAGGGTGTGAGGCGGAGAGGCCGGCGGATTGACGATACCAGCGAAGAAGGCCGGGGCGGCGGGTCCTTTGGTAACTTCGGCGGACCGCCTGGCGGCGAACTAGTTATACGCGTCGCCCGGATGCAGTGGTCTACGATCTTGAGGCCTCCAGTATTCGAGGCGGTCGAGGCTCGAGGTTGAGTTTCGGGGAGTTGGGGTCTTGGCGGATGAAGCCACCCGACCTAAGTGTAGCTTGATGTGGTAAACCCGTTCGAAGTGTCGAAGGACTTGTTTTACATGTGGCGGCGGGGCCATTTTGCGAAAATTGTCCTACGGTAGCGTGGATGTTGAGACTTCGGCGCCGGGATGCATTGCGGGTTCTTCGCCGATAGCTAAGCGGTGTTCATATCTGGCGAGCGAGCGAAGTCGTGGTGGAAGTTCAGATTCTAGCGGTCCTTAAAACCGCCTATTCTTTTGATATCGGTATATCCTTGACCTACAGAGACTAGTATGCATTTGTGTTAAAATGAGTATATTTTAATTGTTATGTTACGATAGCGTTATGTTGTTGTGATTAGAAAACATGGCGATTGAGAAAGGGTAAGTGCGGAGGCAGAGGCGATTATGAGCCTTAGAATTTATATGATTAGGACCTTGGATGCAAGGCCGTCTTGAGTAAAAGATTTTGTTTACGAATTGACCTTTGTCGGAGTGCTTAGTATACGTGGGGTATAATTGTGTGATAAGTCCCTGAGTGGGGTGAATTATAAGAGGGTAGTTAAGCTAAGAAGACCACTAGGTTTTCGTGACTTGATTAGTGAGATTGTTCGGATCGGGAACAAGAGTTTGGCGCGACGAATGGGTCGGGTTGAGGCAAGGTCGCGGGTCAACCGCGGCCGGAATGAGGTGGGGGTCGGTTCGAGGTGGTCGCCGGTGGTAGGGTCACGAGGGTGCTAAGCCCAGGTTTAGGTAGCCATCGTATGAGTTCGTGGATGTGTTCGACTAGAATCAGATCGTAAAGGCCGGGAATGGCCTTAAGGGAATGAAAGGCTTGTAGATGACCAAGTTTGGAGGTAGTGACTCCAAGATTTTGGAAATTGAAGCGGTAACTGAAGTGTGGAACGTGTACTATAGAGAGTTCGGGTGTACGAGAAAGGGACGACGAGTAAGAAGGGAAGCGAACAATGTGTTATGAGAACGGAAGTGATCATTTCTTTTGTGAAGTAAAGATGCGAAAGGAGTATCCTTTAGACCATGGGTGTGAGCTTTTTGTGATGTTAGAGGTGATTCCTCGTTGGCTTGGATTTGTATGATATACTATGGCCATTAATGGCGTGATTGGTTTCGTAAGTTTAGTAGTGAAGACTATACCGGCACACGTTTGTTTGGAGACTTAGAAGGAACATTCGGGACGAATGTTTCTAAGGGGGGAAGAATGTTATACTCCGTAGTTCCAGGGTATGTATGTGAGGATATGCGTGCAGTATACGAGAAAAATTGGAAAGAAAGAAAGATGTGATTTTTGTGGAAAAGTTTCGGGTTTTGTGAAGGAAAAGGTTCGTTAATGGGGTGGATTCCCATTTGGTATTTGGGCTTCTTGGATTATTTTAGAATTATGAGATTTTATTTTGGAAATGGTCACGTAGGGCCACGGGAGAAATTTACGGTTTTGTAGGGCGCTTTGTTTTGAGATTTTCGATATTTTGGATATTTCGGAAGGCGAAATATTTTTGGGCAGTAGGGCGACACGTTTCACCCGTGTGGCTTTGAGTGGCGAAATAGGGTGCAGTGGCACTTGTGGCGAAATGGATGGACAAGTGGCAAGCCACATCCCAAGTCTGTGTAGACTTGTGGCACCACACTTGTACCCCAATCTCACCACACTTGCCTAAATCATGACCCTTGATTTCTATAAATACCCCCTTGTAGTGAAGACTTCGTCATCCAGCTTAGCTTTTTCAAGGCAAAACTCCCTCCCCTTTTCTCTTGTGTGTGCTCTCGTTTTTTGAGCCTTCCCTTGACCTAAAGTTGTCCAAAAATCCCTAAACTTATAAGTGTTCTTCCTTAGTGTATTAGGAAGACTGTGTACCAAGATTTGGAAAAGATTTCACACCACAGCCTTAGAATTTCACTTGGCGAAACTTGCCATAGTTGAGCCTAAGTGTTCTTCACTTTTTGGAGTTGGATCTTGAAGAGAAGTTGGTTAGGAGCTTCTAAGGGTTGCTTGGAGCGGGTTGGAGCGTAAGGATTTGGAGCTAAACGTTGCTCAGGATCGACTTATAATCTTGGATAATTTTGGGCTTATCGAGGTAATGATCTATGTCCCCCTATTGTAATTGGATATTACATGTTGTAGTAGTTATACTTGAGTATATTATATTGGAAGGATGATTATAAAGGTTTGAACTGTATTTACATTGGACTGTACTTACAGTAGACTTGTGTAGTATTATTGTGAAGCAGAATTGAACACGTCCGGTTAGACGTGTAATCCCCTGGGAGTTGTTGGCCTGGTAGCGGGCCTTGTTAGGGGAGGAGATTTATGTGATAGCGGGGAGAGTCTTTGCGAATTTTCTGTAGAATAGGGAACTGTTTACTTAGATTATTCTATAAAGAGAACTAGAGGTTGATAGATATATTGTGGTTATTATAGATGGACTTTCTACGCGCGGCATACTCGACTTGGCTTGTGGATTAAGCCGAAGAGGTATGTGATTCTTCCTATACTCTTGAGCATGATTGTTGTAAACTATATAGTACGGTAGACGTACGTGTGTGAGATGAATTTTGTTTGTTTAAAACATAAAGTGTTATAATGGCTTTATGTGAAGTTAGTTATAACGACTTTATGAAGATAAAAGAAAGATTTGGTTTTGACAGTAAAACGACTTGATTTTGAAAGTTAAGAGACTTGATCTTGAAAGATAAGAGACTTGACTTATAACGACTTGTTTTCGGAAAAGGAGAAGTAACTTGATTTAAGTATAGGTTACTTGTTTTGAAAAGAGTAAGTTAATTGGGTTTTAAAAGAGTGTACTTGATTTTAAAAGCCTTGTAAAGATTTTTACGAAGGTGAAGTAATTTGGTTTTAAAAGTAAAACGTGTTTTCTTTATATACTACGAGTATCAGTATCGTATGGCTTTTCGTAAAAGAGGTCTTTTTGAAAGAATGAAAGTATGTAGTATTTTGGGTTTGAAACCCGGATTGTTGATTAAAATGAATGTATGTTGAACTTGCCTATGCTTGTTGTGATAGTCTTTGATGTGCAAGTGTTTTGTTGATATCTTTATCGTGACTGCAGGAGGGCTATCGATTGATTGATTGGACATCTTGGCGTTGGGTGGTCCACGAGTATCGTCCACTTTGAGTATTGGTGGTTGTTTGCATGCTGCGTGACTCTGCAGGAGGCGGCTATCGATTGATTTCCTTTGGACATCTTGGCCACGATGGATGGTCGGCGGCGTCGTCGATGGGATGGTTTCATGGCGTGACTTCGAGGTGAGATCTTGGGGCATGCGGTCATTGTGAGTGTTTTGTTGTTAGTCCATGGACGCTAATCCATGAAGCTTGCGCGGTGGCGGCGATCACGGGCTTGATTTATGCGTGTGGTTCGAGCGCTTTAGATACTTGTTACGGTCATTTTCGTGTCTGCGGTAGCCTCGGTAGATAGCTTAAGATACTTGCCTCGGTCGTATCTTGTGAGGCGGTAGGCTATTATGCGTTAACTTAAGATACTTGCCTCGGCGATTCGTGGCTAGCTTTTGGGTAGTAGTTGGCATCGTACCTTGCGTGATGGGATATGACTAGCTTTTGGGTGGTAGTTGGCAATTCTACTTGGCCGTCGGTTTTGATAGCCTTGAGCGAGGATCTAGTGTTCGAGTTCACATATGGGTATTGTTTTACATCATATGCTATGGCGGTGAGAATGAGTTCCACGGGCATGAGTGATATTATGGGCGTGAGACCCGTAGTTATGTGTAGTGATTATTGCGGGATATGTGTCCTTACTTGACATAATTGTTTACTTATTGCGAAATGGTTTTATAAAATGATGAAATGTGATTTCATTATAGTATTTTGATTTCACATACTTGGTACTGTTATCTTGACCTCGCCCGGGGCTGCGTTCATCTGCATGAGTAGAGGTACATCGATCGTGGATCCTCGCTCATAGGATCACGATTCGTATTAGGAAGCTCCGTTTCTCAGGAGGCTTATCTTTTGGTATGTTTCCACGAGTTGTAGGTTCTTGTACATTGGGGTATGGCGAGCCTGTCCGTCATAGTTGTTATTACACTCTTAAGTGCATGAAATCTTTGTTGTGGCGGGGTTTGTAAAGGATTATGACTGTTCGGTTATGTATATATACATGAAGGCGACCGTTTTGGTTGGCCTATTTTCTTATGATGTATCTTGTTTCCTGTTTAAGTTTTATTTCGATCTTCTCGATGTTGTATCGCTAGGGTGCGGGGTAAGGCACGATCGCGGGCCAGTCGGTCGTGACAATAATACACCGGAATGATCGATCTGGAACTCCGCGACTCGCGTAGTCGCACATCGCGCATAGGCGTATGGACCCGCGTCGGTGGCAAGCCCTCGGTATAACAAGTCAAGGGTATGTGATATAATAACGATGCAAGCCGCTTAACGTTTAACAACGTAAGCCTGACAAGAATAACCCGCTTGACATCACAAGACACTAACACGCGTAGCGTAATAACATGTTTACTTATCAAACCATCTTACTACACTTTTCAAATCAATACAAGACTTTCGTAAACAAATAAGTAAATCGTTCCTTTTATCTTTCTTAAGTCGTTACACCTAACTTCCCATAAAGTTAGTATAACTCCTTAAGCTTTTAAAACCATGTATTACTTTTCTTTCAAAAAATGATTCATAACTCTTTTGAAATACTTCAAGATTCTTATTATTTAAAACTCAAGTCAAAAGACATGAGTAAAACCAAGTTCGATTAACACACGTCGTCTACAGTACTATTTATATATTTTAAAAATATCATGCTCGAGAGGATAGGAAGAATCACATACATCATCGTAAATCCACTGCCAGTCGAATATGTCGCGCGTGAGTATCAACCTATAATAGTCAAATCGTCTATCAGCGTCTAGACTAGTCTGTAGAATATTCTAGCGAAGGTTCTTACTTCTACGGAAAATTGGGCAGCACTTCCCTACCCGCCAAACTACACAAGTCTACTGTAAATACAGTCCTATGTAAGTACAGTTCAACCCTCTTCTTTAGTATCCTTCTATACGATGTAATTACAGTTCAATTCTCTTCTTTAATATCCTTCTATGTAATTACAGTTCAATTCTCTTCTTTAATATCCTTCTATGTATCTTATACTTATTTCTATACTACTACAGTATGTAATCTCCAATTACAATAGAAGGACAAGATATTTACCTCGTGTTATACCGTATTTCAGTATATGCGTGAGGGCGTGCGTGAAAAGTTTGAACTTTAAGTAGACTTGGCGAAAATATATTTGTGCACAACACGATTAGAATCGTTTTTCGAAAGCGTTTTACAAAACTTGCGAAGGAAAATTCGGCTATGTCATTTTTAATTTTTGCGGATTTTCAGAGGCGTAATATTTTGGACCAGCGAGAGGCGACACTTGTCACCCTCAAGTTGGTGGAGTGTGGGACAAAGGCTTGGGTAGCGCGTTTTTGTTGCCTTGGGTAGGTAGGATATTTGTGTGGTAGATGGATAAGGTACACGTGGATGAATCTTGACCTACACTTGCCTTGCACTTGGCGTGATCTTGGCCATTGGTTGGCGTTGCTTGACTATAAATACCCCACACGTGAAGACTTCTTCGTCAAAAATTGTTCCAAGTCTTGAAAATCCCTTCCCTCTTGGTAGTGTTTCGTCCAAACACCCTTCCCTATGAGAAGGCCCTTGGCGAAAGTATCCCCACTCCTAGTGGTGCTAGCCAGGATACCCCACTTGCCTAGTTGTTCTCATAAAATACACCCCCCCTTGCCTAGTTGTTCTCATAAAATACACCCCACACCTTGGTTGAAATACTCTCAGTATTGTTACTATTCAAAATACTTTGGCCCATATACCTTGTAGTATTCCAAGGTTACACTTATCTGAAAAGCCGGAAATACTATTATACTTCCCTTCAGTCACAAAACACAACCCTAAGAAAATCTCCATAGTTGGATGGAGTATTAAGAAGAAGTTGCGTAGAACTTCTAAGGGTTGTTTGGAGCGGGTTGGAGCACCCGGAGTAGGAGCTAAGCGTTGCTCAGGATCGACATTAAACATTGGATAATTTTGGGCTACAGGGTAAATATCTTGTCCTTTTATTGTAATTGGAAATTACATACTGTAGTAGTATAGAAATGAATATAAGATTCATAGAAGGGAGTTGAACTGTTATAGAGGAATATTAAAGAAGAAGGACTAAACTGTACTTACATAGAATTTGTATTCTGATGGCGTGTAGCTTAACGGGTAGGAAGTAGTCTTTGCCGATTTTCCGTAAATAGAGCCTCTTGATTATTCTGCAGATTAGTCTAGTCATTGATAGACTTGTATAACCCTTATAGGTTGAATGTACTGTGAGTAGCGTATTCTACTCGGAGGGTGGACAAGGCTAGCCGGGTTATAGCCGTGGAGCATTTTGCTAATAGTCGATAATCGTCGCGAGGTATGTGATTCTTTCTATACTCTTGAGCATGATATTTTAAAGATATATATATATATAGTGCGGTGAGCGTGCGTGTGCTAGCTGAACGTGGTTGTGCGGCAATGTCTTTTGACTTAAGCTTTGAATAAAATATATATATATAATGCGGTGAAGCGTCGTGTGTTAGCGAGCGTAGTTCTGGCAATGTCTTTTGACTTAAGCCTGAATAATAAGAATATTGAAGTATTTCAAAAGAATTAAGAACCGTTTTTTAAAGAAGAGTAATACTTGTTTTTAAAAGCTTAAGAGTTATACTAGCTTTATGGGAAGTTAGGTATAACGACTTAAGAAAGATAAAAAGAATGGTTTATTGATTTTAGAAGTTAAGAGACTTGATCTTAAAAGATAAGAGACTTGACTCGATTGAATTAAAATGAATTTTGTGTGAAACCTCATTCGTGAGTAATGAGTACTTGGTCTTTTTAAAAGGAATCTTGTTTCTTGATTTGAAATCAGAATAAGTATCGTCTGACCAACTGCAGCGTTAATAAAGGAAATGTCTTGACTAATTTATGTATTATTAAAACCGGTAGAAACCTCCATCTGCATAGAAGCTAAGATGAGACAAAATGATATTATATTTCCTAGATCATGGCTGCTTTGATAAGATTGTTATAAACAAGAATAATCTACTCACATATAAGGCATATGTTTTCAAATCATTTTAAAGGAGAACTGTTTCATTAAGTGATTAAAACTATGAACTACGAAACCTTTCGAAAATGAGAACTTGAACATTTGAAATTAGGCAAACTTGAACTTAGGGAAAAGAATGTTGTTACTTGATTTTACAAAGGGAAGTGTTTTGGTTTACTTAAAAAGACAGTCACTCTATTTTATACTACGGGTATTGTGTGTGACTTACGTGAAGAAAGCGGATCTTTTAAAGAGTTAATGTATAAAGTACTTTGGGGATAGATACGAACTTGTTAGCATAAAGTACCTTGTGTGAATAATTTGATTGTGTTGGCTTGTGATAGCCTTGTAATACTTTCTTGTTGATTTGATAAGTAAACATGTTAGGATGCTACGTGTGTTAGTATCTTGTGATTGTTGTGTAAGGGAGTCATTCTTGTTGTGCTTACGTTGTTAGCGTTAAGCCCGTTATCTTGTTATTGTATCACATACCCCCGACTTATTATTCCGAGGGCTTGCCACCGCGATGCGGTCTATCACGGCTATGCGGATCTGTGAGACTATGCGGGCAGCGGTATGCTCGAGATTGATCATTCGGGTGTTTAGCGATCGCGGGGATGCCCTATGCGGTGCAGTGGGACTATCGCGGTCTGTGAGACTATGCGGTGCGGGAGTCGAGGAGAATGCCGGGGTTGGCTACCCCGATGCGAGAATACCTCATGCGGGTGCGTGTGTGACTATGCGGTGCGGGAGTCGAGGATTAGGCACGCATAATGATACTATGGGCGATTGGCCTTGCGATCATTCGCGGCCTAGAAAAGACCGATTCTGATATATCTGTTTTGCGCTTGTTTATGTTGTGGCACTATGTGCAGTTTAACTGATTGTATTTTGCAAATGGTTTTAGATACTTGATTTCATTTGATGCTACGATTTCACATACTTGGTACTGTTGTTATCGACCTCCTTCGAGGCTGCGTTCATGCAGCGGTAAAGGTACACGATCATCGATCCTCGCTCTTGGGTTCGATTCGGCGTTTGGAAGCTCCGTTTCTCGGAGGCTTATCGGTGGTATAGTCCCTGTCGTTGTAGGTACTTACATTGAGGTATGGCGAAGTCTGTCCGCCATTGTTGTCATATCATTCTTAGAGGTATGTGAAATCTTGTTGTGGCGAGGGTTGTAAAAAGGATGTATAGCTATTCGGTTTTAAAGTTGATTTATACATGCCGAAAGGCAACTTTTCTCAGATTATTGTTTCATACTTCTTGTTATTTCATGTTATTGTTTTATGTTCCGCTGATTACTCTGATGTTGTATCACTAGGGTGTCCGGGGTAAGGCACCAGTCACGGGCCCGGGCTCGGGTCGTGACAAAAGTGGTATCAAAGCAGTTAATCCTCGGAAAGTGTCTGAGCCAGTATCGATGAAGTCTTGATTATCGGTGTGTTGTGCACCACAATGTCGAGGAGACTATAGGATATTTAGGATTGGTTTCCATTCTTCTCACTCACGAGATCGTGCCTTAGAGCGTGTTATAAGTTGGACCCTTCTAACGTATTTCTTTCCTCACCGTTATGCCTCGCGTAAGGCAACCGGGCGAAGGGCAAAGCGGCGAGAGGCTGCGAAGTAGAGCACAAAGATTCTGAGGCACGCGGGCCCAATCATCACTGAGGTGGTGCTTCGTTCGGGGAGTTCTGCGACATCGCCCGGCCAATGAGTTTAGCACGGCGGCGATCCTGCTGCGGCCATGACATTTACACCGATTCCGACACATGTAGCGGAAGAATAGAGATTGCAGCGACCACATTACTAGCTATGGATTTGGCTACGGAGAGTATACGATGTCTGCGAGTCTTGATGAATATCTAAGAGAGGTTGTGCGAAGTAATTCTTGATTAGGCTTGAGCATGGCACATTATGCGGGCTTATGCGCGTGAGCGAGAAAAGTAGAGATCGGCGGGTTAACGAGGGCGGTAGAAGAGGGCCATAACAGAGTCCTTTAGTAACTTTGGCGAACCGCCTCGGCCGGTGGTTATGCGCCTCCGCGAGCGAGAGGTTCTCGCGGGGTTGGGGCGTTGGGGTATCAGGAGTTGGTCGAGCTCGGGGCTTAGGTTCCACGGTGTGGCGGCGTCATCGGGAATGTCGTCTTTTAGTTGGTACTTGTTTTACTGCGGCGTCGAGCCGTGTGTCGAAAGGATGTCCTAGTAGGAGGATGCTAGTAGGAGGACTCGGCCGAGGATCGGTGGGTAGTTCGTCATCTTCCTAGCTATGCGCCTGCAGGCGAGTTTGATTAGACGACTAAGGGAGTGAAGCGGTGAATCTGGTATATCCTAACCTGCAGAGATTAGTGCGTGTAAGATAAGTATATCTTAAGTGTTATGTTCAGATAACATAAGTGAAAAATTGTGGTTAGAAACCATGGTTAGATAGAAAGGGTAAGATTGGGGATAAGGGAAGTGTGAGCCTTAGAATGTTATACGTAGGGACCTTAGAGGCAAGGCCATCTCGAGAGAAAGATTTATTTTATGTTTGACCCTTATCGGAGTGCATAGTGCACGTGAGCTATGTTTTGGGATAAGTCCCTGAGTAATGTGGAATGAAAGAGGGTAATTGAGCTAAGAAGACCGCTAGGTTTCGTAGCGTGATTAGTAAGATTGTTCGGATCGGGAGCTAGTGTTTGCGGCGTTGCGGGTCGGGTTGAGGCCATGTTGCGGGTCAACGCGGCTGTATGGTGGTGGGGTCGGTTTGTGGTGGTCGCTTTGTGTTAGGGTCACGAGGGTGTTAGGCCCAAGTTTAGTTAACCATCGTACGAGTTCGTGGGTGCGTTCGACCAGTAGTCGGGCCGAGGAGGTCAGCCCGTCTTATCTTTTAGTCAAACCGTGTACTCGGTAGTAAGTTGCGAGATGATATATCAGAAAGGTTGTAAGGCTGCAGGGTGCCTACCTTCGCCTTATGTGACAGTGAAGCGGGTTGTGGCTATTTTCGTTTCAAAGTTTTTACCAAGCGGGGTTAGGAACTCGGGTAAGTCTCGATGTCGCATTCGCCTCGGGCGGTGTGTGGATTTGAGGGTATTGTAAGGATTGTTGTCTCTGTTGAGAGTGTTTTAATAGCTACCATTTGATATTCGGATGTCGCCTTATGAAGCCTTAGGGCGGAAGTGTAAGTTCTTGATCGATTGGTTCGATGTTGGCAAGGTTGATTGTTGGTTCATACAGTTTGTGAGAATGTGGCTAGGGTGTGGCGAATTTTGGAAAGCAGAGGAAACTTAGCCTGAGGTACTTGGAGCCTTTTCAGATCATGTGAAGAATAGGCCAGGTTGCCTATAGTTAGCATTGGCGTCCGACTTAGGAGGAAGTATGTCCGGTCTTTCGCGTTGCTATGTCCGGGAAAGTATCGGAGATCCATCCAGAGTGTTCCCAGTTAATGATGACCAAGTTAGAGATAGTAACCCAGAGATTTGGAAACTGAAGCAGTAACAGAAATACGACTAATGGCATCTGCCACAACATTGACCTTCCCTGGGTGGTACAGGATATCGACATCATAATCCTTGAGTAACTCTAACCACCGTCTCTGTCGTAAGTTCAGCTCCCTCTGGCTGAAGATATACTGGAGGCTCTTGTGGTCAGTGTAAATATGCACATGAACTCCATACAAATAGTGCCTCAGGATCTTGGCGTGAATCATCAGCTTTGCAAATCATGGGTGGGGTAATTCTTCTCATGCTTCTTGCTGAGATCGTATGTTATAACCTTGCCTGCTGCATCACACACATCCAAGCCCGATGCGCGCATCACAATATACCACATAGCCGTCTGGACCTGCGGAAGAGTAAGAACGGGCGGTCGTCAATCTCTCCTTGATGGCGGAAGCCCTCCTCACAAGCGTTCGTCACTGAAACTTAGCCGCTTGCAGTCGGCTTAGTCGAGTCTTGAAATAGAGGCAAACTTCTCCACGAACCTCAGATAGTAACTGCGAGGCCCGAAGCTGCGCCTGCCGGAGTAGTAGTTCTAGGCCAACTCTGTTGTCTCGATCTTGGCGTATCCACGAATACCATCGGCCCCAACAATGTGCCCTAAGAACGCCAAAGCCAACCAAAACTCACTTGAAAACTTGGCGTCTGCTGGTCTGGAGAACTCTGACCGTCCTCAAATGCTCGCATGCTCCGCTCTGGCGAGAATAAACCAAGATGTCATCAATGAATACTATCACAAGCGTATCCAAAATGGCTTGAACACTCGGTTCATCAAATCCATAAATACCGCGAGCATTGGTCAAATCGAAAGACATAACCACGAACTCATAGTGCCGTCTGGGTCGGAATGCGATCTAGGGACATCCGCTCTCTAACTCGCACTTTGATGATAGCCCGATCGCAGATCAATCTTGGAGAAACATCTCGCACTCGCAGTGGTCGAACAAATCATCAATCACGGAAGGGTATACGTTCTTAATAGTCACCTTGTTCAGCACTGTAATCAACTTACGCATGCAGCGTCCCGTCCTTCTTCTTCACGAACAATACCGGCGCTCCCCAGGGAGAAACACTAGGCCTGATGAAGCCCTTCTCCAGCAAATCTCTCAGCTGGTCCTTCAACTCTCTCAACTCGGCAGGTGCCATTCTGTATGGCGGAATGGATATAGGCCGAGTGTCTGGCAGCACATCGATACAAAACTCTATCTCCCTCTCAGGAATACAGGGAGGTCGATGCAGAAACACATGCAGGAACTCTCGACTACTAGGCCCGTGAAAATCTGGTATCGCAGCCTCAGTATCAAATACCCGAATGAGATGGTAGATATACCCCTTCTGCACCATCTTCCTAGCCTTGAGGTAAGAAATAAACCTACCCCTCGGCGACACAGTGTTCCCCTCCCACTCAATAACCGGCTCCCCAGGAAACTGGAACCGTACCACTCTCTCCCTGCAGTCTACATTGGCGTAGCAAGAAGCTAACCAATCCATACCCATGATCACATCAAAATCGGTCATATCCAACTCTATCAAGTCGGCTGGTCGGCATTGCATAAAGTCAGGCAAGCCCTATATATCCGTGAGCTACCACCGAATCACCATCGGCGTAGCTACCTCGAAAGGTCTATGGACTCGGGCTCTATCCCTATCCTACTAGCAATAAGGGAGATATATGGGGCCAGTAGAACCGGATCTATCAAGGCATACACGTCACAACAAGCCCGATAAAGTACTGGCGACGTTCGCGATACCTCGCGGTCTGTCGGCTGGACAAGGCATAAATGCGGTTCTGAGGACCGCTAGAACTAGGACCCCTGCCATGACCTCTGCCGCGACCTGCTGGTCCCTGAGCACCCTGCCTCGGGGCGGCCGTCGGTGAAGAAGACGTGAACGACCTGTAGGTGACCCTACCATCTGCGCGCCTCTGGTGGACGGTCTCGCGTAGTGACCTGGCGGCGCAGTGTAGCAAACTCAGTAGTACCACAACTCCCGGAATGGAATCTACCGCATCAGACATACTGAGAGGACCTCGATCGGTTAGCACCCGCTACCACGGAAGTCAGAAGTCACGGGGCCACGACCGCCCGAATACCATGGTATCTGAAGATGGTGTAGGAGTGCTCTGAACTGGCGGTGGTGCAAATCTAGTCTGCTGCTGAGATCGTCCACCCCGAGAGCCACCAAAAGACCCTGCCGTCTGGCGCCTGCGCTGAAATCGACAACCCGGCCTCTACGCTCGCATCCCGGTCGTAAGCTGCGTGCGGGCAATATCCATGCGGTGAAGAGCTACACGAGCAACCTACGCCAAATAGTCGTCGAGCGGTGGCGTGGCGGTGCACTCGGTCCTCCATGTATACGCCACGAATGCGGGACATATCGAGCCAACGAGTCGAACTCCGCGTTGTACTCGGTGTGCGCCTCTCTGTCTCGGCGTAATCTACCGGCCGTGCCTCCATGCGGAGGCAAGAAGTGGTGAGAAAAGCCTCCGAGAACTCGTCCCATACCGCTGGAAGGGCATGCTCTCCCCGGGACAGCTCCCACGAATCAAACCAATCGACTGCAGTATCACGTAGCCGATGTGAACCTAATACCACGGACTCGGTCTCCGAAGCCCTGATCACTCTCATGATCCGCTGTAGCTGTCGGATGAACTCCTGCGGATCATCCTCAGGCCTCGACGGTAGAACTGCGGCGTGCTACAACTCGGAAAATCCCGTAGTCTCAGCCATGCAGTGCGGGGTGAACCACGGGTGCTCTTTGGGCTGCTGCGTCCGGCTATCTCGTATGCAGCCTGATCACGGCTAGTGGCGGGCCATCTCCCTGTAGCCCATCTCCTCTGCTCCAGGCTGTGGGACGGGAGGCGCAGGTACTGTGGTCTCAATGGCCACTGCTGCGGCTCTAAACTCTGCTGGGGCCGGCGGCGTCGTGGAACTCGCCGTCTGAGGTATCGCCTCGGGTAAAGGCGGGCACAGGCCTCGTGACCCTACGTGTCCTACTAGTAGCTCCGCCTGCCTTGCCGCCACGGGCTCGGGTTGCCTTGCGTGGAGGCATAACTGGTACAGAAAAGAAATACATTAGAGGGGTCCAACTTATAACACAACTCTAAGGCACGATCTCAGAGTGAGAAGAATGGAAACCAATCCTAAATATCTTATAGCCTCACGATTATCGGTGTGGTGCACAACACAGATAATCAAACTCTACTAGATACGTGCGTAGACACTTTCCGAGGATTAGCGCTCACGATACCACTTTTGTCACGACCGAACCGGACCGTGGCGGTGCCTACGGGCACCTAAGTAGACATCGAGTAACGGCGGAATATAAAAACAAGACATGAAACAATTATGAAATGAGAAAGCAGTTTATTCAAGAAAAGATTGCCTTTCGGCATGTATATATACATCAAGAGTGAGCAGTTACATCCAAACTTTACAACGGGACTCTGCACCTCTAGGAATGTAACAACTATGGCGGGACGGGGCCACGCCACCTGAATGTACATAAAGCTACAATGGCGGGAGATCATACCCAAAGACAATCCTCGGAGAAGCGGGGCTTTCCCAAGCGAAAGCGGTGATCCTAGGAGGCGAGGATCAACAGCGGAGTACCTCTACTGCGGCGTGAGCGCGGTCCCGAGAAGTCGATCACAGTTACCAAGTATGTGAAAGCGTAAAGTACTTAAATGAAATCATATCATTTTAAACCCAATTTTACAAATATGCGAAACAACCAATGTAACGCATAGTGCCAGCGTAACAAGAGCAAAATAGATATAACATAGCGGTCTTTTCTAGGCGCTAATGATCGAAGCAAGGCCATTCGCCCGTAGTATCATTATGCGTGCCTAATCACGGAACTCCGCGATCTCATAGGCCACGTAGGCGCGTGAGGTATTCCTCGCATCGGGGGTAGCTACCGCGGCATCATCTTGGACCCGAAGTCCGCGTAGTCCTATGGACGCGTGAGGTATTCCTCGCGTCGTAAAACACCGGAGTGATCAATCATGGAACTCCGCGACTCGCATAGGTCACATGGACGCGTAGGTATTCCTCGCATCGAGGTGGCAAGTCACCGGCATCATAACAAGTCGGGGTATGTGATATAATAGCGATAACAGGCTTATCGTTTAACAACGTAAGCACAAAAGAATAACCCCATACACAAACATCACAAGACACTAACACACGTAGCATCATAACATGTTTACTTATCAAACCATCTTACTACACTTTCAAATCAATACAAGATTTTCATAAACAAATAAGTAAAGTTCCTTTTATCTTTCTTAAGTCGTTATACCTAACTTCCCATAAAGCTAGTATAACTCTTAAGCTTTAAAACCAAGTATTACTTTTCTTTCAAAATGATTCATAACTCTTTTGAAATAATTCCAAGATTCTTATCATTTAAAACTCAAGTCAAAAGACATCAAAGTAAAACCAAGTTTAGTTAACACGTATGCGTCTCCGTACTATATATTTCAAAAGTATCATGCTCAAGAGGATAGGAAGAATCACATACCTCCTCGGCTAAATCCACGCCAAGTCGAATATGTCGCGCGAGTATCAACCTATAATAGTCAAATCGTCTATCAGCGTCTAGACTACTCGTAGAATATTCTAAGCGAAGGTTCTCATTCTACGGAAAATTGGGCGGCATTTCCTATCAGCCAAACTACACAAGATTCTGTAAATACATTGATGTAAATGCAGTTCAATTCTCTTCTTTTATACCATCCTTCATAAATCTTATACTTAATTCTAAACTACTACAATATGTAATCTCCAATTACAATAGAAGGACAAAGATTATTACCTCGATAAGCCCAAAATTATCCAAGATTAAATGTCGATCTGAACAACGTTTAGCTCCTAATTTGCGCTCAGATAGCTCGAAGAAACCCTTAGAAGTTTCTAAACAACTTCTACTTAATACTTCAACCAACTATGAACATTTTCCTAGGGTTTAGTTTTGTGACTAAAGGATATAAAGTAGTATTTTCGGGCTTTTAGTATAGAGGTAACTTTGGAATACAACAAGGGATTTAGGCTAAGGTATTTGGGATAGCAACAATACTAGAAGACAATATTCCTACCAAGGGGGTGTTTGGACAGAAGCAACTAGAAAGGGGAGGGTGTTTTGGGCGAGAGCACTTCTGAGGGAAGGATTTTTGGAGACTTGGAAATTGTTAAGTGGATGAATAAGTCTTGCACTTAAGGGGGTATTTATAGAACCTTGATGGCGAAGATTCAAGCAAGTGGAGGGTGAAGATTTGGTTGCTTGTGTGAGTGGAGTCTTCCACCAAGTGTCCACCACAACATTGGGACAAATGTCCACCACAACTTTGGGACATATGTACACCACAAAAATGAGCCATGTGGATATCCACTTGCTCCTCCAAAAACCATCCAAGGCACCTCCACTTGCCCCACAGAATATCTTCCAAGACCTTGACTAATTGACTTGGCCACTTGCCCACAATTTTCGTCAACATGTGCCACTAATGGTGACACATGTCGCCTCTATTGGACCAAAATATTTCCTCTCTCGGAAAAATCCATAAAAATTAAAATATTAAAGCGTAAAATTTCCTTGAGTTGGAATCTTTTAGTTGGAAGTTCACAATTTACGCCTTTACCTAATTAAGGCTTATAGATTCGTACGTACGTCCTCACATACATACTCTGGAAATACGGGGTATAAAACTCGGCCAAGACTTGACCGCCTCAATCTTTGCCGTATCCACTGAACAGTCGGCCCATTGATAATGTGCCCAAGAATGCCACCGAGGCTGACCAAAACTCACGCTTGGAGAACTTGGCGAACAAGCTGCGGCTCGGAGGACCCAATCCGACCTCAGTGATCGACATGCTCTTACTCTGCGCGAATAAACGGGGATGTCATCGATGAATACTATAACAAGCGTATCCAAAAATGGCTTGAATACGGTTCATCAAATCCATAAATATCATTTGGGCGTTGGTCAAACCGAAAGACATCACTGAACTCATAGTGCCCATCCGGTCTGAATGCGATCTTTGGGATATACGCCTCTCTAACTCGCACTTTGATGATAACGGACGCGAGTCTATCTTGGAAAACACCTCGCACCTGATTGGTCAAACAAATCATCAATCACGGGGAGGGTATTTGTTCTTGATGGTTACCTTATTACGCTGTAATCAACACATCTGACATCCCGTCCTTCTTCTTCACAAACAAAGCGGCGCTACCAGGGAAAAACACTAGGCACGATAAAGCCTTTTTCCAACAAATCTTTCATTTGGTCCTTGACTCCCTCAACTCGGCGGTGTCATCACATGCGGCGGAATAGATATAGTAGAGTGTGCGGCAACATATCAATACAAAACTCAATCTCCCTCTCAGAAGGGATACCCGGGAGATCGTTTGGGAACACATCTGGAAACTCTCTAACCACGTCTTGGTGAAGAGCGGCACGACCTCTGTATCGAATACGAACGGATGATAGATGTACCGCTACGCACCATCTTCCCGGCCTTGAGGTAAGAAATAAACCTACCTATCGGCGGCGATGTGTTGCCGCTTCCACTCGATAAGCGGCTCTCGAAGCGGAATCGGACCAACTTTGTCTCTACGATCCAGCGTTGGCATAACGAAGCCAACGATCCATACCCGTAATGGCGTCAAAATCGTCATCTACAACTCTATCAAGTCTGCCAGTCGGCGACTATTTATAAACATCGGGCAATCTTTGTACACGCTCGGCTAATACCGAATCACCAGCTGGCGTAGCTACCTTAAAAGGCTCTATCGACACCGTCTATCGATTCTACCAGTGATAAGAGGGGACACATAGGACAAGGTAGAACACGGATCTTTCAAAGCATAAGCGTCGCGTGAAATCAATAATGTACACGTGGCGACATCAGGAAACCTCCTTGTTACACCCGTAATTACGGGACAAGTTTTAGAGCGTGCGTAAGAATCCCAAATGTTAAGATTTGAGACTAGAAAAAATTTATCGGAATTATGAAATTGTCGGAAAACGAAATATTGTGACGAATGGGAGGGCGACACGTGTCACCCCCCTTAAATGGTCTTGGACGAAAATAACATGGGTGAAAGGGTCATTTGACCATTATTAAGATGACCAAGTCTTGCAAGTAGTAGAGCTTGATATAATTGACTTAGTCAATGGGGCCACTTGGCTTGATATTTAAGAGAATTTCATCCAAACCACACATATGTACAAATCTTGACCCTCCATGTTACTATATAGTAGTACTAGTAGTGAGACAAGCTTTCCATACTTAGAAAATTTTCAAGAAAAAATGGATGAACTTGAGGGAGCTCTCGGGTTCAAGCTCTTCAAAAAGGAAAAAAAAATTGTTTGTTGTCCAATAAGCTCCACACTTTAAACCAAGGTTCATGAGGGTATTGTAAGGGTATCTCAATAGAAACATCCCGGAAAAAGATTGTTTTCGTATTAGTCGCAAGGTGAAAACCTAGTTGCTTTCCTAGGTTTTGATTGAAAGATTAAAGGAAAGTTGTTTGTGATATTCTAAGGGTCTCAAGTGGCAGATTGAAGTGTCAAGAAGAGGCTCTAAGTTGCTAGGGAGCAACGGTTTGAAGTTGGACTAAGGCTCGTTGAGGTAACAATCTTGTTCTCTTAAAGTGTTACAAGATTATATATTGTTGTTAGCCTTACATTTTTACTAGCATGAAGTATATGTATTTGAAGATTGATAAGTATATGGATTTTTGTAGCCTAAATCCGAAATGACATATAAGCCATTTGAAGTTGGATTACAATTTGGTCGTTAATTAGAATCGTCGCATGTTACTTACTTGAAGATTGTAGTAGTTATAATCGATTGTGACTTGATATCATGTTATACTAAACAACTTGGATTGAAAAGGAAATTGGATAAGAATTGGTGTTGTTGTATATCAAGTTGCCGAATTTACCTTGTAGTTTGTACTAGTTTGATATCAATTGTGGGGCGGAATTTTACACGTCTAGTAGACGTGTAATCCCCTATTGTTAACTACATTGTTGGGCCTTAAATGTGGCGTGTTTGGTTATTGAATTCGGGTCTTGAAAATGGTGGTAAAGTATGTAGAAACAAAGGAAGTGCTATCCGATTTTCCGTAGAATTTAGTGACTTTGCACTTATTATATTCTACGTTTGAAGTAAGAAGTTAATAGGCGTATTATGGTCCTTATAGGTTGACATACTCGTGCGGTATATTGGACTTAGCGAGTGGATTGACAGAAGAGGTATGTGGAACTTTCCTATCTCTTGAGCATGAATAGTTGTACCTATATAGTGCGGTAGGCGTCTGAAGACTTTGATATCCTTTACTTGTTTTAAGAATGTCGAGTCGGTTGAGTTAGAGATTAACTCATTTGTTTAAAAATAGTAAGGATGTCTTAGTTTTCAAAGTTAAGGGACTTGAAGTGTTTTAAAGTATATGATCGTGTTTCGTTTTAAGCGTATAAGTCCACTTGGATATAGGAAAATGTAATTGACTAATTGTCACGACCGTTAGGGCGTGGTAGTGCCTTACCCGCACCCAGTAGTCATTCATCAGTAATGGCGGAATATAAAAACAAGACATGAAAGCTTGATTGTAAAATGAGACACAGTTTATGTGAGAAAATGTCGTCTTCGGCATATATATATAAACATAGTTTTGCGATTTACATCCCAGTGTACAATAGGACTACAGACCTCTAAGAAGATAACAACTATGGCGGGGCGGGGCCATACCTGAATGTACAAAACTATATACAACAACGGGGAGATCGTACCCGAAGTCGAGCCTCGGAGAAGATGGAGCTCGACACCAAAGCAAAGAGATCTAAGGATGTGGATCTAGCACACCTTGCCGCCTGCGGCATGAGCGGCCCGAAGGAGGTCGATTACAACGGTACCAAGTATGTGAAACCGTAAAGTACTTAAATGAAATCAAAGTATTTTAAAGCCGTTTGCAAATACAATCGAGTTCAATTGCACATAGTGCCGTATATCACAAACAAGAGCAATAATAGGTAAGCCCATGCAGTCTTTTCTAGGCGCGAATGATCGAAGCAAGGCGATCGCCCATAGTATCATTATGCGTGCCTAATCCTGGACTCCGCGATCGCATAGGTCACCTGGACCGCGTGAGGTATTCCTCGCGCCGGGGTAGCTAACCGGTACCCTCACGGACTCCGGTCGCGCATAGTCTCGATAGACCGCGTAGTCACGCGGACCGCATATGGCATCCCCGCGTCGGGCTAAAACACGGAATGATCAATCCTGGAACTCCGCTGACTCCGCATAGTCACATAGTGCATAGGCCGTATAGACCGCGTCGAGGTGGCAAGCCCTCGGTATAATAAGTCGAGGGGTAGGTGATAAAATAACGATGCAGCGGACTTCCGTTTAGCAACGTAAGCAACAAGAATGACCCCTTGATCGTCACAAGATACTAACACGTATGGCGTCATAATATGTCTACTTATCAAACAATCTTACTACACTTTACGAGAAATCAATACAAGGCTTTTACAAACAAATAAGTGCAGTTCCTTTTATCTTTCTTAAGTTGTTATACCTAACTTCCCATAAAGCTAGTATAACTCTTAAGCTTTTCGTTTAAAAACCAAATATTTCTCTTCTGTTAAAAATGATTCAGTATTCTTTTGAAAAACGTCAAGATTCTTATTATTCAGGCTTAAGTCAAAAGACATTGCCGTAGTTATTATTCAGGCTTAAGTCCGAAGACATTGCCATAATTATTATTCAGTTACCACACGTACGTCTACCGTACTATATATATTTTAAAAATATCATGCTCAAGAGTATAGGAAGAATCACATACCTTCTTGGCGAAATCCACCTGCCAAGTCGAATATGTGTGTATGAGATAATCGACCTATAATAGTCAAATCGTCTATCAGCGTCTAGACTATTTTGTTAACGATTCTAAGCAGAGGTTCTCATTCTACGGAAAATTGGCGACACTTCCCTGCGGTAATTATACAAGTCTCTTGTAAATACGGTCTACATGTAAATCTGATTCAATTCTATTCTTTAATATACTTCTATATCTTATACTCAAGTCTTAACTATTCTTATATGTAATATCCAATTACAATAGAAGGACAAGAGTAGTTACCTCGATAAGCCCAAAATTATCCAAGTTAAAAGTCGCTCTGAGCGAGGTTTAGCTCTAATTTTATGCGCTCAGATAGCTCAGAACCCTTGAAGTTCTTCACAACTTCTACTAAGTACTAAGGGATTTGGGCTAGGGTATTTAGGAATAGTAACTATACTTGGAAGACAACATTTCTACCAAGGGAGGGGGTAGGTTTGGCTGGGACTACTAGGCTAGAGGGGGTGTTTCGGCCAAGGCCTTCCTGAGGAGGGGAAGTGTTGGACGAAAAGCTCACTGAGGAGGAGGATTTTAGACTTGGAAAGTTTGTTTTGTGGATGAAGAACTCTTCATCTTAAGGGGGTATTTATAGGTCAAGCAAAGGCCAACCAATGGCCAAGATGAAGCCAAGTGCAAGGCAAGTGTAGGGTGAGATTCACGAGTGTCATATCCATCTACTACACAAATATCCTACCAACTCCTTGACTTGTGCAAAGGCACAAAAAGCGTGCCAACAATGCCTCACTTTGCCGTCGATGAGGGTGACAAGTGTCACCCTCTCGTTAACAAAATGTTTCGTCTCTCGGAAAAATCCATAAAATTATAAATGACATAGCCGTAATTTACCTACGCAAGTTTAGTAAAGCGTTTCATCGAAAAATGATTCTTTAAGTGAGTTGTGCACAATATTTTTAGTCGATGCCTAACCAAGGCTAAACTTTTGTCGTCGCCCTCGCGTACATACTCTGAAATACGGGTATAACATTCTCCTCGCCAGAAACATTCGTCCGAATGTTCCTTCCAAACGATTAACGATAAAGCTTAAACAGTTTGCAATGCTACATACGGCCATAAAACAATACTTAGGCATATATGACAATGAAAATTTACAAGTAGGAAAGTGAGTTACCTGGAGGTGTGGGGAATAGGTGATGATACTTCTGCCTCATGTCCTCGCCGGCTTCCCGCGTCATCCTCCTGAGCTCGTTCCGCCCGAAGACTTTGTGGAAGCCACATCGTCCGGTCGCGGGCGCCTAACACGGCGATCAATTATCGCTATGGGAATCTCCTCATCACGATAACCCCTCGGTCACTGGACATCGTCAATCGGGTGTACCACAGATGGATCCGATACCTCGCCGGTATAGAAGCGTGAAACACCGGATGCACGCCTCGGATCGGATGGCGGATCCAACTCGTGAGCAACCTTGCCTACCACTGCGGTTTCAATCGATAGGGCTGATGTACCTTGGGTTGAGTTTCCTTTCTTCCGAATCTCATCACACCGCCGTGGGTGGCGCCGAGAAAACCCAATCATCATTGCGAACTCTAGATGCGGCGGCGATGATCTGCATGCGACTTATGCGACTACGGTATCGATAGCGCTCTCGGATAAGCTTCACCTTATCCACTGCTGCTGCACCAAGTCTGGTCCCATGCGTACCTCGCCCACGTCGAACCACCTATCGGCGATCTGCACTTCCTCTCATACAAGGCCTCGTAAGGCGCCATCGAATCTTGAAGTGGTAGCTATTATTATATCTGAAACTCAACTAGAGGCAAATGATCCTCGGCTACCACGAAGTCGATAACTGAGCTCGCGACATATCCTCGAGTGCGGATAGTGCGCTCGACTGTCGATGCATGTGGATGGAATGCGATGCTCGAGCTCACTGCGTCCTAAACCTACGGAAAGACCTCGGAAGTTAGCGTGGCGGGCTCCTGCATGCGATATGATCGAAATAGGGACTCCATGCGATCGGCGATCTCTCGGATGTAAATGCAGCATAATCCTCGGTAGAAAAAGTCGTCTCGGCGGGAAGAAAGTGGGCTGATTTAGTCGACTGTCGGCGATAACCGTATAGAATCATGTCTCATACGAGTGCGAGGTAATCTGTGATGAAGTCCATGTTGATCACCTCCACTTCGGTCGGGATGTCTATAAATGCGTAACAAATCACGGGCCTGCGGTGCTCTACCTTCACTCGCGACAACACGGGCGAGCTACGAACTGCGGCGTCCTCTTGAGCCGTCCGCAATACGGATCTAAAGTCGTGGTACATCTTGGTCGACCACGGATGGATAGAGTAACACTAGCGATGTGTGCTTCCCGAGAACCCTTTGCGAAGTCACGAAACATGGAACACACAACGCCCTCGAGCCTTAGCACCCGTGGTGCTACCTCAGGACCGCTTCCCCTCGCGAAGAGCGTATCGCGGTGCCGTGTCAAAGCGGATCCTCAGCGTTGCCTCTTCGCCTCCTCGGCGATGGAAGACTTCGGCAACCTCGCGAACTCGAACTCATTTGCTATCGAATCAATCAAGCGGACACGAGGCTCGCTGGCGATGCAAATCACGAACCATGCCCACTCTCGGTGCACATCGATAGGCTACCCGTCGACCTACGGTAGGGCATACGCCTGACATTGGCCTTCCGGGTGGTACGGGATGTCAACATCATAATCCTTGGCGACTCTAACCACGCGTCTGCATGCGTAAGTTCAGCTCTCTGGTGAAGATATCTGGAGGCTCTTGTGAGTGCGTATAAATATCCACATGAACCCAGTACAAATTGTGCCTCAGGATCTTGGCGTGAATCACGGCCCGACTCGAATCATGGGTGGTGTAGTTCCTCTGCGTGTTTCTTGGTGTCGGGATGCATGCTATAACCTTGCCTGCTTTGCATCAACACGTCCCAACCCGATGCACGCGTCTGATACGACATAACCGTCTGGACCTACGGAAGAGTAAAGCGAGGCGGTCGTCGATCTCTCGCCGATGGCGGAAACCACCGCTCTGCGCGTCGATCCGCTGAAACTTAGCGCCACGAGTCGGCCTAGTCAATGGTGCGTAGATGAAGCAAACTTCTCTGACGTAGATAATAACTTGCAAGGCCCGAGCTGCGAACCTGCGCCGGAGTAGTAGGTCTAGGCCAACTCATTTGCCTCGATCTTGGCGTATCCACAGAATACCATCGGCCCGACAATATGCCCAGAAAAGCCAGAAGCTAACCAAAACTCACATTTGGAAAACTTGGCGTATAGCTGCTGGTCGGAGAAGCTATCGGCCTGATCGCTGAAATGCTCGCGTGCTCTGCTCACGATCGAGAATAAACGAAGATATCATCGATGAACACTATCACAAGCGTGTCAAAATGGTTTGAACACTCGGTTCATCAAATCCATGAATACTGCGGAGCATTGGTCAACAAAGACGACCACGAACTTCATAATGCCGTCACAAGATGCGGAATGCGATCCTAGGGACATCGCCTCTACGACTTCGTGCACGATGATAGCGATCGCAAGTCAATCTTGGAGAAACATCGCACCACTGGCCCGGTCGAACAAATCATCAATCACGGGAAGGGTATCTGTTCTTAATGGTCACCTTGATGTTGCAGTAATCAACACACATGCGCGGCGTCGTCCTTCTTCATGAACAATACCGCTCCCGGGAGAAACACTAGGCACGATGAAGCCGCTTCTCTAGCAAATCTCTGGTGATCCTTGACTCTGTCACGACCGTTCGGGGCGTGTTGGTGCCTCTTCAGGGGCACAGTAGTCATACATCAGTGTCGGCGGAAATATAAAGCAAGACATGAAACGATTTATAAAATAAGACACGGTTTATGTGAGAAAACATCGCCTTCGGCGTATATATATAAAATCATGGTTTAGCGATTACATCAAACCTTTGTACAACATGACTCTGAGACCTCTAAGGAAAATATACAACTATGGCGGGACGGGGCCCGCCATATCACTGTACAAAACTATCTACAGGAGATCATACCAAAAGTAGAGCCTCGGAAGAGATGGAGCTCGGACACCAGCGTAGAGATCCTAAGAATGCGGATCTAGCACTGCTTTGCCCTTACCTGCGGCATGAGCATGGCCCCGAAGGAGAGTCGATCTAACGGTACTAAGTATGCAGCGTAAAATACTTAAATGAAAACATATCATTTTAAAACGGTTTACAAATATGTGTGAAACAACGAAACGCACGTGGTTATCATCCAAACAAGAGCAACAATGAGTAGCGTAATAGGTCTTGTCTGAGGCTGCGAATGATCGAAAGCAGGGCCACTCGCCCGTATCATCGTTCTGCAAGCCTAATCTGAACTCGAGTCGCGTAGGCCACTCAGCGTGGGCGCGTGAGGTATAACCCGCGTCGGTGCTACTCCTCGGCATCGTCTGGACTCGTTGTCGCGTGGCGCATAGACGCGTGAGGTATAACCCGCATACTAACACGGAACTCGTAGCTCGCGTAGGCCCCTGGACCGCGTGAGGTATTCTCGAATCATGGTCCCCGGACCGCTGAGTCTACCCGCATCGGAGGCGACAACCCGGTATCATCTCGAGGTGAGTGATAGTATACTAACATAACAACTTATCTTTAAACAACATAAGCACGACAAGGATACTCACTTATACAAGCGTTACAAGATACTAACACACGTAGCATCATATCATGTCTACTTATCAAACCATCTTTATTATTCTTTTCACAATATAAGTGCATTATAAACACATAGGCAAACTTGTTTCTTTATAAATCTTAAGTGGTTATACTTACTTCCCATAAAGCTAGTATGACTCTTAAGCACATTTTAAAACCAATTAGTTCTCTTACATTAATATGATTGATAGTCTTTTGAAATGTTTTGATTCTTTATTATTGAGCTTAAGCCGTGAGGCATTCTTAGTAAGTATTGTCGAGCTTAAGTCAAGACATTAGCCGTAGTTATATTGTAAAATATCATGCTTTAGGAAGAATCACATACCTTCTCGTGAAAACCACACTTGAGTTGAATATGTGCGTGAGTCGACCTATAATAGTCACGGATATCTATTAAAGACTACTCTGAAGGTCATTCTAAGCAGGGGTTCATAATTCTACGGTAAGTCGGGCAGCACTTCACTGCAGGTGAGCTATATAAGTCTCTTTGTGAAAGCAGTCCTATGTAAATCTGATTTGATTATTCTTCTTTTAAACCCTTCAAGTGATTAATACTTATTCTAATACTTCTACGGTGTCGTTCTCTAATACAAAGAGGTTAGGATTATTACCTCGGTAAGCCAATAATATCTAGAAAAGTCGCGCTTTGAGCAAGGTTTTGCTCTAAGTTGTATGCTCAGAACCTTAGAAGTTCTTCACAACTTCTACTAAGTACTAAGGTATTTGGGCTAGGGTATTTTGGGCATTATAACGATACAAGAAGGTAACTTTTCTACCAAGGGAGGGTAGATTTTTGGCTAGGCTAGGGGGTATTCGGCCAGGCCACTTAGGCTAGAGGGAAGAGGGCTTGGACGAAATGGCTAACAAGGGAGAAGGGAGGATTTTCAAGACTTGGAAAGTAATTTGTGGATGAAGAACTCTTCATCTTAAGGGGGTATTTATAGGTCAAGAAGTGGCCAACCAATAGCGAATTTAGACAAGTGCAAGGCAAGTGTAGGGTGAGGATTAACTATACACAAATATCCTGCAACTCTTGACTTGTGCACAAGGAACAAGCGTGCTCTCTCAGTCGAATCGTCCAAATGGGCGATTTCAAGTCCATCAATTGGAGGGTGACAAGTGTAAGCCCTCAGTTGATCAAAATGTTTCGTCTCTCGGAAAAATCCATAAAAATTAGAAATGGCATAGCCGGAATTTACCCTACGAGGCGTGGAAAGCGTTTAGTCGGAAAACTATTCGTTTTGTGAGTTGTGCCTAAAAACGTCGAAGGCTTATCTTTAAGGCTAGACTTTCGTCACGTATTCACTACGTACATACTGCGGAAATACGGTATCACATTCTCCCCTTAGAAACATTCGTCGAATGTTCCTCCCAAACGATTATCGAAGAAGCTTAAGCGATTGTAAATGCCACGCGACGCGAGCAACACTTGGCGGCGAAAGCGATAGCGAAAATTTACAAGTAGGAAAGTGAATTTACGGAGGTGTGGGGAATAGGTGAGGATACTTCCGTCTCGTATCTCCTCGGCTTGCGTCATCTCCTCACGAGCTCGTTCGCCACAAGACTTTGTGGAAGCCCGTCCTTGGTCGCGAGCGCCTAACGACGATCGACTATCGCTATGGGAATCTCTCATCGATAACCGCCGGTCACTGGACATCGTCAATCGGGTGTACTAGATGGATCCCGATACATCTCGCCGGCATAGATCGTGAAAAACCGGATGCGCGCCTCGGATCCGGATCAACTCATAGGCAACGCGCCACCTGCGGACAATGCGAAGCGACCCGATGTACTGAGGTGAGTTTCCCCTTCTTCCGAATCTCATCACACCGCCGTGGGTGGCGCTAGGAAAACCCAATCATGAACCTCGAACTCAAGATCTGGCGGCGATGATCTGCGCATCGACTTACATCGACTACGGTATCGATAGCCGCTCTCGGATAAGCTTCACCTTATCCTTACTGCTCTGTACCAAATCTGGTCACTAGGCTGTCCTCGCCCACATCGAACCAACCTATGGCGATGCACTTCCTCCCATACAAGGCCTCATAAGGCGCCGTCCGAATCTTTGGAGTGGTAGCTATTATTATCTGCGAACTCAACTAGAGGCAAATGATCCTCCCAACTACTGCGAAGTCAATAACACGGGCTCGCGACATATCCTCGAAGTGCGGATAGTGCGCTCTGCTGTCCGTGCATGCGTGGATGAAATGCGATACTCGGGATCACTGCGTCCTAAACCCCTCTGGAAGGACCTCGAGTTAGCGTGGCGGGCTCCTGCATGCGATATGATCAGTAGGGACTCCATGCGATCGGCGATCTCGGATGTAAAGTCGGCATAATCCTCGGTAGAAAAAGTCGTCTGACGGGAAGAAAGTGGGCTGATTTCGTCGACTGTCGGCGATAACCCATATAGAATCATGTCTCCTCGAGTGCGAGGTAATCACGTGATGAAGTCCATGTTGATTACCTCCACTTCGGTCGGGATCTCTATCGCTGTAACAAACCACGGGCCTGCGGTGCTCTACCTTCGCTGCGACAACACGGGCGAGCTACGAACTACGCAGCGTCCTCTTCAAGCCATCCCACCAATACGGATCTGGGTCGTGGTACATCTTGGTCGACCGGATGGATGAAATGCTTGTTGTGTGATTGCCCAAGAACCTGCTGCCGAAGTACTGAAAGATCTGGAACACACATCATGCCCTCAAACCTTAGCACCGTCGGTGCTACCTCAAGGACCCTTGCCCTGCGAAGAGGCGTATCGCGATATCGAATCAAAGTGGATCCTCGAGCTGTTGCCTCTTCACCTCCTCGGCGATGGAAGACTCGGCAACCTCACGAACTCTAACCCAGCTGCTATCGGAATCAATCAAGCGGACACGAGGCTCGCTGGCTGATGCAAATCACGAACCATGTCCCTCCTCTGCTGCACATCGATAGGCTCCCGTCGACTACGACTAAGGCATACGCCTGCGTTGGCCTTCCGGGTAGTACGGGATATCAACATCGTAATCCTTAAGCAACTCTAACCACCGTCTGTCGTAAGTTCGGCTCCTACGGTGAAGATATCTTTGGAGGCTCTTGTAGTGCGTATAAATATCCACGTGAACCCGTACAAATAGTGCCTCGGATCTTGGCGTGAATCACGGTGCGACTCCAAATCATGGGTGGGGTAGTTCCTCCGTGTTTCCTCGGTGTCGGGATGCGTATGCTATAACCACTGCCATCTTTGCGTCAACACATCCCAACCCGATGCACGGCGCATCCTGATACGACATAACCATCGGACCCTGCGGAAGTAAGAAGCGAGGCGGTCGTCGGTCTCTCTTTCGACAGCTGGAAACCACGCTCCAAGCATCAGTCCTTTGGAACTTGGTGCCTTACGAGTCGACCTAGTCAATGGTGCGAAGATAGAAGCAAACTTCTCTGACGAACGCCGATAATATCTGCGAGGCCCGAGCTGCGAACCTCAGCCGGAGTAGTAGGTGCAGGCCAAGTCACGCCTCGATCTTGGCGTATCCTCGAATGCCATCGGCCCGACAATATGCCCAAGCGCTTTGAAGTCAGCAAAACTCACGTTTGGAAAACTTGGCGTACAGCTGCTAGTCGGGAAGCTATCGGCCACGATCCTCAAATGCTCGCGTGCTCTGCTCTGGCGAGAATAAACCAAGATATCATCGATGAACACTATCACAAGCGTGTCCAAAATGGTTTGAACACTCGGTTCATCAAATCCATGAATCTGCGGAGCATTGGTCAACAAAGACATGACCACGAACTCATAATGCGTCTGCAGGGTCGGAATGCGATCTAGGGACATCCGCTCTCGACACGAACGATGATAGCGAGCAGATCAATCTTGGAGAAACATCTCGCGCACCTGTGGTCGAACAAATCATCAATCACAGGAAGGGTATATGTTCTTAATGGTCACCTTGTTGTTTGCTGTAATCAACACACATGCGCGGCGTCGTCCTTCTTTGCGAACAATCTGGCGCGGGAAAGCACTGGGCCTAATGAAGCCGCTTCTCCGGCAAATCCCTCGGTGGTCCTTGACTCTCTCAACTCGGCGGTGCCGTTACGTATGGCGGAATGGAAATGGCGAGTATCGCAATATGTCAATACAAAACTCGATCTCCTCTCGGGAGGATACGGAAGGTAAATGCAGGAACACGTGCGGGAACTCGTGACTCTGAGGCGGTGAAAATCTGGTACGCGACCTCGGTATCAAACACTCGAACTAGATGGTAGATATACCGCCGCACCATCTTCCTAGCCTTGAGGTAGGAAATAAACCTACCACCGGCGTCTGGTGCTCCTCCGCTCAACAACGGCTCGCCGAAGCTGGAACGTACTACTCTCTCTGCGGTCTACATTGGCATAGCAAGAAGCTAGCCAATCGTCCCCATAATCACGTCGAAGTCAATCATCTCGACTCTATCAAGTCGGCGGTCGGCGGTGTAAATAGTCACGGGACAAGCCACATATACGTAGAGCTACCACGAATCACCCGGCTGGCGTAGCTACCTCGAAAGGTCTATGGACTCGAGCTATCCCTATCCTACTAGCAACAAGGGAGATATATAGGGCAGAGTAGAACCGGATCTATCAAGGCATAAACATCAAACCCGAAGCGATAAGGTACACGTGGCGACATCGGTGAGGCCTCACGATCTGTCGGTGGACAAAGCATAAATGCGGTTGAGGACCGCTAGGCGGACGAGCCACGACCTGCCGCGACCTGGCGACCCGTGAGCACCGCCCTCGGGGCGGTGGCGTAGGAGATGATGAAGCGGCAACGAACACGAAGGTGAGCCCTACCACCAGCGGCGCCCCGGTCGGACGATCCTCGCAAAGTGACCTGCGGCCACAAGCGTAACAAGCTCAAAAGTAGTACCACACTTCCCGTAATGGGATCCCCGCATCGGCCACGGCGGGGGTGGTCGATCGGCGATACCTCTGCTACTGCGGGCGTCTGAAGCCACGGGGCCGATGCGCCTGAAAACTGCAGGCGTCTTGAGGGCGGTGCGAGTGCTCTGTGGTGTGGTGCGAATCTAGGCTGCTTGAGGCCGCCCACCACGATAGCCACGGAAGACCCTCCGTCTGGCGGCCTTAACCTGCATACGTCCACTGCGTCGACCTCTGCGCTCGCCGCATCAGGCGTGAGCTGCGTGCGGGTAATGTCCATACCGGTGGAGAAACCCATATGACTCGGCCATATAGTCGTCTAGCGGTGACATAGCGGTGCACCTATCCTCGTATCTGCTACCAATCTTTGGGACATATCGAGCCAAAGAATCAAACTGCGACATTGTACTCACTGACGGTCGTCCTCTGCGCCTCGGCGGTAAAAATCTATCGGCCGCGCCCTCGCCGTCTGGAGGCGAGAAGTGAGTGAGAAAGCCTCGAGAACCCATCCCAGTAGGTGGGCGCGTGCTCTCCGGGATAACTCCCATGAATCAAACCAATCATTGCGGTATCACGCGGCCTATGTGAACCAAAGATCACGGACTCGGTCTCGGCATGATCACTCTCAAAATCCTCACGAATCGGCGGATGAACTCCTGCGGATCATCCTCGGCCTCGACCCATAAAACTCGTGAACTCTGACTCAAGAAGTCTCGTAGCCTCAAACTCTCTACCCTCGGGTGAACAACGGGTATGGCTGGGTGGGCTGGCTGCATCGACCTCTCCTCGTATCGGGCCTGACTTTGCCAAAGGTGGGCCATCTCCTTGCTAACTCCTCGCCCGGTGGGGCGGGAGGTGTGGGTGCTGGTCATTCTTTGAAATGGCGGCGTCATAGAACTCGCCGTCTGGTATAGGCGGGCACGAGCCCTCGTGACTCTGGGTGTCTGCTAGCGACTCCTCATTTGCCTTGCCATACGGGCGGGTTGCCTTCGGAGGCATAAGCATTCACGGGAAAGGAATACGTTAGAGGGTCCAACCTATAACACGACTCTAAAGCACGATCTCGGAATGAGAAGAATGGAAACCAATCCTAAATATCCTATAGCCTCACGATTATTGGCGTGGTGCCTGACACGCGATAATCAAGACTACTAGATACGATGCGTAGACATTTTCAGAGATTAAGCGCTCGATACTACTTTTGTCACGACCGTTCGGGCGTGTGGTGCCTGGGCACCCAGTAGTCATACATCGAGTGTCGGCGGTAATATAAAGCAAGACATGAAACGATTTATAAAATAAGACCACGGTTTATGTGAGAAAACATCGCCTTTGGCGTATATATAAAATCATGGTTTAGCGATTACATCCGACCTGTACAACATGACTACTGACCTCAAGGAAAATATACAACTATAGCGGGACAAGGCCGCCATACCTGACTGTACAAAACTATACAACGGGAGATCATACCAAAAGTAGAGCCTCAGGAAGAGATGGAGCTCACACACCAGCGTAGAGATCCTAAGAATGCGGATCTAGCACCGCTTGCCCCTGCGGCATGAGCGGCCCCGAAGGAGAGTCGGTACAATAGGTACTAAGTATGCGAAAGCGTAAAATACTTAAATGAAAACATATCATTTAAAACCAGTTTACAAATATGTGTGAAACAACGAGAAACCGTACGTGGTATCATCATAAACAAGAGCAACAATAGGTAGCGTAATAGGTCTTGTCTGAGTGCGAATGATCGAAAGCAGGGCCACTCGCCCATATCATCATCTGCAAGCCTAATCTGAACTCCGGTCGCGTAGCCACCGCGTGGGCCCGTGAGGTATAACCCGCATCGGTGCTACTCCTCGGCATCGATCACGGACTCGTTGTCGCATGGCCACATAGACCGCGTGAGGTATAACCCGCATACTAACACGGAACTCGTAGCTCGCGTAGGCCCCCGGACGCGTGAGGTATTCTCGAATCATGGTCAGACCTTTGAGTCTACCGCGTCGGAGGCGGCTTAACCCGGTATCATCTCGAGGTGAGTGATAGTATACTAACATAACAACATCTTTAAACAACATAAGCACAACAAGGATACTACTTTATACAAGCGTTACAAGATACTAACACACGTAGCATCATATCATGTCTACTTATCAAACCATCTTTATTATTCTTTTCACAATATAAGTGCATTATAAACACATAGGCAAACTTGTTTCTTTTATAAATCTTAAGTGGTTATACTTACTTCCCATAAAGCTAGTATGACTCTTGAAACACATTTTAAAAACCAATTAGTTCTCTTACATTAATATGATTCGGTAGTCTTTTGAAATGTTTTGTTCTTTATTATTGAGGCTTAGTAGTGAGGCATTCGTAGTAAGTAAGTATTATTCGGGCTTAAGTAGTGAGGCATGCCGTAAGTATTATTCGAGCTTAAGTCAAAGACATTGCGTAGTTATATTGTAAAATATCATGCTTTAGGAAGAATCACATACATACCGTGAAAACCACGCCAAGTTGAATATGTCGCTTGAGAGTCGACCTATAATAGTCACGGATATCTATTAAAGACTACTCTGAAGGTCATTCTAAACAGGGTTCATAATTCTCTGGTAAGTCGGGCAGCACTTCCCTACGGTGAGCTATATAAGTCTCTTGTGAAAGCTTGTCTATGTAAATCTGATTTGATTATTCTTCTTTTAAAGACTTCTAAGTGTTTAATAGTTATTCTAATCCTTCTACAGTCTGCATTGTCTAATACAAAGGAGGGTTCGGATTAGTACCGCGGTACGCCCAAGAATATCCTAGAAAAGTCGCTGAGCAGGTTTTGCTCTAAGTTGTATGCTCAAGAACCTTAGAAGTTCTTCACAACTTCTACTAAGTACTAAGGTATTTGGGCTAGGGTATTTTGGGCATTATAACGATACAAGAAGGTAACTTTTCTACCAAGGGAGGGGGGGTAGATTTTTGGCTAGGCTAGGGGGGGGTATTCGGCCAAGGCCACTTAGGCTAGAGGGGGAAGAGGGCTTGGACGAAATGGCTAACAAGGGAGAAGGGAGGATTTTCAAGACTTGGAAAGTAATTTGTGGATGAAGAACTCTTCATCTTAAGGGGGGTATTTATAGGTCAAGAAGTGGCCAACCAATGGCCAAGATTTAGACAAGTGCAAGGCAAGTGTAGGGTGAGGATTAACTATACACAAATATCCTACCAACTCCTTGACTTGTGCACAAGGCACAAAAAACGTGCTCCTCCTAGTCCAAATCGTCCAAATGGACGATTTCAAGTCCATCAATTGGAGGGTGACAAGTGTCGCCCTCCCGTTGGTCCAAAATGTTTCGTCTCTCGGAAAAATCCATAAAAATTAGAAATGGCATAGCCGAATTTACCTACGAAAGCGTGGAAGCGTTTAGTCGGAAAACTATTCGTTTTGTGAGTTGTGCCTAAAAAAAAAAACGTCCAAGGCTTATCTTTAAGGCTAGACTTTCGTACGTATTCCCTTACGTACATACTCTGGAAATACGGGGTATCACAAACTCTCTCAACTCGGCAGGTGCCATTCTGTATGGCGGAATGGAAATAGGCCGAGTGTCTGGCAGCACATCGATACAAAACTCTATCTCCTCTCGGGAGGATACGGGAGGTCGTGCAGGCGCGTCGGCAACTGCGACTCTGGGCGTTGAAAATCGGCGCTGCGACCTCGATTATCAAACACCGAGCGAGATGGTAGATGTGCCTTCTGCACCATCTTTAGCCTTGAGGTAGGAAATAAACCTACCACCGGCGTCTGATGTTCCTCCCACCAACCAATGGCTCCTCGAAGCGGAACCGTACCACTCTCTCCTGCGGTCTACATTGGCGTAGCAAGAAGCCAGCGATCCATACCCATGATCACGCGTCGAAATCGGTCATGTCGACTCTATCAAGTCGGAGGTCGGCGTCCCATATGGTCATCGGACAAGCCTATATACCGCCGAGCTACCACTGAATCACCCTGGCGTAGCTACCTCGAAAAGGTCTATTGACTCGGGCTCTATTCTATCCTACTAGCAATAAGGGAGATATATGAAGCAGTAGAACCGGATCTATCAAGGCATACAAATCATGTCGAGGCGATAAGGTACATGGCGACATCGGTGAGGCCTCCCGGTCTGCCCAGACCGAAAGGCATAAATGCGATTACGAGGACCGCTAGAAGCTGAGACCCGCTCCACGACCTCCGCCGCGACCTGGCGGCCCAGTACCGCCTCAGGCGAGTAATGGCAGGAGATGATGAGCCGACAACGACCACCTAGGTGAGCCCTACCACCGTGCCCCAGGTCGACGAGGCCCTCGCAAATGACCTGCTGGCCACAGTATAGCAAGCTCCCGAGTAGTACGACTCCACGAATGGAATCTACCACAGCGAACCTGTGGCCGACCTCGATCGGTTAGCACCCTGCTACCACTGTAAATCCAAGTCACGGGCCCCGACGCACGAATACTCTGTCGACTTGATGATGTGGGAGTGCTCGAGCTGTTTGGGTGCAAATCTAGGCTAGCTGCGGGCCGTCCACCAAGAACTACCAAACGAACCGGTCGTCTTGGCCTGCCCGATCTTGATATCTGTCGACTTTGCCGGTCTCTACGCCTCGCATCGGCGCATGAGCTGCGTCGGTAATGTCCATACTGGTGAAGAAACCACGCGCCTGAACTTCGGCCATATAATCATCTAGCGGTGGCGTAGCGATGCACCACCGTCCTCCATATCCGCTACCAATGAGGACATATCGAGCCAAAGAATCGAACTTCGACATTGTACTCCTGGCGTGCGTCCTCTCTACTCGGTAACAAAAATCTGTCGGCGTGCCTCGCCTCATCTACGGAGGCAAGAAGTGCGTGAGAAAAGCCTCCGAGAACTCATCCCAGTAGGCGGGGCGCGTGCTCTCCCGGGATAACTCCGTGAATCAAACCAATCGATTGCGGTATCACGCGGCCGTCTCGAAGATCACGGACTCGGTCTCGGCGCCCGATCACTCATAATCTCATGAATCGACGGATGAACTCCTGCGGATCATCCTGCAGCCTCGACCGTAAAACTCGGCGGGCTCTGACTCGTGAAATCTCGTAGCCTCAAACTATACGCCTCGGGTGACCGCGGGTACTCTGGGCTGAAGCTGGGCTGCTGCATCGGCGTCTCGTCGTATCGCCACGATCACGGCGATAGGCAATCTCCTTGTACCTAACTCCTCCGCCGGGTTGTGGGGCGGGAGTGCGAGTCTTGTGGTCTCTTTGGCGGCGGCGTCATGGAACACGCCGTCCGGGTATAGGCGGGCACGAGCCCTCGTGACTCTCGGTGTCTACTAGCGGCTCCGCCGGTTGCCTTGCCATACGGGCCGGGTTGCCTGCGGAGGCATAAGCGTTATAGAAAAGGAATACGTTAGATGGGTCCAACTTATAACACTCTACAGGCGATCTGAGTGAGAAGAATGAAACCAATCTAAATATCCTATAGCCTCACGATTATTGGTGTGGTGCGACACACCGATAATCGAACTACTAGATGCAGTGCAGACACTTTCCGAGGATTAAGCGCTCGATACCACTTTTGTCACGACCGTTCGGGCGTGGTAGTGCCTTACCCGGGCACCCAAGTAGTCATTCATCAGAGTAATCAGCGGAATATAAAAACAAGACATGAAACAATTGTAAAATGAGACACAGTTTTATGTGAGAAAATGTCGCTTTTCGGCATATATATATAAACATAGTTTTTGCGATTCATCCCAGTACAATAGGACTCTGAACCTCAGAAGATAACAACTATGGCGGGACGGGGCGCCATACCTGAATATACAAAACTATATACAACAACGGAGATCGTACCTAAAAGTCGAGCCTCGGAGAAAATGGAGCTCACGACACTAAAGCAAAGAGATCCTAGGATGTGGATCTAGCACTGCTTGCCTTACCTGCGGCATGAACGCGGCCAGAAGGAGGTCGATAACGGTACCAAGTATGTGAAGCGTAAAGTACTTAAATGAAATCAAAGTATTTTAAAGCCATTTGCCAAATACAATCGATTCAATTGCACATAGTGCCATATCAAACAAGAGCAATAATAGGTAAGCGTAATGAGTCTTTTCTGAGCGCGAATGATCGAAGCAGGCCAATCGCCCATAGTATCATTATGCGTGCTAATCACGACTCCATGATCGCATGGGCCATTGCAGGACGCGTGAGGTATTCCTCGCATCGGGTAGCTAACCCGGTACCTCACGGACTCCGTGATCCGCATAGTCTCAATAGACCGCATAGTCACGCAGAACCGCGATATGGCATCCCCGCATGGGCTAAAACACCGAATGATCAATCACGGAACTCCGCGACTCGCGTAGTCACAGCATGCATAGGCCGTATAGACCCGCATCAAGGGTGGCAAGCCCTCGGTATAATAAGTCAAGGGGGGGTAGGTGATAAAATAACAGTACAACGGACTTACCGTTTAGCAATACAAGGCTTTTACAAACAAATAAGTAAACAGTTCCTTTTATCTTTCTTAAGTTGTTATACCTAACTTCCCATAAAGCTAGTATAACTCTTAAGCTTTTCGTTTAAAAACCAAATATTTCTCTTCTGTTAAAAATGATTCAGTATTCTTTTGAAATACGTCAAGATTCTTATTATTCAGGCTTAAGTCAAAAGACATTGCCGTAGTTATTATTCAGGCTTAAGTCCGAAGACATTGCCGTAATTATTATTCAGTTACCACACGTACGTCTACCGTACTATATATATTTTAAAAATATCATGCTCAAGAGTATAGGAAGAATCACATACCTTCTTGGCGAAATTGTCACGACCCGAATCTGGGCCCATGACTGGTGCCTTACCCCGGGCACCCTAGTGATACAACATCAGTGTCGTGAACATAAAACACATACATGAAACAAATGAAGTACAAAGCGATGTCTGAGAAAACTTGCCTTCGGCATATATATAAATAACAACTCCTACAAATGAGCAGTTTAATCCTTTTTACAACCACTGCAGCGATTACTACGGACGCTTTAAGAAATGATACGACAACGATGGCGGGACGGGGCGCCATACCACGAATGTAAATACCTACAACGACAGGGACTATACGAAGATAAGCCTCGGAGAAGCGGAGCTTTCCCAACGCTGAGCTGTGACCCTAAGGCGAGGATCAACGGCGGGTGTACCTTTACTGCGGCATGACGCGGCCAAGGAGTCGGTACAGTACCAGTATGTGGCGAAAATAAATCGTAAATGAAATCATAGTAGTCTATGGCGGGAGACATGTATGATAACGAACTCTGATTCCTGATAAATAGCGATCATGTCAAGTCGAGGACTCACGCGCCAAAGTTATCACAATAAACCGTGCGGGGCAAGTCACGAAGGCATGGCGACTACTAAGACCAGCGATACCAAAAATACCACAAAGCGTATCCCGAGGTCTTTCTAGAGCGCACATAATCGAAGCTGGCCACTCGCCGCAATATCAATGTGCGTGTCTATCCACAGAACTCTCGACTCGCGTAGGTCACCCGAGACCGCGTGAGGTATTCCTCGAATCATGGTCCCAGGTGCTGAGGTATACCACGCGTTGAAGGCGGCTAACCCTCGGTATCCGCCTAGGCTCCGCGACGCATAGTCTCAAAAGACCGCATAGTCTCAGCGGACCGCATAGGAATCCCCGCGTCGGGCTAAACACCCGGAATGATCAATCCTGAAACTCGCGCTCCGCGTAGTCACAAATTTGCATAGCGTAGAGACCACGCGTCAGTGGAAAGCCCTCGGTATAATAAGTCAAGGGGTATGTGATACAATATGATAACGGGCTTAACATTTGACAAGCGTAAGCACAACAAGAGTGACCACTTACACAATAATCACAAGATACTAACACACGTAGCATCCTAACATGCTTACTTATCAAATCAACAAGAAAGTATTACAAGGCTATCACAAACCAATACAATCAAGTTATTCACACGGGTACTTTCTACTAACAAGTTCGGTACCTATCCCCAAAGTACTTCATACATTAAATCTTTAAAAGATCGTTACTTCACAAAAACCACCTGATACGTAGTATATGAAAATAGAGTGATTATCTTTTTAAAGTAAATCAATTACTTTTCTTTGTAAAATCAAGTAGCAACATTCTTTTCCAATGTTCAAGTTTGCCTAATTTCCAATGTTCAAGTTTGCCTAATTTCCCATATTCAAGTTTGACTTTTAGAAAGTTTTTAAGTAGTTCATAGTCTTATTCATTTAAGAATATAATTCTCCTTTAAACAATCTGAGAAACATAAGCCTTATATGTGAGTAGGATATTCTTGTTTATAACAATCTTATTACTGACCATGATCTAGGAAATATCATTTTGTTTCATCTTAGCTTATGCGGATGGAAGTTTCTCTGGTTTTAATATTACTTAATTATTAAAAACATTTCCTTTTAATGTATTATGATGGTTTGTCGATACACGTTACGATTTCCAAATCAGTAAAACATTCTTAAGACGTTATACCTAACTTTTCATAAAGCTAGTATAACTCTTAAGTTTTCAAAACAAATCAAGTATTACCTCTTCTTTCAAAATGAATCAAAAACCTTTTGAAATACTTCAAGTTCTTTATTAACACATAACAAGCCAGTTATAGTTCAAATCAGTTACCTTTTAAAAACCACAAGTATTTTCTTACCAATATAAAGCTGTTATAACCAACTTCCCATAAAGCGTTATAACACTTTATGTTTTAAACCAATCAAATATATTTAGCACATGCGTCTACCGTACTACATAGTTCCTGCATATCATGCTAGAAGAGATAGGAAGAGGTTCACATACCTCGCGAGTATCGACTAATAGCAGCGCTCAGTACTTCCAGTCGGCTCTCCTTTAAGCCAAGTAGATCGCGCCACGTAGTACTTGACCTATAAGGCCACAGCGCTCATTAACATTTAGATCCGCCGTAGAACATTCTACAGAAAATTCGGCGACACCTCCCACATGGCGTAAATCTCTTCCTCTATCGGGGCGACTACGAAGCCAACGGGGGTTATCGTTTAATCGGGCGTGCACAATTCTACCTCACGAGAAAAGCTACACAAGTCTCTTATGTCTGATCCTATGTAAATCTGATTCGATACTCTTCTTCGAAAAGGTTTCTTATTATTGGGCTTAAGTCAAAAGACATTGCCGATAACAGCGTTGATTACTATATATAGTATACTTAACTATATAATCTAACAATGTAATTTCCAATTACAATAGGGGACAATATATTTACCTCGATAAGCCCGTAATTATCGAGTTTAAATGTCGATCTGAGCAAGGTTTAGCTCTGCTCAGTGCGCTCAGACCAGCTCCAAACAACCCCCAGAAGTTCTAACCAACTTCACTTACTACTTCAACTACGGGTGAAGATTTACTTAGGGTTTCGGTTTGTAGTGAAGGGAAGTATAATAGTATTTACAGGCTTTTGTAAGGTATAACCTTAGAATACTACAAGGTATATGGCTAAGGTAATTTGGGCATTATAACAATACTTTTGAGAGTATTTCTAACAAGAGGGTATTATCAAAGCAACTAGGCTGGGGTACCCAGCGGCCACTGTCTGAGGAGGAGAGGGCTCTCGGCGAGGGCCTTTCAAGGGGAGGGGGCTAGGGCGAGAAGGCTCACAAGGGGAGGAGGATTTCTAACTCTTAGAACAATTTAGGAATGGATGAAGAAGTCTTCCAAAGGGGTATTTATAGCACAAGCCAAGGCCAATGGCGAAGATCTAGCAAGTGCCATGCAAGTGTAGGGCAAGATTCACCGTGTGTCCTTGTCCGACTAACACACAAAAATATCCTACCAACTCCCTTGACCAACAAGGCCAATTCGTCCACCCTCCCTTTACCCGGCTCACGTCGCCCGATGAGAGGGTGCGAGTGGCGCCTCTTGTTATTGCCCAACACGTTCGTCTCTCGGAAAAATCCGTAAAAATAAAAATGACATAGCGGAAATTCCCTACGAAAGTGTAAGCGTTTCGTGAAAACCGACTCTAGGGTGTTGTGAACAAAGTTAATTCGGCCAAGCCTAATTCTCAAGTTCAAATTTTCTACGTCGTCCTTACGTACATACTGAAATACGGTATAACATTCTCCACTCGCCGAAACATTCGTCGAATGTTCCTTCAGAATCTCAAAACAAGCGTCGCCAAGTATAGTCTTCACTACTATACTTACGAGAATCAATCACGCCACGCTGGCCGAAATAACTTCGCAAAATGCTTACATCCAGTCCACGAGGAAACACCTCTAACATCACCAAAATGATACCACTTTTGTCACTTTGCAGGCGTTAACGCCTCAGCGACCCGACAAATGAATGCAGTGCGTCGATCCGCGAAGGTATCGTGCATTCGAACTCTTACCACATTTACGATCTGCTTGATATCAAAACTCGGGGTTATATCTTGACTTGGTCATCATTATCTGGTAACTCTCTGGATGGATCTCCGATTTCCTTCTCGAACATAACCCGAAAGACTGGACGCACTGCCTCCCAAGTCGGACGGCAAATGCTAACATATAGGCAACCTGGCCTATTCTTGCATGAACTCAAGGCCCAAGTAACTCGGGCTCGTTCCTCTGTATTCGAAACTTCGTCACATGACGGGTGGTACTTTCAAGAAGACCGGCCAGTCGACTTTGAACTCTAGCGTCGTCGCCGATTATCCATACGATTTCTGAGGTGCGGAACCTCTTCTAGACAAGCTTTACTCTATCCGCGATCTGCTGGAACAAGCTGAACCAACTATCTCGAATCACGCCAACATCGAACCAATCGTGGCGACTCGCGCAACCGCCCTACAAGGCTTCATAGGCGACATCCGAACAACGAAATGGTAGCTTAAACACTCCTTCAGAGACAACAATTCGCAACTATCCACGAAATCGAACAACGGCGAGGCGAATGTGGTCTGAGACTTACTTGAGTTCCTAACCTTGCTGGTAAAACCTCCGGGAAAAGCAGCGCACACTGGCTCCACTGTCGACCTAAGGTGAAGGTAGGCACCTCGTGCGACCTTACAACCTTTCTAATATATCATCTCGCATAACCCTGCCGAGTAAGCGGTCTTTGCTAGAAGACAAAGCGGTGACCTCGCCGGCGACTTTGGTCGAATCGTCCACGAATTAAATGCGTTGGTTAACTAAACTTGGGCTAACACCTCGTGGCCCTACCACAAGGCGGGACCACCACAACCTGCCCCGCCATACATGCGCGGGTTGACCGCGGCGTGGCCTCGGCAGGCGGCCCGCGCAAAACGCTGGCTCACGAAGGAAAACTCTCGCTAATCACGTTACGAAAACCTAGCGGTCTTCTGGCTCAACTACCCTCTCTCATTCCACATTACTCGGGGACTAATCCCACAAACATAACTCACGTGCACTATGCACTCTATAAGGGTCAAACATAAACAATACATCTTTTCTCGAGATGGCCTTACCTCTAAGGTCTCTACGTATAAAACTCTAAGGCTCGCCTTCTCTATCCCCAAATCTTACTTGGTTAACTAACGAAGATTTCTAATCACCATTTACACAATGCTATCAGAATATAACACTTAAGGTATACTCACCTTATCACGCATACTAAACCACAGAGGGTTAAAGATCTATCTGTATCTCTGCTTGCTCCCCTTAGTCGTTCTAATCAAGCACCTGCCCGTGAGCATAGCTAAGGAAGGTGACGAACTACCCCGACCACGAAGGCTAAGTCCTCCTACAAGGACACTCTTCGACACTAGACCACGGCGGCCATAGGTCTGACAAGTACGACCAAAGGCGACATTCCTGGGATGACGTGCATCAATGAGCAGGAAACCACGGAGTTCGACCAACTCCTGCGTACCCGAATGTCACGAACCACGTGGAGGACGCTTCGCAGCGGTGGATGTGCATAATCTAATCTCGGTGAGGCGACTACTTCCATGAGTTACAAAGGACCTTGCTACTCGCCCTTTCTGCGTCCTTGGTTAACCCGTCGATCTCGTTTCTCGGCTTTCTGCGTGCGTAAGCGCATACGAGCCATGCTCAAGCCTGGCGAAGAACTTACTCTTGCACCACCTTCCGTTGATAATCATCAAGACTCGCGATACATCGGTATACTCTGCAGTAGTCAAATCCATAGTTAATGTGAGTGCGCCTCGCCTGCGATCTATATTCACTATTCTCGATGCGTGGAACTAAAGGTTCAAATATCATGGCGCGATGGAGCTGCCGCCGCCGTGCTAAACTCTGTGGGGCTAGTGGCGTCGCAAAACTCCCGAATGAAGCACCAGAAGGTGATAATGGGCTGTGCCCACGTAACCCTACGTACTGCTCGCGGCTCACTTTTGCCTTGCCTCCTGGGCGGTTGCCTGCGCGGAGGCATAGCAGTGAGGAAAGAAATACGTTAGAGGTCCGACTTACAACACGGCTCTAAGGCACGATCTCGAGTGAGAAGAATAGAAACCAATCCTAAATATCCTATAGCCTCACGATTATTGGTGTGGTGCACAACACTGCGATAATCAAGACTCTTGGATCTGATGCGTAGACAACTTTCCGAGGATTAAGCGCTCGATACCACTTTTGTCACGACCGAATCGGGCCCATGGTGGTGCCTTACCCGGGCACCCTAGTGATCTGACATCGCAGTGTCAGTGGAACATAAAACACATCGTGAAACAAATGAAGTACAAAGCGATGTCGAGGAAAACTTGCCTTTGGCGTATATATAAATAACAACTCCTACAAATGAGCAGTTTAATCCTTTTTACAACCACCTTACAGCGATTACTACGGACCTTAAGAAATGATCGACAATGATGGCGGGACGGGGCCCGCCATACCACGAATGTAAATACCTACAACGGCGGGGACTATACGAGATAAGCCTCGGAGAAGCGGAGCTTTCCCAACGGCGTGACCACTAGGCGAGGATCAACGGCGGTGTACCTTTACTGCGGCGTGAGCGCGGCCCGAAGAAGTCGATACAAGTGCAGTATGTGGCGAAAATAAATAATGTAAATGAAATCATAGTAGTCTATGTAAGCGGGAGACATGTATGATAACGAAACTACGATTCACAATAAATAGCGGTCATGTCAAGTCGAGGACTCACGCCTCAAAGTTATCACAATAAAACCGAATGCGGGGCAATGCGAAGGCATAGCCGACTACTAAGACCCACGATGCCAAAAATACCACAAAGCGTATCCCGAGGTCTTTCTAGGCCGCACCGTAATCGAAGGCGGCCTCGCCCGCAATATCGATGCGGCGTCTATCCTGGAACTCGCGACTCGCATAGGTCACCCGCGGACCGCGTGAGGTATTCCTCGAATCATGGTCCCGGTGCACGAGGTATACCGCGTTGAAGGCGGTAACCCTCGGTATCGCTAGGCTCCGCGGCCGCGTAGTCTCAAAAGACGCATAGTCTCAGCAGACCGCATAGAATCCCGGATCGGGCTAAACACCGGAATGATCAATCCACGGAAACTCTGCGCTCCGCGTAGTCACAAGGCGCATGGGCCGTAGAGACCAGCGTCAGTGGCAAGCCCTCGGTATAATAAGTCGAGGGGTATGTGATACAATAACTGATCTGCGGGCTTAACGTTTGACAGCGTAAGCACAACAAAGTGACCCACACAATAATCACAAGATACTAACACACGTAGCATCTAACATGCTTACTTATCAAATCAACAAGAAAGTATTACAAGGCTATCACAAACCAATACAATCAAGTTATTCACACGAGGTACTTTCTACTAACAAGTTCGAATTACCTATCCCCAAAGTACTTCATACATTAAATCTTTAAAAGATCGTTACTTCACAAAACCACACAATACGTAGTATATGAAAATAGAGTGATTATCTTTTTAAAGTAAATCAATTACTTTTCTTTGTAAAATCAAGTAGCAACATTCTTTTCCAATGTTCAAGTTTGCCTAATTTCGATGTTCAAGTTTGCCTAATTTCCCATGTTCAAGTTTGACTTTTAGAAAGTTTTAGTAGTTCGTAGTCTTATTCATTTAAGAATATAATTCTCCTTTAAACAATCGAGAAACATAAGCCTTATATGTGAGTAGGATATTCTTGTTTATAACAATCTTATTACAATGACCATGATACAGGAAATATCATTTTGTTTCATCTTAGCTTCATGCGGATGGAAGTTTCTCTTGGTTTTAATATTACTTAATTATTAAAAACATTTCCTTTTATTAACAGCTGCGATGGTTTGTCGATACACATTCGATTTCCAAATCGGTAAAACATTCTTAAGGCGTTATACCTAACTTTTCATAAAGCTAGTATAACTCTTAAGTTTTCAAAACAAATCAAGTATTACCTCTTCTTTCAAAATGAATCAAAACCTTTTGAAATACTTCAAGTTCTTTATTAACACATAACAAGCGATTATAGTTCAAATCGATTACCTTTTAAAAACCACAGTATTTTCTTACCAATATAAAGTCGTTATAACCAACTTCCCATGCCGTTATAACACTTTATGTTTTAAACCAATCAAATATATTTAGCACGTATGCGTCTACCGTACTACATAGTTCACACATATCATGCTAGAAGAGATAGGAAGAGGTTCACATACCTCGCGGCAGTATCGACTAATAGCAACGCTCAAGTACTTCCAGTTGGCCACTCGGCTTTAAGCCAAGTAGATCGCGCCACACGTAGTCTTGAACCTATAAGGCCACAAGGCGCTCATTAACATTTAGATCCGCCGTAGAACATTACGAGAGAAAATTGAGCGACCTCCCCATGGCGTAAATCTCTTCCTATCGGGTGACTACCAAGCCAACGGGGTTATACGTTTAATCGGACGTGCACAATTCTACCTCACGAAAAGCTACACAAGTCTCATGTCTGATCCTATGTAAATCTGATTCGATTACTCTTCTTTCGAAAAGGTTTCTTATTATTGGGCTTAAGTCAAAAGACATTGCGATAACAACGTTCGATTACTATATATAGTATACTTCAACTATATAATCTAACAACATGTAATTTCCAATTACAATAGGGGACAAGATATTTACCTCGATAAGCCCATAATTATCCGAGTTTAAATGTCGATCCCGAGCAAGGTTTAGCTCCTGCTCGTGCGCTCAGGCCGCTCAAACAACCCTTAGAAGTTCTAACCAACACTTACTATTTCAACTACGGGTGAAGATTTACTTAGGGTTTCGGTTTTGTGACTGAAGGGAAGTATAATAGTATTTATGGGCTTTTTGTAAAGGTATAACCTTAGAATACTACAAGGTATATGGCTAAGGTAATTTGGGCATTATAACAATACTTTTGAGTATTTCTAACAAGAGGGGTATTATACTTAAAGCAACTAGGCTAGGGGTACCCACGACCACACTCTGAGGAGGGAGAGGGCTCTCGGCCAAGGGCCTTTCAAAGGGGAGGGCTAGGGCGAGAAGGCTCGCGAGGGGAGGAGGATTTCTAACACTTAGAACAATTTAGGAATGGATGAAGAAGTCTTCCAAAGGGGGGTATTTATAGCACAAGCCAAGGCCAACCAATGGCCAAGATCTAGCCAAGTGCCATACAAGTGTAGGGCAGATTCACCCGTGTGTCCTTGTCCACTAACACGCAAAAATATCCTACCAACTCCCGACCAACAAGGCCAATTCGTCCACCCTCGCTTTACCGCCCACTCCGCGTCATGATGAGAGGTGCCAAGTGGCGCCTCTTGTTGTGACACGTTCGTCTCTCGGAAAAATCCGTAAAAAATAAAAATGACATAATGGAAATTCCCTACGAAATGTGAAAGCGTTTAGTCGAAAACCGACTCTAGCGGGTGTTGTGAACAAAGTTAATTCGGCGAGCCTAATTCTCAAGTTCAAATTTTCTACGATGCGTCATACGTGCATACTCTGGAAATACGGGGTATAACATTCTCCTCGCCGAAACATTCGTCCCGAATGTTCCTTCTAAATCTCAAAACAAGCGTCGCGATATAGTCTTCACTACTATATACGAGAATCAATCTGCCACGCTGCCACGAAATAACTTGCGCAAAATGCTTACATCCAGTCACGAGGAAACACCTCTAACATCACCAAAATGATACCACTTTTGTCACTTTGCGAGGCGTTAACGCCTGGCGACCCGACAAATGAGTGCCGGGTGCGTCACGATCACTGAAGGCATGCGTGCATTCGAACTCTTACCACATTTAAATCTTGCTTGATATCAAAACTTCGAGGTTATATCTTGACTTGGTCATCATTAGTGGGAACACTACGGATGGATCTCGATTTCCTTCTCGAACATAACACGAAAGACTAGGCCAGCGCCTCCCAAGTCGGACGGCAAATGCTAACATATAGGCAACTTTGGCCTATTCTTCACATGAACTCAAAGGCCCAAGTAACTCGGACTCGTTCCTCTGTATTAAAACTCGTCACACTGACGGGGTGGTACTTTCAAGAAGACCGACCGTCGACACGAACTCTGGCGTCGTCGCGATTATCATACGATTTCTACGGTGCGGAACCTCTTACAGACAAGCTTTACTCTATCCGCGATCTGCTGGAACAAGCACGAACCAACTATCGAATCCCGCCAACATCAGACCAATCGGCCGTGACTCGCACAACCGCCCTACAAGGCTTCATAAGGCGACATCGAACAACGAAATGGTAGCTTAAACACTCCTTCAACAGGAGACAACAATTCTCGCAACTATCACGAAATCGAACAACGGCAGAGGCGAATGTGGTCCCGAGACTTACTTGAGTTCCTAACCTTGCTGGTAAAACCTCGGAAAAAGCGACGCAACACAGGCTCCATGCGACCTAAGGTGAAGGTAGGCACCTCGTGCGACCTTACAACCTTTCTAATATATCATCTCGCATAACCCTGCGGAGTAAGCGGTCTTTGCTAGAAGACAAAGCGGTGACCTCGCCGGCCGACTCTTGGTCGAATCGTCCACGAATTAAATGCGTTGGTTAACTAAACTTGGGCTAACACCCTCGTGGCCCTACCGCAGCGGGACCACCACAACCGACCCCACGCATACGTGGCGGGTTGACGCGGCGTGGCCTCGGCAGGCGACGCCAAAGCTGGCGGCTCCGAAGGAAAACTCTCACTAATCACGTTCACGAAAACCTAGCGGTCTTCTTAGCTCAACTACCCTCTCATTCCACACTACTCGGGGACTAATCCACGAACATAACTCACGTGCACTATGCACTCTATAAGGGTCAAACATAAACAATCGTCTTTTTCGAGATGGCCTTACCTCTAAGGTCTCTACGTATAAAACTCTAAGGCTCGCACCTTCATCCCCAAATCTTACTTGGTTAACTAACCAAGATTTCTAATCACCATTTACACAATGCTATCAGAATATAACACTTAAGGTATACTCGCTTATCACATACTAAACCTAGAGGGTTAAAGATCTATCTGTATCTACGATCGCTCCAGCTGAGTCGTTCTAATCAGGCACCGCGTGAGCGCGCAGCTAAGGAAGGTGACGAACTACCCGCCGACCACGAAGGCTAAGTCCTCCTACAAGGACACTCTTGACACTAGACCACGGCGGTCATAGTGCGACAAGTACCCGACCAAAGGCGACATTCCACGGGATGACGTCATCGTGTAATGAGCGGAAACCACCGGAGTTACGACCAACTCCTGCATACCGAATGTCACGAACCTGTGGAGGACCTTTGCGCTGCGGTGGATGTGCATAATCTAATCTCGGTGAGGCGACTCGCCTCATGAGTTACCAAAGGACCTTGCTACTCTGGCCGCACCTGCGTCGCTTGGTTAACGTCGATCTCTACGTTTCCGGCTGCTTGCATAAGCGTACACGAGCCATGCTCGAGCCTAAGCGAAGAACTTACTCTTTACGCACCACCGTTGATAATCATCAAGACTCGCGATACGTCGGTATACTCTCTGGTAGTCAAATCCATAGTTAGTAACGGTCGCCTCGCGCGATCTATATTAACTATTCTCGATGCGTGGAACTAAAGGTTCAAATATCATGGCGCGATGGAAGCGCCGCCGCCGTGCTAAACTCTGCTGGGGCTAGTGGCGTCGCAAAACTCCGAATGAAGCACCAGAAGGTGATAATGAGCTGTGCCGCGTAACCCTCTGTACTACTCGCGACTCCGCCGGTGCGCGCCTCACAGGCGGTTGCCCTACGCGAGGCATAGCGGTGAGGAAAGAAATCGTTAGAGGTCCGACTTACAACACGACTCTAAGGCGCGATCTGAGTGAGAAGAATAGAAACCAATCCTAAATATCCTATAGCCTCACGATTATTGGTGTAGTGCGCAACACGATAATCAAGACTCTCTTGGATCACGATGCAGTAGACACTTTCAGAGGATTAGCGCTGCGATACCACTTTTGTCACGACCGAATGCGGGCCCGTAGCGGTGCCTTACCGGGCACCTAGTGATACAACATCCAGTGTCAGTGGAACATAAAACACATACATGAAACAAATGAAGTACAAAGCGATGTCGAGAAAACTTGCCTTTCGGCGTATATATAATAACAACTCACAAATGAGCAGTTTAATCCTTTTTACAACCACGCCTTTTTACTACGGACCTTTAGAAATGATCGACAACGATGGCGGAGACGGGGCCCGCCATACCACGAATGTAAATACCTACAACGACGGTATACGAATAAGCCTCGAGAAAGCGGGCTTTCCCAGCAATTTGTGACCTAAGGCGAGGATCAACGGCGGTGTACCTTTACTGCGGCATGAGCGGCCCAAGGAGTCGGTCTGGCAGTACAGTATGTGGCGAAAATAAATCGTAAATGAAATCATAGTAGTCTATGTAAAGCGGGAACATGTATGATAACGAACTACGATTCACAATAAATAGCGATCGTATGTCAAGTCGGGGACTCGCGCCTCAAAGTTATCACAATAAAACCGTGCGGGGCAAATGCGAAGGCATAGCCGACTACTAAGACCACGGTACCAAAAATACCTGGCGTATCCGAGGTCTTTCTAGCGCGCCACGTAATCGGTGGCGCTTCGCCCGCGATATCGATGTCGGCGTCTATCCACGGAACTCTCGCGACTCGCGTAGGTCACGCGGACCGCGTGAGGTATTCCTCGAATCATGGTCCCGCGCACGAGGTATACCCGCGTCGGCGGCTAACCCTCGGTATCCGCTGGGCTCCGCGGCCGCGTAGTCTCGAAAGACCGCATAGTCTCAGCGGACCGCGTAGGAATCCCGCGTCGACTAACACCGGAATGATCAATCCTGAAGCTCCGCTCGCATAGTCACAAGGATCGCATGGGCGTAGAGACCGCATCAGGTGGCAAGCCCTCGGTATAATAAGTCGGGTATGTGATACAATAACGATCTGCTTAACGTTTGACAGCGTAAGCCTGACAAGAGTGACCACCTTACACGATAATCACAAGATACTAACACGTAGCATCCTAACATGCTTACTTATCAAATCAACAAGAAAGTATTACAAGGCTATCACAAACCAATACAATCAAGTTATTCACACGAGTACTTTCTACTAACAAGTTGGTGCCTATCCCCAAAGTACTTCATACATTAAATCTTTAAAAGATCGTTACTTCACAAAAACCACACAATACGTAGTATATGAAAATAAGTGATTATCTTTTAAAGTAAATCAATTACTTTTCTTTGTAAAATCAAGTAGCAACATTCTTTTCCGATGTTCAAGTTTGCCTAATTTCCAATGTTCAAGTTTGCCTAATTTCCCATGTTCAAGTTTGACTTTTTAGAAAGTTTAAGTAGTTCATAGTCTTATTCATTTAAGAATATAATTCTCCTTTAAACAATCTGAGAAACATAAGCCTTATATGTGAGTAGGATATTCTTGTTTATAACAATCTTATTCTGACCATGATCTAGGAAATATCATTTTGTTTCATCTTAGCTTATGCGGATGGAAGTTTCTCTGGTTTTAATATTACTTAATTATTAAAAACATTTCCTTTTAATGTATTTGCGATGGTTTGTCGATACACATTCGATTTCCAAATCGGTAAAACATTCTTAAGGCGTTATACCTAACTTTTCATAAAGCTAGTATAACTCTTAAGTTTTCAAAACAAATCAAGTATTACCTCTTCTTTCAAAATGAATCAAAACCTTTTGAAATACTTGAAGTTCTTTATTAACACATAACAAGCGGTTATAGTTCAAATCAGTTACCTTTTAAAAACCACAAGTATTTTCTTACCAATATAAAGTCATATAACCAACTTCCCATAAAGCGTTATAACACTTTATGTTTTAAACCAATCAAATATATTTGCTTACGTATCGTCTCCGTACTACATAGTTCACACATATCATGCTAGAAGAGATAGGAAGAGGTTCACATACCTCGCGGCCAGTATCGACTAATAGCAAAGCGCTCAGTACTTCCAACCGGCTACTCCTTTAAGCCAAGTAGATCGCGCCACACGTAGTACTTGAACCTATAAGGCCACAAGGCGCTCATTAACATTTAGATCCGCCGTAGAACATTCTACGAAAATTCGGCCGCTCCACATACGGCGTAAATCTCTTCCTCTATCGGGCCGACTACCAAGCCAACGGGGGTTATACGTTTAATCGGGCGTGCACAATTCTACCTACGAAAAAGCTACACAAGTTCATCTGAATACGATCGCATGTAAATCTGATTCGGTACTCTTCTTTGAAAAGGTTTCTTATTATTGAGCTTAAGTCAAAAGACATTGCAGATAACAACGTTCGAGACTATATATAGTATACTTCAACTATATAATCTAACAACATGTAATTTCCAATTACAATAGGGACAAGATATTTACCTCGATAAGCCCGTAATTATCAGAGGTTTAAATGTCGATCTGAGCAAGGTTTAGCTCTACTCAGTGCGCTCAGACCGCCCAAACAACCCTTAGAAGTTCTAACCAACTTACTACTACTTCAACTACGGGTGAAGATTTACTTAGGGTTTGGTTTTGTAGTGAAGGAAGTATAATAGTATTTACAGGCTTTTTGTAAAGGTATAACCTTAGCATACTACACGGTAGACGGCGAAGGTAATTTGGGCATTATACCAATACTGTTGAGAGTATTTCTACCAAGAGCGGGGGGTATTATACGAAAGCAACTAGGCTCGGGGGGGGTACCCCACGGCCACACTACGAGGAGGGGGGGAGAGGGCTCTCGGCGAGGGCACTTCGAAGGGGAGGGGGCTAGGGCGAGAAGGCTCACAAGGGAGGAGGATTTCTAACACTTAGAACAATTTAGGAATGGATGAAGAAGTCTTCCAAAGGGGGTATTTATAGCACAAGCCAAGGCCAACCAATGGCCAAGATCTAGCCAAGTGCCATGCAGTGTAGGGCCAGATTCACCCGTGTGTCCTTGTCCAACTAACACACAAAAATATCCTACCAACTCCTCGACCAACAAGGCCAATTCGTCCACCCTCCTTTACGCCTCACGTCCGCCAATGAGAGGGTGCCAAGTGGCGCCACTTGTTGGCCCAACACGTTCGTCTCGGAAAAATCCGTAAAAATAAAAATGACATGGCGGAAATTCCTACGAAAGTCGTGAAAACGTTTGAAAAACCGACTCTAACCGGGTGTTGTGAACAAAGTTAATTCGGCCAAGCCTAATTCTCAAGTTCAAATTTTCTACGTACGTCCTTACGTACATACTCTGGAAATACGGGGTATAACAGAAATCCACCTGCCAAGTCAAATATGTCGCGCGCAGAGAATCAGCCTATAATATCCAATTACAATAGAAGGACAAGAGTAGTTACCTCGATAAGCCCAAAAATTATCCAAGTTAAAAGTCGCTCCTGAGCAAGGTTTAGCTCCTAATTTGTACGCTCCGATAGCTCCAAGAACCCTTAGAAGTTCTTCACAACTTCTACTAAGTACTAAGGGATTTGGGCTAGGGTATTTAGGAATAGTAACTATACTTGGAAGACAACATTTCTACCAAGGGAGGGGGTAGGTTTCGGCTAGGACTACTAGGCTAGATGGGGTGTTTAGGCGAGGCCTTCCGAGGAGGGGGAAGTGTTGGACGAAAAGCTCACAAGGGAGAGGGAGGGATTTTAGACTTGGAAAGTTTGTTTTGTGGATGAAGAACTCTTCATCTTAAGGGGGGTATTTATAGGTCAAGCAAAGGCCAACCAATGGCCAAGATGAAGCCAAGTGCAAGGCAAGTGTAGGGTAAGGATTCACCTGAGTGTCCTTATCCATCTACTACACAAATATCCTACCAACTCGCGGCTTGTGCAAAGGCACAAGCGTGCCAACAATGCCTCACTTTGTCAATGAGGGTGACAAGTGTCACCCTCTCGTTAACAAAATGTTTCGTCTCTCGGAAAAATCTGCAAAAATTATAAATGACATAGCCGTAATTTACCCTACGAAGTTTAGTAAAGCGTCGTTTAGCCGAAAAGCGATTCTTTAAGTGAGTTGTGCACAATATTTTTCGTCCAATGCCTAACCTTAAGGCTAAACTTTTGTACGTACGCCCTCGCGTACATACTATGGAAATACGGGGTATAATACTAATGTATAAAGTTAATATAACGACTTTATGGGAAGTTGGTTATATTAGCTTTATGGGAAGTTAAAAAGCGAGATTTACTCTTAGTAAAATAAGTAAGGATAAATGACTTGAATTTATGAAAGGCAAATTGATTTTAAGGCATCAATTGCCTAAAGTTTTAAAAGAAAATGAGTCACTTGATTTAGAAGCCTAATTCTATTTCTAAAAGGTATTGTGACTTGTCTTGAAAAATAGTTGTGACTTGGTACTACGGTTATTAGTATCTTGGAAGTTTTATATGAAAAAGAGTCATTTTTAAAAGAGTAGAAGTATGTAGTACTTTGGGTTAAATTCCCGGATTTTTTATAAAGACATGTTAGTGCCTTAAGTAAACTAAAATGAGAGTGTATATGAACAAGACTAATAAGAAGTTAGGGGATTTCTTAACTTTCTTATATATTGTATGATAAGCCGGTAGTGCTTATGTTATGTATGATAGTCGGTTTGTGCTAGTGGTATATTATTCATTACAGGGTCATTCCCCGGGTTTGTGGCATTTGCATATTCCGTGGATTTGCTACCCATGATGCAAGTAATACCTCATGCGGGTCCGTAAGGGCTTATGCGAGAAATAGTCCCATGCGGGGAGGACCAGTCCTATGCGAGGAATACCTCATGCGGGTCTACACGACCTATGCGGGCGGATACAGTCTATGCGAGGAATACTTCATGCGGGTCCACACGACCCTTGCGGGTGAAATAGTCCCAGGAGTAGGATTGCTTAATGATACTGCGGGCGGATGGCCCTGCTTTGATCGTGAGCCTCCTATTTTTATGTAGTAAGTATACTCTTATTTACTCTCATTGTTAGTAAGGCACAGTGTACTATAATTTGATTATCATACATGTCTCCGGCTTTGTTTTAGACTTATGATGTAATTCTGATTTTCGATTTAAATACTTAGTACATATGTGTCACCCGCTTCCTGGGTTGCGTTCATGCATGAGTTGGGGTAAGCAGGTGGTGGATCCTCATTCTTAGGATCACTGATCAGGAGTGTTATACCCCGTAGTTCCAGGGTATATATGTGAGGATGTACGTACGAGAATACGACAGAAATTTTGGAAAGAAAGAAAGATGTGATTTTTCGACGGAAAAGTTTCCGGTTTTTGTGAAGAAAAAGGTTCGTTAATGGGAATTGGATTCCCAGATTTGGTATTTGGACTTCTTGGATTATATTAGAATTTTGAGATTTTATATTCGGAAATGGTCACGTGGGGCCACGAGAAATTCTGGTTTTGTGGGCCCGCTTTGTTTTTGAGATTTCCGATATTTTGGATATTTTCGGAAGACGAAATATTTTGGACGAGTCGGGGGGCGACACCAGTCACCCCCATGAGTCACTTGGCGGGTGGAGAGAGTTGGCTAGCCACTGTCTCTTGGCCGAATGGCCTAACAAGTGGCAAGCCACTTGTCTAGCAATTCGTTGGCATGTGGTGTGGTGGGACCCACACACATGGCCCAATCTTGACCACACACCTTTCATTGATCTTGACCCTTGTTTCATATATACCCCTAAGTTGAAGAGTAATTTCATCCTCACTGAATACTTTCGAGGCAAAATACTCCCTCCCTTTGTAGTTGCTTTTTCGTCCCCCTCCCCCACTTGTGTAGAAATACTTTGTGTATTGTAGTATAATCCCAAATACATTAGCCTAGTATCCCTAGTAGTATTCCAAAGTTGTTTTAATACTAGGAGCCCGAAAATGTTACTTTTTCCAAAAGTCGCAAAATGAAACCCTAGAAAAATCTTCATAAGCTTGGTTGAAGTGTTAAGAGAAGTTGTTTAGAAACTTCTAAGGGTTGCTTGGAGCGTAAGGATTTGGAGCTAAACGTTGCCCAGGATCGGCTTATATCTTGGATAATTTTGGGCTTATCGAGGTAATGATCTATGTCCCCCTATTGTAATTAGGATATTACATGTTGTTGTAATGTATAGTTGAGTATACTATATATAGAATGGATATTGGTAAGAATTGAATCAGATTTACATTGAATTTGTATTTGATGAGACTTGTGTAGTATTATTGTGGAAGAATTGAACACGTCAGGTTAGACGTGTATTCCCAGGAGTTGTTGGCACAGTCGCGCCCGAGTAGAGGAGATTTATGTGGTTGTAGTGGGGAGGTCTTGCGAATTTTCTGTAGAATAAGGAATCTTGCAGTTAGAATATTCTACGAAGAGATCTAGGAGTTGATAGGCGTTTTGTGGCCTTTATCGGTTGTAGTACCACGAGTAGCGTATTCTACTTGAAGAGTGGAAAAGGCTAGCAGTGGTTCTGATCGTGGAGCGTTTTGCTAATTATCGATAATCGTCCGCGAGGTATGTGAACCTCTTCCTATCTTTCTAGCATGATTGTTGTGAACTATGTAAATGCAGAGACGCATACGTGCTAAGTGAATTGGTTGATTTAAAACATAAGGTGTTATAATAGCTTTATGGGAAGTTAGTTATAACGACTTTATGTAGGTAATAGAATGGTTTATTGATTTTAGGAGTTAAGAGACTTTATCTTGAAAGATAAGAGACTTGACTTATAACGACTTGTTTTCGGAAAAAGAGAAGTAACTTGATTTTAAGTATAGGTTACTTGTTTTGAAAAGAGTAAGTTATTTGGGTTTTAAAAGAATACTTGTTGTTGTTTTAAAAGAAAAGAGACTTGTGGAATTAAAGAGTTTTGTTTAGAACATAAAGTGTTATAATGACTTTATGGGAAGTTAGTTATAACGACTTTATGAAAACAAAGGAATGGTTTTTATCATTAGTTTTAAAATGGTAACTTGACTTTAAAGGAGAAGTGTTTTGGTCTAAAAAGAAGGCATGGTATTGTCTTAAATTGGTTTAAAAGGAAAGTCCGAAGTTGTTTTGGTTTAATTAAAATGTTAGTCACTTTATTTTGATACTACGGTATCGTGTGACTTTTGTAAAAGAAATGGATCTTCTAAAAGAATTTAACGACGTAGTACTTTGGGGATTAAAACACGGACTTTGTCATAAAATGAAAGTACCTTGAGTTGTGTGTAACTTGCCTGTGTTTGCGTGTGATAGCCTTGTTGTGCAAGTGTTGTATCCTTATGTTACCGCGTCTCGCCGATGGAATTCGGTCATGTTGTTCTTGATTGATGGACTCTTGACACGTTGGCGCCCACGGGTATGGTTCCATTAGGATTATTATTCCATGGACTAGCTCTCCATGAGGTTTTACCGATTCTGGTATCCGTAGTTGGCTCGTGATTTGCCCGAAGTCGTGGTCGCTTTCGCTCGTATCGGTAGTTGGCCTCGTACGCCCCTGCTCGTTTTGTGACGGGTCTCGTGATTCCGCCAGTATCCGGTAGTTAGTCTTCATACTTGCCCCGGCCACCGTGTGGCGCAGCTTGTATCCGTAGTTGGCTTTCGGCCTTACCAGGTCGCCTTCGTGGTTTGGTTATATAGTTTTATTGGTACGTCTTTGGTATTCGTAGTTGGCTTTCAGACTTGCCGATTGATGATGCCGCTTGGTATCCGGTAGTTAGCCTTCGTACTGCCCTGCATTTGTTTTGCGACTCGTGGGACTCGTGTTCATGCAGTACTTCGTGTGATTATATCATGATCACGGCATGCCGAGGAAGGTATTCCACGCATGATTGATGTTGTGGGCGAGACCCATTGTTATATTTGAGTAATGACTTTGGCGTGAGTCCCCGACTTGACATATTTGTTTATATATTATGGATCGAGTTTGGTTATCATACATGTCTCCTTCTTTATATAGACTATTATGATTTCATTTACGATTTTTACGCTTTCACATACTGTAGTACAGTTTGTTATCGACTCTCCTTCGGGCTGCGTTCATGCCGCAGTAGAGGTACATCGGTTGGATCCGCGCCATAGGATCACGTCAAATGTTTTGGGAAGCTCCGTTTCTGAGGCTTATCTTTGGTATAGTCCCCGTCGGTGTAGATACTTGTACATTCTGTGGTATGTGGGCCCTATCCTGGTCATAGTGGGTTACATTCTGCAGGTCCGTAGTAATCGCTGGGCGGTGGTTTGTAAAAGGATTTAAATCGCTCACTTGATTTATATGTATATTTTCGTGAAGGTGACCGCTTTGGTTGCCTGCTTTATTATCATATCTCTTGTTTCATGTTTAAGTTTTTATTTCCGCTGATTTTCTCTCGATGTTGTATCACTAGGTGCCGGGTAAGGCACCGATCCACGCTTCTGGATCGGTCGTGACAAAAGTGGTATCAGAGCAGTTAGTCCTCAGAAAGTGTCTACAGACCGTGTTTAGTAGAGTCTTGATTATCGTGTTGTGCACCACATCTATAATCGTGGAGGTCGCAGGACATTTAGGATTGGTTTCCATTCTTCTCACTCGAGATCGTGCCTGTGAGTCGTTGTAAGTCGACTCTCTCGACGTATTATTTTATATCGCTTATGCCTCCACGCAAGGCAACCGCAGAGCCTGCGGCAAGGCAGCCAGGGTGCCGCGAGTAGAGCACGGAGGGTTACCAGGCAGACCCACTTTACCCGAGGGTGGTGCTGTGACGCAGATTCTACGACGCCACCCAAACAAAGAGTTAGAGTCGCAGCAGTTGGGTGCTAAGACCACAAGACTGAGCCTCCACCTACGCCAGAACGAGGATATGGGTTGCAAGGAGATGGCCCAAATAAGTTAGATTTATGACTGAGGATGACGGAGCCGGTACGATGGCACCCCTGGCCGATAGTTGGAGACTTCGGACTTAAGTCCGCACCACCGTTGTTCTATGGATCGAGAGGCGAGGATGACCTCGTGAGTTTATCCGACAGCCATGTAGCGATCACGAGAGTGATCAAGGCTTCGAGACCGAGTCGGTGGTCTTAGGTTCGCATCGCGCGTGATCCGCAATGACCGTTTGATTCGCGAGCCGCCCCTGGGAGCATGCGCTTCAGGTATGGTACGAAGTTCTCGGGGCATTTCTTGCACATTTCTTTCCCACAGACGAGGAGGGCACGCCGGCTGTGCTTCGATCTTTGGAGGACGCATACCGGGAGTACAACGTAGTTCGACTCGTTGGCTCGATATGTCCTGCGTTAGTAGCTAATATGGAGGACAGAGTGCACCGCCACGCCACTGGGCTCGATGACTACTTGGCGAGGCTCGCCGGTGTAGCTCTTCACCGGCATGGACATTGCCCGCACGCAGCTTATGCACTGTGTGAGGAGCGGAGAAGTCGACGAACGGCCGGATCAAGCAGGAGGCGTAACAGCAGGTCTTTTGGCGACTTTCGGCGGACCGCCAAAGAAGAGACTAGCGCGCTCCACCGATGCAGTGGTCCTCCACGCCTTCGTGGCATCCAGAGTATTCAGGAGCGGTCGTGGCTCCAAGGGTTCAGTTTTCGGGGAGTGGTGTTGACGGATGAGGCCACCCTTACCTCGGTGGCCGTTGCGTAGAATCCATTGGGAGTGTCGTGGGTTCGGGAGGTTGTTTTACATGCGACAGCAGGCCATTTCGCGAAATTGTCCGACTAGAGGTAGCGCGATGTAGAGACTCGCCTTCGTGATTTATGGCTGGTTCATCACCTTCATACGATGCATACTGCGCAGTGTGCCTATGATTAGTGGAGCGGTAGATACAGGTATATCCTTAACCCTCTAGAGCTTAGTATGCTTGATATAATGATCTTATTATTGTGTGCTATGTGCGGATAGCGTTGTGTTATTTGTGAGTTAGAAAACATGGTTAGTTGAAAGGTTTGTATGGGGGTTTGGAAGGTGTGAACCTTAGAATATTACACGTTGAGACCTTAGATGTAAGGCCGTCCTGAGAAAAAGATTTTTACGGTTAGTCTTTGTCGAAACACTTGGATGCGTGAAATGTATTGAGGGATAATTCCTTGGGTTGTGTTGGATGAAAGTAGTAGCTTTCAGGACTTGTATAGGTAAGGTTGTTCCGGATCGGGGAACAAGAGTCTGGTGCGATTATGGGTCGGGTTGAGGACCATTCACGGGTCAACCCGCCGCCCGGTTTAAGTGGGTCAGTCGGAGGTGGTCCCGCCAGTGGTAGGGTCACGAGGTGCTAAGCCCAAGTTTAGGTAACCATCATATGAGTTCGTGGATGTGTTCGACTGCAATCGAATCGTGGAGGCCGGAATGCCTCGGCGGAATTTGAGGCTAGTAAGATGACCAAGTTCGAGTGGTAACCTGTGGTCAGGAAATTGAAGCTGGATGAAGTGTGGTATGTGTACTAGAAAGAGTTCGGTGTACGAAAGGGACGACGAGTAAGAAGAGAAGCGAACAATGTGTTACGAACGGAAGTGATCATTTCTTGCGAAGTGAAGATGCCGGGCGAGTATCCTTTAGACCATGGGTGTGAGCTTTTTGTGATGTTAGAGGTGATTCCTCATTGGCTTGGATTTGTATGTTATACTATGGCCATTGATGGCATGATTGGTTTCGTAAGTATAGTAGTGAAGACTATACCGGCACATGTGTGTTTGGAGACTTAGAAGGAACATTCGGGACGAATGTTTCTAAGGGGGGAAGAATGTTATACCCCGTAGTTCCAGGGTATATTTTTCACGACCCGATTCCGGGCCCGTGACTGGTGCCTTACCCCGGGCACCCTAGTGATACAACATCAGAGTAATCAGCGGAACATAAAACGATACAAGACATATTATGAAATATGAAACAATAATCTGAGAAAACATGCCTTTCGCATATATATAAACAAATTTTTCAACATGAGCTTTAATCCTTTTTACAAACCCCGCCACAACAAGATTATAGTACTCTACGAATGATAAGACAACAACGACGGATAGGCCCCGCCATACCTCAATGTAAGCACCTACAACAACGGGGACTATACCAAGATAAGCCTCGAGAAACGGAGCTTTCCTAAACGTTGAACTGACCCTAAGAGCGAGGATCAACGATCGGTGTACCTTTTACCGCGGTGATGAACGCAGCCGGGCGAGGTCAGCATAACAAAAATTTAGTATGTGAATCAAAATAATTATCAGAAATGAAATCATAGTAGTTCATACAAAGCAGAGACATGATGATAACCAAACTACGATTTACAATAAATAAGCAAATATCGGGTTGTTAGTGGACTCACGCCTCAAAGTCATCACAATAAAACTGCATTGGTAAGTACGAAGGCATAGCCGACTACTAAGACCTCGCACTTCAAATGCCATAAATCGTATCACGAGGTCTTTCTGACCGCACCACATGATCGGCCGGCCATTTGCCCGCAGATCAATGCCGCGGTGTCATCCTCGAACTCTCGCAGCCCGCAGACAGGTCACACAGCACCCGCATAAGGTATTCCTCGAATCACGGTCCTGCACCGCTCGAGGTACACCTCGCGATCGGCGGCTTTAACCTTCGGTATCCGCCTAGGCTCCCGCAACCCGCATAGTCTCAAAAGACCGCATAGTCTCAACAGCACCGCATAGGAATCCCCGTGATCAGGCTAAACACCGGAATGATCAATCCCGAGCTCTCGACCGCATAGTCACAAGGACCGTGATAGCCGATAGACCGCGATCAAGGGTGGCAAGCCCTGCGATAATAAGTCCGGGGGTAGGTGATATAATAATAGTACAATGGACTTACCGCTTAGCAACGTAAGCACAAAGCAAGAATGACTCCTTACATAACAACCACAAGATACTAACACACGTAGCATCCTAACATGTTTACTTATCAAATCAATAAGAAAGTATTACAAGACTATCACAAACCAATACAATCAAGTTATTCACACAAGGTACTTTCTACTAACAAGTTTGGGTATCTATCCCCAAAGTACTTCACACATTAAATCTTTAAAAGATCCGCTTCTTTCCCATAAGTCACGCAATACGTAGTATAAAATAGAGCGATCAGTTGCTTTTAAGTAAAACTAAAACACTTACCTTTGTAAAATCAAGTAACAACATTATTTTCCAAACGCTCAAGTTTGCCTAATTCAAATGTTCACGCTTTCTTATTTTAGAAAGGTTTCATTGCTCATAGTCTTATTCATTTAAGAATATAATTCTCTTTAAACCATATAAGAAACATAAGCCTTATGTGTGAGTAGGATATTCTTGTTTATAACAATCTTATTACAAAGACCATGATCTAGAAATATCATTTTGTCTCATCTTAGCTTCTATGCAGATGGAAGTTTCTACCGTTTTATTAATACTTCATTAATCAAAACATTTCCCTTTATTAACGCCATGGTTTGTCGATACACATTCCGATTTCAAATCAGAAACATTATCCCTTTTAAAAATCAAGTACTCATTACTCACGAATGAGGTTTCACACAAACTTCATTGATTAAGTTAAGTCTCTTATCTTACAAGATCAAGTCTCTTAACTTCTAAAATAAACCATTCGCTTTATCTCTCTTAAGCCGTTATACCTAACTTCCCATAAAGCTAGTATAACTCCTAAGTTTTTAAAACCAAGTATTACTCTTCTTTAAAAACGCTTCTTAATTCTCTTCGATTATTTCAAGATTATTATTATTCGGGCTTAAGTCAAAAGACATTGCCGCACAACCACGCTCAATCAACACACGACGTCACCGTACTACATAGTTATACACATATCATGCTGTAAGAGATAGGAAGAGGTTCACATACCTCGCGACGATTATCGACTATTAGCAAATCGCCCACTGGCCATAACCCGCTTAGCCTGGTCCACCTTCTCAAGAGCACATGCTACTCGCAGAACATTCAACCTATACAAAGTTACACAAGTCTATCAAAGTCTAGACTACTCAGAGAATAAATCTAGATACAAGATCCTACGGGAAATTGGGCAGCTCTTCCTACCACAAACTACACAAGTCTCATCAGAATACTCCCACGTAATTACAGCTCGCTTCTTCTTTAAGTTCAGCTTAAGTCCAAGGACATTGCCACAAGCTAAGTTGGTTCTATATATAGTATACTTCAACTATATATTCCTACAACATGTAATTTCCAATTACAGGGGACAAGATAATTACCTTGATAAGCCCATAATTATCCACGTAAAAGTCGATCCCGGGCAATGTTTAGCTCCAACTCCGCGCCCAACCCGCTCCAACTACCCCAGAAGTTCTAACCAAACTTCTACATACTACTCCAACTACCCATGGAGATTTTCCTTAGGGTTTCGGTTTTGTGACTGACGGGAAGTATAATAGTATTTCTGGGCTTTTCGTATAGGTATAACCTTAGAATACTACAAGGTATACGGCTAAGGTAATTTGGGCATAGTAACAATACTTTTGAGAGTATTTCTACCAAGAGGGGGGTATTTATACGAGACAACACCACAAGTGGTATACCCTCTACTACCCCACTAGGGGGGTACTCTCGGCCAAGGGGGGGGAAAAGCTCTCGGCCAAGAGGCCTTCTCAAAGGGGGAGGGACGAGAACACCAACAAGGGAGGGGGAGGATTTCTAACACTTAGAAGATTTTAGGATGAAGAAAGTCTTCAACATAGGGTGGTATTTATAGGCCAACCAATGGCCAACCAATGGCCAAGATCAAGCCAAGTGCTACACAAGTGTAAGGCCAAGATTCACCCAAGTACACCTTATCCATCTACCACACCAACCAACACAAAATATCCTACCTACTCCCTTAAGCCCAAATCGTCCATAATGCCGTCCAAAGCTTCCAATGTGAGGGTGACACATGTCACCCTCCCGTTGGTACAAAATGTTACGTCTCTGAAAAATCCGCAAAATAATAAATGACATAGCCGGAAATTCCCTACGAAAGTCGTGGAAACGCTTTAAAAACGACTCTAATCGGGTGTTGTGTACAAAGTGAAATTCGCCAAGCTTAATCTCAAGTTCAATTTTCTACGCATATCCATACGCATACTCAAAATACGGTATAACATTCTCCTCCTCTAGAAACATTCGTCCCGAATGTTCCTTCTAAGTCTCAAACGAACGCGCGCAAGATAGTCTTCACTACTACACTTACGAAACAATCCCGCCACACCGCCACGTAAACACCGTAAATACTTACATCAAAGTCCACGAGGAAACACTCTAATCATCACCACAAAACACTTCTCACCGTGGTCTAAAATATACTTCCTTCAGACCTTCTCTTTCAAAAGAAATGATCACATCTATGCTCGCCATACATGCTCGCTTCTCTTTACTCGCCGTAGATACCACTTTGTCACTTTGCTCGAGGCATTAACCTTCTCAGCGACCCAACAAATGGTACCACTTTTGTCACTTTGTCGCGAGCCTTGCCCGACGACTCCAACAAATGATACCGACTGCATGCGATCCTCGAGGATGTCGTATACCGAACTTCTACCACATTCTCGACATCGCTTTCCAAAACTCGGGTTACTATCTCTAACGTGGTCATCATTAATCGGGAACACTGATGGATTTCGATACTTTCCGAACATAACAATACGAAGACCGGACATCACGCTTCCTAAGTCGGACGGCAAATGCTAACATATAGGCAACTCCGCCTATTCTTCACATGAACCCAAAAGTCCCAAAGTAACTCGCTAAGTTCCTTCGCTTTCCAAAACTCGTCACACCCAACCGGTGGTACTTTCAAGAAGACCGACCACACTCAACTCTGCCGTCGCCGCCGATTATCCGCACGATTCTCCGAGCCGCCGAACTTCTTCTAGGCAAGCTTCACTATCCACAAATACCGGAACAAGCCTAAACCAATCGTCGAACGCGCCAACATCGAACTAATCGACCGGCAACTTACACTTCCGCCCCTACAAGGCTTCAAAAGGCGACATCCGAACACTGAAATGGTAGCTTAAACACTACCTCCACAGGAGACAAAAATCCCCACAACTATCCCTGAGATCCAAACACTGGCCCGAGGGCGAATGCGATTCTGAGACTCACCTGAGTTCTTAACCCTGCCTGGTAAAACTTCCAGAAACAAAAACAGCCGTACCCTGGGCTCCACTGTCTGCCATAAGGTGAAGGTAGGCACCCCGTGCAGCCTTACAACCTTTCTGATAATTCAACACCGCGAGTGAACGGTCGAGCGAAGAACACGATGGGCCCCATCGACCACCACCGGCCGAACATATCCACGAACTCGCAGACTGGTTAACTAAACTGGGCCCAACACCTCGTGATCCCACCACCACGGAGCACCACAACCGACCCCACCAACAAGCGGTGTCGCGGTTGACCCGCAACGCGCCTCAACCCGACCCTAAGAACGCGCACAATACTAGATCCCGATCCGAACAATCTCACTAATCACGCTAAAACCTAGCGTCTTCTTAGCTCAACTACCCTCTTCATTCCACACTACTCAGGACTTATCCCACAAACATAGCTCACGAGCACTATGCACTCCTCTAAGGTCAAACATAAACATACGTCTTTTACTCGAGATGGCCTTACCTCTAAGGTCTCTACGTATAAAGCTCTAAGGCTCACACTTTCTATCCCCAAAATCTTTCCTGTTACTAACCATGATTTCTAATCACAACTAACACACTGCTATCAGAACATAGCACTTACGATATACTCATCTTATCATCCATACTGATCCCTAGAGGGTTAACGGATAAATCCATATTCATCGCTCACTCCCTATGTCGTTCTAATCAAACCTGCCCCGTAGGGCGCATAGCTAAGGAAGATGACGAACTACCCACCGATCCTGAAGGTTGAGTCCTCCTACTAAGTCACCCTATTCGACACATGGCCCTGACGGGCGCCGGCAAAAACAAGCATCAACAAAAGATGGCATTCCCCGGGACGACGCCTGTCACATAGAACATCGGGAAAACAATCCGCTGGCGGAGCCCACGTAGTCAATCCGAAAACTCGAGTTCGACCAACTCTCGCATACCGAACGCCCCGAACCCCGTGGAGGACCTCTCGCATCGTGGATGTGCATAATCTAAACCGTGAGGTGACTACTTTCCGAAAGTTACCAAAGCGACCTGCCGCTCGCCTCTCTCGCTGTCCTCGTTAACCCGCCGATCTCACGTTTTTGCCGCGTGCATAAGTTCGCATACGTGCCATGCTCAGCCTAATCAAGAACTACTTGCACAACCTCTCGTTGATATTCATCACGACTCGCAGACACGCAGATACTCGTAGCCAAATCCATAGCTAGTAAGGTCGCTCTTTGCAATCTATATTCTCTCGCTCCCGTGGAATCGGCGTTCAAATATCATGGCCGCAGAGGAACCGCCGCCACCGCGCTAAACTCGCTGGGCTAGTGACGCCGCAAACTCCCTCGAATGAAGCACCACCGTGATGATTGGGCTGTGCTCACGCAACCCTCTCGAACTCTACTTGCGGCCTCCGCCGCTTTGCCTCCTGGGCCCGGGTTTGCCCTACGCGGAGGCATAACGGTAAGGGAAGGAAATACGTCAGAGGGTCTAACTTACAACACAGCTCTAAGGCACGATCTCAGAGTGAGAAGAATAGAAACCAATCCTAAATATCCTATAGCCTCACGATTATAAAGTGGTGCACAACACACCGATAATCGCACTCTATCGGATACGGCTGTGACACTTTCCGAGGATTAACTGCTCTGATACCACTTTTGTCACGACCCGACTCCGGGCCCGTGACTGGTGCCTTACCCCGGGCACCCTAGTGATACAACATCAGAGTAATCAGCGGAACATAAAACGATACAAGACATATTATGAAATATGAAACAATAATCTGAGGAAACTTTCCTTTCGCATATATATAAACAAACTTTTTTCAACATGAACAGCTTTAATCTTTTTTACAAACCCCGCCACAACAAGATTACATGCACTTACGAATGATATGACAACAACGACGACAGGGCCCGCCATACCCCGAATGTAGCACCTACAACAACAGGGGACTAGACCAAGATAAGCCTCCGAGAAACGGAGCTTTCCCAAACGCTGAATCGTGACCCTAAGAGCGAGGATCAACGATCGGTGTACCTTTACTCGCGCATGAACGCATCAAGGAGGTCAGACAACAAAAATTAGTATGTGAAATCGAAAATACCATCAGAAATGAAATCATAGTAGTCTATACAAAGCAGAGACATGTATGATAACCAAACTACGCTGATAAATAATAAATATGTCAAGTTAGGGACTCACGCCTCAAAGTCATCACAATAAAACCGCACGGTAAGTACGAAGGCATAGCCGACTACTAAGACCTCGCACTCAAATGCCATAAATCGTATCACGAGGTCTTTCAGACCGCACTACACGATCGGCCGCCATTTGCCCGCAGATCAATGCGCGTGTCTATCCTCGAACTCTCGCAGCCCGCATAGGTCACACACGCACCCGCATAAGGTATTCTCGAATCATGGTCCTAGACCGCTCGAGGTACACCCCGCATCGGCGCAACTTAACCTTCGTATCCGCTTAGGCTCCGCAACCCGCATAGTCTCAAAAGACCGCATAGTCTCAACAGACCGCATAGGAATCCTCGCATCGGGCTAAACACCGGAATGATCAATCCCGAGCTCGTGACCGCGATAGTCACAAGGACCGTGATAGCCGATAGACCGCATCGGGTGGCAAGCCCTGTATAATAAGTCAAGGGTAGGTGATATAATAATAGTACAATGGACTTACCGCTTAGCAACGTAAGCACGCAAGAATGACTCCTTACATAACAACCACAAGATACTAACACACGTAGCATCCTAACATGTTTACTTACCAAATCAACAAGAAAGTATTACAAGACTATCACAAACCAATACAATCAAGTTATTCACACAAGGTACTTTCTACTAACAAGTTTGGGTATCTATCCCCAAAGTACTTCACACATTAAATCTTTAAAAGATCCGCTTTCTTTCCCATAAGTCACGCAATACCCGTAGTATAAAAATAGAGCGACTGCTTTTAAGTAAACCAAAACACTTACCTTTGTAAAATCAAGTAACAACATTATTTTCCAAACGCTCAAGTTTGCCTAATTCAAATGTTCACGCTTTCTTATTTTAGAAAGGTTTCGCTGCTCATAGTCTTATTCATTTAAGAATATAATTTCTTTAAACCATCTAAGAAACATAAGCCTTATGTGTGAGTAGGATATTCTTGTTTATAACAATCTTATTACAAAGACCATGATCTAGAAATATCATTTTGTCTCATCTTAGCTTCATGCAGATGGAAGTTTCTCCGGTTTTATTAATACTTCATTAATCAAAACATTTCCCTTTATTAACGCGGTGGTTTGTCGATACACATTACGATTTCCAAATCAAGAAACATTATCCCTTTTAAAAATCAAGTACTCATTACTCACGAATGAGGTTTCACACAAAATTCATTGATTAAGTTAAGTCTCTTATCTTACAAGATCAAGTCTCTTAACTTCTAAAATAAACCATTCGTTTTATCTCTCTTAAGCCGTTATACCTAACTTCCCATAAAGCTAGTATAACTCCTAAGTTTTTTAAAACCAAGTATTACTCTTCTTTTAAAAACAGTTCTTAATTCTCTTGGATTATTTCAAGATTATTATTATTCGGGCTTAAGTCAAAAGACATTGCCGTACAACTACGTTCAATCAACACACGTACGTCTACCGTACTACATAGTTATACACATATCATGCTAGAAGAGATAGGAAGAGGTTCACATACCTCGCGACGATTATCGACTATTAGCAAATCGCTCCACGGCTATAACCCGGCTAGCCTGGTCCACCTTCTCAAGTAGCACATGCTACTCGCAGAACATTCAACCTATACAGGTTACACAAGTCTATCAAAGTCTAGACTACTCGGTAGAATAAATCTAGATACAAGATCCTACGGGAAATTGGGCACTCTTCCTACCACAACTACACAAGTCTATCAGAATACACCCTACGTAATTACAGCTTGATTCTCTTCTTTTAAGTTCAGGCTTAAGTCCAAGGACATTGCCACAAGCTAAGTTCAGTTCTATATATAGTATACTTCAACTATATATTCCTACAACATGTAATTTCCAATTACAATAGGGGGACAAGATAATTACCTTGATAAGCCCATAATTATCCACGTAAAAAGTCGATCCTGGGCAATGTTTAGCTCCAACTCCGCGCGCTCCAACCCGCTCCAAACTACCCTTAGAAGTTCTAACCAAACTTCTACATACTACTCCAACTAACCATGGAGATTTTCCTTAGGGTTTCGATTTTGTGACTGACGGGAAGTATAATAGTATTTCTGGGTAATTTGGCTAAGGTAATTTGGGCATAGTAACAATACTTTTGAGAGTATTTCTACCAAGAGGGGGGTATTTATACGAGACAACACCACAAGGGGGGGTATACCCCTCGGCCTACCCCACTAGGGGGGGGTACTCTCGGCCAAGGGGGGAAAAGCTCTCGGCCAAGAGGCCTTCTCAAAGGGGGAGGGACGAGAACACCAACAAGGGAGGGGGAGGATTTCTAACACTTAGAAGATTTTAGGATGAAGAAAGTCTTCAACATAGGGTGGTATTTATAGGCCAACCAATGGCCAACCAATGGCCAAGATCAAGCCAAGTGCTACACAAGTGTAAGGCCAAGATTCACCAAAGTACACCTTATCCATCTACCACACCAACCAACACAAAATATCCTACCTACTCCCTTAAGCCCAAATCGTCCATAATGTCAGTCAAAGCTTCCAATGTGAGGTGACACATGTCACCCTCCCGTTGGTCCAAAATGTTACGTCACCGGAAAAATCCGCAAAAATAATAAATGACATAGGAAATTCCCTACGAAAGTCAGGGAAACGTTTAAAAAACGACTTAATCCAAAGGCCAGTGCACAAAGTGAAATTCGCGAAGCTTAATCTCAAGTTCGAATTTTCTACGACGCCCATACGCATATACTCAAAATACGGGTATAACAATATATGTGAGGATATACGACGAGAATACGCATGTAAATTTTGGAAAGAAAGAAAGATGTGATTTTTCGACGGAAAAGTTTAGGTTTTTGTGAAGAAAAGGTTCGTTAATGGGAATTGGATTCTGATTTGGTATTTGGACTTCTTGGATTATATTAGAATTTTGAGATTTTATTTTGGAAATGGTCACGTGGGCCCACGGAGAAATTTACGGTTTATGGGCCCGCTTTGTTTTTGAGATTTAGATATTTTGGATATTTTGGAAGACGAAATATTTTGGACGAGTCGGGGCGACACGTGTCACCCCATGTGTCACTTGGCGGGTGGAGGGACGTGGCTAGCCACTGTCTTGGCGAATGGCCTAACAAGTGGCAAGCCACTTGTCTAGCAATTTCGTTGGCCATGTGGTGTGGTGGGACCCACACACACATGGCCCAATCTTGACCAAACACCTTTCATTGATCTTGACCCTTGTTTCCCCTATATATACCCCCCTTAAGTTGAAGAGTAATTTCATCCTCAATTGAATACTTTCCAAGGCAAAATACTCCCTCCCTTTGTAGTTGCTTTTTCGTCCCCCTCCCCCACTTGTGTAGAAATACTTTGTGTATTGTAGTATAATCCCAAATACATTAGCCTAGTATCCCTAGTAGTATTCCAAAGTTGTTTTAATACTAGGAGCCCGGAAATGTTACTTTTTCCAAAATTCGCAAAATGAAACCCTAGAAAAATCTTCATAAGCTTGGTTAAAGTGTTAAGAGAAGTTGTTTAGAAACTTCTAAGGGTTGCTTGGAGCGAGTTGGAGCGTAAGGATTTGGAGCTAAACGTTGCCCAGGATCGACTTATATCTTGGATAATTTTGGGCTTATCGAGGTAATGATCTATGTCCCCCTATTGTAATTAGGATATTACATGTTGTTGTAATGTATAGTTGAGTATACTATATATAGAATGGATATTGGTAAGAATTGAACTGTATTTACATTGGACTGTATTTACAGTAGACTTGTGTAGTATTATTGTGAAGCAGAATTGAACACGTCCGGTTAGACGTGTAATCCCCTGGGAGTTGTTGGCCTGGTCGCGGGCCTGAGTAGAGGAGGAGATTTATGTGGTTGCGGGGGGGGGAGGTGCTGCCGAATTTTCTGTAGAATAAGGAATCTTGCAGTTAGAATATTCTACGAAGAGATCTAGGAGTTGATAGGCGTTTTGTGGCCTTTATAGTCGGTACCACGAGTAGCGTATTCTACTCAAGAGTGGAAAAGGCTAGCGTGGTTACGATCGTGGAGCGTTTTGCTAATTGTCGATAATCGTCGCGAGGTATGTGAACCTCTTCCTATCTTTTCTAGCATGATTGTTGTGAACTATGTAGTACGGTAGACGTACATGTGCTAAGTGAATTGGTTGATTTAAAACATAAGGTGTTATAATAGCTTTATGGGAAGTTAGTTATAACGACTTTATGTAGGTAATAGAATGGTTTATTGATTTTAGGAGTTAAGAGACTTGATCTTGAAAGATAAGAGACTTGACTTATAACGACTTGTTTTCGGAAAAAGAGAAGTAACTTGATTTTAAGTATAGGTTACTTGTTTTGAAAAGAGTAAGTTATTTGGGTTTTAAAAGAATACTTGTTGTTGTTTTAAAAGAAAAGAGACTTGTGGAATTAAAGAGTTTTTGGTTTAGAACATAAAGTGTTATAACAGCTTTATGGGAAGTTAGTTATAACGACTTTATGAAAACAAAGGAATGGTTTTTATCATTAGTTTTAAAATGGTAACTTGACTTTAAAAGGAGAAGTGTTTTGGTCTAAAAAGAAGGCATGGTATTGTCTTAATTTGGTTTAAAAAGGAAAGTCTGGAAGTTGTTTTGGTTTAATTAAAATGTTAGTCACTTTATTTTGATACTACGGGTATCGGGTGACTTTTGTAAAAGAAATGGATCTTCTAAAAAGAATTTAACGTCGTAGTACTTGGGGATTAAAACTCGACTTTGTCATAAAATGAAAGTACCTTGAGTTGTGTAACTTGCCTATGTTTGCGTGTGATAGCCTTGTTGTGCAAGTGTTGTATCCTTATGTTACCGCGTCTCTCGATGGAGGGCCGGTCATGTTGTTCTTGATTGATGGACCTACTGACACGTTGGGTGGCCCACGGGTATGGTTCCATTAGGATTATTATTCCATGGACTAGCTCTCCATGAGGTTTTACTGATTCGGCTTGGTATCTGGTAGTTGGCTCGTGACTTGCCCAAGTCGTGGTCGCTTCGCTTGGTATCCGTAGTTGGCCTTCGTACTTGCCCCGCTCGTGGACGGTCTCGTGATTCCGGCCGTATCCGGTAGTTAGTCTTCATAGTTGCCCGCCGGTGCGTGGCGCAGCTTGTATCCGTAGTTGGCTTTCGCCACTGGTCGACCGTGGTTTGTTATATAGATTTGTTGGTCCTGCTTTGGTATCTGGTAGTTGGCTTTCGTGCCCGATCAGTGATGATGCGGCTTGGTATCCGTAGTTAGCCGACTTGCCTCAGACGGTTTTTATGACTCGAGTGAGACACGTGTTCATGTGTACTTCGTGTGATTATATCATAGATCGCGGCAGATGAGGAAGGTATTCCACGCATGATTGATGTTGTGGGCGTGAGACCCATTGTTATATTTGAGTAATGACTTTGAAGGTGAGTCACGACTTGATACATCGCTTATATATTATGGATCGTAGTTTGGTTATCATACATGTCTCCTGCTTTGTATAGACTATTATGATTTCATTTACGATTTTACGCTTTCACATACTTGGTACTGTTATCGACTCTCGGGCCGCGTTCATGCCGCAGTAGAGGTACATCGGTTGTGGATCCGCGCTCATAGGATCACAGTTGCGTTTGGGAAGCTCCGCTTTCTCCGAGGCTTATCTTGTATAGTCCTGTCGGTGTAGATACTTGTACATTCAGTGGTATGGCGGCCCCGTCCGTCATAGTTATGGTTACATTCTGAGGTCTGTAGTAATGCTTTGTGGGAAGGGTTTGTAAAAGGATTTAACTGTCGGCTTTGATTTATATATGTATATTTTGGGGAAGGTGACCGTTTTGGTTGGCCTGTTTTATTATCATATCTCTTGTTTCATGTTTAAGTTTTTATTTCCGCTGATTTTCTCTGATGTTGTATCACTAGGGTGCCCGGGGTAAGGCACCAGTCACGGGCCCGGGATCGGGTCGTGACAAGGTGTCAGAAGCTCCATTTATCTGGAGGCTTGTCTTTTTTGTATGGTTTTTCCTGATGTTGTAGATATTATGTATATTCAGGGGTATGGCGGGGCCCTGTCCCGCCACAGTTGTTATTCCTAGAGGTCTGTAGTCACATTTGTGGTTTGGGCTGTAAGAACAAAGTTGTACTGTTTTACTTTTGGTTATGTATATTTTATGGAATGCGGCCTTAACGGCTAGCCTGTGATATTTATTGTCTATACATGTTTATGTGTTGTGTATGTTCCGCTGCTATTCTCTGATGTATACCTGAAAGGGGTGCCCAGGTAGGGCACCAGTCGAGGCCCGGGGTCGGGTCGTGACAAAAGTGGTATCAGAGCAGTTAGTCCTCGGAAAGTGTCTACAGACCGTGTCTAGTAGAGTCTTGATTATCGGTGTGTTGTGCACCACATCTATAATCGAGGATCTTTGCGGCAGACATTTAGGATTGGTTTCCATTCTTCTCTTTCTAAGATCGTGCAAGAAAGCCGCCTTATTAGGTTGAATCCTCTCCGACCTATTCTTATGTATCGATTATGCTCCACGTAAAGGCCCAGTGGCCCGAAGGGCAGCAGCAAGTGAGTGCTAAGCGGTACTAGAGGTTACTAGGACTCGACGCATGAACTATGCACGAGGTAGTGCTGGTCGGCGAGTTCAACCACGCCGCGATAGAGAGCCGAGAGCGGCAGAGCACCAGAGGTTCCGCACCGAGCCTCGGCCCACACCAGGCTAAGTATAGAGATTACGAGATCGATCCTGCTATTGATCAAAGATAATAGCAGGCGTCGCGTGAGTAGGTAGCTAACCCTGTGAGCCGGTTGCATGGATTCGGGATTTTGGGTTGACATCCACCCGAGTTCTATGGTTCGAGGTCTGAGGAGGATCCTCAGGAGTTTATTCGGCAGTTACAACGGACTATGCAGGTGCTTAGGGCCTCGGAGACAGAGTCGATTATGCTAGCCTCTTACAGGTTATGCGATATTGCGTTGAACTGGTTTGAGTCATGGGAGCTGTCTAGAGGTGAGGGTGCTCTTCCAGCTGTTTGGAAGGAGTTCACAGAGGCCTCCCTGGATCACTTTGCCTCCCGAGATGAGAGGCCGCGTGATAGATTCTTGACCTTGAGGCGTAATGAGAGGACTATCGAGAGTACACTGAGTTTGACTCATTGGCTGTATGCGCTCACCATTGTAGAATGACACGGCGACAGAGTTCATCGCTATGTGATGGGGCTAGACCGTCATATGATTACTGCATGCTTAGGGGTGGCCCTTTAGCCAGGTATGGATATTGCCAGGATGCAGGCGTATGCGCAGGGGATAGAAGATAGAGAGAGGGAGGATCAGCTTGACTCAGCTACCCAAGAGGCGGGGACAGAGGTCTCGTGGCGCGAGGCGACAACGGCAGCAGAACAGGTCCACATTTCAGCCGGCACGAGTGCCGCTTCCGATCTCGGGAGGATTGATCACCGGTCATTCAGGCAGGTCGTGGCTCCAAGACTTCGGGTTTCGTGAGGCGGGCGTCACCGTCGAGACCACCCACATCTCTCGGTGTTTGATACGGTAGGTCTCACGGTGAGTGCTGCGTATGGCCGGGAGCTTGTTACTCTTGTGGCGGCAGGCCATTTGAAGAGAGATTATCCACCGCAGGCGGCAGAGTGTTATGGTTCATTGACAGGTCGGTTGTTGGATCTTCTTCTGTGGCTATGCGCCCGAGGCGTGGTGTTCCTGCACCAGCAGACGCCGGGCAGGGTCGTGGTGGGGGTCAGCTAGCGGTCCACATAACCGCATATATTCCTTAGCCACCGCCAGATCGTGAGGCTTCCTGACGCCGCCATGTACATTATTGATTTCATGTTGTGACATTTATGCTTTAATAGATCCAGTTCTACCTTGTCCCATGTGTCCCCGTTATCTTTGGTAGAATCGAGGATATAGCCGATGTCGACAGAGCCTTTTGAGGTAGCTACGCCGATGGTGATTCGATGTTAGCCGAGGGTGTACAAGGGTTGCGGTGTTTATTTGATCGTCGGACCTAGCGAACTTGATAGAGTTCGAGATGACAGATTTTGACGCGTCATTATGGGTATGGATGGTTGGCTTTTGTTATGTCAACGCTGATCGTAGAGACGAGTGGTCGGTTCAGTTTCTGGTGAGCGCTTATCGAGTGGAAGGGCAACACAGCGTCGCCGAGGGGTAGGTTTATTTCTTTCCTCAAGGCCAGGAAGATGGTGCAGAAAGGGTACATCTATCATCTGGTTCGGGTATTCGATATAGAGGCTGAGGTGCCAGTTCTTCAGTCAGTGCCAGTGGTTAGGGAGTTTCCATATGTGTTTCGGCATGATCTTGGGTATCCTGCGTGAGAGGAGATTGAGTTTTGTATTGATATGTTGCCAGACACTCTACCTATATCTATTCCGCCATACAGGATGGCACTTTCTGAGTTGAGGTAGCTGAAGGACCAGCTGAAAGATTTGCTGGAAAAAGGCTTTATCAGGCCTAGTGTTTCTCTGGAGCCGGTTTTGTTTGTGAAGAAGAAGGATGGGGCAGCTGCGTATGTGTGTTGATTACGAGCGGTTGAATAGGTAACCATCAAGACCGTATACCCTCCCGTGATTGATGATTTGTTTGACCGATTGCGAAGTGCGAGGTGTTTCTCAAGATAGACTCGCGGTGCAGTTATCATCAGTGCGAGTTCGAGAGGCGATATCCCAAAGATCGCATTCGTGATCCAAAGATGTGCACTATGAGTTCAGGTGATGTCTTTCGGTTTGACCAACGCCCGGCGGTATTTATGGATCTGATGAACCGGTGTTCAAGCCATTTTGGATACATTTGTTATAGTATTCATTGATGACATCTGGTTTATTCGCGCATGCAGGAGCACGCAGATCACTGGCGACGGTATTGGGTCCTCCGAGCCGCGATTGTTCGCCAAGTTCTCCAAGTGTGAGTTTTGTTGGCCTCGGTGGACATTCCGGGGCACATTATCGGTGATGGTGTTCAGTTGATACGACAAAGATCGAGGCGAAGTCTTGGCCGAGACCTACTACTCCGACCGAGTGTGTAGTTTCTTAGTGGCCGCAGTTATTATCGAGGTTTGTGGAGCAGTTTGCTTCGATATCGATCGCGACTAGGTGACTCGTGGCGGCTAAGTTCTAGTGACGAAGCTTGTGAGAAGGGCTTCCGCCATCAAGGAAAAGTTGACGACAGCTCCAATTCTTACTCTTCCTGAGGGGTTAGAGGGGTACGTGATTTATTGTGATGCCTTGGGTATCGGGCTAGGGTGTGTATTGATGCAGCACAACAAGGTAATAGTATATGCTTCCCGGCAGCTACGGAAGCATGAGAGGAATTACCCTACTCACGACTTAGAGTTGGCCGCAGTTATTCATGCCTTGAAGATTTGGAGACATTATTTATATGGGGTTCATGTGGATCTTTATCTGCACCACAAGAGCCTCCAAAGTATATCTTGAGCAGAGGAGCCGAACTCATGCGAGGCGGTGGTTAGAGTTGTTGAAAGATTATGATATTGATATTCTATACCATCCGGGGAAAGCCAACGTGGTTGCAGATGCTTTGAGTCGTAGATCGATGGGGAGTCTGTCAGAGGTACAGCCAGAGAGACAGGACATGGTCCGTCAGATCCATCAGCTAGCGAGCCTTGGGGTTCGATTGGTCGATACCGATGATAGTGGGGTACGGGTTCGTGAGGTTGCCGAGTCTTCCATCGTTGATGAGGTGAAGAGGCGACAGTATGAGGACCCAGTGATGGTACAATATCGAGATGCAACTCTTCGGGAGGAGAAGAGTCTATTCGAGGTAGCGCCTGATGGGGTGCTAAGATTTGAGGGCCGGTTGTGTGTTCCCGATGTTGCAGGACTTCGTCAGCAGATTCTGGGGGAGGCACACAGTGCTCGTTATTCTATTCATCCGGGGTCGACTAAGATGTACCATGACCTCAGGTGTATGTATTGGTGGGATGGCCTGAAGAGGGACGTGGCAGGTTTTGTTGGACAGTGTCCTAATTGCCAACAGGTCAAGGTTGAGCACCAGAAGCCCGGTGGGATATTGCAGGCTATTGATATTCCGACATGGAAGTGGGAGGTGATCAACATGGACTTTGTTACGGGTTACCTCGTACTCATAGGAAGTATGACTCCATCTGGGTTATTGTTGACAGGCTGACGAAATCAGCCCACTTCCTTTCAGTCAGGACTACGTATTTGCCTGAGGATTATGCCAGATTGTATATCAGGGAGATTGTGAGACTGCACGGAGTCCCTATATCGATTATATCAGATAGAGGGGCCCATTTTACGGCCAACTTCTGGAGGTCTTTCCGTGAGGACTAGGACACTGGTGAGTCTCGATGCGCTTCATCCTCGGTCGACGGCGGCGAGCGTCTATCCGACAACGAGGATATGTTGCGAGCCTGTGTGATTGATTTCAGGGGTAGCTGGGAGGATCATTTGCCTCTTGTGGAGTTTGCTTATAACAATAGCTACCATTCTAGTATACAGATGGCACTATACGAGGCTTTGTATGGGCGGAAATGTAGGTCGCCGATTGGTTGGTTCAACATGGGCGAGGTGCAGTTAGTTGGCCCAGACTTGATTCAGCAGGTTGTGGATAAGGTGAAGCTTATCTAGGAGAGACTGTTCGCAGCTCAGAGTCGGCATAAGTCTTATGCAGATAATCGGCGTCGACATTTGGAGTTTCAGGTAGACGATTGGGTCTTCTTGAAGGTGTCGCCCATGAAGGGTGTGATGAGATTCGGAAAAAAGGGGAAACTTAGCCCAAGGTACATTGGGCCCTACCAGATCATCCGTAGAGTAGGCAAGGTTGTCTATGAGTTGGATCTGCCATCAGAGTTAGAGGCGGTACATCCGGTCTTCCATGTTTCTGTCACGCCCCGAACCCCGGGCCCGTGACTGGTGCCCTACCTGGGCACCCTTCTACCTTAACAACTAAGTAAACTGCGGAAATTTAAATAACACCTCATTTTTTTTTCTTTACCAACGTACGTGCAAGGCAAAGCCGACAAGGCTGCCATATAATATACATAAACAAAAGACACTACACCGTACATGAGTCCAATCCCACATATGAATACAGACCTCTAAGAGTTAAACTTAACTATGACGGGACAAGGCCCCGCCGTACCATAATCGCATAAAAGCACATCTTGAAAGAACTTATACCAAAAAGATAAACTCCGAATGGAAGGAGCTATCCAAAACTCGAAAGGTGGTCCTACACTGCCGATCACCAAACAAATACCTAAACTCAAGCGATGAACGCGGCCGAAGGAGGTCGGTCGAAGAATGTACCAAGTATGTGAAGCGATGAAATGCTGTAATGAAATCATAATAGTCTAAACAAAGCAGGAGAGATGTATGATAGCCAACCTACGAGACACGACACATATGATCATATCAAGTCGGGACGACGCCTCAAAGTCATTACTAAAATATAACCATGGGTCTCACGCCCATAATATCAATCATGCCCGTGGAATCCTTCCTCACTGCCGGCAGTCCATGATATAATATAACACCAATAAGCATACATGAACACCAAGTCCCACCTGTGTCCTAAAAACTGTACGGGCCAAGTAGGAAAACGAACCACCAGATCCAACCTGTATCATAAAACGGACGGGGGCAAGTACGAAAGCCAACTACCAGATCCAACCTGCGTCAACAACTGACGGGGGCAAGTACGAAAGATAACTACGGATCGACTGCGAGCGAGATATGACCGGGGCAAGTGCGCAAGCTATCTACCGGAGCCTATCGTACCAAACTGTGCAATAGCACTGACGGGGGCAAGTACGAAAGCTATCTACCAGATCCAACCTGCGTCATCAACTGAGCGGGGCAAGTACGAGAGCTAACTACCAGATCCAACCTGCGTCACAAAATCTCATGGAGGGCCAATCCATGGAACAACAATATCCCACGTGGTCGCATGCCCCGGAATCCCACATCGTATAAGCATGACCATAGGGTAATACAAACAAATCCGGGATTCTAACCCGCCTCCTGGTCACATGCCCCGGAATCCCACATCGTATAAGCATGTCCAAGGAGTAACACAAATAATGGAAGCATACCCGTGGAATCCCATCAACTGTCGATGCGTCCAAGTAACTACAACAAGACGGTAGCCCTCCAACCGAGAGTCGCGGCAACGTAATAAAACATAATACTTGCACTCAAAGGCTATCACCAGCACACATAGGCAAGTTCATAAAATCTGTAGACTTTCATTTTATAAACTCAAGGCACTTATAGAATACTCCTCAATTAAACAAGCCAAAGTACTTATCAAGGTACACGTAGAATAATTCTCACTTAAACAAGCCAAAGTACTTATCAAGGCACACATAGAATAATTCTCAATTAAACAAGCCAAAGTACTTATCAAGGCACACGTAGAATAATTCTCAATTAAATAAGCCAAAGTACTACGTACGTACATTCTTTTCAAAATACTCCTTTCTATGTAAAACCCCAAGATACTAACACCCGTAGTATCAAGGTGTGTCTATTTTTCAAAGTAAGTTACTACACTTTTAGAAAATTCATTTCAAAGCTTGAAATCAAGTAACTTCAAATTTTTACAATCTAGGCAACTTATGCCCATTAATCAAAATAGACAACTTTCTTAACCTTCCATAAAGCCGTTATAACCAACTTCTCATAAAGCCGTTATAACCCTTTATGGTTTTAGACATATTCATTCCTTTTATAACGAAGAGACTTATACTTTTAAAACCAAGTATCACATACTTACAAAACAAGTTCTTAACTTTCAAAATACTTCAAGTCTCTTAATATTTAGAAAACGAGTTTCTTCTACCTTTAAACCTCAAGTAACTCACACCTTTAAAACAAGTTACTTCTCTTAAATCATGTCGTTTCTCCTCTTTTAAAACAATTAAGTAAATCACTCCTTTGACTCCCCTAAACTCATTATAATGACCTTTAGGTTTTGGAACTAAGGCACTAGCCAAAAGATTTGGAAACCACTTCCTTTTCAAGACTCTATGTACTTTAAGTAAAATACTTTCACTTTTAAGAATCCAAACTTCACTAAGGAAATGGATTATACAACTTACAACTTAAACATCAAAGTACAATCACGGAAGTACATAGAACAAATTCTATTTTAGGCAATCCAAATACAACCAAGGAATGGATCATTTAAGGAGCAGGACATACTTTCTTTATCTTAAGGAATCATGCTAGAAGAGGAGATAGTTCACATACCTTTTCGGCTAAATCCACAAGCTAAGCGAATACGCGTCGTAGAATTGTCAACCTATAATGGTCACAACATGACTATCAATTTCTAGTTTCTAACGTAGAATAATACTAAGTATACGGTCTCTTATTGTTACACCCCGTATTTTCAGGACATGTGTTAAGAACGTAAGTAAGAATTTCCAAATGTTAAGATCTGAGACTAGTAAAAAATTATCGGAATTACGGAATTGTCGGAAAACGTAATATTGTGACGAATGGGAGGGCGACACGTGTCACCCCCCCCCCCCCTTATGGTTGCCTTGGACGATTTAGGAAAGGGCTAAAGGGTCATTTGACCTTTGTAGGATGACTAAGTCTTGCAAGTAGTGAGCTTGAGATTATTGACTAAGTCAAAGGGGCCACAAGGCTTGATATTTAATAAAACCTCATCCAAACCACCCATTTGTTTACATCTTGACCCTCCATTGTGCTATGTAATACTAGTAGTAGCAAGACAAGCTTAACACTTAGCCAAATTTTCAAGAAATTGGAAGACCAACAATACTAGCTCTCGGGTTCACTCAAGGGAGAAGAGAAAAAAAATTTGTTTCTTGTTCTTTAAGCTCCACACTTTAAACCAAGGTTCATGAGTGTATTTTAAGTGTATCTCAATAGAAAAATCCCGGAAAAAGATAGTTTTCGTATTAGTCGCAAGGTGAAAACCTAGTTGCTTTTCTAGGTTTTGATTGGAAGTTTTAAGGGAAGTGGTTTGTGATATTCTAAGGGTCTCAAGTGGTGTATTGAAGTGTCTAGAAGAAGCTCTAAGTTGCTAAGGAGCGACTTGGATTAAGATTCGTTGAGGTATAATCTTGTCTCTTAAAAGTGTTACAAGATTATATATATTGTTGTTGTTAGCTTTGCATGTTGCTAGCATGAAGTATATGTGTTGAAGTTTATAAGTATTATGGATTGATTGTAGCCTTAAAATTCGAAATGTAATGTAAGCCATGTGAAGTTGGATTACCATTTGGTCGTTTACTAGAATCGTCGCATGTTACTTACTTGAAGATTATAGTAGTATAATCGATTGCGACTTGATATCATGTTATGCTAACAATTTGGATTGAAATGGAAATTGGATAAGAATTGATGTTATAGTACCTCAAGTTTGCCGAATTGGCCTATTAGTTGTATTAGTTTGATATCTTTTGTGGGGCAGAATTTTACACGTCTAGTAGGCGTGTAATCCCCTGTTGTTAATTGCATTGTTTGGGCCTTAAATGTGGCGTGTTTGGTTATTGAATTCGGCCTTGAAAAAGGTGGCAAAGTAAGTAGAAACAAAGGAGGTGTTGTCCGATTTTTCGTAGAATTTCGTGACTTAGCACTTAGAATATTCTACGTTTGAAGTAAGAGGTTAATGGACGTATTGTGGCCATTATAGGTTGAAGTACTTAGTATAGCATATTCTACTTGGAGGATGGAATAGCTATCAAGGTTGAAGTACTTTGGAGCATTTTGCTACTTGTCGATAATCGTCGCGAGGTATGTGAACCTCTTCCTTCCTTTGGCATGATTATATGAATGGAATATACATGTGGTATTATTTCATGTTTCCTTCTACTCTTAGAAGTTAAGAGGTGTGTGTGTGATTTACTCTATGTAAAGTTTATGTCAACGTTATCCTAAGTCCTTACCGAGTCTTATGGGGAATGTTGGTAAGAGTCGTTAGGAGGTGTCACGACCCGTTCGGCAGTGGTAGTGCCTTACGGGCACCCAAGTAGTCATACATCAGTAATGTCGGAATATAAAAACAAGGCAGAATCAATATGAAAAGAAAGCAGTTTATACGAAAACGTCGCCTTTCATATATATATCAAAGTTTGGCGATTACATCCCAAGCATACAATAGGACTACAGACCTCTGGAAGTAGAGCAACTATGGCGGGACAGGGCCCGCCATACCTGAATGTACATATATCTACAACACGGAGAACCATACCAAAAGTCGAGCCTCGGAGAAGATGGAGCTCACGACACCAAAGTAGAGATCTAAGGATGTGGATCTAGCACCGCTTTCCCTTACATGCGACATGAACGGCCAGAAGGAGGTCGATCAACGGTACTAAGTATGTGAAGCGTAAAGTACTTAAATGAAATCATATCATTTTAAAACCAATTTTACAAATATGCGAAACAACGATGTAACGCACATAGTAGTGCCACATCATAAACAAGAACAACAATAGGTAAATAGCAGTCTTTTCTAGGCTGCGAATGATCGAAGCGGGGCCAATCGCCCATAGTATCATTATGCATGCCTAATCACGGACTCCGTAGTCCGCAGGCCACCTAGGCGCGTGAGGTATTCCTCGCATCGGGTAGCTACTCCGGCATCGTCTGGACTCGTAGTCCGCGTGGCCACATAGACCGCATGAGGTATAACCCGCACACTAACACGGAACTCGTAGCTCGCATAGGTCCTGGACCCGCATAGGTATTCTCGAATCATGGTCCTGGACCGCTGAGTCTACCCGCATCGGAGGCGACTTAACCCGGTATCATGTCAAGAGGTGAGTGATATAATACTAACATAACGACTACCGTTAAACAACATAAGCACGATTAAGAATAACCTCTTTACACAAACGTTACAAGATACTAACACACATAGCATCACAATATGTCTACTCAACAAACCATCTTACTGTACTTTCCAGAAATCAATACAAGTCTTTTATAAACACACAAGTAAACTGTTCCTTTTATCTTCCTTAAGTCGTTATTCCTAACTTCCCATAAAGCTAGTATAACTCTTTAAGCTTTTTGTTTTAAAAACAAATATTCTTTTTCTTTCAAAATTGATTTATAATTCTTTTGAAAGACTTCAAGATTCTTATTATTCAGGCTTAAGTCAAAAGACATTGCAGTAAAACTACGTTCAGTTAACACACGTCGTCTGGTACTATATATATACTTTAAAATACCATGCTCAAGAGTATAGGAAGAATCACATACCTTACCGTGAAATCCACCCAAGTCGAATATGTCGCGCAGAGTATCGACCTATAATAGTCAAATACGTCTATCAACGTCTAGACTACTCTGTAGGAAGTTCTAAGCAGAGGGTTCTTAATTCTACGGAAAATCGGGCAGCACTTCCCTACCCGGTAAGCTATACAAGTCTACTGTAAATACGGTCTATGTAAATCTGATTCAATCTTCTTTAAATCTTACGATGTGATTATAATTCAATTCTATTCTTTAATATCCTTCTATACCTTATACTCAAGTCTTAACTATTCTTATATGTAATATCCAATTACAATAGAAGGACAAGAGTATTTACCTCGATAAGCCCAAAATTATCCAAGTTAAATATTGATCTGAAAGGTTTAGCTCTAATTTGCACGCTCAGATAACTCAGAAACCCTTAGAAGTTTCTAACAACTTCTACTTAAAAACAAAAAGGGATTTGGGGCTAGGTATTTTGGAATAGTAACTATACTTGGAAGACAACTTTCTACCAAGGGGGTACTCGGCCAAGCCACTAGGCTAGAGGGGAGAGGGTGTTTCGGCTAGGGCTTCCAGAGGAGAAGGCTTTTGGATGAGAGAGCAACTAAGGGAGGAGTTTTTGAGACTTGGAAGAATGATTTGTGGATGAAAAGTTCATCAACTCGAGGGGTATTTATAGGGCTTTCAAGGGCTAAGATGAGGGCAAGTGGAGGCAAGTGGATGGTGGGGATTTGCACAAGTGCACCTAACCTACTCCACAAATCCTCACAAAACATTGACCAAGATTTAAGCCCCAAAACCATGGCAATCGTCCAGTGTCGCCCACTTGGCCGTCCACTGAGGTTGACAAGTGTCACCCTCCGTTGGTCCAAAATATTTCATCTCTCGGAAAAATCCGTAAAAATATAAATGACATAGCGAAATTTTCCTTCGCATGAAGTTTTGTAAAACGTTTCGTCGGAAAACCATTCGTTTTGTGAGTTGTGCCCAAATTCGTCCTATGCCTAATCTTTAAGGCTTAACTTTTGTACGTACGCCCTTACGTATATACTCTGGAAATACGGGGTATAACATTCTCCCCTCCTTAGAAACATTCGTCCCGAATGTCCCTTCCAAGACACTGCTGATAAGGTTCTTTAACTTAAGCGGTTTGCAAATGCCTCACAGCCCACAATACAACATTTAAGCAAATAAGTCAATGAAAATTATAAGTAGGAAAGTGAGTTACCTGGAGGTGTGGGGAATAGGTGAGGATACTTCTGCCTCATGTCCTCCTCAGCTTCCCACGTCATCTCCTCCCGAGCTCGTTCGCCACAAGACTTTGTGAAGCCACGTCCTTGGTCGCGAGCGCCTAACGGCGATCGATTATCGCTATGGGAATCTCCTCATCGATAACCCCTCGGTCACTGGACATCGTCAATCGGGTGCACTCTAGATGGATCCCGATACATCTCCTCAAAGAAGAAACATGAAACACGGATGCCTTTGCCTCCGGGTCGGACGGCAGATCCAACTCATAGGCAACCTTGCCTGCGGACAATCGATGCGGCCCGATGTACCTTGGTGAGTTTCCCTTTCTTCCGAATCTCATCACACCGCCATGGGTGACACCGAGAAAACCCAATCATCAACCTCGAACTCCGGATGCCGACGGCGATGATCTGCGTATGACCACATCGACTACGGTGTCAATAACCACTCTGGATAAGCTTCACCTTATCCAGCTGCTGCTGCACCAAATCTGGTCCCACTAAGCGCACCTCGCCTATATCAAACGACTATCGGCGATCTGCACTTCCTCATACAAGGCCTCATGGCGTCATCCGAATCTTTGGTGTGATAGCTATTATTATCACGAAACTCAACTAGAGGCAAATGATCCTCCCGGCTACCCACGAAGTCAATAACAGGCTCGCGGCATATCCTCGAGAGTGCGGATAGTGCGCTCCGCTGTCCGTGCAATGCGAGGATGGAATGCGATTACTCGAGCTGCTGCGTCCTAGACCTTTACGGAAAGACCTCCGAAGTTAGCCGTATGGCCCGGGCTCTGCATGCGATATGATAGAAATAGGGACTCCATGCGGTCGGCGATCTCTCGGAGGTAAAGTCGGCATTATCCTCGTAGAAAAAGTCGTCTGACGGGAAGAAAGTGGGTTGATTTAAATCGACTGTCGACGATAACCCATATAGAATCATGTCTCCTCGAGTGCGAGGTAACCACGTGATAAATTCCATGTTGATCACCTCCACTTCGGTCGGGATCTCTATCGTCTGCAACAAACCACGGCCTGCGGTGCTCTATCTTCACTGCAGACAACACGGGCTGAGCTCTGAGCTGCAGCGTCCTCTTCAAGCCATCCCACAATACGGATCGAGGTCGTGGTACATCTTGAGTCGACCGGATGGATGAAAGTACTTGTGTGTTCTTCCCTAGAACATCTTGCGAAGTCTGCAATATCTGGAACACACAACCTGCCCTCAAACCTTAGCACCCAGTGGTGCTACCTCAAGACCCTTCCGGCGAAGAGCGTATCACGATCTGAATCAAGCGGATCCTCAGCTGTTGCCTTTTCACCTCGCCGGCGATGGAAGACTCGGCAACCTCTCGAACTCGAACCCTGCGCTATCGGAATCAATCAAGCGGACACGAGGCTCGCTAAGCGATGCAAATCGCGAACCATTCCCCTCTCTCCTGCCATCCGATAGGCTACCCATCGACCTCGACTAAGGGCATACGCCTGACATTGGCCTTCCCGGGTGGTGCGGGATATCAACATCATAATCCTTGAGTAACTCTAACCACCGTCTCTGTCATAACTTCAACTCCTGCAGTGAAGATATCTTGGAGGCTCTTGTGATGCTGTATAAATATCCATGAACCCGTACAAATAGTGCCTCGGATCTTGGCGTGAATCACGCGCGACTCAAATCATGGGTGGGGTAGTTCCTCTCATGCTTCTTAAGTTGTCGGGATCGTATGCTATAACCTTACCAGTGCATCAACATACATCCGCCCAGCGCTTTGGCGTCACAATACACAACATGGCCGTGGACCTGCGGAAGAGTAAGAAGCGAGGCGATCGTCGATCTCTCGCCCGATGGCGGAAACCACGCTTCACGCGCATCAGTCCATGAAACTTAGCGCCTTCCGAGTCGACCTAGTCAATGGTGCGAGATAGAAGCAAACTTCTCCACGAACCGCGATAATAACTGCGAGGCCCGAAGGCTGCGCCTCTGCCGGAGTAGTAGGTGCAGGCCAAGTCTGGCCTCTATCTTGGCGTATCCACCCGAATGCCATCGGCCCGACAATATGCGAGAAAAGCCACGAAGCCAACCAAAACTCACATTTGGAAAACTTGGCGTATAAGCTGCTGGTCTGGAGAACTCAACACGGTTCTCAAATGATCCGCGTGCTCGCCTTTCTGGCGAGAATAAACCAAGATGTCATCAATGAACACTATCACAAACATGTCCAAAAATGGCGAACACTCGGTTCATCAAATCCATGAATACGCGGAGCATTGGTCAACGAAAGACATGACCACGAACTCATAATGCCGTCAGGGTCGAATGCGATCTAGGGACATCCGCCTCTCGACTCGTACTGATGATAGCGATCGCGGATCAATCTTGGAAAAACATCTCGCACCACGCAGCGATCGAACAAATCATCAATCACAGGAAGGGGTATATGTTCTTAATGGTCACCTTGTTCATGCTGTAATCAACACATGCGCGGCGTCCGTCTTCTTCACGAACAATCTGGCGCTCCCGGGAGAAACACTTTGATGAAGCCGCTTCTCCAAATCTCTGGTGGTCCTTGACTCTCTCAACTCGGCGGTGCCATTACGTATGGCGGAATGGAAATAGGCGAGTGTGCTGAACACTGTCGATAAAAACTCTATCTCCTCTCGGGAGGATGCAGGAGGTCATGCGGAAATACATCGGGAACTCTCGACTACGAGGCCAGTGAAAATCTGGTACGCGACCTCGATTATCAAACACGAATGAGATGGTAGATATACCGCTTTCGCACCATCTTCCTAGCCTTGAGGTAGGAAATAAACCTACCCCGGCGTCTGATGTTCCTCCCTCGGCTCAACAATGGCTCGCCGAAAGCGGAATCGTACTACTCTCTCCTGCGGTCTACATTGGCGTAGCAGAAGCTAGCTAATCCATACCCATGATCACATCGAAATCGGTCATATCCAACTCTATCAAGTCGGCTAGGAGTGCGGCCATTGCATATAGTCCTTGGACAAGCCACATATATCCGTAGAGCTACCACCGAATCACCCACTGTCGTAGCTACCTCGAAAGGGTCTATGGACTCAGGCTCCATCCCTATCCTACTAGCAATAAGGGGAGATATATAGGACATAGTAGAACCCGGATCTATCAAGGCATACATCACAACCGAGCGATAAAGTACACAGCGACATCGGTGAGGCCTCACAGTCTGCCGTTTGGACAAGGCATAAATGCGATTCGAGGACCGCTAGAAGCTGGACCAGCGCCACGACCTCTGCGCGACCTCTGGCCCATGAGTACCTTGCCCTCGGGCGAAAGCGTAGGAGACGAAGACCGTGAAAGAACACATGGTGACCCACCACTGTGCTGCTCTGGTCGGACGGTCTCGCCAAAGTGGCCTGCTGGCCACAAGTGTAGCAACCTCTGAAGTAGGACCACAACTCCGAGATGGGATCTACCGCATCGGCCACTGCGAGGGGTGGTCTCGATCGGTTAGCACTCTGCTACCAGAAGTCAGAAGTCTGTGGCCACGACCGCCGAATACTCTGGCTATCTTTGAAGGCGGAGCGAGTGCTCTGGGTGTGGTGCAAATCTAGGCTGCTGGGCCGTCCACCGATAGCTACCAAAAGACCACTGCGTCTGGTCTTCCCTGCTGTCTGTCGACGTCGGCCTCGCTCTCGCCGCGTCAAGTGCGTGAGCTGCGTGCGGGTAATGTCCATACTGGTGAAGAGCCACACCGCGCACAAGACTTCGGCCATATAATCATCTAGCGGTGGCGTAGCGATGCACCCTGTCCTCCATATCTGCTACCAGCGCAGGGACATATCGAGCCAATGAATCGAACTCAACGTTGTACTCCCTAACTGTGCGTCCTCTCTGTCTCAGCAACAAAAATCTGTCGGCCCGTGCCCTCCTCATCTGTGGAGGCAAGAAGTGAGTGAGAAAGTGTTATACCCCGTAGTTCCAGGGTATGTATGTGGGGACGTACGTGCGAGAATACGACAGAAAATTTGGAAAGAAAGAAAGGTGTGATTTTTCGACGGAAAAGTTTCCGGTTTTTGTGAAGGAAAAGGTTCGTTAATGGGAATTGGATTCCCAGATTTGGTATTTGGACTTCTTGGATTATATTAGAATTTTGATATTTTATTTTCGGAAATGGTCACGTGGGGCCCACGGGAGAAATTTTCGGTTTTGTGGGTCACGCTTTGTTTTTGAGATTTTCGGTATTTTGGATATTTTCGGAAGACGAAATATTTTGGACGAGTAGGGGGGAGACACGTGTCACCCCGTGTGGCAAAGTGGCGGTCTTGTTGACACTTGGCCTTGGCCTTACAAGTGGCAAGCCACTTGTCTTGTTTTGTGTTGGCCATGTGGTGTGGTGGGACCCACACACACATGGCCCAATCTTGACCATAAACTTACCTTGATCTTGGCCCTTGATTCTTCTATATATACCCCATTAGTTGAAGACATATTCATTCCACACTTAAGAGCTTTCCAAGCAAAATACTCCCTCCCTTTTAGCTTGTTCTCGTCCCACCCTCCCCCACTTGAGTAGAAATACTTTGTGTATTGTAGTATAATCCCAAATACCTTGGCCTAGTATCCCTAGTAGTATTCCAAAGTTGTTTTAATACTAGGAGCCCGGAAATGCTACTTTATTCCAATAGTCGCAAAGTGAAACCCTAGAAAAATCTTCCTAGCTTGGTTGAAGTGTTAAGAGAAGTTGTTTAGAAACTTCTAAGGGTTGTTTGGAGCGGGTTGGAGCGTAAGGAGTTTGGAGCTAAACGTTGCTCAGGATCGACTTATAAACTTGGATAATTTTGGGCTTATCGAGGTAATGATCTATGTTCCCCTATTGTAATTGGATATTACATGTTGTTATAATGTATAGTTGAGTATACTATATATAGAATGGAGATTGATAGAATTAAACTGTATTTACATTGGACTGTATTCTGATGAGACTTGTTGTATATTGTGGCAATTGAACACGTCAGGTTAGGCGTGTAATCCACAGGAGTTGTTGGCACAGTAGCAGGCCTTGGTAGGGGAGGAGATTTGTGTGATTGCGGGGGGGAGGTGCTGCCGAATTTTCTGTAGAAAAAGGAATCTTGCAGTTAGAATATTCTACGAGGAGATCTAGGAGTTGATAGGCGTTTTGTGGCCTTTATAGGTTGCAGTACTACGAGTAGCGTATTCTACTTGAAGAGTGGAAACGGCTAGCATGGTTCTGATCTTGAGGCGTTTTGCTAATTGTCGATAATCGTCGCGGTATGTGAACCTCTTCTATCTTTTCTAGCATGATTGTTGTGAACTATGTAGTACGGTAGGCGTCACATGTGCGAAGTGACTTGGTTGGTTTAAAACATAGGGTGTTATAATAGCTTTATGGGAAGTTAGTTATAACGACTTTATGTAGGTAAAAGAAGGGTTTATTGATTGTAAAAGTTAAGAGACTTGATCTTCAATGATAAGAGACTTGACTTATAAACGACTTGATTTTGAAAGTTAAGAGACTTGATCTTGAAAGATAAGAGACTTGACTTATAACGACTTGTTTTGAGAAAAAGTAACTTGATTTTAAGTATAGGTTACTTGTTTTGAAAAGAGTAAGTTATTTGGGTTTTAAAAGAATACTTGTTGTTGTTTTAAAAGAAAAGAGACTTGTGGAATTAAAGAGTTTTTGGTTTAGAACATAAAGTGTTATAACAGCTTTATGGGAATTTAGTTATAACGACTTTATGAAAACAAAGGAATGGTTGTTATCATTGGTTTTAAAATGGTAACTTGACTTTAAAAGGAGAAGTGTTTTGGTCTAAAAAGAAGGCATGGTATTGTCTTAATTTGGTTTTAAAAGGAAAGTCTGGAAGTTGTTTTGGTTTAATTAAAATGTTAGTCACTTTATTTTGATACTATGGGTATCGGGTGACTTTTGTAAAAGAAAGGGATCTTCTAAAAATAATTTAACGTACGTAGTACTTGGGGATTAAAAACCTGGACTTGTCATAAAATGAAAGTACCTTGAGTTGTGTGTAGCGTGCCTATGGTTGCGTGTGATAGCCTTGTTGTGCAAGTGTTGTATACCTATGTTACCGCGTCTCTCGATGGAGGGCCGGTCATGTTATTCTTGATTGATGGACATACTGACACGATGGGTGGCCCACGAGTATGCTTCCATTTTAATTGTTGTCTTGTTGTTTCCTTTTGGACATACTGACATGATGGGTGGCCCACGGGTATGGTTCCATTAGGATTGTTGTTCCATGGACTAGCTCTCCATGAGGTTTCTTGGTCGGCCTTGGTATCGGTGGTTGGCTTCGTACTTGCCGTCGTGGCTGATTCGGCCTTGGTACACAGTAGTTAGCCCGCACTTGCCCGTTCGGTGTAGTGGCGAAGTCTCGTGTCGACCTTGGTATCTGGTAGTTAGCCCGTACTTGCCGACCATGCGTGGCGCGAGCTTGGTATCTGGTAGTTGGCTTTCGTACTTGCCCGTGTCGACCGTGGTTTGGTTGTATAGTATTGTTAAATGCGGTTGTTATGACACGAGTGGGACCTAGTGTTCATGTGTACTTCTTGGTGTGATTATATCATAGGCTAGCGGTGAGGAAGGTATTCCACGGTCATGATAGATGTTTTGCGCGTGAGACACATTGTTATACTTGAGTAATGACTTTGAGGCGTGAGTCCACGACTTGACATATTTGTTTATATATTATGGGTAGTTTGGTTATCATACATGTCTCACTTTATATAGACTATTATGATTTCATTCTGATATTTCTGATTTCACATACTTGGTACTGTTATCTTGACCTCGCTTGAGTGCGTTCATCTGCGGTAAGTACATCGGTTGTGGATCCGCGCTCTTAGGATCACTGTTCAGCTTTTTGGGAAGCTCCGTTTCTTCGGAGGCTTATCTTTGGTATAGTCCCCTGTCAGTGTAGTTACTTGTACATTCAGGGGTATGGCGGGCCCCTGTCCCGTCATAGTTATGGTTACAATTCTTAGAGGTCTGTAGTACTATTGTGGGCAGGGTTTGTAAAAGGATTTAACTATTCAAGTTGATATATATATGTATATATTCAGGAAGGTGACCGTGTTGGTTTGCCTGTTTCATACTTTAACTCTTGTTTCATGTTTAAGTTTTTATTTATTGATTTTCTCGATGTTGTATCACTAGGGTGCGGGGTAGGCACGATCCACGGCCGGGATCGGTCGTGTGAAAAACCTCGAGAACTCATCCCAGTAGCTGAGGGCGCGTGCTCTCCCGGGATAACTCGTGAATCGAACCAATCGACTGCGGTATCACGCAGCCTATGTGAACCGAAGATCACGGACTCGGTCTCTGAAGCCTTGATCACTCGCATGATCCTCTGCAACTGACGGATGAACTCCTGCGGATCATCCTCAGGCCTCGACCCGTAGAACTCTGGCGGGCTACAACTCAGAAAATCCCGTAGCGCCATGGCATGCGATCTCGGGTGAGCGCGGTCTGCTGGGTGGGCTGCTGCATCGGCATGTCCTCGTATGCCCACGATCTGGCGATGGCGGGCCATCTCTGTACCCGTCTTATCTGCTCGGTGTGGGCCCGGAGGTGCAGTCTCGGGTCTCATCGACCATTGCTGCGGCCTAAACCTGCTTTGGGGCGGCGAAGTCGTGGAACTTGCCGTCTCGGTATAGGCGGGCACGAGCCCTCGTGACTCTCGGTGTCCTACTAGCGGCTCCTCATTGCCTTGCCGCAGGCCGGGTTGCCTTACGTGGAGGCATAAGCTATTCTGAAAGGAATACGTTAGAGGGTCGACTTATAACACGACTCTAAGGCCGCGATCTCGAGTGAGAAGAATGAAACCAATCCTAAATATCCTATAGCCTCACGATTATTGGTGTGGTGCACGACACCGATAATCAAGAACTACTAGATACGGTGCATAGACACCTTAGGATTAGCGCTCGATGCCACTTTTGTCACGACCGTTAGGGGCGGTATTTGGTGCCTGCAGGGCACCCAGTAGTCATACATCAGTGTCGTGAATATAAAAACAAGGCGAGAATCAATATGAAAGAAAGCAGTTTATCCGAGAAAGCGTCGCCTTTCGGCATATATATATCAAAGTTTGGCGATTACATCCCAGCTGTACAATAGGACTACAGACCTCTGAAGTAGACAACTATGGCGGGACGGGGCCGCCATACCTGAATGTACATATATCTACAACACGGGAGAACCATACAAAAGTCGAGCCTCGGAGAAGATGGAGCTCACGACACCAAAGTAGAGATCCTAAGGATGTGGATCTAGCTTTGCTTTCCCTTACTGCGGCATGAGCAGCGGCCAGAAGGAGGTCGATACAAGTACTAAGTATGTGAAAGCGTAAAGTACTTAAATGAAATCATATCATTTTAAAACCAATTTTACTAATATGCGAAACAACCAATGTAACCGCATAATGCCACATCATAAACAAGAGCAACAATAGGTAATATGAGTCTTTTCTAGGCTGCGAATGATCGGCGAGGGCCAATCGCCCATAGTATCATTATGCATGCCTAATCACGGACTCCGTAGTCCGCATAGCCACCTAGGCGCGTGAGGTATTCCTCGCATCGAGGGTAGCTACTCCGGCATCGTCTGGACTCGTAGTCGCATGGCCACATAGACGCATGAGGTATAACCCCGCACACTAACACGGAACTCGTAGCTCGCGTAGGTCCCTGGACCCGCGTGAGGTATTCTCGAATCATGGTCCCGGACACTTTGAGTCTACCCCGCGTCGGAGGCGACAACCCCGGTATCATGTCGAGGCGGTGATATAATACTAACATAACTTACCGTTAAACAACATAAGCACGATTAAGAATAACCTCTTTACCTGAGCGTTACAAGATACTAACACACGTAGCATCACAATATGTCTACTCGACAAACCATCTTACTGTACTTTCCAGAAATCAATACAAGTCTTTTATAAACACACAAGTAAACTATTCCTTTTATCTTCCTTAAGTCGTTATTCCTAACTTCCCATAAAGCTAGTATAACTCTTTAAGCTTTTTGTTTTAAAAACAAATATTCTTTTTCTTTCAAAAATGATTTATAATTCTTTTGAAAGACTTCAAGATTCTTATTATTCAGGCTTAAGTCAAAAGACATTGCAGTAAAACTACGTTCAGTTAACACACGTACGTCTACCGTACTATATATATACTTTAAAATATCATGCTCGAAGTATAGGAAGAATCACATACATACCGCGAAATCCACGCGAGTCGAATATGTCGTAGCAGAGTATCGACCTATAATAGTCAAATCGTCTATCAGCGTCTGAACTACTGCGTAGGAAGTTCTAAGCGAGAGGGTTCTTAATTCTACGGAAAATCGGGCAGCACTTCCCTACCCTAGCTATACAACTCTCTGTAAATACGATCTATGTGAAATGCAGTTCAATCTTCTTTAAATCTTCTGATGTGATTATAGTTCAATTCTATTCTTTAATATCCTTCTATACCTTATACTCAAGTCTTAACTATTCTTATATGTAATATCCAATTACAATAGAAGGACAAGAGTATTTACCTCGATAAGCCCAAAATTATCCAAGTTAAATGTCGATCTGAGCAAGGTTTAGCTCACAATTTGCACGCTCAGATAGCTCAGAAACCCTTAGAAGTTTCTAACAACTTCTACTTAAAAACAAAAGGGATTTGGGGCTAGGGTATTTTGGAATAGTAACTATACTTGGAAGACAACTTTCTACCAAGGGGTACTGGCGAAGCCACTAGGCTAGAGGGGAAGAGGGGTTTTTCGGCTAGAGATTCCAAGAGGGGAGAAGTGTTATACCGTATTTCAGTATGTATGCGTGAGGGCGTGCGTCTGAAAGTTTAAGCCTTAAGTAGGCAAAGGGGCGAAATTTTGTTCACAACCCAGAAAGAATTGTTTTCCGAAGCGTTTTCCAAACTTTGCGAAGGGAAAATTACGGCTGCGACATTTATTATTTTTGCGGATTTTTCCGAGAGATGAAATATTTTGGACCAACGAGAGGGTGACAAGTGTCACCCTCAAGTGGGCGGAAATGTTGGACGATTCATGGCACGTTTTTGGCTTTATTTGTTTGGTCAAGGATTAGGTAGGATATTTTGTAGATATTTTGTGTAGTAGATGAGCAAGTGGGACCCACAAACACTTGTCCAAATCTTGACCCTCCACTTGCCCCCCACTTGATCTTGGCCATTGATTGGCCTATAAATACCCCCCCTTAGTTGAAGGATTTCTTCATCCCTCAAATGACTTCTAAGTCTTAAAAATCCCTCCCTCCCTTGTAGTGAAGCTCTCGTCCAAAGAGCTCCCCCTCCCCCCTTTGAGAGGCCCTTGGCCGAGACACACACCCCCCCTACCTAGAAGTCTATCGTGAAATACCCCCCCCCCTTTGGTAGAAAAGTATTCTCCAAGTATTGTTACTATTCCAAAATACCTTAGCCCAAATACCTTGTAGTATTCCAAGGTTACACCTATACTAAAAGCCCAGAAATACTATTATACTTCCCTTCAGTCACAAAAACGAAACCCTTAGGAAAATCTTCATAGTTGGTTGAAGTATTAAGAAGAAGTTGCGTAGAACTTCTAAGGGTTGTTTGGAGCGGGTTGGAGCGCCCAGAGTAGGAGCTAAACGTTGCTCAGGATCGACATTTAAACTTGGATAATTTTGGGCTTATCGAGGTAAATACTCTTGTCCTTATATTGTAATTGAAATTACATATTGTAGTAGTATAGAGATGTATATAAGATACATAGAAGGATATTAAAGTAGAAGAATTAAACTGTACTTACATAGGGTTTGTATTCTGATGAACTTGTGTAGCTTAACGGGTAGGGAAGTGCTACAGATTTTCCGTAAAATAGAGAACCTCTGCTTAGAATATTCTTGAGTAGTCTAGGCGTTGATAGACTTATATAACCGTTATAGGTTGAAATCTTTGAGTGGCGTGTTCTACTTGAAGGTGGATAAGGCTAGCGGGTTATAGCGAGTGGGCGTTTTGCTAATTGTCGATAATCGTCGCGAGGTATGTGATTCTTCCTATCCTCTTGAGCATGATATTTTAAAAGAATATATATAGTACGGTGAGCGTCGTGTGTTAAGCGAGCGTGGTTTTCTTGCGATGTCTTTGACTTAGTCTAATAATAATAATCTTGAAGTAATTCAAAAGAATTAAGAACCGTTTTTGAAAGAAGAGTAATACTTGGTTTTAAAAGCTTAAGAGTTATACTAGCTTTATGGGAAGTTAGGTATAACGACTTAAGAGAGATAAAAAGAATGGTTTATTGATTTTAGAAGTTAAGAGACTTGATCTTAAAAGTTAAGAGACTTGATCTTAAAAGATAAGAGACTTGACTTAATTGAATTAATATGAATTTTTTTAATAAGTGTGAAACCTCATTCGTGAGTAATGAGTACTTGGTTTGTAAAGGAATAATGTTTCTTGATTTCGGAAATGAGAATAAGTATCGAACAAACCACTGTGGCGCTAATAAAGGGAAATGTATTGACTAATAAAGTATTATGAAAACATTAGAAACCTCCATCTGCATGAAGCTAAGATGAGACAAAATGATATTACATTTCCTAGATCATGTTGCTTTAATAAGATTGTTATAAACAAGAATAACCTACTCACACATAAGGCATATGTTTCTCAAATTGTTTTAAAGGAGAATTATATTATTAAGTGATTAAAAATATGAACTCTGAAACCTTTCAAAAATGAGAAACTTGAGCATTTGAAATTAGGCAAACTTGAGCGTTTGGAAAATAATGTTGTTACTTGATTTTACAAAGGAAAGCGTTTTAGTTTACTTAAAAGATAGTCACTCTATTTTTATACTACGGGTATTGTGTGACTTTTGTGAATGAAAGCGGATCTTTTAAAGAGTTAATGTATGAAGTACTTTGGGGATAAAACCGAACTTGTTAACATAAAGTAGAAAGTACCTTGTGTGAATAACTTGATTGTGTTGGTTTGTGATAGCCTTGTAATACTTTCTTGTTGCTTTGATAAGTAAACATGTTAGGATGCTACGTGTGTTAGTATCTTGTGATGTTTGTGTAAAGGGTTTCCACTTGTTGTGCTTATGTTGTTTAACGATAATTTGTTATGTTAGTATTATATCACTCGCCTCTTGACATGATCAGGGGTTAGCGCCCTCCGTCTGGGGTAGACTCGGTGATGCAGGACCATGATTCGAGAATACCTCATGCGGGTCGGAGAGACCTATGCGAAGCTACGAGTTCGAGTTAGTGTGCGGCCTTTGTGGTCATGCGGTCTGTGGCCATGTGACTGCGAGTCGGGGCGATCTTGGGAGTAGCTACCCTCGATGCGGGAATACCTCATGCGGGCCTATGTGTGTGGCCTATGCGAGGTGCGGGAAGTTCGAGATTTGACGCACATTGATCACGAGGGTGAGTGGCGGCGATCATATGGCGCGTCTAGAAAGACCTCGTGTCTGATTTATGACTTTGTTGGTGCTGTGGGTTTTAGTAGTCGGCTATGCCTTCGTACTTACCCGTGCGGTTTTATTATGACAGGTGGGACTGGTGTTCATGTGTAGTCCTTGGTGCTTTTATATCATAGACTGCCGGTAGTGAGGAAGGTATTCCACGGGCATGATTGATGTTGTGGGCGTGAGACCCATAGTTATATTTGGGTGATGATTTTGAGGGCGTGAGGCCCTGACTTGACATATTTGCTTATTTATTGTGAGCTGTAGTTTGGTTATCATACATGTCTCACGCTTTATATAGACTACTATGATTTCATTTCTGATATTTTGATTTCACATACTTGGTACTGTTGTCGACCTCCTTCGAGGCTGCGTTTCTGCATGGTAGAGGTACACGGTGTTGATCCTCTCTCATAGGAGTCACGATTCGGCGTTTGGGAAGCTCCGTTTCTCGGAGGCTTATCTTGGGTATAGTCCCATCGTTGTAGGTACTTACATTCGAGGGTATGGCGGGCCTGTCCGCCATTGTTGTTATATCATTCTTAGAGTGCAGTAATCTTGTTATGGGCGAGTTTGTAAAGGGATGCTTGTTGGATTTAAGTTTATATATATATATGCCAAAGAAACTTTTCTCGGATAACTGTTTCACACTTCATGTTATTTCATGTCTTATTTTATATTCCGCTGATTACTCTGATGTATGTCTACTTGGGTGCCCGGGGTAAGGCACCAGTCACGGGCCCGGGTTCGTGGCGTGACAAGAAGGCTTTTGGACGAGAGAGCAACTAAGGGGGAGGGAGTTTTTGAGACTTGGAAGAATGATTTGTGGATGAAGAGTTCATCAACTCAAGGGGGGTATTTATAGGGCTTTCAAGGGCTAAGATGAGGGCAAGTGGAGGGCAAGTGGATGGTGGGGATTTGCACAAGTGCACCCTAACCTACTCCACAAATCCCTCACAAAACATTGACCAAGATTTAAGCCCCAAAACCATGCAATCGTCAGTGCCGCCCACGGCAGCGTCCACTTGAGGGTGACAAGTGTCACCCTCCGTTGGTCCAAAATATTTCATCTCTCGGAAAAATCCGTAAAAATATAAATGACATAGCCGAATTTTCCCGCGAAGTTTTGTAAAACGTTTCGTCGGAAAACCATTCGTTTTGTGAGTTGTGCCCAAATTCGTCCTATGCCTAATCTTTAAGGCTTAACTTTTGTACGTACGCCCTTACGTACATATTCTGGAAATACGGGGTATAACAGGAGGTACTTTGGAGCCAAGTTGACTTGGTTAATTTATGGCACGAATGAGAATAAGTATCGAGCAAGCCATTGCAGCGTTAATAAAGGAAAATGTAATAACAATCAATTATGTTAAAATGAGTAGAATTCTCCATCTGCATAGAAGCTAAGATAAGACAAAATTGTATTACATTTTCTAGATCATGGCTACTTGAATAAGATCATTATAAATAAGTATAACTTATTCACAACGCACCAAGGTATATGTTACTTAACTTATAAGAATTTACGTATGAAGTTTTAAGGCTATGGATCTCAAATTCTTAAAAGTTAAGAGACTTTATATTTTTTCAAGTTAGGAGACTTGATTCTTAAAGGAAGAAATGAATTGATTTACAAGTATAGAATACTCGATTTGGAAAGACTTGATTTCTAAAGTTAAGAAACTTGTTTACTTAAAAGTTAAGAGACTTGAAGTATTTTGAAAGTATAAGTCTCTTGGTTATAAAAGGAATGAATTTGTCCAAAACATAAAGAGTTATAGCGGCTTTATGGGAAGTTGGTTATAACAACTTTATGGAAGATTAAAAGAATGGTTTTCTTCAGTAATGTAAGCAAAGAAATGATTTGAAATAAAGAAGGCAAAGTGTTTTAAAGGTACCAATTGCTTAAGTTTTTAAGAAAGAAGTCACTTGATTTAGAAGCCGATAAATGTATTTCTAAAAAGGTGTTGTGACTTGTCTTGAAAGTAGATATGACTTGATACTACGGTTGTTAGTATCTTGGAAGTTTTATTTGAAAAAGAGTCTTTCTAAAGGAGTAGAGGTGCGTAGTACTTGGGGTTAAATTCCCGGATGTTTATGTGTGAAACGAAAGTGCCATGAGTTTATAAAAATGGAAGTCTAATGGTTTAATGAACTTGCCTATGTTTGCTTGTGATAGCTTTGAGTGCAAGTATTATATGTTTACGTTGTCGTGACTCTCGGTTGGAGGGCCGGCTGTCTTGTTGTAAGTTTACTTGGATGTACCGACAGTGATGTGGGGTTCCACGGGTATGCTTCCATTATGATTGATCCTTGGACATGCTTATACGATGTGGGATTCCGAGGCATGTGACCAGGAGGCGGGTTAGATTCGGTTGTTTTATTACCCATGGCCGTGCTTATACGATGAGGATTAGGCATGCGACCATGCTATGCGACTATTACTCCACGGGCTAGCTCCCATGAATACATGTACCCACGATGAGGATTAGGGGCATGTTATATTATTACTCCATGGGCTAGCTCCAGCGAAGACTGCGCCTACGATGAGGATGTCGAGGGCACGTTATGGCCATGCTTATACGATGAGGATTGAGGCATGCGGCCACGTTATATATATATATATATATATATATATATATATATATATATATATATGTGTGTGTGTGTTGTGTATGTGTACGCCGACAGTGAGGTGGGATGCCACGGGCGTGTCACATGGTTATATGTTACACCTACGGCTGTCGGCAGTGATGTGGGATTCCACGGGCAGGAGATATATATATGTATTGTGTATGTGTACGCCGACAGTGAGGTGGGATGCCACGGGCGCGTCACATGGTTATATTTTTACACTTATAACTGTCGGCAGTGATGGGGGATTCCACGGGCATGCTTTGATATTTGTGTGATTTGATCGCGTCCCAGATTGGGCCGGGTAGTATATGCGTCCCTCCATAAAGGGCCGGATTATGTTATGAAAGATAAGTAAATTATATGGTAATGAACTTGACGATTTTTCCCAAGTATGTACGTAAGAAAGTGACTATAACTTTTATTGAAAATGGGAAAAGATAATAAGGTACGATTAAGTTCATAAGTGGTAATGACACAGCAGGATCTGGTATGTACTTCTTTTATACTTGCCCATGTCATTCTTTTATCTGATTATGATCATTTCTTTGTACTTTATTTCATTCCATATTGATTTTTGTTATCTTGACCCCTTTGGGGGGCTGCGTTCATGCCCGCAGGTTTTAGGCACAGGTTGGTGATCCTTGCTCTTAGGATCTCGGTTCAGTTTTTGGGAAAAAGCTCCATTTGCTCCGGAGGCTTATCTCTTGGTACGGTTTTCCCTGAGGTTGTAGATTCATGTATATTCAGGGGTATGGCGGGGCCCTGTCCCGCCACTGTTATTATGTTAAAACTCTTAGAGGTCTGTAGTCACATATTGTGGGTCAGTTTGTAAAAGAAAGGAGGCAACTGCTTCGGTTGTATATATGTATGTTCAGGAAGGTAGCCCTATCGGCTAACCTGTTGTTTTATTTTGGAAGTTTCATGTATGTTCCGCTGATTTTCTCTAATGTATACCTGTAAGGGTGCCCAGGTAGGGCACCAGTCGCGGGCCCGGGGTCGGGTCGTGACAAAAGTGGTATCAGAGCAGTTAGTCCTCGGAAAGTGTCTACAGACCGTGTCTAGTAGAGTCTTGATTATCGGTGTGTTGTGCACCGCATCTATAATCAGGAGGCTGCAGGACATTTAGGATTGGTTTCCATTCTTCTCTCTTTGAGATCGTGCGATGAGAGCCGCCCTAGTAGGTTGAATCCTCTCGACCCGCTTCTTATGTAATGATTATGCCTCGCGGAAGCGACGGGGCCCGAAGGGCAAAGCGGCGGCGAGGCGCTAGTGGTACGTGAGAGGTTACGGGACTCGAGCACGAGCTATGCACGAGGTAGTAGCGGATCGGCGAGCTCGGCCACGCCGGCGGTATTAGAAGGCCGAGCGGCGGTAGCTCGAGAGGTTCCGTGCCGAGCCTCGATTCGCGCAGGCGAGTTTAGAGATTATGGAGAGCGAATCGGGCTATTGACTAGCATAGTGGTAGGCGGCAAACGGAGCGAGTAGCTAACCTGAGCCCGATTTGAGGATTCGAGATTTTATGGGTTGTAGTCCACCCGAGTTTTATGTTTGAGATCCGAGGATGATCCTCAAGAGTTCGTTCGCGGCCTACTGACGGACTATGCAGTGCTTAGGGCCTCGAGAGAGTCGATGGTGCTAGCCTCTTCTGGTTCTGCGATATTGCGTTGAACTGGTTTGAATCTTGGGAGCTGTCGAGAGGTGTGGGTGCTCGTCCAGCAGTTTGGGATGAGTTCACGGAGGCCTTTCTTGATCACTTTTGCCTCACGAAATGAGGAGAGCCCGTGTTGATAGATTCTTGTCATTGAGGCGAATGGGAGGACCATCGTGGAATACAACACGAGTTTGACTCGTTGTCCAGGTATGCGCACACTATTGTGGCTGATATGGCGGACAGAGTTCACCGCTATGTGATGGGGCTAGACCGTCATATGATTAATGCATGCCTGAGAGTGGCCCTTCAGCCCGGTATGGATATTGCCAGGATGCAGGCTTATGCGCAGGGGATAGAGGACAGAGAGAGAGTCGGCTAGACTCGAGCCGGCCCAAGAGGCGGGGCAGCGAGGTTCGAGCGGTCGCGGCGAGGCGGCCTCAGCAATGAGTGAGTCCACATTTCAGCCGACACGAGTGCTCCTTCCCGGTCTTACGGCGGAGGTTTGGTCGGCCAGGTATATTCGGAGCAGTCGAGGCTCAGGCTACTGAGTTCGCGGATGTCGAGAGGATACTAGCCAGGGGAAGCCACCTTTGCCCCGGTGTGGTCACTGTAGCAGATTCCATTTTGGGGAGTGTCGTACCACCGGACTTGTTATGCTTGCGGCGGCGAGGCCATTTCGTGAGACCATCCAACCGGAGGTGGAACGGTGGGATAGCGCGATTCTTGGATCGATTGCGGGTTCTTCGCCTTGATAGTTAGGCAGATGTTCACGTGCCGTGGCGAAGTCGTGGTGGAAGTTCGATTTTAGCGGTCCTTTGAACCGCCTATATGATTTCAGGTATGTATTTGGCCCTTTAGAAACTTGTATGCATGATAAAGTTGTGGTATGTTTAAGTGTCATGAACAAATTATATTGAGACTATGTATATGCTAGAAAGAGAGTTGGAAGTACGAAAAGATAATCTCTTTTGGGCTTATGATGGACGGATATGCGTGTGCGAGGTATTAGGGCCATGTGTGGCATTATTGGTATGTCGTGGTGGTAAAAGGAAACTATGTCGCCAATTATAAGTTTGACTCCGAAAGAACATTCGGGGACGAATGTTTCTAAGGGGGGAAGAATGTTACACCCCATATTTTCAGGACATGTGTTAAGAACGTAAGTAAGAATTTCCAAATGTTAAGATTTGAGACTAGTAAAAATTTATCGGAATTACGGAATTGTCGAAAAACGTAATATTGTGACGAATGGGAGGGCGACACGTGTCACCCCCCCTTATGGTTGCCTTGGATGATTTAGGCAAGGGCTAAAGGGTCATTTGACCTTTGTAGGATGACTAAGTCTTGCAAGTAGTGAGCTTGAGATTATTGACTAAGTCAAAGGGGCCACAAGGCTTGATATTTAATAAGACCTCATCCAAACCACCCATTTGTTTACATATTGACCCTCTATTGTTCTATATAATACTAGTAGTAGCAAGACAAGCTTAACACTTAGCCAAATTTTCAAGAAATTGGAAGACCAACAATACTAGCTCTCGGGTTCACTCAAGGGAGAAGAGAAAAAAAATTTGTTTCTTGTTCTTTAAGCTCCACACTTTAAACCAAGGTTCATGAGTGTATTGTAAGTGTATCTCAATAGAAAAATCCCGGAAAAAGATAGTTTTCGTATTAGTCGCAAGGTGAAAACCTAGTTGCTTTTCTAGGTTTTGATTGGAAGTTTTAAGGGAAGTGGTTTGTGATATTCTAAGGGTCTCAAGTGGTGGATTGAAGTGTCTAGAAGAAGCTCTAAGTTGCTAAGGAGCGACTTCGGATTTGGAGTTGGATTAAGATTCGTTGAGGTATAATCTTGTCTCTTAAAAGTGTTACAAGATTATATATATTGTTGTTGTTAGCTTTGCATGTTTCTAGCATGAAGTATATGTGTTGAAGTTTATAAGTATTATGGATTGATTGTAGCCTTAAAATTCGAAATGTAATGTAAGCCATGTGAAGTTGGATTACCATTTGGTCGTTTACTAGAATCGTCGCATGTTACTTACTTGAAGATTATAGTAGTATAATCGATTGCGACTTGATATCATGTTATGCTAACAATTTGGATTGAAATGGAAATTGGATAAGAATTGATGTTATAGTACCTCAAGTTTGCCGAATTGGCCTAGTAGTTGTATTAGTTTGATATCTTTTGTGGGGCGGAATTTTACACGTCTAGTAGGCGTGTAATCCCCTATTGTTAATTGCATTGTTTGGGCCTTAAATGTGGCGTGTTTGGTTATTGAATTCGGCCTTGAAAAAGGTGGCAAAGTAAGTAGAAACAAAGGAGGTGCTGTCCGATTTTCCGTAGAATTTAGTGACTTAGCACTTAGAATATTCTACGTTTGAAGTAAGAGGTTAATGGACATATTGTGGCCATTATAGGTTGAAGTACTTAGTATAGCGTATTCTACTTGGAGGATGGAATAGCTATCAAGATTGAAGTACTTTGGAGCATTTTGCTACTTGTCGATAATCGTCGCGAGGTATGTGAACCTCTTCCTTCCTTTGGCATGATTCTATGAATGGAATATACATGTGGTATTATTTCATGTTTCCTTCTACTCTTAGAAGTTAAGAGGTGTGTGTGTGATTTACTCTATGTAAAGTTTATTTCAACGTTATCCTATGTTATACCCCGTATTTCCAGAGTATGTACGTAAGGACGTACGTAGAAAATTTGAACTTGAGAAAGTGGCTTGGCCGAATTTTATTTGTGCACAACACCCGGTTAGAGTCATTTTTCCGAAAACGTTTTCCACTTTTCGTAGGGAATTTCCTATGACATTTCTAATTTTTGCGGATTTTTCCGAGAGACGAAACATTTTGGACCAACAAGAGGGCGACACTTGTCACCCTCTCATTGGTTAGGCTTGGACGGTAAAAGGCTTGGCCGAAAGTGTGGTTGAAATAGTCAAGGGTTGGTAGGATATTTGTGTGTTAGTTGGTTAAGGGGCACTTGGCAAGATCTTGGCCCTACACTTGCTAGGCACTTGGCTAGATCTTGGCCATTGGTTGGCCTTGGCTTGTGCTATAAATACCCCTCTAAGGTTGAAGACTTCTTCATCCAAAATGCCTAAGTCTTGAGAGCCTTCCTCCCTTTCGAGGCCCCCTTGGCGAGAGTTTCCCACAGTGGGGTAGGCGAGGGTAGCCACCCCTCCTTTGTGGTGTGGCGTGGGGTACCCAAGCCTAGTTTGTTTTCATATAATACCCCCCCCCCGCGGGGTTGAAATACTCTCAAAAGGATTGTTATAATGCACAAATTACCATAGCATTATAACGTGTTGGATTCTAAGGTTATACTATCTGAAAAGCCCAGAAATACTATTATACTTACCGTCAGTCACCAAACCGAAACCCTAAGGAAAATCTCCATAGTCTGTTGGAGTATTGTGTAGAAGTTGGTTGGAACTTCTGAGGGTGGTTTAGAGCGGGTTGGAGCGCTCAGAGTTGGAGCTAAACGATTGCCCAGGATCGACTTTAAGCTAGGATAATTATGGGCTTATCGAGGTAATCATCTTGTCCCTCTATTGTAATTGGAAATTACATATTGTTAGAATATATAGTTGAAGTATACTGTATATAGAACTGAACGTAGTTATCGGCAATGTCTTTTGACTTAAGCTTTGAATAATACTTACGTGATGTCTTGCGACTTAAGCCCGAATTTAAAGAAGAATCTTGTTGTAATTACATAGGGTGTATTACGATGAACTTGTGTAGTAGTGCAGTGGAGTAGAATTGTACTGTTAGGGTTAGGCGTATAACCCCGGTTGGCTTGGTAGCGGCCTCGATAGAGGAGGAGATTTCTGTTGCGGGAGAGTCTTTGCCGAATTTTCTGTAGAATGTTCTACGATGGGATCTAAATGTTAATAAGCACCTTGTGGCCTTATAGGTTGAAGTAGTACGTGTGGCGCGATCTACTTGGCTTAAGGAGTAGCCGACGGTTGGATGTACTTGGAGCGTTTTGCTATTAGTCGATACTCGTCGCGAGGTATGTGAACCTCTTCCTATCTCTTCTAGCATGATATGTGTGAAATATGTAGTGCGGTGAGCGTACGTGTCTTTGACGTATTTGATTGGTGTAAAACATAAAGTGTTATAACGGCTTTATGGGAAGTTGGTTATAACGACTTTATGTTGGTAAGAAAATACATGTGGTTTTAAAAGGTAAATCGATTTGAACTATAAGCGGCTTGTTATGTGTTAATAAAGAACTTGAAGTATTTCAAAAGATTTTTGAATCATTTTGAAAGAAGAAGTAATATTTGGTTTTTGAAAACTTAAGAGTTATACTAGCTTTATGGGAAGTTAGGTATAACGGCTTAAAAATGTTTCTTGATTTGAATCGAGAATGTGTAACGACAAACCAACTGCGGCGTTAATAAAAGGAAATGTTTTGAATAATTAAGTATTATTAAAACCAGTAGAAACTTCCATCTGCATAGAAGCTAAGATGAGACAAAATGTTATTTCCTAGATCATGGCTGCTGTAATAAGATTGTAATAAACAAGAATATCCTACTCATATAAGGCTTAGGTTTCTCAGTTGTTTAAAGGAGAATTATATTCTTAAATGAATAAGACTATGAACTACGAAACCTTTCAAAAAAAATGAGAAACTTGAACATTGGAAATTAGGCAAACTTGAACATTGGAAAAGAATGTTGCTACTTGATTTTACAAAGAGAAGTAATTGATTTACTTTAAAAAGATAATCACTCTATTTTCATATACTACGGGTATTGTGTGACACTGTGAAGGTAACGTATCTTTTAAAGAGTTAATGTATGAAGTACTTTGGGAATAAAAACCCGATCTTGTTGATCGTATAGTAGAAAGTACCTTGTGTGAACAACTTGATTGTATTGGTTTGTGATAGCCTTGTAATACTTTCCTGATTGCTTTGATAAGTAAACATGTTAGGATTCTCAGGGTGTTAGTATCTTGTGATGTTTGTGTGAAGGGGTTTCCCTTGATTGTGCTTATTAACTATCAGTCGTTATGATAGTATTGTGGCATTCATCTCTTGAGATGATTCCGGGGGTTAAGCTGCCCTCCGATGCGGGGTAGACTCAGGCGGGTCGATGGACCTATGATTCGAGAATACCTCATGCAGGTCCCGGGGGCCTATGCGGAACTACGAGAGTTCCAGGTTAGTGTACGTCCTTTATGGGCATGCGGTCCTTGTGGCCATGCGGACTGCGAAGTCCAGGACGATGCCGGGGAGTAGCTACCCTCGATGCGGGGAATGCCTCATGCGGGCGATGAGGTTGGCCTATCGCGGGCTGCGGGAGTTCGAGGTTAGGCAGCGTACATCGATCTGCGGGCAAGTGGCGGCTTTGATCATGTGACGGTCTAGACAGATCTTATAATCTGATTCATGACCTTGTTGATGCGTGGGTTTTTAGTAGTCGGCTATGCCTTCGTACTTACCGTCTGAGTTTTATTATGACACAGTGGGACACGGTGTTCGTGTGTTCCTTGGTGCTTTTATATCATAGCTGCGTGATGAGGAAGGTATCCACGGGCATGATTGATGTTGTGGGCACGAGACCCATTGTTATACTTGAGTGATGACTTGAGGCGTGAGTCACGACTTGACATGATCGCTTTGTTGTAAATCGTAGTTTGGTTATCATACATGCCTCTGCTTTATATGGCGCTATGATTTCATTTCTGATGCACGTATTTTCAGTTTCACATACTGCACTGTTGTGCGACCTCGCCCGAGCTGCGTTCATGCCGCGAGTTGAGGTACACCGATCGTTGATCCTAGCTCTCGGTCACGATTTCAGCGTTAGGAAGCTCGTTTCTCGGAGGCTTATCGGTGAGCTGATCCCTGTCGTAGTAAGAGTTTACATTCAGGGGTTTGGCGGGGCCCTGTCCCGCCATGGTTGACATATCATTCGTAGAGTGCAGTAATCTTGTTGTGGCGGGGTTTGTAAAAAGGATTAAAGCATTCGATTGTAAAAGTTGTTATTTATATATCGAAAGACCGCTTTTCCTCAGTTCTTGTTTTGTACTTCACTTGTTTCATGTATATGTTTTATGTTCCGCTGATTACTCTGATGTTGTGTCACTAGGGTGCCCGGGGTAAGGCACCAGTCACGGGCCCAGTTTCGGGTCGTGACATCCTAAGTCCTTACCGAGTCTTATGAGGAATGTTGGTAAGAGTCGTTAAGAGGTACTTTGGAGACAAGTTGACTTGGCTAATTTATGGCACGAATGAGAATAAGTATCGAGCAAGCCATTGCAGCGTTAATAAAGGAAAATGTAATGACAATCAATTATGTTAAAATGAGTAGAATTCTCCATCTGCATAGAAGCTAAGATAAGACAAAATTATATTACATTTTCTAGATCATGGCTACTTGAATAAGATCGTTATAAATAAGTATAACTTATTCACAATGCACCAAGGTATATGTTACTTAACTTATAAGAATTTACGTATGAAGTTTTAAGGCTATGGATCTCAAATTCTTAAAAGTTAAGAGACTTTATTTTTTTCAAGTTAGGAGACTTGATTCTTAAAGGAAGAAATGAATTGATTTACAAGTATAGAATACTCGATTTGGAAAGACTTGATTTCTAAAGTTAAGAAACTTGTTTACTTAAAAGTTAAGAGACTTGAAGTATTTTGAAAGTATAAGTCTCTTGGTTATAAAAGGAATGAATTTGTCCAAAACATAAAGAGTTATAACGGCTTTATGGGAAGTTGGTTATAACAACTTTATGGAAGATTAAAAGAATGGTTTTCTTCAGTAATGTAAGCAAAGAAATGATTTGAAATAAAGAAGGGCAAACTGTTTTAAAGGTACCAATTGCTTAAGTTTTTAAGAAAGAAGTCACTTGATTTAGAAGCCGGTAAATGTATTTCTAAAAAGGTGTTGTGACTTGTCTTGAAAGTAGATATGACTTGATACTACGGTTGTTAGTATCTTGGAAGTTTTATTTGAAAAAGAGTCTTTCTAAAGGAGTAGAGGTGCGTAGTACTTGGGGTTAAATTCCCAGATGTTTATGTGTGAAACGAAAGTGCCATGAGTTTATAAAAATGGAAGTCTAATGGTTTAATGAACTTGCCTATGTTTGCTTGTGATAGCTTTGAGTGCAAGTATTATATGTTTACATTGTCGTGACTCTCGATTGGAGGGCCGGCTGTCTTGTTGTAAGTTTACTTGGACGTACCGACAGTGATGTGGGGTTCCACGGGTATTCTTCCATTATGATTGATCCTTGGACATGCTTATATGATGTGGGATTCCGGGGCATGTGACCAGGAGGCGGGTTAGATTCCCGGATTTGTTTTATTACCCATGGCCATGCTTATACGATGAGGGATTCCGGGGCATGCGACCATGCTATGTACGACTATTACTCCATGGGTTAGCTCCCATGAAGACATGTACCCGCGATGAGGATTAGGGCATGTTATATTATTACTCCGTGGGCTAGCTCCGGCGAAGACTGCGCTACGATGAGGATGCAGGGCACGTTATGGCCATGCTTATACGATGAGGATTAGGGGCATGCGGCCGCGTTATATATATATATATATATATATATATATATATATATGTTGTGTATGTGTACGACGATGAGGTGGGATGCCACAAGGCGTCACGTGGTTATATGTTACACCTACGATGTCGGCGATGATGTGGATTCCACGGGCGGGAGATATATATGTCTTGTGTATGTATGCGCCGACGGTGAGGTGGGATGCCGCAGGCGCGTCACATGGTTATATTTTTACACTTATAGCGCCGGAAGTGATGGGGATTCCGCACGCGGCTTTGATATTTGTGTGATTTGATCGCGTCCCAGATTGGGCCGGGTAGTATATGCGTCCCTCCATAAAGGGCCGGATTATGTTATGAAAGATAAGTATATTATATGGTAATTGTTATACCCCGTAGTTCCAGGGTATGTATGTGAGGACGTACGTGCAAGAATACGATAATTTTGGAAAGAAAGAAAGATGTGATTTTCGACGGAAAAGTTTCGGATTTTGTAAAGGAAAAAGGTTCGTTAATGGGGTGGATTCCCAGATTTGGTATTTGGACTTCTTGGATTATATTAGAATTTTGGGATTTTATTTTGGAAATGGTCACGTGGGGCCCACGGGAGAAATTTACTGGTTTTGTGAGGCCGCTTTGTTTTGGGATTTTCGATATTTTGGATATTTTGGAAGACAAAATATTTTGGGCAGTAGAGGCGACACATGTCACCCCCATGTGGCACCTTGGCCGAATTGGAGGGACAAATGTCTAGCCACTTGTCCCTTGGCCGAAATGGCCTTCCAATATATCTAGAACTGAGTATTAGATATATTGGAAGGATGATTATAAAGGATTGAACTGTATTTACATTGGGTGTATTCTGATGAACTTGTGTAGTATTATTGTGAAGCGATTTGAACACGTCCGGTTAGGCGTGTAATCCCTGAGTTGTTGGCTTGGTAGCGAGGCCTTGTTGGGGAGGTTATTTATGTGTTTGCGGGGAGGTCTTTGAATTTTCCGTAGAAAAGGAAGCTGTTTACTTAGATTATACTACGAAGAGAATTAGAGGTTGATAGATTGTTGTGATTATTATAGGTGGATCTTCACGCGGCATACTTGACTTGGCTTGTGGTTTAAGCTAAAAGGTATGTGATTCTTCCTATACTCTTGAGCATGATTGTTGTGAACTATATAGTACGGTAGGCGTGCGTGTGTGAAATGAATTTTGTTGTTTAAAACATAAAGTGTTATAATGGCTTTATGGGAAGTTAGTTATAACGACTTTATGAAGATAAAAGAAAGATTTGATTTTGAAAGATAAGCATTGGTTTTAAAAGATAAGAGACTTGACTTATAAACAACTTGATTTGAGAAAAGAGAAGTAACTTGATTTAAGTATAGGTTACTTGTTTTGAAAAGAGTAAGTATTTGAGTTTTAAAGAGTATACTTGATGTTGTTTTAAAAGAAAGGCACTTGGTTTAAAAGTATAGAGTACTTGATTTTAAAAGTCTTGTAAAGGCTTTACGAAATTAAAGTAATTTGGTTTGAAAAGGAAATGTGTTTTTGATACTACGAGTATTAGTATCTTTTACGTAAAAGAGGTCTTTTGAAATAATGAAAGTAGGTATTATTTTGGGTTTGAAACAGTATTGTTGACATAAAATGAAAGTCGTTGAACTTGCCTATCTTGTTGTGATAGCCTTGTTGTGCAAGTGTTTGATTGTGTGCTCTAGTGTCTCGGGAGGCCGGCTATCGATTGATTGCTTGGACATACCGACACGCGTTGGATGGTCCACGAGTATCGTCACTATTGAGTATTATCTGGTTATTTCTTTTGGACATCGACACGTTGGATGGTCGCGGTATCGTCCACTTTGGGTATTATCTTGTTATTTCCTTTGGACATGCTGACACGATGGATGGTCCACGGGCATGCGTCCAGTAGGATGGTTTCATGGTCATGCTTTCCGAGGTAAGATGCTGGGGCATGCGGTCATTGTGAGGGTTTTGTTATTAGTCCATGGACCGCTAATCCATGAAGCTTGCGCGGTGACGAGCGATCATGGGCTTGATTTGTACATGTGGTTCAGGCACACTTTAAATACTTGTCCTGGTCATTTCTCGTGTATCGGCAGGCTCTGGTAGATAGCTTAAGATACTTGCCTCGGTCATATCTCGTGAGACGGTAGGCTATGGTACGTTAGCTTATGGTACTTGCCTCGGCGATTGCGTGGCTAGCTTTTGGATCACGTAGTTGGCTTTCGTACTTTGCGTGAAGTTTTATGACTAGCTTTTGGGCGGTAGTTGGCTATTCTACTTGGCGTCGGTTTGATAGACGAGCGGGATCTAGTGTTCAGGTCCACATATGGGTGTTGTTTTACATCATGTACTGCCGGCAGTGAGGAATGAGTTCCACGGGCATGATTGATATTATGGGCGTGATACCCATAGTTATGTGTGAGTGATTATTTTGGGGGCATGCGTCCCCTTACTTGACATAACTATTTACTTATCGCAAAATGGTTTTATAAAATGATGAAATGAGAGTTCATTACAGTATTTTGATTTCACATACTTGGTACTGTTATCGACCTCGCCCGAAGCTGCGTTCATCTGCGGTAGAGAGTACACCGATTGTTGATCCTCGCTCATAGGATCGTAGTTCAGCGTTGGGAAGCTCCGTTTCCTCGGAGGCTTATCTTTTGGTATAGTCCCCTGTAATTGTAGATACTTGTACATTCAGGGGTATGGCGAACCACTGTCCGTCATAGTTGTTATTACATTCTTAGAGGTTTGTAATCTTGTTGTGGCGGGGTTTGTAAAGGATTGTAATTGTTCGGTTTTATGTATATACATGAAGGTGACCGTTTTGGTTAGCCTGTTTTCTTATGTTGTCTCTTGTTTCCTGTTTAAATTTTATTTCCGCTGATTTTCTCTGATGTTGTTATCACTAGGGTGCAGGGGTAAGGCACGATCGCGAAGAGATCGGTCGTGTGATGATAATGAACAGCGATTTTCCCAAGTATATGCGTAAGAAAGTGACTATAACTTTTATTGAAAATAGGAAAAGATAATAAGGTACGATTAAGTTCATAAGTGGTAATGACACAGCAGGATCTGGTATGTACTTCTTTTATACTTGCCCATGTCATTCTTTTGTACAGTTATGATCTGTTTATTGTACTTTATTTCTGTTCCATATTAAATTTTTGTTGCGACCGCCCGGCTTTATCGACCAGCGGGCGTGGATCGTGCCTTACCTGTGCACCCTAGTGACACAACATCAGTGTCAGTGAACATAAAACACATACGTGAAACAAATGAAGTACAAAACAGTAATCTGTGAAAACTTGCCTTTCGGCATATATATAAACAACAACTCTTTCAATCATGAACAACTTAATCCTTTTTACAAACCACGCCACACTTGTGATTACTGCACCTAAGAATGATATGACAACAACGACGGACGAGGGACCGTCATACCCACGAATGTAGCACCTACAATAACAGGGACTATACGAAGATAAGCCTCGGAGAAACGGAGCTTCCCAAAAGCTGACTGTGACCTAAGAGCGAGGATCAACGGCGGTGTACCTTTACTGCGGCGTGAGCAGCCCAAGGAGGTCGATCTAACAGTACAGTATGTGGCGAAAATAAATCATCGTAAATGAAATCATAGTAGTCTATATAAAGCGGGAGACATGTATGATAACCAAACTACAATTCACAATAAATAAGCGATCATGTCAAGTCGTGGACTCACGCCTCAAAGTTATCACAATAAAACCGTGCGGGGCAAGTGCGAAGGCATAGCCGACTACTAAGACCACGACCAAAAATACTACCTGTTGTATCCGAGGTCTTTCTAGACGCACCATGATCGAAGCGGCCACTCGCCCGCAATATCAATGTCGCGCGTCTATCCTCGGAACTCTCGCACTCGCATAGGTCACCGCGGACCGCGTGAGGTATTCTCGAATCATGGTCCTGCACCGCTGAGGTATACCGCGTCGAAGCGGCTAACCTCGGTATCCGCCTAGGCTCCGCGGCCGCATAGTCTCAAAAGACCGCATAGTCTCAGCGGACCGCATAGGGAATCCCCGCGTCGGGCTAAACACGGAATGATCAATCCTGGAGCTCGCACTCCGCGTAGTCACAAAAATTGCATAGGCCGTATAGACCCGCATCGGGTGGCAAGCCCTCGGTATAATAAGTCAAGGGTGTGTGATACAATATGATTAGCGGGCTTAACGTTTGACAACGTAAGCACAACAAAGTGACCCCTTACACAAGAATCACAAGATACTAACACACGTAGCATCCTAACATGCTTACTTATCAAATCAACAAGAAAGTATTACAAGGCTATCACAAACCAATACAATCAAGTTATTCACACAAGGTACTTTCTACTAACAAGTTCGGGTACCTATCCCCAAAGTACTTCATACATTAAATCTTTAAAAGATACGTTACTTCACAATAACCACACAATACCCGTAGTATATGAAAATAGAGTGATTATCTTTTTAAAGTAAATCAATTACTTCTCTTTGTAAAATCAAGTAGCAACATTCTTTTCCAATGTTCAAGTTTGCCTAATTTCCCATGTTCAAGTTTCTTATTTTAGAAAGGTTTCGTAGTTCATAGTCTTATTCATTTAAGAATATAATTCTCCTTTAAACAATCTGAGAAACATAAGCCTTAAAAGTGAGTAGGATATTCTTGTTTATAACAATCTTATTACAATGACCATGATCTAGGAAATATCATTTTGTCTCATCTTAGCTTCATGCGGATGGAAGTTTCTCTTGGTTTTAATAATACTTAATTATTAAAAACATTTCCTTTTAATGTATTGCGATGGTTTGTCGATACACCTTCCGATTTAGAAATCGGTAAAACATTCTTAAGCCGTTATACCTAACTTTCCATAAAGCTAGTATAACTCTTAAGTTTTCAAAACCAAGTATTACTCCTTCTTTCAAAATGATTCAAAAATCTTTTGAAATACTTCAAGTTCTTTATTAACACATAACAAGCCAGTTATAGTTCAAATCAGTTACCTTTTAAAAACCACAAGTATTTCTTACCAACATAAAGCTATTATAACCAACTTCCCATAAAGCCGTTATAACACTTTATGCTTTAAACCAATCAAATACATTTAGCACGTATCGTCTCCGTACTACATAGTTCACACATATCATGCTAGAAGAGATAGGAAGAGGTTCACATACCTCGCGGCGAGTATCGACTAATAGCAAACGCCTAAGTACTTCAAACCGCCGGCTACTCCTAGCGATAGATCGCGCCATACGTAGTACTTCAACCTATAAGGCCACAGCGCATTAACACTTAGATCCCTTCGTAGAACATTCTACAAAAAATTCGGCAGCACCTCCCCACATGCAGCGTAAATCTCCTCCTCTATCGGTGGCTATCAAGCCAACGAGGGTTCATACATCTAACGGGCGTGCACAATTCTACCTCACGAAAAGCTACACAAGTCTCATGAATACTGATCCTATGTAAAACAGTTCGATTACTCTTTCTTTCGAAAAGGTTTCTTATTATTCAGCTTAAGTCAAAAGACATTGCCGACAACAACGTTCGATTCTACATATAGTATACTTCAACTATAGTCTAACAATCATGTAATTTCCAATTACAATAGAGACAAGATATTTACCTCGATAAGCCCATAATTATCCAAGTATAAAGTCGATCCCGGCAATCGTTTAGCTCGACTCAGCGCTCAACCGCTCTAAACCACCCTTAGAAGTTCTAACCAACTTCTACACAATACTCCAACGGACTATGGAGATTTTCCTAGGGTTTCGGTTTTGTGGTGTGGGAAGTATAATAGTATTTCGGGCTTTTCATATAGGTATAACCTTAGAATACTACAAGGTATCTGGCTAAGGTAATTTGGGCATTATAACAATACTTTTGAGAGTATTTCTACACCACAAAGGGGGTATTATACGAAAGCAACTAGGCTAGGGGGTACCCATGTGCACACTAGGAGGGGAGGAGAGGGCTCTCGGCGAGGGGCCTTTCAAAGGGGAGAGGGCTCTTGGGCGAGAGTCAATAAGGGAGAGGGAGGATTTTAACACTTAGAAGATTTTAGGATGAAGAAAGTCTTCAACAGGGTGGTATTTATAGGCCAACCAATGGCCAACCAATGGCCAAGATCAAGCCAAGTGCTACAAGTGTAAGGCCAAGATTCACCCAAGTACATCTTATCCATCTACCACACCAACCAACACAAAATATCCTACCTCTCCCTTAAGCCCAAATAGTCCATAATGCCCAAAGCTTCCAATGTGAGGGTGACATGTCACCCTCCCGTTTGTCCAAAATGTTACGTCTCTCGGAAAAATCCGCAAAAATAATAAATGACATAGCCGGAAATTCCCCTACGAAAGCTGTGGAAACGTTTCGTCGAAAAACGACTCTAATCGGGTGTTGTGAACAAAGTGAAAATCGTCCAAGCCTTACTCTTAAGTTCAAATTTTCTACGTACGTCCTTACGTACATACCGAAATACGGGTATAACATTCTCCTTCTTAGAAACATTCGTCAGAATGTTCTTTCTAAATCTCAAAACAAACGCGGCGCAAGATAGTCTTCACTACTATGCTTACGAGAACAATCCTTGCCACATGGCCAGCGAAACAACTTGCGCAAAAAGCTTACATCCAAGTCCACGAGGAAACACCTCTAACATCACCATAACACCTCTCACCGGTCTAAAATATACTTCCTTCGACCTTCTCTTTACAAAAGAAATGATACCACTTTTGTCACTTTGCGAGGTTCTAATGTCACTCGTGACCCAACAAATGGTGCCGGCTGCATGCGATCCACGAGTGTCGTACACTCAAACTCTTACCACATTTACGATCTTGCCCGGTTTCCAAAACTTCGGGTTACTATCTCTAACGTGGTCATCATTAATCGGGAACACTGGGATGGATCTCGATACTTTCCGAACATAACAATACGAAGGCCGGACGTCTCGCCTCCTAAGTCGGACGGCAAAAGCTAACATATAGGAAACCTGGCCTATTCTTCACATGAACTTAAAAAGGCCCAAAGTAACTCGGGCTAAGTTCCCTCTGTTTTCCAAAACTCGTCACACCCAAACCGGGGTGGTACTTTTAAGAAGACCGACCGTCAACCTGAACTCTAAGCGTCGTCGTTGATTATCCGCACGATTTCTGAAATGCGGAACCTCTTACAGACAAGCTCACTATCCGGTCTGCTGGAACAAGCACGAACCAAGTATGCGAACGCTTGCCAACATCGAACCAATCGGCCGCAACTTACACTTGCCCTCTGAGGCTTCAGGTGACATCAGAACACTGAAATGGTAGCTTAAACACTCCTCCACAGGAGACAACAATCTCCACAACTACCGCGAAATCGACCCGCCCGAGGCGAATGCGGTCGAGACTCACGCGAGTTCCTAACCTTGCTCGCAAAACCTCCGGAAAAAGCGGTAGTAACTGGCTCCATGCTGTCTTAAGGTGTAGGTAGGCACCTCGTGCAGCCACAACCTTTACGATGCAACATCTCGCATAACCTCACCGAGAAAGCGGTCCCGAGCGAAGAACACGATGGGCTGCCTCATCGACCACCACCTGGTCGAACGTATCCACGAACTCGTCTGTTGGTTAACTAAACTTGGGCCCAACACCCTCGTGATCCACCACGCGCGGGACCACATGCCCGACCCCAACAAACAACGGCGGGTTGACCGCGGCGACCTCAACCCGACCCGGCAACGCGCACAATACTAGCTCCCCGATCCGGAACAATCTCACTTAATCATGTTTCGAAAACCAAGCGGTCTTCTTAGCTCAACTACCCCCTTTCATTCCACACTACTAGGGACCTATCCCAAACATAACTCACGCGCACTATGCACTTCCGATAAGGGTCAAACATAACCCTACACCTATGCTCGAGATGGCCTTACCTCTAAGGTCTCTACGCGTAAAACTCTAAGGCTCACACCTTCTCTATCCCCCAAAATCTTACTCGGTTAACCCATCATGATTTCTAATCACAACTAACACACTGCTATCAGAACATAACACTTAAGGTATACTCACCTTATCACATATCTGATCTCAGAGGTTAAGGATATATCTATATCTACCGCTTCACTCCTTAGTCGTTCTAATCAAACCTCGCCCATGGGCGCATAGCTAGGAAGATGACGAACTACCCACGATCACGAAGGCTAAGTCCTCCTGAGGACACTCTCGACACGTGGCCACGGCGCAGTGCAACAAGTACCAACTAAAAGCGACATTCCCGGGATGGCGTCGCCACAATGTGAACAGAGGGAAAAGCGAATCCGGTTGGAACCTACGTGTAATGAGCGGAAGCTCGAGCTCGACCAACTCCTGCGTACCCGAACGTCACGAACCGTGGGACCTCTGCATCGGTGGATGTAATCTAATCCTTTGGTGGCGACTCGCCTCGAAAGTTACCAAAGGACCTTGCCGCTCGGCCTCCTGCATCGCCCGTTAACGTCGATCTCTACGTCTTGGCTCGCCGCGTAAGCCCGCATACGTGCCATGCTCGAAACAATCGAAGAATTACTCTTGTACAACCTCTCTTAGATAGTCATCAGACTCGCGGTACATCGGTATACTCTACTCTCATTTGTTCGGTCGCGGGCGAAGGTCAACATCGTGGCGCGGTAGGAGCCGCCGCGCCGTCTAAAACTCTTTGGGGCTAGTGACGTCGCAGAACTCCCGAATGAAGCACTATCCTAGGTAATGATTGGGCTCGTGCCTCGCCACCCTCTGAACTCTACTCGCAGCTCCTCCGCTTTGCGCGCCTCACGGGCGGGTTGCCTACGCGGAGGCATAACGATAAGGAAATAATTTCGTCGGAGGTCCAACTTACAACACAACTCTAAGGCACGATCTCGAGTGAGAAGAATAGAAACCAATCCTAATTACCCTATAGCCTCACGATTATTGGTGTGGTGCAACACACCGATAATCAAACTTCTGGATACGGTGCGTAGACACTTTCCGAGGATTAAGCGCTTCGATACCACTTTGTCACGACTTCGGGCCGTGGATCGTGCCTTACCGGGCACCCTAGTGACAACATCAGAGTAATCAGCGGAACATAAAACATACGTGAAACAAATGAAGTACAAAACAGTAATCTGTGAAAACTTGCCTTTCGGCATATATATAAACAACAACTCTTTCAATCATGAACAACTTAATCCTTTTTACAAACCACCCGCCAAGATTACTACAGACCTAAGAATGATATGATAACAACGACGGACGGGGCCGTCATACCACGAATGTAGCACCCACAATAACGGGGACTATACGAAGATAAGCCTCCGAGAAACGGAGCTTCCCAAAAGTGAATGTGACCCTAAGAGCGAGGATCAACGGCGGTGTACCTTTACTGCGGCATGAACGCGGCCCGAAGGTCGATAACAGTACCAAGTATGTGGCGAAAATAAATCACGTAAATGAAATCATAGTAGTCTATATAAGCGGGAGACATGTATGATAACCAAACTACGATTCCTGATAAATAAGCGATCGTGTCAAGTCGAGGACTCACGCCTCAAAGTTATCACAATAAAACCGTGCGGGGCAAATGCGAAGGCATAGCCGACTACTAAGACCCACGACCAAAAATACCACAAAGCGTATCCCGAGGTCTTTCTAGGCACCGCATGATCGGGCCGCCACTCGCCCGCAATATCAATGTCGCGTCTATCCTCGGAACTCTCATGACTCGCATAGGTCACCCGGACCGCGCAGGTATTCCTCGAATCGTGGTCCTGCGCTCGAGGTATACCCCGCATCGAAGGCGGCTAACCCTCGGTATCCGCTAGGCTCCGCAGCCGCATAGTCTCAAAAGACCGCATAGTCTCAACAGACCGCATAGGAATCCCGCGTCGGGCTAAACACCGGAATGATCAATCTCGAGCTACCGCTCGTAGTCACAATTTGCATAGCCGTAGTATAGACCGCGTCAAGGGTGGCAAGCCCCGGTATAATAAGTCAAGGGTGTGTGATACAATAACGATAAGCGGGCTTAACGTTTGACAACGTAAGCACAACAAGAGTGACCCCCTTACACAATAATCACAAGATACTAACACACGTAGCATCCTAACATGCTTACTTATCAAATCAACAAGAAAGTATTACAAGGCTATCACAAACCAATACAATCAAGTTATTCACACAAGGTACTTTCTACTAACAAGTTCGGGTACCTATCCCCAAAGTACTTCATACATTAAATCTTTAAAAGATACGTTACTTCACAATAACCACACAATACCCGTAGTATATGAAAATAGAGTGATTATCTTTTTAAAGTAAATCAATTACTTCTCTTTGTAAAATCAAGTAGCAACATTCTTTTCCAATGTTCAAGTTTGTCTAATTTCCCATGTTCAAGTTTCTTATTTTAGAAAGGTTTCGTAGTTCATAGTCTTATTCATTTAAGAATATAATTCTCCTTTAAACAATCTGAGAAACATAAGCCTTAAAAGTGAGTAGGATATTCTTGTTTATAACAATCTTATTACAGCAGCCATGATCTAGGAAATATCATTTTGTCTCATCTTAGCTTCTATGCAGATGGAAGTTTCTACTGGTTTTAATAATACTTAATTATTAAAAACATTTCCTTTTATTAACGCTGCAGTGGTTTGTCGATACACCTTCTGATTTAGAAATCAAGAAACATTCTTAAGCCGTTATACCTAACTTTCCATAAAGCTAGTATAACTCTTAAGTTTTCAAAAACCAAGTATTACTCCTTCTTTCAAAATGATTCAAAAATCTTTTGAAATACTTCAAGTTCTTTATTAACACATAACAAGCCAGTTATAGTTCAAATCAGTTACCTTTTAAAAACCACAAGTATTTCTTACCAACATAAAGCTATTATAACCAACTTCCCATAAAGCCGTTATAACACTTTATGCTTTAAACCAATCACATACATTTAGCACGTATGCGTCACTGCACTACATAGTTCACACATATCATGCTAGAAGAGATAGGAAGAGGTTCACATACCTCGCGGCCCAGTATCGACTAATAGCAAAACGCCCAGTACTTCAAACCGTCGGCTACTCCTTAGCCAAGAGATCGCGCCATACGTAGTACTTCAACCTATAAGGCCACAAGGCGCTTATTAACACTTAGATCCGCCGTAGAACATTCTACGTAAAATTCGGCAACACCCCGCACAACAGCGTAAATCTCCTCTCTATCGGGTGGCTATCAAGCCAACCGGGGGTTCATACATCTAACCGGACGTGCACAATTCTACCTCACGTAAAAGCTACACAAGTCTCATTATGTCTGATCCCATGTAAAACAATTCGACTCTTCTTCAAAAGGTTTCTTATTATTCAGCTTAAGTCAAAAGACATCACGACAACAACGCTCGCTTCTACATATAGTATACTTGACTATAGTCTAACAATCATGTAATTTCCAATTACAATAGAGGACAAGAGATTTACCTCGATAAGCCCCTAATTATCCAAGTATAAAGTCGATCTGGGCAATCGTTTAGCTCCACTCAGCGCTCGACCGCTCTAAACCACCCTTAGAAGTTCTAACCAACTTCTACACAATACTCCAACGGACTATGGAGATTTTCCTAGGGTTTCGGTTTTGTGACTGACGGGAAGTATAATAGTATTTCTGGGCTTTTCATATAGGTATAACCTTAGAATACTACAAGGTATACGGCTAAGGTAATTTGGGCATTATAACAATACTTTTGAGAGTATTTCTACACCACAAAGGGGGGTATTATACGAAAGCAACTAGGCTAGGGGGGGGGGGGGTACCCCACGGCCACACTACTAGGAGGGGAGGGGAGAGGGCTCTCGGCCAAGGGGGCCTTTCAAAGGGGGAGAGGGGCTCTTGGACGAGAGTCAATAAGAGGGGAGAGGGAGGGATTTTAACACTTAGAAGATTTTAGGATGAAGAAAGTCTTCAACATAGGGTGGTATTTATAGGCCAACCAATGGCCAACCAATGGCCAAGATCAAGCCAAGTGCTACACAAGTGTAAGGCCAAGATTCACCCAAGTACATCTTATCCATCTACCACACCAACCAACACAAAATATCCTACCTACTCCCTTAAGCCCAAATCGTCCATAATGCCGTCCAAAGCTTCCAATGTGAGGGTGACACATGTCACCCTCCCGTTTGTCCAAAATGTTACGTCTCTCGGAAAAATCCGCAAAAATAATAAATGACATAGCCGGAAATTCCCCTACTAAAGATTTGGAAAGTTTTCGTCGAAAAACGACTCTAATCGGGTGTTGTGAACAAAGTGAAAATCGTCCAAGCCTTACTCTTAAGTTCAAATTTTCTACGCGTCCTACGCATACTCGGAAATACGGTATAACAGTGCGTTCATGCCCGCAGTTTTAGCGCAGTTGGTGATCCTTGCTCTTAGGATCTCGGTTCGATTTTGGGAAAAAGCTCCATTTGCTCGGAGGCTTATCTCTTGGTACGGTTTTCCACGAGGTTGTAGATTCATGTATATTCGAGGTATGGCGGGGCTGTCCGCCATCGTTATTATGTTAAAACTCTTAGAAGTGTAGTCACATATTGTGGAGTCGGTTTGTAAGGAAAGAGGCAATCGCTTGGTTGTATATATGTATGTCCAGGAAGGTAGCCCTATCGGCTAACCTGTTGTTTTATTTTGGAAGTTTCATGTATGTTCCGCTGATTTTCTCTGATGTATACTTGTAAGGGTGCTCAGGTAGGGCACCAGTCGCGGGCCCGGGGTCGGGTCGTGACACTTATTCTACGGAAAATCGGGCAGCACCTCCTTTGTTTCTACATACCTTGCCACCTTTTTCAAGGCCGAATACAATAACCAACACGCCACATTTAAGGCTCAAAACAACAACCAAACAAAGGGGATTACACGCCTTACAATACGTGTAAAATTCCGCCCCACAATTAATACGAAGTAGTTCCATATTCAAGCCATTCTCGGCCAACAACATAACCAACAATTCAAAGTCTTTTCCAATCCTTTTCCAATTCCAAGTTCTAAGGCCTAACATGTTATATAGTCATAAACAACTTCAACAACTACAATTTCCTTCTTTATACAACATGCGACGACTTAAACTAATAATCAACTTGAATTGTAATCTTAAGGCTAAACATGCTAGTTTTCAGATTAGGGTTCCAATAGCCAATATACTTATCAAACCTCATACTATATAACTCATGCTTGCTAATATCCATAGCTACAATAATAAGTAAGTCTTATTTACTAAAACGACAAAATGTATACCTTTATAAGCCCTTAAAATTTCCAAGATTCAAAGTCGCTCCTTAGCAATTCTTAGCTCCTTTCCTTATGTTCCAATCCGCTACAAGCACTCCTTAGAAGCCTATGAAGAACCCATCTTCAAGTTCCAACTTCAAAGTTGAAGAACTCCTTAAGTTTCCGCCTTGCGACTAATACGAAAACGTCATTTTTCCGAAATCTTTCTATTGAGATATCCTTACAATACCCTTAGGGTCATTGGGTTTAAGTCTTGTGAACAATGGATCAAAACTACAAATTTTTCTTGTGGCAAAATGTGCAAACCCGAGAGCAAGTTTTAAGAACAACAATGTTGTGATTTTTTTCTAAGTGTTGAAGAGCTAGTCTTGCACTAGTAGTATGCTTATATAACACATTGGAGGGCCAAGACTTAAACAAATGGGTGGCTAAGATGAGTTTCACTAGGATCAAGCCCAAGTGGCAAGTTGACTTTGGTCAATAATATCAAGCTTTGAAGACTTATCTTCTACCATGGTCAATGACCATTTTAGCCTTACAATAAATCGTCCAAGACCATATGTGGGGTGCCACGTGTCTGTCACGACCCGACCCCGGGGCCGCGACTGGTGCCCTACCTGGGCACCCCGTTCAGGTATACATCAGAGAATAGCAGCGGAACATACACAACATACAACATTTAGACAATAATAACACAGGCTAGCCGATAAGGCCGCCTTCCATAAAATATGCATAATCCAAGAAAAACTGTACAACTCAGTTCTTACTGAAACCACAACGTGACTACTGCACTCTAGGAATAACAACAGTGGCGGGACAGGGCCCCGCCATACCCCTGAATGTACATAAATCTACAACATCAGGGAAAGACTGTACCAAAAAGACAAGCCTCCGGAGAAATGGAGCTTCTGACGTCTGATAAGTGATCCTAAGTATGAGGATCCACCACCTGCTTACCCCTACCTGCGGCATGAACGCAGCCCCCGAGGAAGGGGGTCAGTACACAATATGTACTAAGTATGTAAAACTGGAAAAATACTGTAATTACATCATAGGTTTAAAACAAAGCCGGAGACATGTATGATAATCAAATTACAGTACACTGTGCCTTACTAACAATGAGAGTAAATAGTAGGATACTTACAATATAAAATAGGAAGCTCACGATCAAATCCGGACCACTCGCCCGCAGTATCATTAAGCAATCCTACTCCTGGGACTATTTCACCCGCATAGGTCGCGTGGACCCGCATGAGGTATTCCTCGCATGGGACTATTTCACCCGCATAAGCCCTTACGGACTCGCATGAGGTATTCCTCGCATAGGCTGTATCCGCCCGCATGGGACTATTTCACCCGCATAAGCCCTTGCGGACTCGCATGAGGTATTCCTCGCATCGTGGGTAGCAAATCCACGGAATATGCAAATGCCACAAACCCGGGGAATGACCCCGTAATGACTAATCTACCAGTAGCACAAAACCGGCTATCATACAATATATAAGCAAGTTAAGAATCCCCTTAACTTCTTATTATTCATGTTCACATACACTCTCATTTTAGTTTACTTAAGGCACTAACATGTCTTTTATAAAGATCCGGGAATTTAACCCAAAGTACTACATACTTCCACTCTTTAAAACAAATGACTCTTTTCAGTATAAAACTTCCAAGATACTACTAACCGTAGTATCAAGTCGAAATTACGTTTCAAGACAAGTCACAATACCTTTAGAAATAAAGTTAGGTTTCTAAATCAAGTGACTCCTTTTCTTATAAAACCTTAGGCAATTGATGCCTTAAAATCAAATTGCCTTTCCATTAAATCAAGTCATTTATCTTTCCATAAAGCTAATATAACCAACTTCCCATCCTTCAAGTCCCTTAACTTTAATAAAACTTAAGACATCCTTAATACTTTCAAAGAAGTGAGTTAATCTCTAACTCACCCGACTTGGCTATTCATAAAACTAGTAAAGGATATCAAGGTCTTCAGACGTCTCACCGTACTACATACGTGTAACTAGTCATGCTTAAAAGATAGGAAAAGTTCTACATACCTCTTGGTCAAACCACTTGCCAAGTACAAAGTCCCGCCGTAGTATGTCAACCTATAATATTCACAATACGTCTATTAACGCCTTACTTCAAACGTAGAATATTATAAGTGTAAAGTCTCTAAATTCTACGAAAAATCGGACAGCACCTCCTTTGTTTCTACTTACTTTGCCACCTTTTTCAAGACCGAATACAATAACCAAACACGCCACATTTAAGGCCCAATTAATGCAATCAACAATAGGGGATTACACGCCTACTAGACGTGTAAAATTCCGCCCCACAAACGATATCAAACTAATACAAACTACAAGTCCAATTCGGCCACATTGAGATGCAACAATACCAATTCTTATCCAATTTCCATTTCAATCCAAGTTGTTAGTATAACATGATATCAAGTCGCAATTGATTATAACTACTATAATCTTCAAGTAAGTAACATGCGACGATTCTAATAACCGACCAAATTGTAATCCAACTTCACATGGCTTACATTACATTTTTGGATTTTTAAGGCTACAAGCAATCCATAATACTTATAAACTTCAACACATAAACTTCATGCTAGCAACATGTAAAGCTAACAACAATATAAATAATCTTGTAACACTTTTAAGAGACAAGATTATACCTCAACGAATCTTAATCCAACTCCAAATCCGAAGTCGCTCCTTAGCATCTTAGAGCCTCTTCAAGACACTTCAATCCGCTAGTTGAGACCCTTAGAACAACACCAACAAATTTCCTTCAAATCTCCAAACAAAACCTAGAAAGCAACTAGGTTTTCACCTTGCGACTAATACGAAAACTATCATTTTCCGAGATTTTTCTATTGAGATACACTTACAATACACTCAAGAACCTTGGTTTAAAGTGTGGAGCTAAATGGATCACAAACAAAAAAAATTCTTTTTCCTTTTGAGTGAACCCGAGAGCACTCTTGTTGCTCTTCCAATTTCTTGAAAAAATTTCTAAGTGTTGGACTCACTCTTGCTACTAGTAGTAATATATAGGGACATGGAGGGTCTAGATGTGAACAAATGGGTGGTTTGGATGAGGTCTTACTAAATATCAAGACTTTGTGGACCCTTTGACTAAGTCAATTATGTCAAGCTCACTACTTGCAAGACTTGCCATCTAAGACTATGGTCAATGACCATTTTGGCCATGCTAAAATCGTCCAAGGCAACCATAAAGGGGGGTGACACGTGTCGCCCTCCCATTCGTCACAATATTACGTTTTCCGACAATTTCATAATTCCGATAAATTTTTACGAGTCTCAAATCTTAACATTTTTGAGTTCTTACGTACGTTCTTATAAACATGACCTAGAATTACGGGGTGTAACATTTTTCCCCCCTTAGAAACATTCGTCCCCAAATGTTCTTTCGGAGTCAACTTATAGATAGCGACATATTCTCCTTTTACAACCCCTACATTCTAATAATGCCACACGTGGCCACATAATAGCACTTAAGTAAAATACTTCAATTAAAACTTGACAAGTAAGGGAAATGAATTACCTGAAGGTGTAGGGAATAAGTGAGGATACTTCCTCAACATGTCCTCCTCCTTCCCTGTCATTGTCACGACCGACCGGGCCGCGATCGTGCCTACCAGGCACCCTTTCGATACATCGAGAATAGCAATGAGCATACACAACTTATAAAATGCTTAAACATAAACTAACAACAGGCTAGCCGATAAGGCCACCTTCCGTAAACTATACAAATAAAACAGTACATTTTTTTTCCTTTACAACCCAATCCACAAATGTGACCACAGACCTCTAAGAATAACAACTGTGACGGGACAGGGCCCCGCCATACCCCTGAATGTACAACAACCGACCATACCAGGGATAAGCCTCGAGTAATGAGCTTCTCAACACCTGAATCTGATCCTAAAAGTGAGGATCACTACTGTATACTCTACCGCGACATTTAACGCACTTCAAGGAGGTCGCAACATGTACCAAATATGTGAAACTGAAAGTACTGTAATGAAATCATAAATCTATAATAAAATGGAGACATGTATGATAACTCAATTAACAGTACACTGTGCCTTACTAACAATGAGAGTAATCAAGAGTATACTTACAACATAAAAATAGGAAGCTCACGATCAAAGCGGGACCACCGCCCTTGATGTCATTAAGCAATCCTACTCGGGACTATTTCACCCGCATAGGTCATGTGGACCCGCATGAGGTATTCCTCGCATAGCTGTACCGCGCGTGGGACTATTTCACCGCATAAGCCCATAAGGACTCGCGCAGGTATTCCTCGCGTCATGGGTAGCAAATCCACTAACAAGTGGTATAACGCCTTGGGGTTTACCCTCATTTATACTCTTACCCCGAGCGGTGGTATAACGTCTTGGGGGTTTACCCCTCATTTATACTCTTACCCTGGAGAAGGTGGTATAACGTCTTGGGGGTTTACCCCTCATTTATACTCTTACTCTAGCTCAACCGGCCATTATACATTACATAAGCCCTACCGGCTTATCATACATAACATAAGCACTACCGGCTTATCATACAATAAATAAGCAAGTTAAGAAATCCCCCTAACTTCTTATTAGTCTTATTCATATATACTCTCATTTTAGTTTACTTAAGGCACTAACATGTCATTATAAAATCTGGGAATTTAACCCAAAGTACTACGTGCTCCTATACTTTTAAAATGACTCCTTTTCAATATAAAACTTCCAAGATACTAATAACCATAGTATCAAGTCATAACTACATTTTAAGACAAGTCACAATACCTTTTAGAAAATACATTTTCAGGCTTCTAAATCAAGTGACTTCTTTCTTTTAAAACCTTAAGCAAATGATGCCTTTAAATCAATTTGCCTTTCATTATCAAGTCATTTATCATACTTATATTACTTAGAGTAAACCACTCTTTTTAACTTTTCATAAAGCTATTATAACCAACTTCCCATAAAGCCGTTATACTAGCTTTATACTTTAGAAACTTACATTCTTCTTTATAACCAAGAGACTTAAACTTTCCAAACAAAACAAGTATCATATACTTTCGAAATACTCAAAGTCTCTTAACTTTTAAAAACCAAGATATCCTTATTATTTTTATAACAAGTGAGTTAATTCCCTAACTCAACCAACTTGATCATTCTTAAAATAAACCAAGGATATCAAATGGACTAGATTCGTCAAAACCTCGTACGTCTACCGTACTATTCAATTACAACTTATCCATGCTCAAGAGATAAGAAAGTTCCACATACCTCTTCGGCTCAATCCACTTGCCAAGTCCAATACGCTGCACGTAGTATGTCAACCTATAATGACCATAAATGCGTCTATGTCACGACCGACCACGGGCGCGACCGTGCCTTACCGGGCACCCTAGTGATACAACATCGAGAAAATCAACTAAATGAAAACTTACACATGAAACAAGATATACAATAATGAAATAAGAAAACAAAGCTAACCAAAGCGGTTACCTTCGAATATATAAATAAAACTTGAACCCGACGATTACATCCCTTTACAAACTACGCCACTTGATTACAGACCTCTAAGAATGTTATAACAACAACGACGGACAGGGCCCCGCCATACCTCGAATGTAGTACTACAACGATGTGAGACTATACGAAAGATAAGCCTCCGAGAAACGGAGCTTCCTAAACGTGAACGTGATCCTATGAGCGAGGATCAACAATCGGTGTACCTCTACTACGGCATGAACGGCCCCAAGGAGGTCAAGACAACAGTACTAAGTATGTGAAATCAAAATCAGTAAATGAAATCATAGTAGTCTATATAAACAGAGACATATATGATAACCAAACTACGACATAATATGTAGCGATCGCTAAGTCGTGGACTCACGCCTCAAAGTTATCACCAAATATAACTATGGGTCTCATGCCCGCAACATCAATCATGCCCGTGGAACACCTTCTCATCGCCAAAGATACGATAACCACACCAAGGAGTACACATGAACACCAGTCCCACGTGTCATAAAACCGTGACGGCAAGTACGGCTAACTACGAGATACCAAAGCCGCATCATCAATCGCCGGCAAGTACGAAAGCCAACTACCGATACCAAAGCCGCACAACAAATCTATATAACCATACCACGGCGACCCAGGCAATCGAAAGCCAACTACGGATACCACCGCGCCACGTAATGGCGGGGCAAGTACGAAGACTAACTACCGGATACTGTCGGAATCACGAGACCGTCCACAAACTGAACGGCAAGTACGAAGGCTAACTACGGATACTGTCAATCACCCACGACCTCGGGCAAGTACGAGACAACTACCGGATACCAAGCGAATCAAGAAACCTCATGGAGAGCTAGTCCATGGAATAATAATCACGAAGCGAACGTGGAATGCTCGTCACTTCCGTGCGCCCAAGTAAGATCATAAAAATCAGCCGGCCCTCCATCGAGACGCGGTGGTATAGAAATACAATACTAGCACGACAAGGCTATCACACGCAAACATAGGCAAGTTACACACAACTCAAGGTACTTTCATTTTATGCCAAAGTCCAGGTTTTAACCCCAAAGTACTACGTACGTTAAATTCTTTTTAAAAGATCCATTTCTTTTACAAAGGTCACCCGATGCCCGTATTATCAAAATAGAGTGACTAACATTTTAAGTAAACCAAAACAACTTCCATACTTTCCTTTTTAAACCAAATTAAGACAATACTATGCCTTCTTTTTAGACCAAAACACTTCTCCTTTTAAAGTCAAGTTACCATTTTAAAACTAATGATAAAACCATTCTTTTGTTTTCATAAAGTCGTTATAACTAACTTCCCATAAAGCTGTTATAACACTTTATGTTTTAAACCAATTTAAGACAAAACCATGTCTTTCTTTTAAACCAAAAACTATTCAATTCCTCAAGTCTCTTTTTTTTAGAAATCAAGTTCCTTAATATTTCACATCAAGTCATTTATAAGTCAAGTCTCTTATCTTTTAAAAACCACAAACCATTTCTTTACCTACATAAAGTTGTTATAGCAAACTTCCCATAAAGCCGTTATAACACTTTATGTTTTAAACCAACCAAATTCATTTAGCACATATACGTCTACCGTACTACATAGTTCACAACAATCATGCTAGAAAAGATAGGAAGAGGTTCACATACCTCGCGACGATTATCGACAATTAGCAAAACGCTCCACGTACTCTAACCTTGCTCGCCTTTTCCACCCTTCAAGCAGAATACGCTAGTCGTAGAACTTCAACCTATAAAGGTCACAAAAACGTCTATCAACCTCTAGATCTCTTCGTAGAATATTTCTAAGTACAAGGCCCTTATTCTACGGAAAATTCAGCACCTCCCCGCAACCACATAAATCTCTCCTCTACAAGTCCCGCTACCAGCCAACAACTACAGTGTGGGTTACGCCTAACCTGGACGTGTTCAATTCTACTCCACAATAATACTACACAAGTCTCATCAGAATACACCAATGTAAATACATTCAATACTTTATAATCATCCTTCTAATATATCTTATACTCAATTATAAACTACTACAACATGTAATCTCAATTACAATAGGGGACATAGGTAATTACCTCGATAAGCCCAAAATTATCCAAGATATAAGTCGATCCCGAGCAACGTTTAGCTCGATTCCTTACGCTCCAACCCGCTCCAAGCAACCCCAGAAGTTTCTAAACAACTTCTCTTAACACTTCATCTAAGCTATGAAGATTTTTCTAGGGCTTCATTTAGCGACTATGGAAAAAAAGTAGTATTTCCGGGCTCTTATGTTGGGATTTTTTTGGAATACCACCAGGGATTTAGGTTAAAGTATTTGGAATAACAACAATACTTGAAGAATTCTACTCAAGGTGGGGTGTTTGACGAGAACTCACTAAGGGAGGAGGAATTTTTGCCTTGAAACTTTCTAATGTGGATGAAATAAAGTCTTGCACACAAGGGGTATTTATAGGGAAATCAATGGCCAAGATCTAGGCAAGTGGATGGTGAGGATGGGGTACATGTGTGTGGGTAGTTGGCCAACCATTTGGCTACCACAAAAATGGGACAAGTGGCCACCACAAAAATGGGCCACTTGTCCACCAAAAAAATGTGCCACTTGTCCTTCTCCAATTCGGCCAACATGGCCACACGGGGGTGACACGTGTCGCCCCCTACTCGTCCAAAATATTTCATCTTCTGAAAATATCCGTAATGCCAAAAATCCGAAAATAAAGTGGGCCCCACAAAATCAGAATTTTCCCGTGGGCCCCACGTGACCAATTTCGGAAATAAAATTTCATAATTCTCAAATATTCCAAAAAGTCCAAATACCAAATATGGGAATCCAATTCCCTTTAACGAACATTTTTCCTTCACAAAATATCCGGAAACTTTTCCATCGAAAAATCACATCTTTCTTCCTTTCCAATTTTACTGTCGTATTCTCATACGTACGTCCTCGTATACATACCCTGGAACTACGGGGTGTAACATTCTTCCCCCCTTAGAAACATTCGTCCCGAATGTTCCTTCTAAGCCTCTAATCATACAAGCAGATAGTCTTCACTACTATACTTACAAAACCAATTATGCCACACATGGCCATAATATAACATACGCGCAAAACTCAATCCAAGCCAACGAGGAATCACCCCTAACGTGTATAACAACACAAAAACTTCCACCCATGGTCCAAAGGATACTTTCTTCACATCTATACTTATAAAAAGGACACTTCACATCTTCGCCTCTTTTCTTACTTGTCGTACCCTCCTCGTACACTTGAACTCTTCCTCATATACTTACCACATTTCTGCATTGCTTGGTTTCCAAAATCTCGGGTTACTATCTCTAACTTGGTCATCATTAATCGAACACTCGAGAGGATCTCCGATTACTCTTCCAAACATAGCAACATGGAATACGGACGTCGCTTCCTAAGTCGGACGGCAGTGCTAACTTATAGGCAACCTGGCCTATTCTACTATTATCTGAAAATGCCCAAAGTACCTCGGGCTAAGTTTCCCCTTCTTTACAAATTTCGTCACACCCTTCCGGGGTGGTACCTTCAAGAAGACCCACCGTCAACGTGAACTCCAAATGTCGACGCCGATCGTCCGCACGACTTCTGTTGACTCTGAGTTGCTAATAACTTCTTCTGGATAAGCTTCACCTTATCCACATCCTGCTGAAACAAGTAGGGACCAAACTGTCACGACCCGTTCCGGGGCCCGTGACTGGTGCCTTACCCCGGGCACCCTAGTGATACAACATCAGAGTAATCAGCGGAACATAAAAACGATACAAGACATATTATGAAATATGAAACAATAATCTGAGAAAACTTGCCTTTCGGCATATATAAAAATAACAACTCTTTTCAACATGAACAGTTTAATCCTTTTTACAAACCACCGCCAACAAGATTACATGGACCTCTACGAATGAAATGACAACAACGACGGGACAGTGGCCCGCCATACCCCGAATGTAAACACCTACAACAGGACTATACTGTGATAAGCCTCCGAGGAACTGAGCTTTCCCAAACGCTTGTGACCCTAAGAGCGAGGATCAACGGCGGTGTACCTTTACTGCGGATGAACGCAGCCCAAGGAGGTCGATAACAGTACTAAGTATGTGGCGAAAATAACTACTGTAAATGAAATCATAGTAGTCTATACAAAGCGGGAGACATGTATGATAGCCAAACTACAGTTCACCATAAATAAGCAGTCATGCCAAGTCAGGGACTCACGCCCTCAAGTCATCACTCAAATTTAACAATGGGTCTCACGCCACAACATCAATCGTGCGTGGAATACCTTCCTCACCGCCAGCTTTATGATATACAAGCACCAAGGAATACACATGAACACGTGTCCCACGTGTCCTAATAAAACAAACGGGGTAGGCACGAAGGCATAGCCGACTACTAACACCTACGCATGCCAACAAGGTCATAAATCGTGTCATGATATCTGTCTGCATCATTACATGATAAAGCCGGTCACTTCGCTCGCGATATCAAATGTGCGCGTTCAGCCTCGAACTTTCGCGACTCAGATAAAGCCAACCTCATAGGCCCGCATGAGGTATAACCCGCATCGAGGGTAGCTACTCCCGAATCGCCCCGACTCGCGATCCGCCACAAGGACCGCATGACCACAAGGGCGTAAACTAACTCGAACTCCCGTAGTTCCGCATGGATCCCCGGACCCGCATGAGGTATTCTCGAATCATGGTCCTGCATCACTGAGTCTACCAGCGTGGAGGCGCAACCTCCGGACACAAGTCAAGGCGAGTGGTACAATACCAACGTAACGGTGATAGTCAAACAACTTTAAAGCGCGATCGAGGAAAACCCTTTACACTAACATCACAAGATACTAACACACGTAGCATCATAACATGTTTACTTATCAAATCAACAAGAAAGTATTAAAAGGCTATCACAAACCAATACAAACAAGTTATTCACACAAGGTACTTTCTATTAACAAGTTCGGGTATCTACCCCCAAAGTACTTCACACATTTAAATCTTTAAAATATCTGTTTCTTTCACATAAGTCACACAATACCCGTAGTATAAAATAGAGTGACTGTCCTTTTAAGAAAACAAAAACTCTTACCTTTGTAAAATAAAGTAACAACATTATTTTACAAACGAACAAGTTTGCCTAATTTCAAATTTTCACGTTTCTTATTTTAGAAAGGTTTCAGAGTTCATAGTCTTATTCAGCTTAAGAATATAATTCTCTTTTAAACAATCTGAGAAACATAAGCCTTATATGTGAGTAGGATATTCTTGTTTATAACAATCTTATTACAGCATCCATGATCTAGGAAATATCATTTTGTCTCATCTTAGCTTCTATGCAGATGGAAGTTTCTACTGGTTTTAATAATACTTAATTATTCAATACATTTTCCTTTATTAACGCTGCAGTGGTTTGTCGATACACATTTCTGATTTCCGAAATCAGTAAAACATTATCCCTTTTAAAAATCAAGTACTCATTACTCACGAATGAGGTTTCACACAAAATTCATATAATTCATTTAAGTTAAGTCTCTTATCTTACAAGATCAAGTCTCTTAACTTCTAAAATAAATAAATCATTCGTTTTATCTCTCTTAAGCCGTTATACCCAAATTACCATTAAGCTATTATTAATCTTTATGATTTTAAAACAAGTTTTAATATTCTTTTAAAAACAGTTCTTAATTCTCTTGAACTACTTCAAGATTATTTTTATTCGTTCTTAAGTCAAACGACATTTCCGTACAAATACGTTCAATTAACACACGTACGTCTACCGTACTACATAGTTATACACACATCATGCTAGAAGATATAGGAAGAGGTTCACATACCTCGCGACGATTATCGACTATTAGCAAATCGCTCCACGGCTATAACCCGGCTAGCCTGGTCCACCTTCTCAAGTAGCTCATGCTACTCGCAGAACATTCAACCTAAACAGGTTACACAAGTCCATCAAAGTCTAGACTACTCGGTAGAATAAATCTAGATGCAAGATCCTACGGGAAACTGGGCAGCCCTTCCTACCCAACTACACAAGTCTCATCAGTAATGCCCTACGTAATTACGGTTCGATTCATCTTGGGCTTAAGTCCAAGGACATTGCCACAACACTAAGTTCAGTTCTATATATAGTATACTTCAACTATATATTCTAACAACATGTAATTTCCAATTACAATAGGGGGACAAGATAATTACCTCGATAAGCCCATAATTATCCAAGTAGAGATGTCGATCCTTAGCAATGTTTAGCTCCAACTCCGAGCGCTCCAACCCGCTCTAAACCACCCTTAGAAGTTCTAACCAACTTCTACACAATACTCTAACGGATTATGGAGATTTTCCTAAGGGTTTCGGTTTGTGACTGACGGGAAGTATAATAGTATTTCTGGGCTTTTCGTATAGGTATAACCTTAGCATACTACAAGGTATACGGCTAAGGTAATTTGGGCATAGTAACAATACTTTTGAGAGTATTTCTACCAAGAGGGGGGGGGGTATTTATACGAGACAACACCACAAGGGGGTGGGTACCGCCAAAGGCCTCACAAAGGGGAGGAAGAAGCTTTCAAGACTTAGAGATTTTGATGAAGAAGTTCATCAAAGGGAGGGTATTTATAGGTCAAGTGAAGGCCAACCAATGGCCAAGATTGAGCTAAGTGCTACACAAGTGTAGGGCCAAGATTGGGACAAGTGTGTGTGGGTCCCACTTTATCAATCAACACACAAAATATCCTACCAACTACACCTCTTCAATTCGTCCAAACCGAGCCTCACGTCCGCCATGGGAGGTGCGTGGCGCCTCTCGCTGGTCCAACACGCCACGCCACCGGAAAAATCCGCAAAATTAAAAATGACATAGCGGAAATTCCCTACGAAAGCCGTGGAAACGCCGCCGAAAAACGACTCTAACCGGGTGTTGTGCACAAAATTTAATTCGGCCAAGCCTTAATCTTAAGTTCAAATTTTCTACGTACGTCCTTACGTACATACTCTGGAAATACGGGGTATAACATTCTCCCCTCCTTAGAAACATTCGTCCCGAATGTTCCTTCTAAGTCTCAAAACACACGTGCGCCAGTATAGTCTTCACTACTATACTTACGAGAACAAACCTGCCACAAATGGCCACAGAAACAACTGCGCAACATACTTACATCCAAGTCCACGAGGAAACACCTCTAACATCACCATAAAACACTTCACCGGTCTAAAATATACTTCTTCGCACCTTCTTTTACACAAAAAGAAAATGACCACATCTATGCTCGCGATACATGCTCGCTTCTCTCTTTACTCGCCGAAGATACCACTTTGCCACTTTGCCTGAGGCATTAACCTTCTCAGGCGACCCAACAAATGGTACCACTTTTGTCACTTTGTCGCGAGCCTTGCTCGACGACCCAACAAATGGTGCCGCCTTGCGATCCCCGAGGATGTCGTGCACTCGAACTCTTACCACATTCGAGCATCGCTTCGCTTTCCAAAACTCGGGGTTACTATCCCTAACGTGGTCATCATTAATCGAATACTCTGGATGGATCTCCTGCTTTCGAACATAACAATACGAAGACCGACGCTCCGCTTCCTACGTCGGACGGCAAATGCTAACATATAGGCAACCCGCCTATTCTCACATGAACTCAAAAAGGCCCAAGTAACTCGGGCTAAGTTTCCTCTGTTTTCCAAAGCTCGCCACACTCGTCCGGTGGTACTTTCAAGAAAACCGACCGTCAACGAACTCTAAGCATCGCCGCCGATTATCCGCACGATTCTCCGAGCCGCCGTAACTTCTTCTAGACAAGCTTCACTATCCACATCACTGGAACAAGCTCGAACCAATCGAACCTTGCCAACATCGAACCAATCGACCGCAACTTTACACTTCCGCCCTACAAGGCTTCAAAGGTGACATCCGAACACCGAAATGGTAGCTTAAACACTCCTCCACGCGAGACAACAATCCCAACTATCCTCGAAATCAAGCACCGCCCGGTGGCGAACGCGGTCGAGACTCACTGAGTTCTTAACCCCGCTCGTAAAACTTCCAGAAACAAAACAGCGTGCCACTGGCTCCACTGTCCGACATAAGGTGAAGGTAGGCACCTCGTGCAGCCTTACAACCTTTCTGATAAAATCAACACTGCCGAGTAAACGGTCCCGACCGAAGAACACGATGGGCTGCCCCCATCGGCCCAACCACTGGTCGAACGCATCCACTAACTCGTACGTTGGTCAACTAAACTTGGGCCTAACACCCTCGTGACCCTGTCACAAGGCGGGACCACCACAACCAGACCCCACCACCAAACATGCCGCGGGTTGACCCGCAACGTGGCCTTAACCCGACCCGCAACGCAAGAAATGCTAGCTCCACGAAGGAAAACTCTCACTAATCACGTTACGAAAACCTAGTGGTCTTCTTAGCTCAACTACCCCCTTTCATTCCACACTACTTAGGGACCTATCCCAAACATAGCTCACGTGCACTATGCACTTCCGATACGGATCAAACATAACACTACACCTTTCTCGAGATGGCCTCACTCTCAAGGTCTCTACGTATAAAACTCTAAGGCTCACACCTTCTCTATCCCCAAATCTTACTTGGTTAACTAACCAAGATTTCTAATCACAATATTAACACACCGCTATCAAAACATAGCACTTAAGATATACCCATCTTTCACACATACCGAACTCTGCAGGGTTAAGGATATGCTCGAATCGCTTCACTCCTAGTCGTTCTAATCAAACCCGCCTGCAGTGGCGTATAGCTAAGGAAGGTGACGAACTACCCACCGATCTCGAAGGCTAAGTCCTCCTACCAGGACACTCTTTCGACATCGCACGGACGGCATAGGTACAACAAGTACTAACTAAAAGATGACATTCCCTGGGATGACGTCTCACAAGCGTGAACCGGAAGCCCCGGAGTTCTAACCAACTCTGCGTACCCCGAACGCCCCGAAATCCGTGGAAGACCACTCTGCATTGTGGATGTGCATAATAAAATCTCTTTGGTGAGGTGACTGCCTCGAAAGTTACCAAAGGACCTTCTTTGCTCGCCTCTTCTCGTTAACCGTCGATCTCTACGTTTCTCGGCTGCGTGTATAAGCTCGTACAGGCCATGCTCGCCTAATCAAGAACTACTCTTGACAACCCTTTCGTTGATATTCATCAAGACTCGCGGTACATCGGTATACTCTGGTAGTTAAATCCATAGCTAGTAATGTGGTTGCCTCTTTCGCAATCTATATTCTCTGCTCCCTGGCCGTGGAAGGTTCATATCATGGCGCAGCAGAATCGCCGTCGCCGTGCTTAAACTCTGCGGGGCTAGTGACGCCGCAGAAATCCCGAATGAAGCATTACCCTAGGTAATGATTGGGCGATGCCCACGTAACCCTCTCGAACTCTACTCGCAGCTCCGCCTACGCCTTGCCTCACAGGCGGGTTTTGCCTCACGCGAGGCATAGCGGTAGTGGAAAGAAATACGTTAGAGGTCCAACTTACAACACAACTCTAAGGCACGATCTCGAGTGAGAAGAATAGAAACCAATCCTAAATATCCTATAGCCTCCTCGATTATTGGTGTGGTGCACAACACCGATAATCAAGACTTCATCGATACGGCCGTAGACACTTTCTGAGGATTAACTGCTCTGATACCACTTTTGTCACGACCCGTTCCGGGGCCCGTGACTGGTGCCTTACCCCGGGCACCCTAGTGATACAACATCAGAGTAATCAGCGGAACATAAAAACGATACAAGACATATTATGAAATATGAAACAATAATCTGAGAAAACTTGCCTTTCGGCATATATAAAAATAACAACTCTTTTCAACATGAACAGTTTAATCCTTTTTACAAACCCTGCCCACAACAGTACTACAGACCTCTACGAATGAAATGACAACAACGACGGATGTGGCCGCCATACCCGGATGTAAACACCTACAACAACAGGACTATACCAGATAAGTCTCGGAGGAACGGAGCTTTCCCAACGCTGAATGACCCTAGAGCGAGGATCAACGAATGGTGTACCTTTACTGCGGATGAACGCAGCCCGGTCGATCGCATAACAGTACCAAGTATGTGAAATCGAAAATAATCAGTAAATGAAATCATAGTAGTCTATACAAAGCGAGACATGTATGATAGCCAAACTACGCTTCACCATAAATAGCGGCCATGCCAAGTCGTGGACTCACGCCTCAAGTCATCACTCAAATTTAACAATGGGTCTCACGCCCACAACATCAATCGTGCGTGGAATACCTTCCTCAGCTGCCGGTTTATGATATACAAGCACCAAGGAATACATATGAACACTGTGTCCCACTGTGTCCTAATAAAGCGATGCAGTAAATGCGAAGGCATAGCCGACTACTAACACCTACGCACCAACAAGGTCATAAATCGTGTCATGATATCTGTCTGCACCGTCACATGATAAAGCCGGTCACTCGCGCGAGATCAAATGTGCGATCTAGCCTGGAACTTTCCGACTCGCATAGGCCAACCTCGTAGGCCCGCATGAGGTATAACCCCGCGTCGAGGGTAGCTACTCCGGATCGCCTGGACTCGCGATCCGCACGCCACAAGGACGCGTGACCACAAGGGCCGTAAACTAACCCGGAACTCCGTAGTTCCGCATGGATCCCCGGACCCGCATGAGGTATTCTCGAATCATGGTCCTGCATCGCTGAGTCTACCCGCGACGGAGGCGCCTTAACCTCCGGACACAAGTCAAGGTGAGTGGTACAATACCAACATAACGGCTGATAGTCAAACAACTTTAAGCGCAGTCGAGGGGAAAACCCCTTTACACTAACATCACAAGATACTAACACACGTAGCATCCTAACATGTTTACTTATCAAATCAACAAGAAAGTATTTACAAGGCTATCACAAACCAATACAATCAAGTTATTCACACAAGGTACTTTCTATTAACAAGTTCGGGTATCTACCCCCAAAGTACTTCACACATTTAAATCTTTAAAAGATCTGTTTCTTTCACATAAGTCACACAATACCCGTAGTATAAAATAGAGTGACTGTCCTTTTAAGAAAACCAAAACTCTTACCTTTGTAAAATCAAGTAACAACATTATTTTCCAAACGTCCAAGTTTGCCTAATTTCAAATGTTCACGTTTCTTATTTTAGAAAGGTTTCGTAGTTCATAGTCTTATTCAGTTAAGAATATAATTCTCTTTTAAACAATCGGAGAAACATAAGCCTTATATGTGAGTAGGATATTCTTGTTTATAACAATCTTATTACAGCAGCCATGATCTAGGAAATATCATTTTGTCTCATCTTAGCTTCTATGCAGATGGAAGTTTCTACTGGTTTTAATAATACTTAATTATTCAATACATTTTCCTTTATTAACGCTGCAGTGGTTTGTCGATACACATTTCTGATTTCCGAAATCAGTAAAACATTATCCCTTTTAAAAATCAAGTACTCATTACTCACGAATGAGGTTTCACACAAAATTCATATAATTCATTTAAGTTAAGTCTCTTATCTTACAAGATCAAGTCTCTTAACTTCTAAAATAAATAAATCATTCGTTTTATCTCTCTTAAGCCGTTATACCTAACTTCCCATAAAGCTAGTATAACTCTTAAGCTTTTAAAACCAAGTATTACTCTTCTTTTTAAAAACAGTTCTTAATTCTCTTGAACTACTTCAAGATTATTATTATTCGGGCTTAAGTCAAAAGACATTGCCGTATAACTACGTTCAATTAACACACGTACGTCTACCGTACTACATAGTTATACACACATCATGCTAGAAGAGATAGGAAGAGGTTCACATACCTCGCGACGATTATCGACTATTAGCAAATCGCTCCACGGCTATAACCCGGCTAGCCTGGTCCACCTTCTCAAGTAGCTCATGCTACTCGCAGAACATTCAACCTAAACAGGTTACACAAGTCCATCAAAGTCTAGACTACTCGGTAGAATAAATCTAGATGCAAGATCCTACGGGAAAATGGGCAGCCCTTCCCTACCCGTCAACTACATGTCTGATCATCGTAATCCTACGTAATTCGATTCTTGGGCTTAAGTCCAAGGACATTGCCACAACACTAAGTTCAGTTCTATATATAGTATACTTCAACTATATATTCTAACAACATGTAATTTCCAATTACAATAGGGGGACAAGATAATTACCTCGATAAGCCCATAATTATCCAAGTAGAGATGTCGATCCTTAGCAATGTTTAGCTCCAACTCCGAGCGCCCGACCGCTCTAAACCACCCTTAGAAGTTCTAACCAACTTCTACACAATACTCCAACGGACATGGAGATTTTCCTAAGGGTTTCGGTTTGTGGTGGAAGTATAATAGTATTTCCGGGCTTTTCAGATAGTATAACCTTAGCATACTACAAGGTATACGGCTAAGGTAATTTGGGCATAGTAACAATACTTTTGAGAGTATTTCTACCAAGAGGGGGGGGGGTATTTATACGAGACAACACCACAAGGGGGGGTGGGTACCCCTCGGCCAAAGGCCTCACAAAGGGGGGGGGGGGGGAGGAAGAAGCTTTCAAGACTTAGAGATTTTTGGATGAAGAAGTTCATCAAAGGGGAGGGGTATTTATAGGTCAAGTGAAGGCCAACCAATGGCCAAGATTGAGCCAAGTGCTACACAAGTGTAGGGCCAAGATTGGGACAAGTGTGTGTGGGTCCCACTTTATCAATCAACACACAAAATATCCTACCAACTACACCTCTTCAATTCGTCCAAACCGAGCCTCACGTCCGCCAATGGGAGGGTGCCAAGTGGCGCCCTCTCGTTGGTCCAACACGCCACGCCACTCGGAAAAATCCGCAAAAATTAAAAATGACATAGCCGGAAATTCCCCTACGAAAGCTGTGAAAACGTTTCGTCGAAAAACGACTCTAACCGGGTGTTGTGCACAAAATTTAATTCGGCCAAGCCTTAATCTTAAGTTCAAATTTTCTACGTACGTCCTTACGTACATACTCTGAAAATACGGGGTATAACACAAACTATCTGAACCTTGCCGACATCGAACCAATCGACCGGCAACCTACACTTCCGCCCATACAAGGCTTCATAAGGCACCATCCAAATACTGAAATGGTAGCTAGTATAATACTCACTCAACAAGAGGCAAATAATCCTCACAGCTACCCCTGAAATCAAAACACCGGCCCGTAACCTATCCTCAAATGTCTGGATAAAATGCGTTGTTCGTCCGTCGGCGAGGGTGAATGCACATCTTGAGACTCACTTGAGTTCCTAACCCCGCCGTAAAACCTCCGAAAAAGAAATAGCCAAACCGGGCTCCACTTCCTCGCCATAAAAATAAAAGTAGGAACCGTGCAGCCTTTACAACCTTCCCGATATACAACATCTCGCATAACCTCCGCGAGTAAATGCCCCGACTAAAAGACAAGATGGGCTGACCCCATCGCCCTACTCGGTCGAACGCATCCACAAACTCGCGATGGTTATCTAAACTTGGGCCTAACACCCGTGACTCTATCATCTAGCGACCACCTCAACCGACCCCACCACATTCGGCCGGGTTGACTCGCGAAATGGCCTCAACCCGACCCACTTCAGACTAAACTCGTTCCCGATCCGAACAATCTTACTGGGCCACGTCACGAAAGCTACTACTTCCATCTCACACTACCCATGGATTTATCACAACTTACACCATGCTAACCGAACATAGCACTCCACGTATCTACCATAACAACCTAAACAAGTCTCTTAAGGTGAAGATCTCCTCAGAATTCATCGCTCACTTTACCTTTGCCGCTCTAATCAAATCTTGTTCTGCTGGCGATAACTACGAAGTGATGAACCACCATCGATCCCGAAGGTTGAGTCGTAACATCCGCGCCACCTCTGTTCGGACAATTTCTCAAAAATGGCCTGCCGCCAAGCTAACAAGTTATCTAAGTAGTAATGACACTCCCATAATAACCCCTACCACAACGACCATGCAGGTGGGGTGGCCTCTCAGCTAACACCTTCCTCTCCGATCCATTGAATCTGCGACCAGTAGGCTAAGTCATCCCACCTGTATCCTCCTACTAGGACATTCTCTCTCACATGTCGCCACTAACGCGGGACATAACGAGCCGATAAGTCAAACTCTATATCAGATTCCCAACCGTCCGCCTGCTCGCCAACCTCATAAACGGCTACCGAGCCCTTCTCATCCGCGAGGCAAGAAATATGCAAGAAATGCCCACGAGAACTCGTCCCATACACCGAAGCGCATGCTCCCGGGGCGGTTCCCATGAATCAAACCGATCGCAGATCACGCACCGATGCGAACCCAATATCACCGACTCGCCTCGAGGCCTCGATCACTCTCACGATCCGTCAGAATCGCTTGATAAACTCACGAGGGTCATCGCCTCGATCCATAGAACACCGTGGATGACTTAAGAAGTCCCGAAGTCTCTAAATATCGGCCCTGGGGTGCACTACTGGTACCACCGTCTCCCGTCTGTCCTCAAGTCTCGCCATAAACCTAACTAGTAACTGGGCCATTGTTATACCCCGTATTTCCGGAGTATGTACGTGAGGACGTACGTACGTTTGTACAAACCCTAATTAGGTTAAGAATGAAATTGTAAGCTTTCGACGGAAAAGATTTCGAACCTTGTGAAGGAAATTCTACGTTTTTCATATTTTAGCCGATTACGAATTTTTCCAAGAGACGAAATATTTTGGACCAACGGGAGAGCGACATGTCACCCTTTGTTGGCATGGGATTGACGAAAAATGGGGCCTAGTGGACAAGTCAATTGGTCAAGTCTTGCAAGACATTTTTGGGTAGTGGGAGTAGGTAAGGTTGACGTTTTCTTGTGCTAGTGGAGTCCATGACTCTTTGTTGTGGTACGTGTTCCAATATCAGTGGACATATGTCCAATTATTGTGGGAGACACTTGGTTGGAAGACCTCATCTTTCACATGGATCCTAATCCCAACCCTCCACTTGTTTTAATCTTGTCCCTTGAGTGTTCTATAAATACCCCCCCTTGAGTGAAGACTTCTTCATCCACTCCACACTTTCTAAGTCTCAAAATCCTCTCCCTTGTAGTAGTGTTCTCGTGCCAACTCCTCCCCTTCCTTGTGGCTTGGCGAAACCCCCTCCTTTGTAGAAAGTTTCCTTCTAGTATAGTTACTATTCCAAAATACCCTAGCCCCAAATCCCTTATAGTATTTAAGTAGAAGTTGTTTAGAAACTTCTAAGGGTTTCTTGGAGCTTTCGGAGATTGCAATTAGGAGCTAAACCTTGCTCAGGATCGACATTTAACTTGGATAATTTTGGGCTTATCGAGGTAAACACTTTTGTCCTTCTATTGTAATTGGAGATTACATATAAGAATAGTTAAGTGTCACGCCCCAAACCTCGGGCATGATGGTGCTGTCACGACCCGACTCGGGCGATCGTGCCCTACACAGGCACCACTTACAGTATACATCGAGAGATAATCAATGGAACATACATGAAACTTACAAAATAAACAACAGAGATAAAACAACGGGTTAGCCGATGGGCTACCTTCGGACATATATAAAAACAACGACGATTGCCTCCTCTCCTTTACAAACTAACCCACAATATGTGACTCTGCACCTTAAGAGTTTTAACATAACAATCGTGGCGGGACGAGGCCGCCATACCCCTGAATAAACATGAATCTACTACCTCAGGGAAACCGTACCAAGAGATAAGCCTCCGGAGCAAATGGAGCTTTCTTTCTAAAACTGAACCGAGATCCTAAGAGCAAGGATCGCCAACCTGGGTACCTAAAACCTGCGGGCATGAGCACTGCCCCGAAGAAGTCGATAAGTGCAGAATATGGAGCGAAATAACGTCTGATAAGCAGATCATAATCGTACAAAAGAATGACAAGGACAAGTATAAAAGTACATACGGATCCTGCCGTGTCATTACCACTTATGAACTTAATTTCACATCAATATCTTTTCCCATTTTCAATAAAGGTTATAGCCACATTCTTACGTACATGATTAGGAAAAATCATTAAGTTCATTTCTATATAACCTACTTATCTTTCATAAGTATAATCCGACCCTTAAAGGAGGGCACATTTACTACCCGGCCCAATCTGGGACGCGATCAAGTCACACTAATATCAAGCGTGTCCGTGGAATCCCCCATCACTGCCGACAGCTACAAGTGTAAAATATAATCATGTGTCGCGCCCGTGGCATCCCACCTCACCATCGGCGTACACATTCACAACACATATATATATCTCCTGCCCGTGGAATCCCACATCACTGTCGACAGTCCAGGATATAATAATACACCAATAGGCATACATGAACACCAAGTCCCACCGGTGGTATAGCGTCTTGGGGGTCTACCCCTCACTTATACTCTTACCCTGGAGAAGTTGGTAAAGCAGGTGGTATAACATCTTGGGGGTCTACCCCTCACTTATACTCTTACCCTGGAGAAGGTGGTATAACGTCTTGGGGCTTGCCCCTCATTTATACTCTTACCCTATCTCAACCGACCATTATACAAAACAAGCAGGGGGTATAATGTCTTGGGGGTTTACCCCTCACTTATACTCTTACCCTGGAGAAGGTGGTATAACGTCTTAGGGCTTGCCCCTCATTTATACTCTTACCCTATCTCAACCGACCATTATACAAAGCGGAAGCACTACCATGTCTTACATAAAAATCAGAATTTAACCTAAGTACTACAATTAGCGGAAGCATACGTGGAATCACATCACCGTCGGTATGTCCAAGTTCTTCAACAAGACGACGGACTTCTCCAAGAGAGTCGCGGCAACGTAATAAAACATAATACTTGCACTCAAAGGCTATCACCAGCACACATAGGCTAATTCTCAATTAACAAGCCAAAGTACTTATCAAGGCACACTTACACTAATTCTCCATTAACAAGCCAAAGTACTTATCAAGGCACACTTAGACTAATTCTCAATTAATCAAGCCAAAGTACTAATCAAGGCACAAATAGAATAATTCTCATTTAACAAGCCAAAGTACTTATCAAGGCATACTTAGACTAATTCTCAATTAATCAAGCCAAAGTACTAATCAAGGCACAAATAGAATAATTCTCATTTAACAAGCCAAAGTACTTATCAAGGCATACTTAGACTAATTCTCAATTAATCAAGCCAAAGTACTAATCAAGGCACAAATAGAATAATTCTCATTTAACAAGCCAAAGTACTACGTGCGCACATTCTTTTCAAAAGACTTTCCAAATAAAACTTCCCGATACTAACCGTAGTATCAAGTCCTATCCACCTTTCAAGACAAGTCACAATACCTTTTAGAAATACAATTACCTTTCTAAATCAAGTGACTTCTTTATTAAAAACCTTAAGCAATTGGTACCTTTAAAACAATTTTCCCTTCCTTAACACAAGTTATTTCTTTGATTACTTTATTAGAGAAAACCATTCTCTTAACCTTCCATAAAGCCGTTATAACCAACTTCCCATAAAGCCGTTATAACCCTTTATGGTTTAGACCAACACGTTCCTTTTATAACCAAGAGACTTCTAATTTTTGAAACCAAGTATTATATACTTTCAAATCAATTCTCATAACTTTCAAAAATACAATTAGTCTCGTAACCTTTAGAAAACAAGTGACTCCTTTTATTATAAAACCTTAGGCAATTGATGCCTTAAAAACAAGTTTCCTTTTCACTAAAATCAAGTCATTTATCTTTCCATAAAGCAAATATAACTAACTTCCCATAAAGCCGTTATATTCACTTTATACCTTAGCCAAAAACAATTTCCTATCCAAGGGACTTATACGTTTAACACGGAACAAGTATCATATACTTTAAAACTCTTCAAGTCCCTTAACTTTAATAAAACTTAAGACATCCTTTATACTTTCAAAGAAGTGAGTAAATCTCCCAACTCACCCGACTTGGCTATTCACAAACTAGTAAAGGATATCGGTGTCAGACGTCTACCATACTACATACGTGCAACTAGTCATGCTCAAAGATAGGAAAAGTTCTACATAGAGTAGATCACACAACTACCTCTTAACTTCTAAGAGTAACAGGAAACATGAAATGATACCACAGGTATATTCCATACATAGAATCATGCCAAAGGAAGGAAGAGGTTCACATACCTCGCGACGATTGTCGACAAGTAGCAAAATGCTCCAAAGTACTTCAACCTTGATAGCTAATCCATCCTTCAAGTAGGATACGCTATACTAAGTACTTCAACCTATCATGGTCTGTCGTCCATTAACCTCTTACTTCAAACTTAGAATATTCTAGGTGCTAAGTCACTAAATTCTACGGAAAATCGGACAGCACCTCCTTTGTTTCTACTTACTTTGCCACCTTTTTCAAGGTCGAATACAATAACCAAACACGCCACATTTAAGGCACAATCAAAGCAATTAATCAATAGGGGATTACACACCTACTAGACGTGTAAAATTCCGCCCCACAAACGATAACAAGCTAATACAACTACTAGTCCAATTTTCGGCCATAAAGAATACAACAATACCAATTCTTATCCAATTTCCATTTCAATCCAAATTGGTAGCATAACATGATATCAAGTCACATTTGATTATAACTACCATAATCTTCAAGTAAGTGACATGCGACGATTTCTAATAAACGACCAATTAGTAATCCAACTTCAAGTGCTAATATAACATTTCGGATTTAAGATACAAGCAATCCATAATACTTATGAACTTCAACATATCAACTTCATGCTAGCAACACGTAAAGCTAACAACAACAATATATATATAATCTTGTAACACTAATTAAGAGATAAGATTATACCTCAACGAATCTCAATCCAATTCCAAATCCGAAGTTGCTCCTTAGCAACTTAGAGACTCTTCAATACACTTCAATCCGCTACTTGAGACCCTTAGAACCATACCAACAACTTTCCTTCAACTTCCAATCCAAAACCTAGAAAAGCAACTAGGTTTTCGCTTTGCGACTAACCCGAAAACTATCTTTTTCCGAGATTTTTCTATTGAGATATGCTTACAATATCCTCAAGAACCTTAGTTTAAAGTGTGGAGTTGAATGGACAAGGAACAATTTTTTTTCTTTTCTAAGGACATGAAACCCGAGAGCTTTGTGTGATGTTCATCCAATTTTTTGTAAATTTTGCTAAGTGTTGGGCTCTCTCATACTACTAGTAGTATTATATAGGGACATGGAGGGTCAAGGTGTGGACAATTGGGTGATTTGGATGAAGTCTTATAAAATATCAAGACTTTGGACCCTTTGACTTAGTCAACTTTCTCAAGCTTGACTACTAGCAAGACTTGTCTTCCTAACAAGGGTCAAATGACCATTGTGTCCATGCTTCAATTCGTCCAAGACAACATAAGGGGGGGTGACACGTGTCTCCCTTTAAATCCAATATTACGTTTTTTCGCCAATTCCATAATTACGATAAATTTTTACAAGTCTCAAATTTTAACACTGAGCTCTACGACGTTCTTAAAACATATCCCGTAAATACGGTGTAGCGATTGCCTGGCGGGCACCCTTCTACCTTAATAAGACAAGTAAATCATGCGAATTTAAATAACACCTCATTTTTTTAACTAACGTGCGTGCGAGGGCAAAGCCGAGCAAAGTGCCGTATAATATACATAAACAAAGACACTATCGTACATGAGTCCAATCCACATATGAATACGGACCTCTAAGAGTTATCTTGAACTATGACGGACAAGGCCCGTGTACCCATAATCTGTACAAAAGCACATCTTGAAAGAACTTATACCAAAAAGATAAACCCCGAGTAAGGAGCTATCCAAAACTACGGCGGGTCCTACTGCCGATCACCAAGCTGCGTACCTAAATGCGGCGTGAGCGGCCCGGAAGGAGGTCGATGCGAAGAATGTACCAAGTATGTGAAGCGATGAAATCAGAACGAAATCATAACGATCTAAACAAAGCAGGAGACATGTATGATAGTCAACCTACGATACAATACATAGCGATCATATCAAGTCGTGGGCGCGTGCCTCAAAATCATTACTAAATATAACCATGGGTCTCACGCCCGTAATATCAATCATGCGTGTTATCCTTTCTCACCGCAGTCCATGATATAATATCACACCAATAAGCATAATGTCATATAGTCTGCCCGTAAAGGTATACTGCCGGCCCATTTCTGGGACGATAATGTCATATAGTGCGCGTAAAGGTATCTTGCGGCCCATTTCGGGGCGATAATGTCATATAGTCTGCGCGTAAGGTATCTTTGCGGCCCGTTTCGGGACGATAATGTCATATAGTCTGCGTAAAGGTATACTTCGGCCCATTTCGGGGCGATAATGTCATATAGTGCGCGTGAAGGTATCTTGCCGACCCATTTACGGGGCGATAATGTCATATAGAATAATTCTCAATTAAACAAGCCAAGTACTACGTCGTACATTCTTTTCAAAAGACTCTTTTTATGTAAAACCCCAAGATACTAACACCGTAGTATCGAGGTGTGTCTATTTTTCAAAGTAAGTTACTACACTTTTAGAAAACTCATTTCAAAGCTTGAAATCAAGTAACTTCAAATTTTCACAATCTAGGCAACTTATGCCCATTAATCAAAATAGACAACTTTCTAAACCTTCCATAAAGCCGTTATAACCAACTTCCCATAAAGCCGTTATAACCCTTTACGGTGTTTAGACAAATTCATTCTTTTTAAAACCATGAGACTTATACTTTTAAAACCAAGTATCACATACTTTCAACTCAAGTTTCTTAACTTTCAAATTACTTCAAGTCTCTTAATCTTTAGAAATCAAGTTTCTTCTTCTTTTAAACCTCAAGTAACTCACACCTTTAAAACAAGTTACTTCTCTTAAATCATGTCATTTCTCCTCTTTTAAAACAATTAAGTAAATCACTCATTTGACTCCCCTAAAGTCATTATAATGACCTTTAGGTTTTGGAACTAAGGCACTAGCCAAAAGATTTGGAAATCACTTCCTTTTCAAGACTCTATGTACTTTAAGTAAAATACTTCCACTCTTTAAGAATCCAAACTTCACTAAGGCAATGGATTATACAACTTACAATTTAAACATCAAAGTACAATCAAGGAAGTACATAGAAAAATTTTTACTTTAGGCAATCCAAATACAACCAAGGAATGGATCATTTAAGGAGTAGGAAATACTTTCTTTATCTTAAGGAATCATGCTAGAAGAGGAGATAGTTCACATACCTTTTCGGCTAAATCCACAAGCTAAGCCGAATACGCCGTACGTAGAAGTGTCAACCTATAATGGTCACAACAAGACTATCAACTTCTAGTCTCAAACGTAGAATAATACTAAGTGTACGGTCTCTAATTCTACGGAAAATCGGGCAGCACTTCCTTTGTTTCTACTCACTTTGCCACCTTTTTCAAGGCCGAATACAATAACCAACACACCACATTTAAGGCTCAAAACAACAACCAAACAAAGGGGATTACACGCCTTACAATACGTGTAAAATTCCGCCCCACAATTTAATACCTACTAAGTCCATAATCAAGCCATTCTCGGCCAACTTAAACAACAACACAAGTCCTTTCCAAATTATTTTCCAATTCCAAGTTCTAAGGCCTAACATGTTATATAGTCATAAACAATTTCAACAACTACAATTTCCTTCTTATACAACGTCGGCGACTTAATCCAATAATCAACTTGAAATGTAATCTTAAGGCTAACATGCTAGTTTTTCGGATTAGGGTTCCAATAGCCAACAAACATATCAAACCTTAAACTAAATAACTCATGCTTGCTAATATCCATAGCTACCATGATAAGTAAACCTTAATTGCTAAAACGACAAGATTTATACCTTTATAAGCCCTTAAAATTTCCAAGATTCAAAGTCGCGCCTTAGCAATTCTTAGCTCCTTTCCTTAGTTTCCAATCCGCTCCAAGCACTCCTTAGAAGCCTATGAAGAACTCATCTTCAAGTTCCAACTTCAAAGTTGAAGAACTCCTTAAGTTTCCGCCTTGCGACTAATACGAAAACGTCGTTTTTCCGAAATCTTTCTATTGATATATCCTTACAATACCCTTAGGGACCTTGGGTTTAAGTCTTGTGAAGAATGGATCACAAACTAAATTTTTTTGTGTGGGAAATTATCAAACCCGAGAGCAAGTCTCCAAGAACAATTGTGTTGTGATATTTTCTAAGTGTTGAAGACCTTGTCTTGCACTAGTAGTATGCCTATATAACACATTGGATGTCTTAGATTAATACACTTGTGTGCTAGGATGAAGAGAAATTAATGCAAAGCCAAGTGGACAAGTTGACTTGGTCAACAATATCAAGCTTTGAAGACTTGATCTTCCTTGATGGTAAATGACCATTTTACCCTTACAATTTTCGACCAAGACCATGTGTGGGGGTGCCACATGTCGCCCTCTCATTCGTCCATAAAATTCTGTAACCCTCGTGGGCCCCACAAAAATGTAAAATTCCTCGGGTGGGCCCCACATGACCAAATCCGTAAAATAAATTTCCATAATGTTAATAAGTTCCATATTCTTCAAATAATGCATTTTAAGAATCCAATTCTCAACAACGAACATTTTTCCTTTCCGACGTTCGGAAGATTTTCCGCCGGAAAAACAATTCTTCCTTTCGTACCAATTTCCAAGTCTTGATTCCTTACATACATCCTCTTATACATGTCCTGGACTTACGGGGTGTAACATTAAGAGTCGAGTATAAGATATAGAAGGATATTAAAGAATAGAATTGAACTGTAATCACAGTAGAAGGGTATAAAAGAAGAAGAATTGAACTGTACTTACATAGGACTGTAACTACAGTAGACTTGAGTAGTTTGACGGGTAGGGAAATGCTGCCCAATTTTCCGTAGAATAGAGAACCCTCTGCTTAGAATATTCTACAGTATAGTCTAGACGTTGATAGACGTATTTGACTATTATAGGTTGATACTCTGCGCGCGACATATTTGACTTGGCAGGTGGATTTCGCCAAGGAGGTATGTGATTCTTCCTATCCTCTTGAGCATGATATTTTAAATATATATATAGTACGGTAGACGTACGTGTGTTAACTGAACATGGTTTTACTTGACGTCTTTCGACTTGAGTCTAAATAATAAGAACCTTGAAGTATTTCAAAAGAATTATGAATCATTTTTGAAAGAAGAGTAATACTTGATTTTTAAGCGAAAGCTTAAGCTTAAGAGTTATACTAGCTTTATGGGAAGTTAGGTATAACGACTTAAGAAAGATAAAAGGAACGGTTTTACTTATTTGATTATGAAAATCTTGTATTGATTGCTGCAAAGTGTAGTAAGATGGTTTGTTAAGTAAACATGTTATGATGCTACGCGTGTTAGTGTCTTGTGATGTTGTGTAAGGGGGTTATTCTTGTTGTGCTTACGTTGTTAAACGTTAAGACCATTGTACTGTTATTATATCACATACCCCCCTTGACTTGTTATACCGAGGGCTTGCCACCCTTGATGCGGGTCTATACGGCCTATGCGGTCTGTGAGACTATGCGGAGCTGCGGGAGTTCCGGGATTGATCATTAAGTGTATTATCCGACGCGAGGATGCCTCATGCGATGCAATGTGACTACGCGGTCTATGTGACTATCTGACTGCGGGAGTCGAGGAGAATGCGGGGTTAGCTACCCCCGATGCGAGGAATACCTCATGCGGGTCTGTGTGTGACCTATGCGGGCTGCGGGAAGTCCAGGACTAGGCACGCATAATGATACTATGGGCGATTGGCCTTGCTTCGATCATTAGCGGCCTAGAAAAGACCAGTTACATTATATCTATTTTTGCTCTTGTTTATGATGTGGCACTATGTGCAGTTGAACTGATTGTATTTACAAATGGTTTTAAACACTTGATTTCATTTCAGTACTTTACAGTTTCACATACTTGGTACCTGTTGTACTGACCTCCTTGAGTCTTTGCGCTCATGCCATGAGTAAAGGGAAGCAGGTAGCGGATCCTCAGTTTTAGGATCTTTATTCTGGTGTCAGGAGCTCCATTTCTCCGGAGGCTCGACTTTTGGGTATGATCTCCCTGTGTTGTAGATACTTTTGTACATTCAGGGTATGGCGGGGCCCTGTCCCGCCATAGTTGTTTACTTCCTTAGAGGTCTGTAGTCCTATTGTAAAGTTGGGATGTAACTGCCAAACTTGATGTTTATATAAAATGCCGAAAGGCAACTTTTCTCAGATAAACTGCTTTTCATTTCATATTGTCCATGTCTTGTTTTTATATTCCGCTGATTACTCTGATGTATGACTACTTGGGTGCCCGGGTAAGGCACCAGTCACAGGCCCCGGAACGGGTCATGACAAAAGTGGTATCAGAGCAGTTAATCCTCGGAAAGTGTCTACAGACCGTATCTAGTAGAGTCTTGATTATCGGTATGTTGTGCACCATACCAATAATCAGGAGGCTATAGGATATTTAGGATTGGTTTCCATTCTTCTCACTATGAGATCGTGCTTTAGAGCTGTGTTACAAGTTGAACCCCTCTAACGTATTCCTTTTCTGTACCAGTTAAGCCTCCGCGCAAGGCAACCCGGGCCCAGAAGGGCAAGGCAGCCGAGGGAGCTGCTAGTATGACACAAAGGGTCACGAGGCCTGAGCCCGATTCTTACGGCGATACCTCGGGCGGCGAGTTCCATGCGCCGCCCCAGCCGAGAGACCACGACCGCGCCTCGGTCCACGCGGCACGGCGAGAGGAGTTAGGGTACAAGATGGCGATTCGCCGGGATCGTGGCGAACATGAGATAGTGGCCGCGGCGATTCGATTCAGCGATACTGTGGTTCACCCGAGATCGGACAGTTTGAGGCTACGGGATTTTCTGAGTTGTAGCCCGCCAGAGTTCTACGGGTCGAGGCCTGAGGATGATCCGCAGGAGTTCATCCGTCAGTTACAGAGGATCATGCAAGTGATCAAGGCGTCAGAGACCGATTCTGTGATCTTCGGTGCTCATCGGCTGCGTGATACCGCAGTCGACTGGTTTGATTCGTGGGAGCTATCGGGAAAGCACGCCTCCGGTATTTGGGGACGAGTTCTCGGAGGCTTTCTCACTCACTTCTTGCCTCCGCGGATGAGGAGGCGCGGGCGATAAGTTTTGATCTTTGAGACAGAGAGGCGCGCGTTAGGGAGTATAACGTTGAGTTCGATTCGTTGGCTCGATATGTCCCTGCGCTAGTAGCAGACATGGAGGACCGAGTGCACCGCTACGTCACTGGGTTAGATGATTATATGGCAGAGTCTTGCGCAGGTGTAGCTCTTCAGCCAGGCATGGACATTGCCCGCATGCAGGCTCATGCACTTGGATGCGAGGCGTAGAGGCAAGCGGGTCGCGGATATATCGCGGCGAGAAGAAGGCCAAGACGGCCGGATCTTTTGGTAGCTCTCGGGGTGGACGACCTCAGCAGACGTCTAGATTTGCACCACAGCCAGCTCAGAGAACTCCTACATCATTTTCAGTGCAGCCAGAGTATTCGGGGGAAGGTCAGGGCCCCAGGACTTCGAACTTCCAGGGTAGCAAGGGTGCTAACCGATCGAGGTACGCTCAGTGTGTCCGATGTGGCAGATTCCATTCAGGGAGTTGTGGTACTACGCCGGAGTTTGCTACACTTGTGGCCAGCGGTCATTATGCGAGCTGTCAGGCCGAGCGTGGCGATGGTAGGGTCACTACGAGGTCTTTCGCCGGATCTTCATCTCCTGATTACTCACCCGGGCGGGGTACTCATGGACCAGCGGTCGCGGCGAGGTCGTGGCGCGGTCCCGATTCTAGCGGTCCTCGAGCGCATTTATGCCTTGTCGGTAAGCGGGACGGAGGCGTCGCTGGCGTCGTCCGCAGTACTTTATCGGTTCGGTTATGATGTGTATGCCTTGATAGATCCGGGTTCTACTATGTCCTATATATCTCCCCTTATTGCTAGTAGGATAGGGATAGAGCCTGAGTCCATAGACCCTTTTGAGGTAGCTACGCCAGTGGGTGATTCGGTAGTAGCTCGGCGGATATATAGGGCTTGCCCAGTGACTTTATACAGTCGTCAGACCTTAGCCGACTTGATAGAGTTGGACATGACTGATTTCGATGTGATCATGGGCATGGATTGGTTAGCTTCTTGCTACGCCGATGTAGCGAGGGAGAGAGTGAATGCAGTTCGGTTTCTGGGAGCCGGTTATTGAGTGGGAGGAACACGTATGCCAGGGTAGGTTTATTTCCTACCTCAAGCTAGGAAGATGGTGCAGAAGGGGTACATCTACCATCTCATTCGGGTATTCGATACTGAGGCTGCGGTACCAGATCTTCAGTCAGTTCCAGTAGTATGGCCATGGAGTAATAAAACACGCGGGCATCTAACCCGCATCCTGGCTGCATGCCCCGGCATCCCTCATCGTATAAGCATGGCCAAGATCAATCACAATGGAAGCATACCCGTGGAATCCCCCGTCACCGATGCGTCGATAAAATGTCGGGCATCTAACGCGTCCTGGTCACATGCCGGAATCCCACATCGTATAAGCACGTCGGATCAATCATGATGGAAGCATACCGTGGAATCCCACATCACCGATGCGTCGCTCCAAGTAAACTTATAACAAGACAGACCCTCCAACCGAGAGTCGCGACAACGTAACATATAATACTTGCACTCAAGCTATCACAAGCAAACCTAGGCAAGTTCATTAAACCTTTAGACTTCCATCTTTATAAACTCATGGCACTTTCGTTTTACACATTAAAATCCGAATTTAACCCCAAGATACTAACACGTAGTATCCAGGCTTGTGAACATTTCACATAAGTCACGATACTTTTAGAAATACATTTCTCGGCTTCTAAATCAAGTGACCCTTACTTTAAAGCTTTTAAGAAAGTGATACCTTTAAATCACATTGCCCTTCCTTAATACAAGTTATTTCTTTGATTACTTTATTAGAGAAAACCATTCTCTTAACCTTCCATAAAGCCGTTATAACCAACTTCCCATAAAGCCGTTATAACCCTTTATGGTTTTAGACAAAACTCATTCCTTTTATAACCAAGAGACTTATACTTTTTTGAAACCAAGTATTATATATATTCAAATCAGTTCTCATAACTTTCAAAGTACAATTAGTCTCTTAACCTTTAGAAATCAAGTGACTCCTTTTATTATACAACCTTAGGCAATTGATGCCTTAAAATCAAGTTGCCTTTTCACTAAAATCAAGTCATTTATCTTTCCATAAAGCAAATATAACCAACTTCCCATAAAGTCGTTATATTCACTTTATACCTTAGCCAAATACAATTTCCTATCCAAGGGACTTATACGTTTAAAACGGAACAAGTATCACATACATCAAAACTCTTCAAGTCCCTTAACTCTAATAAAACATTAGACATCCTTAATACTTTCAACGAAGTGAGTTAATCTCCTAACTCACCCAACTTGGCAATTCATAAAACTAGTAAAGGATATCAAGGTGTTGTACGTCTACCGTACTACATACGTGCAACTAGTCATGCTCAAAAGATAGGAAAAGTTCTACATAGAGTAAATCACACAACTACCTCTTAACTTCTAAGAGTAGAAGGAAACATGAAATGATACCACAGGTATATTCCATACATAGAATCATGCCAAAGGAAGGAAGAGGTTCACATACCTCGCGACGATTATCGACAAGTAGCAAAATGCTCCAAAGTACTTCAACCTTGATAGCTATTCCATCCTTCAAGTAGGATACGCTATACTTAGTACTTCAACCTATAATGGTCACAATACGTCCATTAACCTCTTATGACGTAGAATATTCTAAGTGCTAAATCACTAAATTCTACGGAAAATCGGACAAAGACCTCCTTTGTTTCTACTCACTTTGCCACCTTTTCAAGGCCGAATACAATAACCAAACACGCCACATTTAAGGCCCAATCAAAGCAATTAACAATAGGGGATTACGCCTACTAGGCGTGTAAAATTCCGCCCCAAGATAGATATCAAACTAATACAACTACTAGTCCAATTTCGGCCATATAGAGTACAACAATACCAATTCTTATCCAATTTCCATTTCAATCCAAATTGTTAGCATAACATGGTATCAAGTCGCAATCGATTATACTACTATAATCTTCAAATATGTAACATGCGACGATTCTAGTAAACGACCAAATTGTAATCCAACTTCACATGGCTTACATTACATTTCGGATTTAAGGCTACAAGCAATCCATAATACTTATAAACTTCAACATATCAACTTCATGCTAGCAACATGTAAAGCTAACAACAACAATATATATATAATCTTGTAACACTATTAAGAGACAAGATTATACCTCAACGAATCTCAATCCAACTTCCAAATCCGAAGTCGCTCCTTAGCAACTTAGAGACTCTTCAAGACACTTCAATCCGCTACTTGAGACCCTTAGAACAACACCAACCAATTTCCTTCAATCTCCCATACAAAACCTAGAAAGCAACTAGGTTTTCGCTTTGCGACTAACCCGAAAACTATCTTTTTCCGAGATTTTTCTATTGAGATATGCTTACAATACACTCAAGAACCTTGGTTTAAAGTGGGAAGATTATTGGACAACAAACGAAAAAATTTCTCCTTGAAACCCCCCTAAACCCGAGAGCTCCTAGAACCATATCAAGTTTTTCATGAAAAATTTCTAAGTGTAGAACTCTTGTCTTGCTACTAGTACCCTTATATAACAACATGGAGGGCTAAGATAAATACACATGTGTGGTTTGGATGCATCTCTTTAAAAATATCATGCTAAGTGGTCCCATTGACCAAGTCAATAATATCAAGCTCTCTAATTGCAAGACTTGGTCATCTACACATTGGTCAAATGACCATATTACCCTTACATTAATTCGTTCAAGACCATAGGGGGGAGTGCCATGTGTCGCCATCCCATTCGTCCATATAATTCTGTAACCCTCGTGGGCCCCACAAAACGTAAAATTTCTCGGGTGGGCCACACATGACCAAATCCGTAAAAATAAATTTCCACAATGCTAATAAGTTCCATACTCCTTAAATAATGCATTTTGAGAATCTAATTCTCACCAACGAACATTTCTCCTTCCCGACGTTCGGAAGATTTCTCGTCGGAAAAACAATTCTTCCTTTCGTACCCTATTCAAGTATTGAGTTCCTTACGTACATTCTCTTAAACATGTCCTGGAGTTACGGGGTGTAACAAAGGGGTTGAGAGCTTTTGGTTCCGGGCACTTCCTATTCCCGCCACTGTCCTCAACAAGGTACGATCTGCATGCATTCAGTTCTTATGGGGAGGGAAACCACCAAGAGTCGCTTGGGATGTCATTTGTTTGCCCCAATCCGAAGGAAGATTGGGACTTATGAACATTAAAGAATGGAACCATGCCTTGCTATCCCGGACCATTTGGCAAACTCACACTGAGGCAAATTCATTATGGGTCCAATGGATCAATAGCTACTATTTGAGAGGCCTATCATTTTGGGATTATGAGGTACGTCCTAGGGACTCCCCCTTATTCAAAAAAATTTGTGGGATCCGCGACAAAATTGTTTCCATCTTTGGTAGCCAAGGCGACGTTATTGCCGGCTTGGAAAAGTGTTGTACCAACGGAAAATTTGATTCTAGCCTCGTGTATGATATCTTGTGCATTCCGCAAGATAAAAAGCTTTGGATGTCACAAATTTGGAAAGGCTTCATTCCTCCCAAGTTCTCTTTCACAGTATGGCTCACTTGTAGAAAGTGGTTAGCTACAAAAGAAACTCTTTCCTATCTAAACTTGGAGGATAAGTCTTGCGGGTTCTGCAAGCGTGCTAATGAGACAAGGGAGCACCTCTTCTTTACTGCCCTTTACACGCTTGATTTGGAAGAGCATAAGGGAATGGTTGGGTAGTAGAAGAGAAATGACAACTGTTGAAAGCTCTCTTAAGTGGATCAAGAAAGACCACCGTGGGACAGGCATCCGAGCCAAATCTATCTTGCTTGCCTTTTGCATAGTGGTCTATGAGATTTGGAGGACAAGAAATACATTGCTCTTTGAAGGCACAAGCATACCGGCAGAGGTGGTCAATGCAAAGATTAAAACAACATCTTATAGAGTTCTATATGACTTAATCCCCTCTTGTAATGGCACCTTTTGAGTGACCGCCCCTCCCCTCCTCCATTTCTTGTTTATATTACGTTGAGGATTAAGAACCCTCAATGACTGATTGTAGCCACCTTTCTTTCCATTATTAGTAATAATATTTGCATTTACCTAAAAAAAAACCTATAATGACCATAATACGTATATTAACTTCTTACTTCAAACGTAGAATATTATAAGTGCAAAGTCACTAAATTCTACGGAAAATCGGACAGCACTTCCTTTGTTTCTACATACTTTACCACCTTTTTCAAGGCCCGAATTCAATAACCAAACACGCCACATTTAAGGCTCAACAATGTAGTTAACAATAGGGGATTACACGCCTACTAGACGTGTAAAATTCCGCCCCACAATTGATATCAAACTAGTACAAACTACAAGGCCAATTCGGCAACTTTGAGGTAAAACAACACAAATTCTTATCCAATTCCTTTTCAATCCAAGTTGTTAGTATAACATGATATCAAGTCGCAATCGATTATAACTACTATAATCTTCAAGTAAGTAACATGCGACGATTCTAATTAACGACCAAATTGTAATCCAACTTCAAATGGCTTATATGTCATTTCGGATTTAGGCTACAACAATCCATATCACTTATCAATCTTCAACACATATTGTTACACCCCGGAATTTCAGGATATGTTTATAATAACGTACGTAAGAACTCAAAAATGTTAAGGTTTGAGACGAGTAAATTTATCTGAATTATGGAATTGTCGGAAAACGAATTATTGCGACGAACGGGAGGGCGACACGTGTCACCCCTCCCCCCCGTACTTGGTCTTGGACGAAAAATTCATGGATAGGATGGTCATTTGACCATAATTTAAATGACCAAGTCTTGCAAAGACTAATAGCTTGATATTGTTGACTTACTCAAGGCCACTTGGCTAGGATCCATGTGAAACTCATCTAGGCCACCCATTTGTTCTAATCTTGACCCTCCATTATGTTATATATGTATACTAGTAGCAAGACTAGTTCCCACACTTAGAAATTTTCAAGAAACTTGTTCTTCAACTATGAGGGCTCTCGGGTTTGAGGTTCTTGGGACAAGAAAAAAATTCAATTTTTGTACAATAATCTCCCCCACTTTAAACCAAGGTTCCTAAGAGTATTGTAAGGTTATCTCAATAGAAAGATCCCGGAAAAATGGTGTTTTCGTATTAGTCGCAAGGCGAAAACCTAAGGGGTTATTCAACTTTGAAGTTGGAACTTGAAGATGAGTTATTCATAAGCTTCTAAGGGTTGCTTGGAGTGGATTGGAACGTCGAAAGTAGGAGCTAAAGTTGCTAAGGATCGACTTGTGATCTTGGATCATATTTGGGCTAATTGAGGTATAACCTTCATTTTACTTTTGTAATTGAAGATTTCATGTTATGATAAGTTATAAGTGATCATGTGATATGTGTTATGAAGTTTGATAAGTGTTATGGAAATTTGGAAGCTCAAATCCGAAAATGACATGTTGAGTCATTTGAAATTGAATTACAATTTGGTCGTTTATTAGAATCGTCGCATGTTACTTACTTGAAGATTATAGTAGTTATAATCGATTGCGACTTGATATCATGTTATGCTAACAACTTGGATTGAAATGGAAATTGGATAAGAATTGGTATTGTTGCCCAAATTGCTGAATTGACATTGTAGTTTAGACTAGTTTGTTATATATTGTGGGGCGGAATTTTACATGTCTTGATTAAGCGTGTAATCCCCTATTGTTAGCTACTTTGTTGGGCCTTAAATGTGGCGTGTTTGGTTATTGAATTCGACCTTGAAAAGGTGGCAAAGTATGTAGAAACAAAGGAAGTGTTGTCAGATTTTCCGTAGAATTTAGGACTTTGCACTTGGAATATTCTATGTTTGAAACTAGAAGTTAATAGGCGTACTATGGTCATTATAGGTTGACATACTACATGCGAATTGGACTTAGCAAGTGGATTATCAGAAGAGGTATGTGGAACTTTCTTATCTCTTGAGCATGAATAAGTTATAAATGTATAATGCGGTAGGCGTCTGAGATTTTGACAATCTAGGCCTATTTGATATCCTTGGCTTATTTTAAGAATGTCGAGTTGATTGAGTTAGGAATTAACTCACTTGTTTAAATATTAAGGATATCTTGGTTTTCAAATGTTAAGAGACTTTAAGTATGTTGAAAGTATTATTGATACTTATTTTGTTGGAAAGTTTAAGTCTCTTGGTTATAAAGAAGTATGTAAGTTGCTAATGTATAAAGCTAGTATAACGGCTTTATGGGAAATTGGTTATAATAGCTTTATGGAAGGTTAAAAAGAGTGGTTTACTCTAAGTAATTTAAGTATGTTAAATGACTTGAAATAACGAAAGGCAAATTGATTTAAAGGCATCAATTGCTTAAGGTTTTAAAAGAAAGAAGTCACTTGATTTAGAAGCCCGAAAATGTATTTTCTAAAAAGGTATTGTGACTTGTCTTAAAATGTAGTTATGACTTGATACTACGGTTATTAGTATCTTGGATGTTTTATATGAAAATGAGTCATTTTAAAAGAATAGAAGTACGTAGTACTTTGGGTTAAACTCCCGGATTTATAATGACACGTTAGTGCCTTAAGTAAACTAAAATGAGAGTGTATATGAATAAGACTAATAAGAAGTTAGGGGGATTTCTTAACTTGCTTATTTATTGTATGATAAGCCGGTAGTGCTTATGTTATGTATGATAAGCCGGTAGGGCTTATGTTATGTATGATGGATTGAGATAGGGTAAGAGTATATCGAGGGTAAATCCCAGATAGTTATACCACCTTCTCGGGGTAAGAGTATATCGAGGGTAGCTCCCAAGATAGTTATACCACTTTACCACCTTCTCCCGGGTAAGAGTATATAGGGTAGCTCCCAAGATAGTTATACCACGCTTTACCACCTTCTCCGGGTAGAGTATATCTATGGCAGCTCCCAAGATAGTTATACCACCTGTTTACCTTCTCGGGTAGAGTATATTTGAGGGCAGCTCCCAGATAGTTATACCACCCTTTACCACCGCTTGGTAAGAGTATAAATGAGGTAAATCCTCGAGATCGTTATACCACTGTTTAGTGGATTTGCTACCTATACTTTTGATTACTCATTGTTAGTAAGGCCTGTCGTTAATTGAGTTATCATACATCTCGATTTATTATAGACTTATGATTTCATTCTGATCTTTGATTTCACATATTTGGTACATGTTGTCTTGACCTCCTTGGGCTGCGTTAAATCCGCGTGTAAGTCTGAGTTCTTGATCCTCGCTCTTGGATCCTGTCAATTTGTTGAAGCTCGCTTTATTCGGAGGCTTATCCTGGTATTATCGGTCGTTGTACATTCGGGGTATGGCGGGGCCATCACTTGAGTTGTTATTCTTAAGTGCAGTAGTCACGTTTGTGGATTGGGTTGTAAAGAAAAAAATGTATTGTTTTATTGCGTATATTATGCGGAAGGTGGCCTTATCAATTCTTTATTATTATTTTATGTTTAAGCATTTTATAAGTTGTGTATGTTCATTACTATTCTACGATGTATACAGAAAGGGTGCCCGGGTAGGGCCGATCGCGAGCTTGGGTCGGTCGTGACAAAAGTGGTATCGAGCGATTAGTCCTCGGAAAGTGTCTGACCGTGTACAGTAAGTCTTGATTATCGGTGTGTTGTGCACGCATCTATAATCGAGGAGGTTGCAGGACATTTAGGATTGGTTTCCATTCTTCTCACTGAGATCGTGCGATAGAGTTGTATGGTTAGAATGCGTCTGTCGCCCGAACCGGGCGTGGCGGTGCCTACTGGGCACCCTTCTACTTAACAACACAAGTAAGCTGAATTTAAATAACACCTTTTTTTTAAACCAAGCGTGCAAGGCAAAGCGAGCAAGGCTGCCATATAATATACATAAACAAAAGACACTACTGCATGCGAGTCGAATCCAGCGTATGAATACGGACCTCAAGTTTCTTGAAATATGACGGACAAGGCCCGTGTACCATGTAGTACAAAAGCACATCAAGGAACTATACCAAAAGATAAACTCACGAGCAGAGAGCTATCCAAAACTACGGCGGTCCACTGCAGATCACAAGCTGCGTACCTAAACTCGGCGTGAGCGCGGCCAGAAGGTGATCGAAGAATGTACCAAGTATGTGAAGCGATAATCTTGTAATGAAATCATTCTGATCTAAACAAAGCAGAGACATGTATGATAGCCAACCTCGATACTGATACATAGCGATCATATCAAGTCGGGGGCGCGTGCCTCAAAGTCATTACTAAAATATAACCATGGGTCTCGCGCCATAATATCAATCATGCGTGGAATCGCCCGCCATGGCGATGATATAATATAACACCATAGGCATACATGAACACCAAGTCCGCTGTGTCCTAAAAGCATGCGGGCAGTAGGAAAGCGAACCACGGATCCGGCTGCATCATAAAGCGGCGGGGCAAGCGAAAGCCAACTACGAGATCCGGCTGCGTCAGTAGCGGGGGCAATCACGAAAGCTAACTACGGATCTGACTGTCGTCACGAGATATGGCCAGGGGCAAGTGCGAAATCTATCTCTGAGTCTCGTACCAAAGCGTGCAATAGCACTAGCGAGGGCAACGAAAGCTATCTACCGAGATCCGGTAGTCGTCAATGGCGGGGAAAGTCAAAGCTAACTACGGATCGACTGCGTCACTAAATCTCATGGAGGGTCGATCCATGGAATAAAATATCCCACGTGGTCGCATGCCGGAATCCCACATCGTATAAGCATGACCGTGGGGTAATACAAACAATCAGGGAATCTAACGCCTCGCAGTCACGTGCCGGAATCCCATCGTATAAGCATGTCGAGAGTAACACAAATAATGGAAGCATACCCGTGGAATCGTATCAACGTCGATGCGTCGAGTAAACTTCTGACAAGACAGTGACCTCCAGAGAGTCGCGGCAGCGTAATAAAACATAATACTTGCACTCAAAAGCTATCACCCGGCACATAGGCAAGTTCATAAAATCTTTAGACTTTCGTTTTATAAACTCAAGGCACTTATAGAATAATTCTCAATCAAACAAGCCAAAGTACTTATCAAGGCACACGTAGAATAATTCTCGATTAAACAAGCCAAAGTACTTATCAAGGCACACGTAGAATAATTCTCAATTAAACAAGCCAAAGTACTTATCAAGGCACACGTAGAATAATTCTCAATTAAACAAGCCAAAGTACTACGTGCGTGCATTCTTTTCAAAGACTCCTTTTTATGTAAAACCCCAAGATACTAACACGTAGTATCAAGGTGTCTATTTTTCAAAGTAAGTTACTACACTTTTAGAAAACTCATTTCAAAGCTTGAAATCAAGTAACTTCAAATTTTCACAATCTAGGCAACTTATGCCCATTAATCAAAATAGACAACTTTCTAAACCTTCCATAAAACGTTATAACCAACTTCCCATAAAGCGTTATAACCGCTGCGGTTTTAGACAAATTCATTCTTTTAAAACCATGAGACTTATACTTTTAAAACCAAGTATCACATACTTTCAACTCAAGTTTCTTAACTTTCAAATTACTTCAAGTCTCTTAATCTTTAGAAATCAAGTTTCTTCTTCTTTTAAACCTCAAGTAACTCACACCTTTAAAACAAGTTACTTCTCTTAAATCATGTCATTTCTCCTCTTTTAAACCAATTAAGTAAATCACTCCTTTAACTCCCTTAAAGTCATTATAACAACCCTTAGGTTTTGGAACTAAGGCACTAGCCAAAAGGTTTGGAAACCACTTCCTTTTCAAGACTACATGTACTTTAAGTAAAATACTTTCACTTATAAGAATCCAAACTTCACTAAGGAAATGGATTATACAACTTACAATTTAAACATCAAAGTACAATCAAGGAAGTACATAGAACAAATTCTATTTTAGGCAATCCAAATACAACGAGGAATGGATCGTTTAAGGAGTAGGACATACTTTCTTCGTCTTAAGGAATCATGCTAGAAGGGAGATGGTTCACATACCTTTTGCTAAATCCACAAGCTAAGCGAATCGCGTCACGTAGAATAGTCAACCTATAATGGTCACAACATGACTATCAATTTCTAGTCTCTAACGTTAGAATAATACTAAGTATACGGTCTCTTATTCTACGGAAAATCGGGCAGCACTTCCTTTGTTTCTACATACTTTGCCACCTTTTCAAGGCGAATACAATAACCAAACATGCCACATTTAAGGCTCAACATGTCTCGACCGAACGGGCGTGGTGGTGCCTTACCGAGCACCCTAGTGATACAACATCGGAGAAAATCGGCGGAAATAAAAACATGAACATGAATTAAGAAAAGATAAATAAGCAGACCAACCAAAGCAGTTGCCTTCATCGTATATATACATAAATACGACAGTTATCTTTTTACAAACCACCTTGCCTTGATGCTCTACAGACCTCTACGATTTTTACAAGCTTACGGCCAGGCGGGGCCGCCATACCACGAATGTATAAGAATCTACGGACTCGAGTAACATACAAAAGATAAGCCTCAGAAGAGCGGAGCTTCCAATCTGAAAGGTGATCCTAAGCGAGGATCGGCGGCCGATGTACCTTTACTGCGGCATGAGCGGCCCAGAAGGAGTCGATCTGACAAGTACAGTATGTGAAAGCGTAAAATCTGTACATGAAATCATAATAGTCTATATAAAGCGGGAGACATGTATGATAACCAAACTACGATTCACAACATAGAAGCGATCATGTCAAGTCGAGGACTCGCGCCTCAAAGTCATCCTCATGCGTGGAACTTCTTCCTCACCGCCGTGATCTAGGTACAAATCATGTGATCGTATAACGGATCTCGGCCCATCTTATGGACCCGATATAGAAAGCGTGTGGAATACATTCGGATGAACGGTAGTCGGTGAAATACATTCCGGATGAGCCGGTAGTCAAGTGATATACATTCGGATGAGCCGGTAATCAAGTGAAATACATTCCGGATGAGCCGGTAATCAAGTGAAATACATTCCGGATGAGCGGTAATCAAGTGAAATACATTCGGATGAGCCGGTAATCAAGTGAAATACATTCGGATGAACGGTAATCAAGTGAAATACATTCGGATGAGCCGTAATCAAGTGAAATACATTCGGATGAGCCGGTAATCAAGTGAAATACATTCCGGATGAACCGGTAGTCGAGTAGAACCGCATACTTGCACAACAAGGCTATCACACGTAACATGGTCAAGTTTCATAACAACAAGCGTAAGCAAGTTACACACAACTCAAGGTACTTTCATTTTATGTCAAAGTCGGATTTTAACCTTAAAGTACTCGTCAGTTAAATTCCTTTTAAGATCCATTTCTTTTACAAAGGTCACCCGATACAGTAGTATAAAATTAGAGTGACTAACATTGTTAAGTAAACCAAAATGCTTTCCTTTGTAAAATCAAGTAACAACCTTATTTTCCAAACGTTCAAGTTTGCCTAATTTCAAATGCTCAAGTTTCTCATTTTAGAGAAGGTTTCGTAGTTCATAGTTTTAAATCCTTTAAAACATAATTCTCCTTTAAGCGTTTTGAGAAACCTATGTCTTATAAGTGAGTAGGTTATTCTTGTTTATAATCGATCTTATTAAGCGGCCGTGATCTAGGAAATGTCATTTTGTCTCATCTTAGCTTCTATGCGGATGGAAGTTTCTCTTGGTTTTAATAATACTAAATCTGTCCAAAACATTTCCTTTTATTAACGCTGCAGTGGTTTGTCGATACACATTCTGATTTCCGAAATCAGTAAAACATTTTTAAGCCGTTATACCTAACTTCCCATAAAGCTAGTATAACTCTTAAGTTTCAAAAAAACCAAGTATTACTTCTTCTCTCAAAATGACTCAAAATCTTTTGAAATACTTCAAGTTCTTTATTATCACATAGCTTGACCGGTTATAGTTCAAATCGATTTACCTCTTAACAACCACAAGTATTTTCTTACCTACATAAAGTTATAACCAACTTCCCATAAAGCGTTATAACACTTTTATGTTTTAAACCAATCAAATACATTTAGCACGTATCGTCTACCGCACTAGATAGTTCACACATATCATGCTAGAAGAGATAGGAAGAGGTTCACATACCTCGCGGCGATTATCGACTAATAGCAAAAGCGCTCAAGTACCTCAAACCGTCGGCTGCACCTTGCCGAGTAGACCGCGCCACACGTAGTATTTCACCTATAGAGGCCAAGGCGCCTATTAATATCTTTAGATCGGCGTAGAATATTCTACGAAAATTCGACACATCCCCGCATGGCGTAAATCTCTCTCTATCGAGTAGGCCACAAGCCAACGAGGGTTAACACGCCTAATCGGACGTGTACAATTCTACTACGATAATGCTTTACACAAGTCTCATGTCTGGTCTTATGTAATTACTGATTGATTCACTTCTTTAAATTCAGGCTTAAGTCGCAAGACATTGCAGTAAGTATTATTCGAGCTTAAGTCAAAAGACATTGCGCACAACTATGTTGATTCTATATATAGTATACTTAACTATATACTCTTTCTGACATGTAATTTCCAATTACAACGAAGGTCAAGAGTGTTTACCTCGTTAAGCCCAAAATTATCCAAGTTATATGTCGATCTGAACAACGTTTAGCTCTACTCAGGCGCTCGATCCGTTCAACCAACCCTTAGAAATTCTAACCAACTTCTACTTATAACTTGACTACGGGTGAAGATTTACTTAGGGTTTCGTTTTTGTAGTGAGGAAGTATAATAGTATTTTACGGGCTTTTGTATAAGTGTAACCTTGGGAATACTACAAGGTATTTGGGCCAAGGTATTTGGGCATTACAACAACACTAGGAGAGTACTTCTATACCACAACAAGGGTATTATCTAAAACAACTAGGCTAGGGGGTGTACCCTTCGGCTAGGGCACCACATGAGGGAGGAGGAGGCTCTCGGCGAGGGCCTTGCTCAAAGGGGAAGGGGACTTTGGACGATAGCAAGACAAGAGGAGGGAGTATTTGATAATTAGATAGATTGCTCAAGTTTTTGATTAAGTAATTCTTCAACTTAGAGGGTATTTATAGGTCAGTGAAGGCCAACCAATGGCGAAGATGAAGACAAGTGCATAGCAAGTGTAAGGCCAAGATTTAGCCATGTGCTACCTTATCCATCTACACAAAATATCCTACCTAACCCTTGACCAAAATTTCAACACCAAAAAGCGTGCAAATGGGCTAACTTTGCGTCCACTCCTTCGATTAGAGGGTGACAAGTGTCGCCCTCTCGTTAATCCAAAATGTTTCGCTCTCGGAAAAATCCGTAAAAATTAAAAATGCCATAGCGGAATTTTCCTACGAAGCTGGAAACGTTTCGCGAAAAACGACTCTGTCGGGTGTTGTGTACAAATTTCGAAACTAGCCAACTTTAAGGCTCAAATTATAATACGTCTGGCGCTCACGTACATACTGCGGAAATACGAGGTACAACATTCTCCCTCCTAGAAACATTCGTCCCGAATGTTCCTTCTCAAGACGGATAACGATAAAGTTCCTCTTAACTTTAAACAAATTTCCAATGCCACACATGGCAACAAAGTAACACGCGTACTCTCTGCCTTACTCGTCGTGCCCTTCCGAACACTGAACTCTTCTCATATACTTACCACACTTCGCCATCGCCGGTTTTCAAAACCTTGGAGTCACCACTCCAACTTGGTTATCTTACTAGCCTCGATCTTCCAGGCCATTCGGCCTTCACGATCTATACGGTCGAACACACCCACGAACTCATCGATGGTCAACTAACTTGGCCGGCACCTCGTGACCTACCACTGGCGGGACCACGGGTGACCGCGCCGAACAGTGCGGGTTGGCCCGCAACATGGCTGACCCGACCTCTGTCGCCAACTCTTGCTCGCGACACGGAACAATCTTGCTAAATCACATCATGAAAGATACCACTTTCATTTACCCAACCAGGACTTATCACACAATACATTCCGGGCATAAAATGCACTCGACAAGGATCACTCGCAAAATCTTGTACTCAAGCGGCCTTACATCTAAGGTCTCAGCTGTAATATTCTAAGGTTCATCATTTCTCACCTTGAGCTTACCCTTTTTCCCAACTGGTTCCTAAATCACATTTTAGCACAAAGCTATCGAACAAAACACTTAACACATTAACATAACATCAAAACATACAAGCCTCTGAGGGTTAAGGATATACCCAAGCTACCGCTCCATTCTAATCATAAGTGCGCCTGCAGTATGCATGCTGTGAAAGCGATGAACACGCGTCGATGAAGGCTGCGCGCTGCCGTACCTCTCTATAAGCCACGATCTTCGTCACATGGCCAGCGACGCAGTGAAACAAGCACCGATAAAAGACGACATTCCCCGGGATGATGTTTGCCACATCGTGAACACTGAGGGGGACACGAATCCGGCTGGCTAGCACTCACGTATACCATGAACGGAAGCCACGAGCTCGACCAGCTCGAATACCTGAACGCCACGAAGGCGGGAGGACCACTCTGTCTTGGCGAGGTACATAACCAGGCTCGCTGCGAGGCGGTCCGCCTCGAAAGTTACCAAAGGACCTGCTTTGTTACGGCCTCTTCCCGATCTCTGTCATTCCGTCGACCTCTCCGTGCCTCGCATCTGGTGCATGAGCTTGCGTGCGGGCAATGTCCATGCGGTGAAGAGCTACACGCATAAGCCTCTGCCAGTAATCATCCACCCGGTGACGTGGCGGTGTACTCTGTCCTCCATATCGGCTACCACGGGAACATACCGAGCTAATGAGTCGAACTCACATTGTACTCTCTAACCGCCCACGTCTGCCTTAATGTCAAAAATCTGCCGGCGAGCCCTCTCATCTGTGGAGGCAAGAAATGTGCAAGAAATGCCTCGAGAACTTCGTCCCAAAGCTGGAAGTGCATGCTCTTCCGGGACAGCTCACGAATCAAACGGTCAAGCTGCGGTATCACGCGGTGATGCGAACCAATACCACCGACTCTGCCTCGAGGCTCGATCACTCTCGTGATCCATTGGCGTCGGATAAACTCACGAGGTCGTCCTCGGCTCGATCCATAGAACACCGGCGGGCTACAACTCAAAAGTCACGTAGCCTCAAACCATGCGCTCGGGGGTGAACTCACGGGTGCTCGGGGTGGGCTGCTGCGTCGACCTATCCTCATATCGGCACGACCACGGCGATGGCCCGCCATCTCATGTACCCATCTCATCTGCTCCAGTGTGGGGTGGAGGCTCAGTCTTGTAGTCTCAGCCCACCGATGCGGCTCTAAACTCTGCTGGTCTTTGGCGTCGCGAAACCCGCCGTCGGAAGCCTTGTCTCAGCTGGCCAGGGCTGCGCCTCGTGCTCCTCGTATCTCACTAACAATTCCCTCGATTGCCTTGCCCATACGGGCTGGGTGCTTCTACGCGACGCATGGCGATAAAGGAAAGGAATACGTCGGAGGGTCGATTTATCACACATTTCTAAGGCACGATCTCGGAATGAGAAGAATGAAACCAATCCTAAATGTCCTGCGGCCTCACGATTATAGATGTGGTGCACAACACCGATAATCAAGACTCTACTAGACACGATGCGTAGACACTTCCAGAGGACTAAGCGCTCGATACCACTTTGTCACGACCGAACCGGGCGTGATGGTGCCTTACCGGGCACCCTATTGATACAAAATCAGAGAAAATCATCGGAAATAATAACATGAACATTAATTAAGAGAAATGATAAATAAAGATGCCAACCAACAACAGTTGCCTTCATCATATATATACATAAATACGACAGTTATCATTTTTACAAACCACGCTTGTGATTACTCTGCACTCTACGATTTTTACAACAGCTACGACGGACGGGGCCCGCCATACCACGAATGTATAAGAATCTATGGACTCGGGGTAACATACCAAAAGATAAGCCTCGAAGGAACGGAGCTTCCCAATCTGTTGAAAGGTCATCCTAAAAGCGGGGATCGGCCGATGTACCTTTACTGCGGCATGAACGCAGCCCGAAGGAGGTCGATCTAACAAGTACAGTATGTGAAAGCGTAAAATCGTACATGAAATCATAATAGTCTATATAAAGCGGAGACATGTATGATAACCAAACTACGATTCACAACATAGAAGCGATCATGTCAAGTCGGGGACTCACGCCTCAAGTCATCCTCGTACGTGGAACTTCTTCCTCATGGCGATCTAGGTACAAATCATGTGATACGTATACGCATCTCGGCCCATCTTATGGACCCGATATAGAAAGCGTGTGGAATACATTCCGGATGAACGGTAGTCGATGAAATACATTCCGGATGAACCGGTAGTCAAGTGATATACATTCGGATGAGCCGGTAATCAAGTGAAATACATTCCGGATGAGCCGTAATCAAGTGAAATACATTCCGGATGAACCGGTAATCAAGTGAAATACATTCGGATGAGCCGTAATCAAGTGAAATACATTCGGATGAACCGGTAATCAAGTGAAATACATTCGGATGAACCGGTAATCAAGTGAAATACATTCCGGATGAGCCGGAGTCGAGTAGAACACGATACTTGCAACAAGGCTATCACACGTAACATGGTCAAGTTTCATAACAACAAGCATAAGCAAGTTACACCTGACTCAAGGTACTTTCATTTTATGTCAAAGTCGGATTTTAACCTTAAAGTACTACGTCCGTTAAATTCCTTTTAAGATCCATTTCTTTTACAAAGGTCACCCGATACGTAGTATAAAATTAGAGTTACTAACATTTTTTTGTAAACCAAAATGCTTTCCTTTGTAAAATCAATTAAAAACCTTATTTTCCAAACGTTCAAGTTTGCCTAATTTCAAATTCTCAAGATTCTCATTTTAGAGAATGTTTCGTAGTTAATAGTTTTGAATACTTTAAAACATAATTCTCCTTTAAGCGTTTTGAGAAACCTATGTCTTATAAGTGAGTAGGTTATTCTTGTTTATAATCAATCTTATTAAGCGGCCATGATCTAGGAAATGTCATTTTGTCTCATCTTAGCTTCTATGCGGATGGAAGTTTCTCGGTTTTAATAATACTAAATCTGTCCAAAACATTTCCTTTTATTAACTTCGCAGTGGTTTGTCGATACACATTCGATTTAGAAATCAAAAACATTTTAAGCCGTTATACCTAACTTCCCATAAAGCTAGTATAACTCTTAAGTTTCCAAAACCAAGTATTACTTCTTCTCTCAAAATGATTCAAAATCTTTTGAAATACTTCAAGTTCTTTATTATCACATAGCCAACCAGTTATAGTTCAAATCGATTACCTCTTAACAACCACAAGTATTTTCTTACCTACATAAAAATTATATAACCAACTTCCCATAAAGCGTTATAACACTTTATGTTTTAAACCAATCAAATACATTTAGCACATGCGTCTACCGTACTAGATAGTTCACACATATCATGCTAGAAGAGATAGGAAGAGGTTCACATACCTCGCGACGATTATCGACTAATAGCAAAACGCTCCAAGTACCTCAAACCGTCGCAGACCTTGGCCGAGTAGACGCGCCACACGAGTATTTCAACCTATAGAGGCCACAAGGCGCTATTAATATCTTTAGATCCCGGCGTAGAATATTCTACAGAAAATTGTGACCACTCCCCCGCAACATCGTAAATCTCCTCTCTATCGAGAAGTACAAAGCCAACCGGGGGTTAACACGTTAATCGGACGTGTACAATTCTACTACGATAATGCTACACAAGTCTCTAATGTCTGATCTTATGTAATTACGATTATTATTCTTTAAATTCAGCTTAAGTCGCAAGACATTCTGTAAGTATTATTCGAGCTTAAGTCAAAAGACATTGCCGCACAACTATGTTGATTCTATATATAGTATACTTAACTATATACTCTTTACAACATGTAATTTCCAATTACAACAGAAGGTCAAGAGTGTTTACCTCGTTAAGCCCAAAATTATCCAAGTTATATGTCGATCCTGAACAACGATTAGCTCCTACTCCGGGCGCTCCATCTGTTCCACCAACCCTTAGAAGTTCTAACCAACTTCTACTTATAACTTCAACTACGGGTGAAGATTTAATTAGGGTTTCGTTTTTGTGACTGAGGGAAGTATAATAGTATTTTCTGGGCTTTTGTATAAGTGTAACCTTGGGAATACTACAAGGTATTTGGGCCAAGGTATTTGGGCATAACAACAACACTAGGAGAGTACTTCTATACCACAACAAAGGGGTATTATCTGAAAACAACTAGGCTAGGGGTGTACCCTCGGCTAGGGCACCACAAAGGGGGAAGGGGAGGCTCTCGGCCAAGGGCCTTGCTCAAAGGGGGGGAAGGGGGACTTTGGACGATAGCAAGACAAGAGGGAGGGAGTATTTGAGACTTAGATAGATTGCTCAAGTTTTGGATGAAGAAAGTCTTCAACTTAGAGGGGTATTTATAGGTCAAGTGAAGGCCAACCAATGGCCAAGATGAAGACAAGTGCATAGCAAGTGTAAGGCCAAGATTTAGCCATGTGCTACCTTATCCATCTACACAAAATATCCTACCTAACCCTTGACCAAAATTTCAACACCAAAAACGTGCAAATGGGCTAGCTTTGTCGTCCACTCCTTCCAATTAGAGGGTGACAAGTGTCGCCCTCTCGTTGGTCCAAAATGTTTCGTCTCTCGGAAAAATCCGTAAAAATTAAAAATGCCATAGCCGGAATTTTCCCTACGAAAGCTGTGGAAACGTTTCGTCAAAAACTCTGTCGGGTGTTGTGTACAAATTTCGAAACTAGCCAACTTTAAGGCTCAAATTATAATACGTACGCGCTCACGTACATACTCTGGAAATACGGGGTATAACACAACATACCAACCAATCAAAGGGGATTACACGCCTTACAATACGTGTAAAATTCCGCCCCACAATTCATACGAAGTAGTTCCATATTTAAAGCCATTCTCGGCCAACTTATAACCAATCCTAAGTCCTTTCCAATTCTTTTTCAATCCAAGTTCTTAGGTCAAACATGTTATATAGTCATAGACAACTTCAACAACTACAATTTCCTTCTTTATACAACATGCGACGACTTAAACTAATAATCAACTTGAATTGTAATCTTAAGGCTAAACATGCTAGTTTTCGGATTAGGGTTCTGTTATACCCCGTATTTTCCAGAGTATGTATGTGAGGACGTACGTACAAAAGTTTAAGCCTTAGTTAGGCATAAGGGACGAAATTTGTGCACAACTAACGAAAAGAATTGTTTTCCGACGAAAAGTTTTCCGAACCTTGCGAAGGGAAAATTACGGTTGCGACATTTATAATTTTTACGGATTTTTCCGAGAGATAAAATATTTTGGACCAACGAGAGGGCGACATGTGTCACCCTCAAGTTGGCGGAAATGGGGGACGATTCCTTGGCACGTTTTTTCAAGGAAAAGGCCTTAAACATTTGGTCAATGTTTGCTAGATATTTTGTGGAGTAGATGGATAAGGTACACATGTGCAAATCTACACCCTCCACTTGCCCTCCACTTGCCTTAATCTTGGCCCTTGGTAGTCCTATAAATACCCCCCCTTAGTGCAAGAATTCTTCATCCACAAATCATTTTCCAAGTCTCAAAATCCTCCTCTCTTAGTAGTTTTTCGTCCAGTCCCCCTCCTCTAGAGAGCTCTAGCCGAAACACCCCTCCCCCCCTTTTTTGTAGAGAAATCTCTCCAAAGTATTGTTACTATTCCCAAATACCTTAGCCAATCCCTTGTGGTATTTCCAAAGTTACCTCTATACTTAGAGCCCGGAAAATACTATCTTATATCCATTAGTCACTAAACGAAACCCTAGGAGAAACTTCATAGTTGGTTGAAGTAGTAAGAAGATGTTGTGTAGAAACTTCTAAGGGTTTCTTGGAGCGGATTGGAGCCTACAGATTAGGAGCTAAACCTTGCTCAGGATCGACTTATATCTTGGATAATTTTGGGCTTATCGAGGTAAATAATCTTATCCTTCTATTGAAATTGGAGATTACATACTGTAGTAGTATAGAAATAAGTATAAGATACATAGAAGGATATTGAAGAATAGAATTGGTGAAATCACATCGAAGAATATAAAGAAGAATTGAATTGTACTTACATGGGGTGTATTCTGATGAACTTGAGTAGCTTGACGGGTAGGGAAATGCTGCCCAATTTTCCGTAGAATAGAGAACCCTCTGCTTAGAACTTTCTACAGAGTAGTCTAGACGTTGATAGACGTATTTGACTATTATAGGTTGATACTCTGCGCGCGACATATTCGACTTGGCAGGTGGATTTCGCCAAGGAGGTATGTGATTCTTCCTATCCTCTTGAGCATGATATTTTAAAATATATATATAGTACGGTAGACGTACGTGTGTTAACTGAACATGGTTTTACTTGACGTCTTTTGACTTGAGTCTAAATGATAAAGAATCTTGAAGTATTTCAAAAGAATTATGAATCATTTTTTAAAGAAGAGTAATACTTGGTTTTTAAACGAAAAGCTTAAGAGTTATATTAGCTTTATGGGAAGTTAGGTATAACGACTTAAGAAAGATAAAAGGAACGGTTTACTTATGTGTTTATGAAAGACTTGTATTGATTTCTGGAAAGTATAGTAAGATGGTTTGATGAGTAGACATATTATGATGCTATGTGTGTTAGTGTCTTGTAAACATTTGTATAAAGAGGTTATTCTTATTGTGCTTATGTTGTTTAACGATAAGCCATTATGTTAGTATTATACCACTCACCTCTTGACATGATATACCGGGGGTTAATATCACGAACCGAACCCGGGCCCGTGACTGGTGCCTTACCCCGGGCACCCTAGCGATTCAACATCAGATAAAATCAGCGGAAATAAAAACTAAAACATGAGACAAGACATAAAGTATGAAACAGGCTAACCCAAGCGGTTACCTTTTGAACATAAATGAAAACTTGAACAGTTACATCCCTTACAAACCTGCCCACAACAGTGCTACAGACCTCTAAGAATTTTGAAACCATAATGACGGGACAGGGCCCCGCCATGCCCCTGAATATACAAAAGTCTACTACTTCAGGGAACCGTACCACGGGACAAGCTTACGGAGATATGGAGCTTTCAGAACCGAACGATCTAAGAGTGTGGATCGCCAAGCTATGTACCTCAACTGCGGCATGAACGGCCCGAATGAGGTCGAGACAGTACCAAGTATGTGGCTGAAAATGTAAATGAAATCATAATAGTCTATATAAAAGCAGGAGACATGTATGATAACCAAACTACGATTCAATATATATTAGCGATATGTCAAGATAGGGACTCATGCGGTGAAATCATCACTCAAATACAACCCGAATTTAACGCCTGATGGCGCATGCCCAAGCATCTCACCTCGGTATAAGCATGGCCTGGAACCGTCCTAGTGGGCCCGTACAGTGGACCATCCAACGTGTCGGTATGCCCAAAGGAGATAACAAGATAACAATCCTGTGGAAGCATACGTGGGCCTCCCAACGTGTCGGTATGTCCAAACAACTAATAAGATAATACTGTTTGTGGAAGCATACGTGGGCTACCTGGCGTCAAGTATGTCCAAACAAATAACAAGAGAATACTCTGCGTGGAAGCATACCCGTGGGCTACCCAACGGTCAAGATGTCCAATCAAATAACAATAATAACACCACGGTGGCCTCCGGCGATGTCGGTATGTCCATCGAGAATCGATATAGTGGAAGCATACCCGTGGACCATCCAGCGTGTCGATGTCCATCAATCAACCGATAGCCTATGCCCTCCAACGAGAGGCGTACGCGAAATACAATACTTGCACAACAAAAGCTATCACAACAAGCATAGGCCAGTTCAACGTACTTTCATTTCATGTCAACAATTCCGGGTTTCAACCCCAAAATACTTCATACTTTCATTCCTTCAAAACAAAGACCTCTTTCTGCGTAAAGCCACACGATACTAACACGTAGTATCGAACACATTCAGGTTTAAATCAAGCACTTTAAACACTTTTTAGCACAACGTCAAGTATACCAATCTAAATCCAATAATGAATCCATTTCATTATTTTCCATAAAGTCGTTATAACTAACTTCCCATAAAGCTATTATAACACTTTATGTTTTAAAACAATACAAGACAAAACCATGCCTTTCTTTTAAAACAAAACACTTCAAATTCTTAAGTCTCTTTTCTTTTAGAAATCGAGTTCCTTACCTTGGGATTTTTAAGAAGATCAAAACTTGATTACAATAATTCTTATTAGAGCAGCCATGATCTAGGAAGTGTAATACAATTTTGTCTTATCTTAGCTTCTATGCAGATGGAGGTTTCTATTGGTTTTAATATGATTAATTGTCATTACTTCTTTCATTTATCAACGCTGCATTGGCTTGTTCGATCCTTATGTTACACCCCGTACTTACAGGACATGTTTTAAGAACGTACGTAAGAACTCACAAGTGTTGAGATTTGAGACTGGTAAAATTTTATCGGAATTATGAAATTGTCGGAAAACGTTTTGTTGTGACGAATGGGAGGGCGACACGTGTCACCCCCCTTAGTGATGCCTTGGTCGAATTAGGCAAGGCCAAAAGGGTCATTTGACCATTAGTGAGATGACCAAGTCTTGCAAATGACTTAGCTTGACATAGTTGACTAAAAGTCCAAGGGCCACATGGGCAAGATCCATGTGAAACTCATCCGAACCACCCATTTGTTCTAATCTTGACCCTCCATGTCCCTATATATTACTACTAGTAGTGAGACAAGTCCACACTTAGCCAAAAATTTGAAGAATATTGGATGAACATAGAGCTAGTGCTCTCGGGTTCAACATGAGTGAAAAGGAAAAAAATTTGTTTGTTGTCCAATAATTCCCCCACTTTAAACCAAGGTTCATGAGTGTTATGTAAGTGTATCTCAATAGAAAAATCCGGAAAAAGAGAGTTTTCGTATTAGTCGCAAAGTGAAAACCTAGTGGCTTTCTGGAATTTGGATTGGAAGTTGAAGGAAAGTTGTTGGTATGGTTCTAAGGGTCTCAACAAACGGATTGAAGTGTCTTGGAGAGGTTCTAAACTACTAAGGAGCGACTTCGGATTGGAATTGGATTAAGAATCGTTAAGGTATAATCTTGTCTTTTAAAAGTGTTACAAGATTATATAATTATATTGTTGTTGTTAGCTTTACATGTTGCTAGCATGAAGTTGTTAAGTTGAAGTTTATAAGGATTATAGATCGATTGTGGTCTTGGAAGTTCGAAATGTAATGTAGGCCATGTTAAGTTGGATTACAATTTGATCGTTATTAGAATAGTCGCATGTTAATTACTTGAAAATTACGGTTTATATAATCAAATGCGACTTGATATCTTGTTATGCTACCAATTTGGATTGAATTGGAAATTGGTTAAGAATTGGTATTGTTGGACTTAAGGTGGCCAAATTTGTACTTATAGTTTGTAATAGTTTGTTATTCATTTGTATTGGACTACCTTATAGATTGTGGTGAGCCAATTGGGGCTGTTTGGTTATTGTATTCGGCCTTGAAAAAGGTGGCAAAGTTAGTAAAAACAAAGGAGGTCTTTGTCGATTTTCCGTAGAATTTAGTGACTTGGCACTTAGGATATTCTACGTTTAAAGTAAGAGGTTAATGGACGTATTGTGGCCATGATAGGTTGAAGTACTAAGTTTAGCGTATCCTACTTGAAGAATGGAATAGCTCAAGGTTGAAGTACTTTGGAGCATTTTGCTACTTGTCGACAATCGTCGCGAGGTATGTGAACCTCTTCTTTCTTTGGCATGATCCTACGTATGAAATATCCATGTGATAACATTTTAAGATTCCTTCTACTCTTAGAAGTTAAGAAGTATTTACATTGTTGAATCTAAGTTAAGAGTATGTTTAAATTGTCCTAAGTCCTTACTAGGTCTTATGGGAGACGTTGGTAAGGATGGTTAGGAAATTATGAGATTTGATTTAAGGGCTATGTATCTTGATTTATTTAAAGTAAGTATGTAAGTTGATTTTTATGTTTGAAAATGACTTGAATTTATATGTGAAAAGGGGATTGGTTTTAAAAGTGTAGATGACATGATTTTACAAGTATAAGTAAATGGACTTTAAAGAATGTATGTTATGAAGTTTTAAGACTATGAACTTTGATTTTCTTTAAAGGATTATGAAATTTATTTTTCAAGTTATGGGACTTGATTTCTAAAGTATAAGCGACATGATTTGAAAGAGTGTATGCTACGAGGTGTTAAGGCTATAAGCCTTGATTTTATAAGTGGAAATGACTTAATTTTACAAAGTATGGCTTAATTTATTTCAAAAGATAAGAAGATGGCTTCCAAAAGAGTATGTGACTTGAGCTTTAAAAAGAAAGGAGTTCTATGATTCTTTTTAAGTATGTATGTACGTAGTATTTTTGGATCTAGTTTTCCTAATGTTGTAAGAATAAAAGTGTCTTAAGTTCTCTAAAATGAAAGGTTGTTATAATAGCTTTATGGGAAGTTGTTATGACGACTTAAGAAGAAGTGAAAAGATGGTTTGAAAATGTTATGTAAGGAAAATCACCAGAGCCTACAAATAGGCGGATTACGTTATGAAATACAGAGCCTACAAATAGGCGGATTACGTTATGAAATACACCGAGCCTACAAATAGGCGGATTACGTTATGAGATACACCGAGCCTACACGTAGGCGGATTACGCCATATTACCGCCGCGCCTTCACATAGTGGGTTCGTCATCTTACACCGAGCCCCGGCGGGCGGATTATGTTATATGATTCCACAAGACACCGAGGCCCAGGCGGGCGGATTATGTTATATGATTCCACAAGATGCACAGGCGGGCGGATTATGTTATGTAAGATATGTAAGTTATGTGAAAAGGTTGGATCAAACTCTTAAGTAAGTATGTAAGAATATGTTGTTAAATCTTATCGAAGAAGGAAAGGAGCGGTTAATATATGATTGGTTTCAGGAGTTAAAAGGACATTCTTTTATACAGATATGATTTGGTTATTGCATTTTATTTCTGTTCCATATTAAATTTTTGTTATCGACCCTTGAAGTGCGTTAAATGCCGCGGTGATAGGTACACAGGTTGGTGATCCTTGCCCTTAGTGTCACACCCCGAAAATCGGGCCCGTGACTGGTGCCTTACCCCGGGCACCCTAGTGATACATACATCAGAGAAAATCAGCGGAACATAAAACATGAGTCATTAAACAAGAGATATAATAAATAAGCAGGCAACCAAAGCAGTTGCCTTGGTATATACATAAAACACGAGCAGTTTAATCCTTTTACACTTCGCCACACAAAGATTACTGGACCTAAGATTTACAATGACAATGACGGGACAGGGCCGCCATACCACAGTACAGAACCTACAACTCGAGAACACATGCAAAAGATAAGCCTCGGAAAGCGGAGCTTCCAATCTGTTGAGCGTGATCCATGGCGAGGATCCACGGCCGATGTACCTACTGCGGCGTGAGGCGGCCCGAAGGAGTCGATCTGTACCAAGTATGTGGCTGCATAATGTAGAATGAAATCATAACGATCTATACAAAGCGGGGACATGTATGATAGCCAAACTACGGCCACATATAACGATTATATCAAGTCGGTCTCGCCACGCATCAATCATGCGTGGAATACCTTCGCCAGCTGGCGATCGATGATATGGTAACAACAAGACGAATCAAATGGAAGCATACGTGCGCTACGATCGTGTCGGTATGTCAAAGGAAACAATAAGTCAACATTCCAAATGGGCGTACGATGCGCTACGCGTCGTGTCGGTATGTCCAAAGGAAACAATAGGACAGCATTCCAAATGGACGCATGCGTGCGCTACGCATCGTCGATATGTCGAAAAGGAAATCACAAGGCGATAATCAAAATGGAAACATACGATGCGCTACGCATCGTGTCGATATATCAGCGATTAACCAAGACCTTAACCAAAATGGAAGCATGCGTGCGCTACGCATCGTGTCGGTATGTCCAAAGCGATTAACAACAATAATGCTATCAGCGAAGCGTGCGTGGAATTTCTCGTCATTTGCGACGCGTCCAAGTAAGTTCTCAACCAGTCAACCGACCCTCTATCGAGAGACGCGGTAACACAGAAACACAACGCTTGTACAATAAAGGCTATCATCACAAGCATAGGCAAGTTTCACACAACTCAAAGTACTTTCACATAAGTCACACAATACCCGTAGTATAAAAATCGTGACTATCTTTTTAAGTAAACAAGACACTTCCCTTTGTAAAATCAAGTAACAACATTATTTTCCAAACGTTCAAGTTTGCCTAATTTCAAATGCTCAAGTCACTTATTTTGGAAAGGTTTCATAACTCATAGTCTTAATCTCTTTTAAAACAATTGAGTAACATATGTCATATATGTGAGTAGTTTATTCTTGTTTATAACGATCTTATTACAGCAACCATGATCTAGAAAATGTAATATCATTTTGTCTCATCTTAGCTTCTATGCAGATGGAGGTTTCTACTGGTTTTAATACGATACATCATTATTCAATACTTTTCCTTTATTAGCATTTGCTGGTGCAATCGATACACATTCTGATTTCCGAAATCAGTAAAACATTATCCCTTTAAATAAAACCAAGTACTCATTACTCACGAATGAGGTTTCACACAAACATCCACATTAAAACAAATAAGTTAAGTCTCTTATCTTATAAGATCAAGTCTCTTAACTTCCAACATCAGTAAACCATTTAAAACCACAAAGGATTGTCTTACCTACATAAAGTTATAACGACTTCCCATAAAGCGTTATAACACTTTATGTTTAAACAACAAATACACACAGCACTGTCGTCCGCGTACTACATAGTTACACATAAATCATGCTAGAACAGATAGGAAGAGGTTCGCATACCTCGCTGACAGTATCGATAAGCAAAATGCTCCAAGTACTACAACGCACTAGCCGCTTTCCACTCCTACAGCAGAATACGCTACTCTTAGTACTTTCACCTAAAAAGGCCACAACTTCTATTAACCTCAAAACACAAGGTTCCATTTCTCTACAGAAAATTCGGCAGCACCTCCCCCCCCCCGCAACAGCGTAAATCTCCTCCTCTATCGAGGCCGGCTACCAAGCCAACGAGGGTTTACGTCTAACGGGCGTGTACAATTCTACTCGATAATACTACACAAGTCTCTTGTCTGATCTATGTAAATACAGTTCTTTTCTTTATTCTTCAGGCTTAAGTCAAAAGACATTGCCGCAGTACTAAGCTTAGTTCTATATATAGTATACTTCAACTATATATTCAACAACATGTAATTTCCAATTACAAATAGAGGGACAAGATAATTACCTCGATAAGCCCATATTTATCCAAGTTAAATGTCGATCCTTAGCAACGTTTAGCTCGACTCGGTGCTCCATCGCTCCAAACAACCCTTAGAAGTTCTAACCAACTTCTACCTAAATACTTCAATCAAACAATGAAGATTTCCTTAGGGTTTCGGTTTGAGACCAAAGGGACAAAAGGTAGTATTTCCGGGCTCTACGTATAGAGGTATCTTTGGAATACTACAAGGTACAAGGCTAAGGTATTTTGGGCATTATAACAATACTTGGAAGACAACTTTCTACCAAGGGGGGGGAGGGGTACCTCACGAAAACACTCCAAGATAGGGGTTTCTCGGCCAAAGGGCCTTGACAAGGGAGGAACTCTCGGCTCGAGGCCTGCAAGGTGGTGGGAGTTGGGCGAGAGCGACAAGAGGAGGAGAGGCTTTCAAGACTTAGACAAAGTGAGGAGTGAATGAATAAGTCTTCGCGAGGGAGGGTATTTATAGAAGCCAAAGGCCAACCAATGGCCAAGATCTAGCCAAGTGCTACACAAGTGTAAGGCGAGATATGCCCAAGTGCCCTAGTCCTACTCCCAAAACCCTGCGAATATCTACACAAATATCTTGCCCAACCCTATCTCCTGATCGTCCCATGTCGCCCACCTTGCTGATGAGAGGGTGCCAAGTGCCGCCTCTCGTTGGTCCAAAATGTTAAAATCGCTCGGAAAAATCATAAAAATACAAAGCGACATAGCGAATTTTCCGCCGCCAGTCGCCAAAGCGTTTCAAAAAAACGACTCAATAGGGTGTTGTGTACAAAGGTAAAATCGGCGAGGTGCCACATGGGGGTGACACGTGTCGCCCCGATTCGCCAGAATATTTCGTCTTAGAAAATATTCAAAATAGAAATCTCAAAAACAAGCGGGCCCTACAGTAAATTTCTCCGTGGGCCCACGTGACCATTTCCAAAATAAAATTCCATAATTCTCTAATATTCCAGAATTCGAATACCAAATCGGGAATCCAATTCCCGTTAACGAACCTTTTCCTTCACAAAAGGAAACTTTTAGTGGAAAAATCATCTCTTCTTCTTTCCCATCTTTCTGTCGTATTCTCGTACGTACGTCCTCGCATACATACCCTGGAACTACGGGGTATAACATTCTCCCCTCCTTAGAAACATTCATCCCGAATGTTCCTTCTCAAGACGGATATCGAAGAAGCTCTTGCAACAAAATTTCCCACGCATCTCGCCACGAAATAACACCGCGTTTTCCTCCTTACTCGTCGTGCCTTCTCGAACACTTGAACTCTTCTAGTATCGTACCACACTTGATCATCGCTTGGTTCCCAAAACCTTGAGTCACCACCTCCAAACTTGGTCATCTTACTAGCCGTAATATCCCCAAGGCCATTCCGGCATGCGAACGATTACGGTCGAACACATCCACAAACTCATACGATGGTCGTCTAAACTCGGGCCTAGCACCCTCGTGACCCTACCACTGGCGGGACCACCCGAAGCCCCACCCCAAACCGGGTTCTGGGTTGACCCAAATGGTCCTCAACCCGACCCAATCGCGTAAACTCTTGTTCCGATCCGAACAATCTTACTAAATCACATCATGAAGCTACCACTTCCATCTCACACTACCCGTGGACTCATCACAGATAAATCCCACGTATACTACTCCACCCTTATAAAGGTCAAACATAAAACGAATCTTATACTCAAGGCGACGCCTCTAAGGTGCCGGTCGTGAAATAGTCTAAGGTTCACTTACACATGCCATCGTAACCTCCCAACTAACCATGTATTCTAACTCACACATATCACAATGCTATCCGTACATAGCACCTGATAATGAGATCATCATAACAAACATACCAAAACTCTAGAGGGTTAAGGATATACACAGCTACCGCTCACTCTAATCATAGGCACACTGCCGCAGGCATGTATGAAGGTGATGAACCACCCACAAATCACGAAGGTGAGTCGTAACATCCGCGCTTCCCTTGGTCGGACAGTTTCGCAAAATGGCCTGCTGGCGCATGCAAAACAAACTCCCAATCTAGCACGACACTCTCCAAAATGGAGTCTACCACAAGTCACAACGAGGTAGGGTGGCTTGGTGGTTAACACCCCGCTCTCCCGAAAATCTGAACCTTGGAGCCACGACGCTCACGAAGGCGGTGGAGGACCACTCTGCATCTTGGTGGGGGTATATAACTAACTTCTTCTTTGGCGAGGCGGTCCGCCTCGAAAGTCACCAAAGGACCTGCCGTCTGGCCTCTTCTGGCGATCCGGTCATTCCTTCGACCCTCCGTGCCTCGCATCTGGTGCGTGAGCTGCGTGCGGGCAATGTCCATGCGGTGAAGAAACACCACAAGACTTCGACCATATAATCATCTAGCGGTGGCGTGGCGATGCACCTATCCTCCATATCTGCGACTAGCGCGGGACATATCGAGACAAAGAATCGAACTCGACATTGTACTCCTGACGGTGCGCCTCTGTCTCGATAACAAAAATCTGCCGGCGTGCCCTCGCATCTGTGGAGGCAAGAAGTGCGTGAGAAAGCCCGAAAACTCATCCCATGCTGGAGGTGCATGCTCTCCCGGAAAGCTCGTGAATCAAACCAATCGATTGCGGTATCACGCGGCCGATGTGAACCAAAGGTCACAAACTTCGGTCTCTGAAGCCTTGATCACGCGTGATTCAGAATCGCCGGATGAACTCTGCGGATCATCCTCGTGCCTCGACCAGTAAAACTCTGGCGTTCTGACTCGAAAAGTCGTAGCCTCAAACTATCTGCTCGGGGTGAACGGCGGTGCTCTTTGGCCCAGGCTGCTGCGTCCATTTATCGCCATATCGCGACCACGGCCAATAATCGGGCCATCTCGTGACCCGTCTCCCTGCTCGAATGTGGGGTGGAGGCTCAGTCTTGTAGTCTCAGCAGCCGGCTGCTGCGACTTTAAACTCTGCTTTGGTCTTTGGCGGCGTCGAGCTTCGCCGTCGGGCACTGTCTCAGTCTTGGCGGGCTGCGCGCTCGAACTCCTCTGTATCTCACTAGCGGCTCCCTCTTGCCTTGCCTTCGGGCTCTGGTTTGCCTGCGGAGGCATAAGCGGTAAAGCGAGATACGTCGGAGGTCGACTCATGACATTTCTAAGGCACGATCTCGAATGAGAAGAAATGGAAACAATCCTAAATGTCTTATAGCCTCCGATTATAGATGTGGTGCACAACACACCGATAATCAAGACTACACTGACACGATGCGTAGACACTTTCAGGATTAATCGCTCGATACCACTATGTCACACCCGAAAATCGGGCGTGTTGGTGCCTTACCGGGCACCCTAGTGATACATACATCGAGAAAATCGTGGAACATAAAACATGAGTCATTAAACAAGAGATATAATAAATAAACAGCAACCAGCGGTTGCCTTTGGTATATACATAAAACACGAGCAGTTTAATCCTTTTACACCCTCGCCACAACGATTACTGACCTCTAAGATTTACAATGACAATGACGGGGCGGGCCCGCCATACCGATCAGTACAAGAACCTACAACTCGAGAACACATACCAAAAGATAAGCCTCGGAGAAGCGGAGCTTCCTAATCTGTTGGCGTGATCACATGGCGAGGATCCACGGCCGATGTACCTCTACTGCGGCGATGAACGGCCCGAAGAAGTCGATCAACAGTACCAAGTATGTGGCATGCAATCTCGTAAATGAAATCATAACGATCTATACAAAGCGAGACATGTATGATAGCCAAACTACAAGACACCACATATATGATTATATCAAGTCGGTCTCGCCACAACATCAATCATGCGTGGAATACCTTCGCCAGCTGCCGTGATCGATGATATGGTAACAACAAGACGGCAATCCAAATGGAAGCATACGTGCGCTACGCATCGTGTCGATATGTCCAAAGAAACAATAAGTCAACATTCCAAATGGACGATACCCGTGCGCTACGCGTGTCGGTATGTCCAAAGGGAAACAATAGATGACATTCCAAATGGACGATGCGTGCGCTACGCATCGTGTCGGTATGTCCAAAAGGAAATCACAAGGCGATAATCAAAATGGAAACATACGTGCGCTACGCGTGTCGATATATCCAAAGCGATTAACTACAAGACCTTAACCAAAATGGAAGCATACCTGCGCTACGCATCGTGTCGGTATGTCCAAAGCGATTAACAACAATAATGCTATCAGCGCAGCGTGCGTGGAATTTCTCCACATCGCTGCAGACGCGTCAAGTAAGTTCTCAACGATCAACCGACCTCTATCGAGAGACGCGGTAACACAGAAACACAACGCTTGTACAATAAAGGCTATCATCACAAGCATAGGCAAGTTTCACACAACTCAAAGTACTTTCACATAAGTCACACAATACCCGTAGTATAAAAATCGTGACTATCTTTTTAAGTAAACAAGACACTTCCCCTTTTGTAAAATCAAGTAACAACATTATTTTCCAAACGTTCAAGTTTGCCTAATTTCAAATGCTCAAGTCACTTATTTTGGAAAGGTTTCATAACTCATAGTCTTAATCTCTTTTAAAACAATTGAGTAACATATGTCATATATGTGAGTAGTTTATTCTTGTTTATAACGATCTTATTACAGCAACCATGATCTAGAAAATGTAATATCATTTTGTCTCATCTTAGCTTCTATGCAGATGGAGGTTTCTACTGGTTTTAATACGATACATCATTATTCAATACTTTTTCCTTTATTAACGCCGCGGTGGTGCGTCGATACACATTCGATTTAGAAATCAGTAAAACATTATCCCTTTAAATAAAACCAAGTACTCATTACTCACGAATGAGGTTTCACACAAACATCCACATTAAAACAAATAAGTTAAGTCTCTTATCTTATAAGATCAAGTCTCTTAACTTCTAACATCAGTAAACCATTTAAAACCACAAAGTATTTTCTTACCTACATAAAGCTGTTATAACCAACTTCCCATAAAGCCGTTATAACACTTTATGTTTAAACCAACAAATACACTTGCACTGTGACGTCCACGTACTACATAGTTACACATAAATCATGCTAGAACAGATAGGAAGAGGTTCACATACCTCGCGGCGAGTATCGACAATAAGCAAAATGCTCCAGTACTACAACGCTAGCCCTTTCCACTCGCCAGCGAATACGCTACTCTTAGTACTTTCACCTAAAAAGGCCACAACTTCTATTAACCTCAAAACACAAGGTTCCATTTCTCTGAGAAAATTGGCACCTCCCGCATGGCGTAAATCTCCTCTCTATCGAGGCTGGCTACCAAGCCAACGAGGGGTTTACACGCCTAACCGGGCGTGTACAATTCTACTCGATAATACTACACAAGTCTGTCGCAATGATCCCATGTAAATACGATTCGATTCTTTTCTTTATTCTTGAGCTTAAGTCAAAAGACATTGCGCGATCTTAAGCTTAGTTACATATATAGTATACTTCAACTATATATTCAACAACATGTAATTTCCAATTACAAATAGAGGGACAAGATAATTACCTCGATAAGCCCATATTTATCCAAGTTAAATGTCGATCCTTAGCAACGTTTAGCTCCAACTCCGGGTGCTCCATCGCTCCAAACAACCAGAAGTTCTAACCAACTTCTACCTAAATACTTCAATCAAACAATGAAGATTTCCTTAGGGTTTCGGTTTGAGACCAAAGGGACAAAAGGTAGTATTTCCGGGCTCTACGTATAGAGGTATCTTTGGAATACTACAAGGTACAAGGCTAAGGTATTTTGGGCATTATAACAATATTTGGAAGACAACTTTCTACCAAGGGGAGGGTACCTCGAAAACACTCCAAGATAGGGGTTTCTCGGCCAGGGCCTTGACAAGGGAGGGGAACTCTCGGCTCAAGGCCTCACAAAGGTGGTGGGGAGTTGGGCGAGAGCCAACAAGAGGAGGAGAGGCTTTGAGACTTAGACAAAGTGAGAGTGAATGAATAAGTCTTCACGAGGGGGTATTTATAGCAAAGCCAAAGGCCAACCAATGGCGAGATCTAGCCAAGTGCTACACAAGTGTAAGGCCAAGATATGCCCAAGTGCCCTAGTCCCTACTCCTTAAAACCTCACAAATATCTACACAAATATCTTGCCCAACCCTATCTCCCAATCGTCCCACGCGCCCTTGCCCACCTGATGAGAGGTGCAGTGCCGCCTCTCGTTGGTCCAAAATGTTCCGCCGCTCGGAAAAATCCGCAAAAATACAAAACGACATAGCCGGAATTTTCCTTCGCAGCTTCTGCAAAGCGTTTCGTCAAAACGACTCGGCCGGTGTTGTGTACAAAGGTAAAATCGGCCAGGTGCCACGTGGGGTGACACGTGTCGCCTCGATTCGCCGAATATTTCTTCTTCGAAAATATTCAAAATACCGAAATCTCAAAAACAAAGCGGGCCCCACAAAACCGTAAATTTCTCCCGTGGGCCCCACGTGACCATTTCCGAAAATAAAATTCCATAATTCTCTAATATTCCAGGAAGTCCGAATACCAAATCTGGGAATCCAATTCCCATTAACGAACCTTTTCCTTCACAAAACCGGAAACTTTTAGTGGAAAAATCATCTCTTTCTTCCTTTCCCATCTTTCTGTCGTATTCTCGTACGTACGTCCTCGCATACATACCCTGGAACTACGGGGTATAACACTTAGGATCTCTGTTCAGTTTTTGGAAAGAAGCCCCTTTCACTCCGGAGGCTTGTCTTTTGGTACGGTTTCCCTGATGTGGTAGACTTATGTACATTCAGGGGTATGGCGGGGCCCTGTCCCGCCAGCTTGTAATTCTTAGAGGTGCGTAGTCATGTTGTGGGCGGTTTGTAAAAAGAAAGGGATGCTTGTTGTTATGTATATGTATATGTGTCGGGAAGGTAGCCTTATCGGCTAACACGTGGTTTAATCTGTCGTTATTTTTATTTTATAATTTTAATGTATGTTCATGCTATTCTCGATGTATACAGGCAGGGTGCAGGTAGGGCACGATGTGAGCTTGGCGGGTCGTGACAAAAGTGGTATCGAGCGATTAGTCCTCGGAAAGTGTCTGAGCCGTATCTAGTAGAGTCTTGATTATCGGTGTGTTGTGCACCACATCTATAATCAGGAGGCTGCAGGACATTTAGGATTGGTTTCCATTCTTCTCACTCTGAGATCGTGCGATAGAGCTGTGTTGTTAGGGTCGTCTCTCCCTAACGAGTTATGTTGTTTGCAGCTACGAGAAAGGCAGCAGTGACCCAGGAAAGACTATGTGGATTGCGTATCCAGGTTGGTAATGATTGTAGTATAGTTGGTATTGTGACATACATCTATACGGAGTTATGTATGAGTCGACGCGTGTTGCCTAGAATGATGTTAGATTTCGTGAATTGGTAAAGACTAACTAGATACCGGGAAGGTATGGAATAGTTAATGAATTCTCGCCAAGATCTTATGTTTTATTTGAGATAATTGGGAAAGGATGAGCTGTCTGATAGGGTAGTGAACCCTTAAGAAGCCATGTTAAGGAACCTAACGGAATGTCATGTTAATAGATTAAGCTGCGTAGTAGGCTTAAGAGAATTGTACGGATGAGGTCCGCATAGAGTGAGTAATGGGTGTTGTGATTGAGACAACATGGTTTTGGTTTTATGAGAAGTTTTTGTACCCGTTTATTGGGGGACTGGTAAGGTAGGCTTGGAGCATGGAAATTGCGAGCCTAAGAATATTGATTATTGCCGAGACCTTAGGTATATAAGGCTTTCTCTGGCAATAAGATTTTAAGTCAGACCAAGGATAAGAGTTAAGTGCGACGCTGAGTCAGGTGGAGGACCTATTACGGGTCTCCCCATGGCCTAGAATAGAGTAGGATCAGTTGGTAGTAGTTCCGCTGCGTGACAGGGTCACGAGGGTGCAAGGCCCAAGTCTAGTTAATTGTTTTACGGGTTCGTGGACGCGTTCCACCGGAACCAGGTCATGAAAGCCGGAAATGGCCTTATATTGTTTTATAGAGTTACTCCAAATATTTGAGGCCAGAATTGGTATGGAAGTTATGTATGTATGCTAGTATGAGTTGGAAGTACGAAAATATAATCTCTTTTGGGCTTATGATGGACAGTTATGCGTGTGCGAGGTATTAGGGCCATGTGTGGCATTGTTGGTATGTTGGGGTTGTGAAAGGAAACTATGTCGCTAATTATAAGTTTGACTCCGAAAGAACATTCGGGGACGAATGTTTCTAAGGGGGGAAGAATGTTACACCCCGTACTTACAGGACATGTTTTAAGAACGTACGTAAGAACTCACAAGTGTTGAGATTTGAGACTGGTAAAATTTTATCGGAATTATGAAATTGTCGGAAAACGTTTTGTTGTGAAGAATGGGAGGGAGACACGTGTCACCCCCCTTAGTGATGCCTTGGTCGAATTAGGCAAGGCCAAAAGGGTCATTTGACCATTAGTGAGATGACCAAGTCTTGCAAATGACTTAGCTTGACATAGTTGACTAAAAGTCCAAGGGCCACATGGGCAAGATCCATGTGAAACTCATCTGAACCACCCATTTGTTCTAATCTTGACCCTCCATGTCCCTATATATTACTACTAGTAGTGAGACAAGTCCACACTTAGCCAAAAATTTGAAGAATATTGGATGAACATAGAGCTAGTGCTCTCGGGTTCAACATGAGTGAAAAGGAAAAAAATTTGTTTGTTGTCCAATAATTCCCCCACTTTAAACCAAGGTTCATGAGTGTTATGTAAGTGTATCTCAATAGAAAAATCCCGGAAAAAGAGAGTTTTCGTATTAGTCGCAAAGTGAAAACCTAGTGGCTTTCTAGGTTTTGGATTGGAAGTTTGAAGGAAAGTTGTTGGTATGGTTCTAAGGGTCTCAACAAACGGATTGAAGTGTCTTGGAGAGGTTCTAAACTACTAAGGAGCGACTTCGGATTGGAATTGGATTAAGAATCGTTAAGGTATAATCTTGTCTTTTAAAAGTGTTACAAGATTATATAATTATATTGTTGTTGTTAGCTTTACATGTTGCTAGCATGAAGTTGTTAAGTTGAAGTTTATAAGGATTATAGATCGATTGTGGTCTTGGAAGTTCGAAATGTAATGTAGGCCATGTTAAGTTGGATTACAATTTGATCGTTATTAGAATAGTCGCATGTTAATTACTTGAAAATTACGGTTTATATAATCAAATGCGACTTGATATCTTGTTATGCTACCAATTTGGATTGAATTGGAAATTGGTTAAGAATTGGTATTGTTGGACTTAAGGTGGCCAAATTTGTACTTATAATTTGTAATAGTTTGTTATTCATTTGTATTGGACTACCTTATAGATTGTGGTGAGCCAATTGGGGCTGTTTGGTTATTGTATTCGGCCTTGGAAAAGGTGGCAAAGTTAGTAAAAACAAAGGAGGTGCTGTCCGATTTTCCGTAGAATTTAGTGACTTGGCACTTAGGATATTCTACGTTTAAAGTAAGAGGTTAATGGACGTATTGTGGCCATGATAGGTTGAAGTACTAAGTTTAGCGTATCCTACTTGAAGAATGGAATAGCTCAAGGTTGAAGTACTTTGGAGCATTTTGCTACTTGTCGACAATCGTCGCGAGGTATGTGAACCTCTTCTTTCTTTGGCATGATCCTACGTATGAAATATCCATGTGATAACATTTTAAGATTCCTTCTACTCTTAGAAGTTAAGAAGTATTTACATTGTTGAATCTAAGTTAAGAGTATGTTTAAATTGTCCTAAGTCCTTACTAGGTCTTATGGGAGACGTTGGTAAGGATGGTTAGGAAATTATGAGATTTGATTTAAGGGCTATGTATCTTGATTTATTTAAAGTAAGTATGTAAGTTGATTTTTATGTTTGAAAATGACTTGAATTTATATGTGAAAAGGGGATTGGTTTTAAAAGTGTAGATGACATGATTTTACAAGTATAAGTAAATGGACTTTAAAGAATGTATGTTATGAAGTTTTAAGACTATGAACTTTGATTTTCTTTAAAGGATTATGAAACTTTATTTTTCAAGTTATGGGACTTGATTTCTAAAGTATAAGCGACATGATTTGAAAGAGTGTATGCTCTGACGAGGTGTTAAGGCTATAAGCCTTGATTTTATAAGTGGAAATGACTTAATTTTACAAAGTATGGCTTAATTTATTTCAAAAGATAAGAAGATGGCTTCCAAAAGTATGTGACTTGAGCTTTAAAAGAAAGGAGTTCTATGATTTTTTTTAAGTATGTATGTACGTAGTATTTTGGATCTAGTTTTCCTAATGTTGTAAGAATAAAAGTGTCTTAAGTTCTCTAAAATGAAAGGTTGTTATAATAGCTTTATGGGAAGTTGTTATGACGACTTAAGAAGAAGTGAAAAGATGGTTTGAAAATGTTATGTAAGGAAAATCACACCGAGCCTACAAATAGGCGGATTACGTTATGAAATACGAGCCTACAAATAGGCGGATTACGTTATGAGATACAGAGCCTACACATAGGTCGGATACGCCATATTACCAGAGCCTTCACATGCGGGTTACGTCATCTTACACCGAGGCCCAGCGGGCGGATTATGTTATATGATTCCACGAGCGAGCCCACAAAGCGGGCGGATTATGTTATATGATTCCACAAGACATCGAGCCTCACAGCGGGCGGATTATGTTATGTAAGATATGTAAGTTATGTGAAAAATTTGGATCAAACTCTTAAGTAAGTATGTAAGAATATGTTGTTAAATCTTATCGAAAGAAGGAAAGGAACGGTTAATATATGATTGGTTTCAGGAGTTAAAATGACATTCTTTTATACAGATATGATTTGGTTATTGCATTTTATTTACATTCCATATTGATTTGTTATCACGACCCGCTTGGGCTGCGTTCATGCCGCGGTGATAGGTACACAGTTGGTGATCCTTGCCTTAGGATCTGTTCGATTTTGGAAAGAAGCACCTTTCACTCGGAGGCTTGTCTTTTGGTACGGTTTCCACGATGTGGTAGACTTATGTACATTCAGGGTATGGCGGCCTGTCCCGCATGATTGTAATTCTTAAGTGCAGTAGTCACATTTGTGGGTCGGTTTGTAAAAAAGAAAGGGATGTAACTGCTGTTGTTATCTATATGTATATGTGTCCAGGAAGGTAGCCTTATCGGCTAACCTGTGGTTTAATCTGTCGTTATTTTTATTTTATAAGTTTCATGTATGTTCCGCTGCTATTCTCTGATGTATACCTGAACAGGGTGCCTAGGTATGGCACCAGTCGCGGGCCCGGGGTCGGGTCGCCTTATTCCCATTTCCAAAATTTATGTAACATTATTCTTTTAAAAACCAAGTACTCATTTCTCACGAATGAGGTTTCACACCTTTCAACACCATTTAGGTCAATTACAAGCCACGTCTCTTATCTTTTGAAATCTACAACCCATTCTTTTAGCTACATAAAGTGGTTATAACAAACTTCCCATAATTCCGTTATAACACTTTATGTTTTAAACCAACCAATTACAACTACAAGCCCTTTGTGAGATCAAGAGGGCTTATTCTTTAACCACCGAGCACCCATTACTAACGAATAAGATTTTCCTACTTTTTCAAACAATCAAGACCTTTACACTTCATATCAAGTCAAGGCAAAACAAGGGAAACCAAATTCCTTTAACATGCGTGCATCTCTTGACTATATATTTCACAAATAATCATCTTTGAAGAGGATAGGAAGAATCACATACCTCGACGATTAGATAATTAGCAAAAGGCTCCACAAGATTATACCCTCCAAGTAGGATACGCTACTGTAGTACTTCAATCCTAATAAGTCATAAACGTCTATCAAACTCTAGCTTGAGCGTAGAATAAACTAAGTGCAAAGTCCCTAAATTCTCGGCAATTTGGAGAACTTCCTTTGTTTCGACTAACTTTGCCACCTTTTCAAGGTCGAATTTCAATAACCAACGCCACATTTAAGTCACACAATTCAGCTAACCACAAAAGGGGGGATTACACGCTATGCGGGACGCGTAAAATTCCGCCCCACAATGATACAAAATAAACCAATAATTTCCATGCCATTCTTGGCCAACAATATAACCAATACTAACCCCTTTCAACTCTTTTCCAATCCAAGTTCTTAGGTCTAACATGATATCTAGCCCTAGACATCTTCAACAACTACAATCCCTTTACATGACGACGACCAAATTAGTAAATTGAAGTTATCATCTTAAGGCTAGCATGCCCATTTCAGTTTTCAGCAAGACAACAAGATCCAAATCTATTCAAATATAACAGCCTCAGGCTCAATTCGAACTACTAAAATATAACAGCCTCAGGCTCATTTCTAAACTACTAAAATATAACAGCATTAAAACTTATTTCCAAGAGAAGGGGAAAACTTTTACCTTAAGGAATAGCCCACAAAGCCCTTCCTCCACTTCTTTACCGTCAAAATCGTCCACAGCGCTTCCACAAGTTTACCACACTTTTCCTTCTTGCCCGCTCAACAATTTCTCCTAAGGCAAGGTTTTCTTCAAAATCTAGAGAGAAAAGGAGGGTTTTCTTGGAGGGTTTGAGAAGAAATGGCCAAGTCTTCCAAGACTTGGCCTAAAATAGCCCTTAATCAAAAGGATGGGAGGGACACTTGTCACCTCCCATAGGCTTTTAACAAAATATCCTGATTTTCGTCTTTTCCGAAAAATCCGCCTGCCATGCGCGCCGGCGGCGCTCCACAGAAAAGTTCCGGCATTCCGTCGGCGGCCATTCGGCGCGCGCGCAACCTTCGGACTCCGGTACAACCGCCGCGCCTGCATTCAGCCGCGTACTGGCACCTGAAACCGCTGCGCTTTTTGAATGCGCACCTAACTTGTAACTTCCATAACTTTTGACTCCGATGTCCTATCGACGAACGGTTTGTTGCGTTGGGAATTAGATTTAACGGACTACACACTAGGCTCTTTAAACACCTCGAAATTCTTAACAACTGGGGTACAACACTCCAAGGTAGACTCAAAATCCGTCCAACACATGTTTGTCAACTTATCTTTCAACTTTCAAATCTTATAATTCTTGGTATGTTCTTATCTTATCTTCTTGAATTTACGGGGTGTAACATTGTCCCCCCCTTAGAAACATTCGTCCCGAATGTTCCTTCTAAGTCTCCAAAACGCAGACGCCGGTATAGTTTTCACCACTGCACTAACAAAAGAATCAGTTATGCCACTCATGGACTTATCACCCGAAAATACTCCCCGCATACTATGTACTCCGACAAGGATCACTGTAAAATCTTTTACTCTAGCCGACCTTACCTCTAAGGTCTCGATTGTTATAAATTCTAAGGTTCAAAATTTTCTCATCCCCAGACTTACCCTTTTCACTAATCAGGCTTCTAAATCACATTTTTAACACAAAGTTATCCGAACATAACACTTAACACATCACCATAACATCAATGCATACTAGTCAGAGGTTAAGAATATACCTGTAACTATTACTTCACTTCCCCTTTTTGTCGTTCTACTCATGTTCCTTCCCTGCACGGCGCACAAAAGGAGGAGATGAATCAGCCACTGATCCCGAAGGCTGAGTCTCTACATCCTCGCTACCTCTGGTTGGACAATTTCTCGCAAAATGGCCCTGCCGGCCGCATGCAAAACAAACTCCCATTCCAGCACGACACTCTCCATCATGGAGCCTACCACAACGGCCACAACGAGGTAGGGGTGGTCCCATCTGACTAACGTCTCTGCTCCCCCAAAAACCTGAAACCTTGGAGCCCTGACCTGCTCCGGAATCTCCCGAACGTCCTGAAGACTATGGCGGAGCACTCCGTACTGGCGGAGGCGCATAACTAGTCTGCTGCTGAGGTTTCCTGCCTCAAAGGTCACCAGAGGACCCTGCTGTCCTGACCCTCTTCTGCTGATCTTGGTTAATCCGTCGACCTCTACGCTCCTCACACCCGAGTGCATAAGCCTGCATGCGGGCAATATCCATGCCCGGCTGAAGAGCTACTCCCGTGCAACTCTCTGCTAAGTAGTCATTGAGTCCTGTGACATAACGGTGCACTCTATCCTCCATGCGCCACGGGCGGGGACATACAGAGCCAATGAGTCAAGCGTACATTGTACTCCCGACTGTTCGCCTCTTTGTCTCAAGATCAAAAATTCGGCCGTGTCCTCATGCGTGGAGGCAAGAAATGGCAAGAAAGCCTCGAGAACTCGCTGACCAGTGGAGGTGCATGCTCCCGGGACAGCTCCCACGAATCAAACCGATCGTGCGGTATCACGCGCCGATGCGAACCTAAGACCACCGACTCGGCCTCAAGCCTTGATCACTCTGATCCAGAAGCGCCGGATGAACTCTGCGGATCATCCTCGGGCCTCGACGTAGAACTTCGGTGGGTTGCCTCAGAAAATCCCGTAGTCTCAAACTATCTGACCTCGGGTGAACTATGGGTGCTACGGCGGAGCTAACTGCATCGATCTATCTCGTGCTGCCACGATCACGCAATAATCGGGCCATCTCGCGTAACCCGTCTCTCTGCTCCGGTGAGGCGGAGGCTCGGTGTCGTGGTCTCGGTAGAGACCGTTGTTGCTACTCGCTCCTCTGCGCTTTGCCCTTACGGGCTCTGGTTGCCTTGCGTGGGGCATCAGCGGTATACAAAGAATACGTCGGAGAGTCAACTTATAACACGGCTCTAAGGCACGATCTGAGTGAGAAGGGAAACCAATCCTAAATATCCTATAGCCTCACGATTATAGATGTGATGCACAACACACCGATAATCAAGACTACTGATACGATGCAGACACTTTCAGGATAACCGGCTCGATACCACTTTTGTCACCGAACCGGGCGTGGCGGTGCCTTACCGGGCACTTAGCGATACAACATCGGAGAAAATCAGCGAAATAAAAACTAAAACATGAGACAAGACATAAAGTATGAAACAGGCTAACCTGCTGTTACCTTTGAACATAAATGAAAACTTGAGCAGTTACATCCTTACAAACCTGCCCACAATTACTCTGGACCTCAGAATTTTGAAACCATAATGATGGGACGGGCCCCGCCATGCCCCGAATATACAAAGTCTACTACTTGAGGAACCGTACCAGAATGACAGGAGATATGGAGCTTTCACAGAACCGAACAGCGATCCTAAGAGTGTGGATCGAAGCTATGTACCTCAACTGCGGCATGAACGCGGCCGAATAAGGTCGATAGCTGGTACCAAGTATGTGGCGAAATGCGTAAATGAAATCATAATAGTCTATATAAAAGCAGGAGACATGTATGATAACCAAACTACGATTCCTGATATATATTAGCAGTCATGTCAAGATAGGACTCATGCGTGAAATCATCACTCAAATACAACGAATTTAACCCGCACAATGGTCGCATGCCAGGCATCTCACCTCGGTATAAGCATGGCCAGGCGAGTCGATGGGCCCATACAGTGGACCATCGCGTGTCGGTATGCCCAAAGGAGATAACAAGATAACAATCCCTGTGGAAGCATACCCGTAGGTCTCCCAACGTGTCAGTATGTCCAAACAACTAACAAGATAATACTCCCTGTGAAAGCATACCCGTGGGCTACCCAACGTGTCAGTATGTCCAAACAAATAACAAGAGAATACTCACCGTGGAAGCATACCCGTGGGCTACCCAACGTGTCAGTATGTCCAATCAAATAACAATAATAACACCACTAGTGGAAGCATACACGTGGGCCTCCCAACGTGTCAGTATGTCCATCAAGAATCGATATAGTGGAAGCATACCCGTGGACCATCCAACGTGTCAGTATGTCCATCAATCAACCAGATAGCCGGCCCTCCAACGAGACGCCAGAGCACAAAAATACAACACTTGCACAACAAAAGCTATCACAACAAGCATAGGCCAGTTCAACGTACTTTCATTTCATGTTTTGAATTTTACAAAGATCTATTAGGTACTTCCAGATCCACTACCAACTTTGATCCTGAAGTGTTCAACTATGGCCCGAAGCTAAGTGAAGAGGAGTGATTACAGCTTTTGCATTTCATCACCCCAAAGGAGATTTGGGAAGCTCTTTCTGATATAGGCAATGACAAGGCACCTTGACCGGATGGTTATTCGGCTGCCTTCTTCAAGAATAGATGGAGAGATGTGGGCCATGATGTTGTAAGAAGTGTCCAAGAGTTCTTCTCATCGAGTTCTTTTGAAGCGGTGAATCATACCATCATTACCCTACTACCAAAGACTGATCATGATCCTAAGGTAAATGATTTCAGGCCCATCGGATTGACTAATGTGGTTTATAAAATCATCACAAAGATTCTAGCTAACAGAATGGCATTGATCCTTCCTTCTCTCATTGACAAATCCCAAGGGGCTTTTGTGAAAGGAAGAAACATGATGGACAACGTATATGTGGCACAAGAGCTTGTGAGAGGATTTAATAGAGCAGTCTCACCAAGATGTATGCTTATGGTGGACCTTCAAAAGCATTTGATCTCTTGAGTTTCTCGAATTGGTACTAATAAGTCTAAAATTTCCGCAGATCTATAAGTTGGATCATGGAATGTGTTAGCTCAACCTCCTTCTCCTCTCTATCAACGGTGAGCTACATGGATACTTCAAAGGTAAGCGCCTTAGACAAGGTGATCCTATGTCCCCTACTCTTTTTATCTTATGCATGGAATACCTCTCAAGGCTGCTTAAAATGAAGGCTGAGGCAAGAGCTTTCTCATATTTTCCAAAGTGCAAGAATTTGGGCATTACTCATCTTGCTTTTGCGGATGACCTCATGCTCTTTTCCAAAGGAGATATATCTTGATTGGGATTCTTATGAATTGTATGGAAGAGTTGGAGGCTGCCTGCAGGCTAACTCTTAACCGTCCCAAATCCTCTGTCTACTTAGCGGGAATGCATATTACTGTTCGTGAATTGATATTGTCCAGAGTGGGATTCGCCATTGGTAGCTTTCCGGTACGATACTTGGGGATCCCTTTGTCCCCAATTTCAGTCTCGGTGGACCAATTTGCTCCATTCACTAGTGCAATTTCGAATTACATTCAGAAATGGGGACATCACACTCTTTCTTATGCGGGCAAGCTGGAACTTATCAAGTCGGTTGTCCAAGGGGTTGAGCTTTTGGTTCCGGGCACTTCCTATCCCGGCCACTATTATCAACAAGGTACGGTCTGCTTGTATTCAGTTCTTATGGGGAGGGAAACCACCAATAGTCGCTTGGGATATCATTTGCTTGCCTCAAACTTAAGGTGGCTTGGGTCTAATGAACATCAAGGAATGGAATCATGCCTTGCTATCCAGGACTATTTGGCAAACTCACATGGATGCTGATTCTCTATGGGTCCAATGGATCAATAGCCACTATTTGAGAGGTAATACAATTTGGGACTATGAGGTACGTCCTAGGGACTCCCCCTTACTCAAAAAGATTTGTGGAATTCGCGACAAATTTGTTTCTATCTTTGGTAGCCATGGTAATGCTATTGAGGGCTTTACAAAGTGTTGTACCAACGGTAAATTTGATTCAAGCCTAGTGTATGATATCTTGCGCACTCCGCAAGTTAAAAAGCCTTGGATGTCACAAATTTGGAAAGACTTCATTCCTCCCAAATTCTCTTTCACTGTGTGGCTAAATTGCAGAAAGCGGCTAGCTACAAAGGATACTCTTTCATATCTCAACTTGGAGGATAAGTCTTGCGGGTTCTGCAAGCAAGCTAATGAAACAAGGGAACACCTCTTCTTTACTTGCCCCTACACACACATGATTTGGAAGCACATAAAAGATTGGTTGGGCATTAGAAGAGCGATGACAACTGTTGAAAGCTCTTAAGTGGATTAAGAAAGATCACCGCGGACAAGCATTCGAGCCAAAGCTATTTTGCTTACTTTTTGCATAGTGGTCTTTGAGATTTGGAGGGCAAGAAACACATTGCTCTTTGAAGGCACAAGCTTTCCGGCAGAAGAGGTCATTGCAAGAATCAAAACAACATCTTATAGAGTTCTCTATGACTTTATCCCCTCTTGTAATGGCACCATTTGAGTGACCACCCCTCCCCTCCCTCACTTCTTGTTTACTTTACGTTGAGGCTTGAGATACCTCAACGACTGATTGTAGCCACTTTTCTTTTCGTTATTAGTAATAATATTTGCATTTACCTAAAATGTCAACAATTCCGGGTTTCAACCCCAAAATACTACATACTTTCATTCCTTCAAAACAAAGACCTCTTTCTACGTAAAAGCCACACGATACTAACACCCGTAGTATCGAACACATTCAGGTTTAAATCAAGCACTTTAAACACTTTTTAGCACAACGTCAAGTATACCAATCTAAATCCAATAATGAATCCATTTCTTTATTTTCCATAAAGTCGTTATAACTAACTTCCCATAAAGCTATTATAACACTTTATGTTTTAAAACAATACAAGACAAAACCATGCCTTTCTTTTAAAACAAAACACTTCAAATTCTTAAGTCTCTTTTCTTTTAGAAATCGAGTTCCTTACCTTGGGATTTTTAAGAAGATCAAAACTTGATTACAATAATTCTTATTAGAGCAGCCATGATCTAGGAAATGTAATACAATTTTGTCTTATCTTAGCTTCTATGCAGATGGAGGTTTCTATTGGTTTTAATATGATTAATTGTCATTACTTCTTTCCTTTATCAACGCTGCATTGGCTTGTTCGATCCTTATTCCCATTTCCGAAATTTATGTAACATTATTCTTTTAAAAACCAAGTACTCATTTCTCACGAATGAGGTTTCACACCTTTCAACACCATTTAGGTCAATTACAAGTCACGTCTCTTATCTTTTGAAATCGACAACCCATTCTTTTAGCTACATAAAGTGGTTATAACAAACTTCCCATAAAGCCGTTATAACACTTTATGTTTTAAACCAACCAATTACAACTACAAGCCCTTTGTGAGACCAAGAGGGCTTATTCTTTAACCACCGAGCACCCATTACTAACGAATAAGATTTTCCTACTTTTTCAAACAATCAAGACTTTTACACTTCATATCAAGTCAAGGCAAAACAAAGGAAACCAAATTCCTTTAACATGCGTGCATCTACTGCACTATATATTTCACAAATAATCATGCTGAAGAGGATAGGAAGAATCACATACCTCGACGATTTACGATAATTAGCAAAAGGCTCCACAAGACTATACCCTTCAAGTAGGATACGCTACTCGTAGTACTTCAATCTAATAAGGTCATAAAACGTCTATCAAACTCTAGCTTCGAACGAGAATAAACTAAGTGCAAAGTCCTAAATTCTACGGCAATTTGGACAGAACTTCCTTTGTTTGACTAACTTTGCCACCTTTTTCAAGGTCGAATTTCAATAACCAACGCCACATTTAAGGCACACAATTCAGCTAACCACAAAGGGGATTACACGCCTTAACAGGACGCGTAAAATTCCGCCCCACAATGATACAAAATAAACCAATAATTGCCATGCCATTCTTGGCCAACAATATAACCAATACTAACCCCTTTCAACTCTTTTCCAATCCAAGTTCTTAGGTCTAACATGATATCTAGCCCTAGACATCTTCAACAACTACAATCCCCCTTTACAACATGCGACGACCAAATTAGTAACCAAATTGAAGTTATCATCTTAAGGCTAACATGCCCATTTCAGTTTTCAGCAAGACAACAAGATCCAAATCTATTCAAATATAACAGCCTCAGGCTCAATTCGAACTACTAAAATATAACAGCCTCAGGCTCATTTCTAAACTACTAAAATATAACAGCATTAAAACTTATTTCCAAGAGAAGGGGAAAACTTTTACCTTAAGGAATAGCCCACAAAAGCCCCCTTCCTCCACTTCTTTACCGTCAAAATCGTCCACCAGCGCTTCCCACAAGTTTACCCACACTTTTCCTTCTGTCGCGCCCAACAATTTCTCCTAAGGCAAGGTTTTCAAAATCTAGAGAAAAGGGAGAGGGTTTTCTTGGGAGGGTTTGAGAAGAAATGGCCAAGTCTTCCAAGACTTGGCCCTAAAATAGGCCCTTAATCAGGTCAAAAGGATGGGAGGGACACTTGTCACCCTCCCATAGGCTTTTAACAAAATATCCCCTGATTTTCGTCTTTTCCCGCAGAAAAATCCCGCCTCGGCGCCGCGGCGCTTCCACTTCCGAAAAAGTTCCAGCATTCCGGCGCCGCGGCCCTGCATTCCGGCGCCGCGGCGCTGCAACCCCTGCGGACTCCCAGTACAACCGGCGCCATGCTCAGATTCCGGCCGGCACTGCACTTCAACCGAAATCGCCGCTGGCACGATCACACTAAACTTGTAACTTCCATAACTATTGACTCTGATGTCCTATCGACGAACGGTTTGTTGCTTGGGAACTAGATTTAACGGACTACACACTAGGCTCTTTAAACACCTCGAAATTCTTAACAACTGGGGTACAACACTCCAAGGTAGACTCAAAATCCGTCCAACACATGTTTGTCAACTTATCTTTCAACTTTCAAATCTTATAATTCTTGGTATGTTCTTATCTTATCTTCTTGAATTTACTGGTGTAACATTCTCCCTTAGAAACATTCATTCCGAATGTTCCTTCTAAGTCTCCAAAACGCAGAGCCAGTATAGTTTCACCACTGCACTAACAAAAGAATCGGTTATGCCACTCATGGACTTATCACTGAAAATACTCCCGCATACTATGTACTCCAAGGATCACTGTAAAATCTTTTACTCTAGCCTACCTTACCTCTAAGGTCTCGATTGTTATAAATTCTAAGGTTCAAAATTTTCTCATCCCTGACTTACCATTTTCACTAATCAGCTTCTAAATCACATTTATAACACAAAGTTATCCAACATAACACTTAACACATCACCATAACATCAATGCATACTAGTCTCTAGGTTAAGAATATACCAGAACTATTACTTCACTTCCACTTTTGTCGTTCTACTCATGTTCCTTCTCGCACGCGCAAAAGGAGGAGATGAATCAGCCACTGATCCCGAAGGCTGAGTCTCTACATCCTCGCTACCTCTGGTTGGACAATTTCTCGCAAAATGGCCCTGCCGGCCGCATGCAAAACAAACTCCCATTCCAGCACGACACTCCCCATCATGGAGCCTACCACAATGGCCACAACGAGGTAGGTGGTCCCATCGACTAACGCCCCCGCTTCCCAAAACTCGAAACCTTGGAGCCCTGACCTGCTCCGGAATCTCCCGAACGTCCTGAAGACTGTGGCGGAGCACTCCGTACTGGCGGAGGTGCATAACTAGTCTGCCTGGCCGCCGCCTCAAAGGTCACGAGAGGACCTGCTGTCACGGCCTCTTCTGGCGATCTTGGTTAATCCGTGCGACCTCTACGCTCACACCTGCATAAGCTCAGATGCGGGCAATTGTCACGAACCGGGCGTGGATCGTGCCTTACCCGCACCTCGTGATACAACATCAGAGAAAATCAGCGGAAATAAAAACATAAACATGAAACAAGAGACATGATAAATAAACAGCAACCAAAATTGCCTTACTCAGATATATATATAAAACCCAACAGCTTATCCTTTACAAACTCGCCACAACAAGATTACTGCACTCTAAGAAGTGACAACAACTATGACGGACAGTGGCCCCGCCATACCCCGAATGTACAAGAACCTCTGCACTGTGGTAACATACCAAAAGATAAGCCTCAAGAAACGGGGCTTCCCAATACGTTGAATTGTGATCCTATGGTGAGGATCCACAACCGATGTACTCTACTCGCGGCATGAACGCACGGCGAGGTCAAGCACAACAGTACCAAGTATGTGAAATCAAAATATCAGAATGAAATCATAATCTCATATAAAACAGAGACATGTATGATAACCAAACTACACCATAACATAAAAGCCATGTCAAGTCGTGGACTCACGCTCAAAGTCATCCTCATGCGCCGTGGAACTCCTTCCTCACCGCCAGCGATCTAGGTACAAACCATGTGATACGTATAACATGTCTCGCCCATCTCATGGACCCGATAGAAACGTGTGGAATACATTCTGCTCATCTCATGAACTTCGGTAGTCGGATGGAATACATTTCGGCCCATCCACGGACGCGTAGTCGAGTGAAATACATTCCTGCTCATCCATGAACGCGTAGTCGAGTGAAATACATTCCCGCTTCATCCATGAACGCGTAGTCGAGTGAAATACATTCCTGGCTCATCCCATGAACGCTAGTCGGTGAAATACATTCCTGCTCATCCACGAACGGTAGTCGAGTAAAATACAGTACTTGCACAACAAGGCTATCACACGCAAACATAGGCAAGTTACACACAACTTAAGGTACTATCATTTTATGCCAAAATCCCGGTTCGACCTAAAGTATTACATACATTAACTCTTTTAAAAGATACGCTTCTTTCACAAAAGTCACACAATGTTCGTAGTATAAAATAGAGTGACTATCTTTTAAGTAAACCAAAACACTTCCCTTGTAAAATCAAGTAACACATTATTTTCCAAACGCTCAAGTTTGCCTAATTTCAAATGCTCGCGTTTCTCATTTTGAAAGGTTTAAGAGTTCATAGTTTTAATCACTTAAGAATATAATTCTCCTTTAAAACAAATTTGAGAAACATATGCCTTATGTGTGAGTAGGTTGTTCTTGTCTATTACAATCTTATAAAAGCGACCATGATCTAGAAATGTAATATCATTTTGTCTCATCTTAGCTTCTATGCAGATGGAGGTTTCTACTGGTTTTAATAACAATTAGTCAATACATTTCCTTTATTAACGCCGCAATGGTTTGTTCGATACTTAATCTCATTTCCAAATCAAGAAACATTATTCTTTAAAACCAACTACTCATTATTCGCGAATGAGGTTTTTACAACATTTTAACAAAATTCATAACAAGTCAAACTAAGTCAAGTCTCTTATCTTTCAAGATCAAGTCTCTTAACTTTCAAAATCAAGTCGTATAAGTCAAGTCTCTTATCTTTCAAGATCAAGTCTCTTAACTTTCTACAATCAATAAACCATTCTTTTACCTACATAAAGTCGTTATAACTAACTTCCCATAAAACTATTATAACACCCTATGTTTTAAACCAACCAAATCACTTAGCACATGTACGCCTACCGTACTACATAGTTCACAACAATCATGCTAGAAAAGATAGGAAGAGGTTCACATACCTCGCGACGATTATCGATTTAATAGCAAAACGCTCCAAGTACTTCAACCCGTCGGCCACTCCTTAAGCCAAGTAGATCACGCCACACGTAGTACTCCACTCCTAAACGGCCATAGTACTTTTATCAAACCTTTCTCACCATCAAGACTTATACCAATAAAAAGCCCTCTAATTCTACGGAAAATTCGCAAAGACTTCCGCTTTTACTCACTTTTCCATCTTTTCCAAGGCCCAATAACCGTAATATATATACTATATATATATATAAGGCGTAATAATTAAACAACAGAAAGAAGGTGATAACACGCCCAAACGGTAACCCGTTTAACTAACACCCCAACATAATAAAAAAAAGTAAAAGAAGGCGATTACGCGCCAACCGTAACGCGTTTACTATCACGCCTTCAGAATAATACAATAATTAAAAAGGGATCACACGCCCAAACTAACGCGATTGAACAATCTTCCCTTAAGAAATGTCTGCCCAAAGTAAATACTGTCCAAAGTAAATACTGTCCAAAGTAAATACAGTCCAAAGTAAATACAGTCCTTAAGTTGGGGTCCTTGGCCAACTTTGTCCATTTTACTTATCCAATTACTTCATTAGTCATCCAACTTATATTCCATCTTAATATAAGTTATAGTTACTTTGTTAATTACTTCTTCACAAGTAAGATACGTTTTTACCATTTTAATGGCAAACGGCCAATCCTTTCTTTTAACAAGTTAACAAGATCCAACTCTTCCAAACTTTACTCCATATATTATATACTCCATAATATACTTATAATATATGTATAATGACCAATTCACAAAGAGGTTAAGGTTTACTACCTCAAATAGCCCAAAATTATCCAAGAACAATGTCGCTCCAAGCAAGTCTTAGCTCCAAATCTTTACGCCCAATCTGCTACAAGCAACCCATAGAAGCTCCTAACCAACTTCTCTTCAAGAACTAACTCCAAAAAGTGAAGAACACTTAGGGTTTCCAACTAGTAAGTTTCGCCAAGGCATGAACAATAGGTTGTGGTGTGAAATCTTTTCCAACTCTTGTACACAATCTTCCTAACACCTTAGGAAGAACACTTGAGAGTTTAAGAATTGTTGGACAAATTTAGGTCAAGAAATGGGCTCAAAACGAGAGCAAGGTCAAGGGAGAAGGGAGGGAATTTCTTGTCTCAAATGGTTAAGTGTGGAAGTTTTCATCAACTAAGTGCATATATAGACAACCAAGGGCTAGGATGAAGGCAAGTGTGTGGTTGAGATTGGGGACAAGTGTGTGTGGGTCCCACAAGCCACTTGTCCATACAAAATATCTAGCAAGACTTGGCCACTTGTCCACACAAAATATCTAGCAAGACAAGTGCCACTTGTCTTGCCACTTGTTAGCAAATTTCGTCCACGAGGCCACCTGGGGTGACACGTGTCGCCTCCTATTCGTCCAAAATATTTCATCTTCCAAAATATCCATAAAGGCCAAAATCTCAAAACAAAGTGGCCCTACAAAATCAGAAATTCTCCCGTGGCCCCACGTGACCAATTCCTAAATAAAATTCCATAATTCTCTAATATTCCACGAAGTCCAAATACCAAACTGGGAATCCAATTCCTATTAACTAACCTTTTTCTTCACAAAAAGCGAAACTTTTCCGTCGAAAAATCACATCTTTCTTTCTTTCCAAAATTTCGCCGATTCTCGCACATACATCCTCACCTATATACCCCGAACTACTGGGTATAACATTCTTCCTCTTAGAAACATTCGTTCCCGAATGTTCATTCTAAGTCTCCAAACGCATTTGTGGTCAGATAGTCTTCACTACTATACTTACAAACCGATCACGCCACCAATGGCGAGAATATAACATGTGCGCAAAACTCAAATCCAAGCCAACGAGGAATCATTTCTAATCTCACAACTCCCACTAGCTTCAATTTACTCTAAGGCCATTCCGCCTTCACGATATACTCGCACGATGGTTACCTAAACTGGGTCTAGCACCTCGTGACTACCACCGGTGACCACCTCGAACCGACCCCACCTCAATTGGCCGGGTTGACCCGCAAATGGCCCTCAACCCGACCCCTAAACGCGCCAACTCTTGTTCCCGATCCGGAACAATCTTACTAATTCACGTCATGAAAGCTACCACTTCCATCTCACACTACCCATGTAATTATCCCACAATATTTCCCCGCATACCAAGTACATCGACAAAGACCAACCGTAAAATCACCCACTCAAGACGGCCTCGCCTCTAAGGTCTCCACGTATAAAACTCTAAGGTTCATATTTTCCATGCCCCCACACTTATCCTTCCAACTAACCATGTTTTCTAACTTACAAATAACACAACGCTATCCGTGCATAGCACACAATAATAAGATCATCATATCGCGCAAACAAAACTCTAGAGGGTTAAGGATATACCTGTATCTACCGCTTCACTATAATCATAGGCACGCCTGCAGGCTATAGTCAGAAGGCAATGAACCTACCATCGATCCAGAGGTCGCACGCCGCTGCATTCTCCTATAAGCACATTCTCGCCACATGGCCCTCGACGCCGCAGTGAAACAAGCACCATGAAAGACGACATTCCCGACGACGCCGCCATCGTGCACACCGAGGGGACATGAATCCGCCGCTAGAACTCACGATATCCGTGGAACTAAGCCACGAGCCCCGATCAGCCCCGAATACCGAACGCCCCAAGATCGCGGAGGACCACTGCATCGGGCGAAGGTGCATAACTAGCTCGCCCTGAGGTGGTCCGCCTCGCAAGTTACCAAAGGACCTGCTGCTCGCCTTCTTCTCGCTGATCCCGGCCATTCCGCCGACCTCCGTGCCTCACATCCAAGCGCATGAGCTGCACGCGGCAATGTCCATGCCCGGCCAAGAGCTACACCAACAAGCTCGCCAAGTAATCATCGAGCCCGGTGACGTAGCGGTGCACTCGCCCTCCATATCGGTCACTAAGGCGGGGACATACCGAGCCAACGAGTCAAACTCCACGTTGTACTCCCTAACCGCACGCCGGCCCGCTTTAACGCCAAAAATTTGTCACCCGAGCCCTCCTCATCTGCGAGGCAAGAAATGCAAGAAATGCCTCGAGAACTCGCCCAACCGGCTGGGAGCGCATGTTCCTCGACAGCTTCCCATGAATCAAACCACGATCGCAGATCACGCAAATGATGCGAACCCAATACCACCGATCGCTCCGAGACTCGATCACTCTACGATCCACAGAGTTGTTTGATAAACTCACGAGGTCATCTCGCCTTGATCCATGTAACATCAAGGGCTACAACTCGTAAAGTCCCGTAGTCTCAAATCGCTCGCTCGGGGTGAACTACGGTGCTACTGATCGAATCGCCAGATCCAGCTCTCTCATATTCGCCACGACCGCCGAGAATCGCCATCTCTTGTATCTCATCTCGCTTCCAGTGTGGGACCGAGGCTCAGTATCAGAGTCTCGGCAGCCATCGCTGCGCTCTAAACTCGCTGGCCCGGGCGGCGCCGCAAAACTCGCTGTTTAAGCACTATCTCGGTAACGATCGGGCCTTCGCCTGCAGAACCCTCCGTGCTCTACTCACGCTCCTCGCTTTGCCTTCTGGGCCCCGATTGCTGGCGTGGAGGCATAATCGCACATAAGAATACGCCGAGGAGTCCAACTGACAACACTTTCTAAGGCACGATCTCGTAATGAGAAGAATGGAAACTAATCCTAAATGTCTCGCAGCCTCACGATTATAGATGTGGTGCACAACACACCGATAATCAAGACTCTACTAGATACTTGCTCAGACACTTTCCGAGGACTAATCGCTCGATACCACTTTTGTCACGACCAACCGGCCCGTGGATCGTGCCTTACCTCGGCACCCTCGTGATACAACATCGAGAAAATCAGCGGAAATAAAAACATAAACATGAAACAAGAGACATGATAAATAAACAAAGCCAACCAAAAGCTTGCTCAGATATATACATAAAAACCCGAACAGTTATCCTTTTACAAACTCGCCACAACAAGATTACATGCACTTCTAAGAAGTGATAACAACTATGACGGACAGGGCCCCGCCATACCCGAATGTACAAGAACCTACAGACTGTGGTAACATACCAAAAGATAAGCCTCCAAGAAACGGGCTTCCTAATACGCCGAATCGTGATCCATGAGTGAGGATCCACAACCGATGTACTTACCGCAGATGAACGCAGCCTCAAGGAGGTCGCATAACAGTACAGTATGTGAAATGAAAATATCAGAAATGAAATCATAATCTATATAAAACAGAGACATGTATGATAACCAAACTACACCATAACATAAAAGCCATGTCAAGTCGTGGACTCACGCCTCAAAGTCATCCTCATGCCCGTGGAACTCCTTCCTCACCGCCAGCCTAGGTACAAACCATGTGATACGATAACATGCCTCGCCCATCTCATGGACCCAGATAGAAACGTGGAATACATTCCTGCTCATCTCGCGAACTCGTAGTCGGATGGAATACATTTCCGTCCCATCCCACGGACGCGTAGTCGAGTGAAATACATTCCTGCTCATCCTACGAACGCGTAGTCGAGTGAAATACATTCCCGCTCATCCCATGAACGCGTAGTCGAGTGAAATACATTCCTGCTCATCCATGAACGCGTAGTCGGGTGAATACATTCCTGCTCATCCCACGAACCTAGTCGAGTAAAATACAAGATTTGCACAACAAGGCTATCACACGCAAACATAGGCAAGTTACACACAACTTAAGGTACTATCATTTTATGCCAAAATCCTGCTCGACCCTAAAGTATTACATACATTAACTCTTTTAAAAGATACGCTTTCTTTCACAAAAGTCACACAATGTTCGTAGTATAAAATAGAGTGACTATCTTTTAAGTAAACCAAAACACTTCCTTGTAAAATCAAGTAACACATTATTTTCCAAACGTTCAAGTTTGCCTAATTTCAAATGCTCGCTTCTCATTTTGAAAGGTTTCGTAGTTCATAGTTTTAATCACTTAAGAATATAATTCTCCTTTAAAACAAATTTGAGAAACATATGCCTTATGTGTAGTAGGTTGTTCTTGTCTATTACAATCTTATAAAAGCAAACATGATCTAGGAAATGTAATATCATTTTGTCTCATCTTAGCTTCTATGCAGATGGAGGTTTCTCTTGGTTTTAATAACAATTAGTCAATACATTTCCTTTATTAACGCTGCAATGGTTTGTTCGATACTTAATCTCATTTCAAATCAAGAAACATTATTCTTTTAAAACCAACTACTCATTATTCGCGAATGAGGTTTTTACAACATTTTAACAAAATTCATAACAAGTCAAACTAAGTCAAGTCTCTTATCTTTCAAGATCAAGTCTCTTAACTTTCAAAATCAAGTCGTATAAGTCAAGTCTCTTATCTTTCAAGATCAAGTCTCTAACTTTCTACAATCAATAAACCATTCTTTTACCTACATAAAGTCGTTATAACTAACTTCCATAAAACTATTATAACACCCTATGTTTTAAACCAACCAAATCACTTAGCACACGTACGCTCACCGCACTACATAGTTCACAACAATCATGCTAGAAAAGATAGGAAGAGGTTCACATACCTCGCGACGATTATCGATTTAATAGCAAAACGCTCCAAGTACTTCAACCCGCCGGCTACTCCTTAAGCCAAGTAGATCACGCCACACGTAGTACTCCACTCCTAAAACGGTCATAGTACTTTTATCAAACCTTTCTCACCATCAAGACTTATACCAATAAAAAGCCCTCTAATTCTACGGAAAATTCAAAAGACTTCCCTGCTTTTACTCACTTTTCCATCTTTTCCAAGGTCTGAATAACCGTAATATATATACTATATATATATAAGGCGTAATAATTAAACAACATAAAGAAGGGATTACACGCCCAAACGGTAACGCGTTTACTATCACGCCCATAATAACAATAAGTAAAAGAAGGGGATTACGCTACCAACCGTAACGCGTTTACTATCACGCCAGAATAATACAATAATTAAAAAGGATCACACGCCCAAACAACGCGATTGAACAATCTTCCCTCAAGAAATGTAAATACCCAAAGTAACATCGCCCAAAGTAAATACACCCAAAGTAAATCGTCCAAAGTAAATACAAAGTAAATACTGATCCTTAAGTTGGGGTCCTTGGCCAACTTTGTCCATTTTACTTATCCAATTACTATTAGTCATCCAACTTATATTCCATCTTAATATAAGTTATAGTTACTTTGTTAATTACTTCTTCACAAGTAAGATACGTTTTTACCATTTTAATGGCAAACGGCCAATCCTTTCTTTTAACAAGTTAACAAGATCCAACTCTTCCAAACTTTACTCCATATATTATATACTCCATAATATACTTATAATATATGTATAATGACCAATTCACAAAGAGGTTAAGGTTTACTACCTCAAATAGCCCAAAATTATCCAAGAACAATGTCGCTCCAAGCAAGTCTTAGCTCCAAATCTTTACGTTCCAATCCGCTACAAGCAACCCATAGAAGCTCCTAACCAACTTCTCTTCAAGAACCAACTCCAAAAAGTGAAGAACACTTAGGGTTTCCAACTAGTAAGTTTCGGCCAAGGCATGAACAATAGGTTGTGGTGTGAAATATTTTACAACTCTTGTTAAACAATCTTCCTTACACCTTATTGAAGAACACTTGAGAGTTTAAGAATTGTTGGACAAATTTAGGTCAAGAAATGGGCTCAAAAACGAGAGCAAGGTCAAGGGAGAAGGAGGGAATTTCTTGTCTCAAATGGTTAAGTGTGGAAGTTTTCATCAACTGGGGTGCATATATGTGACAACCAAGGGCTAGGATGAAGGCAAGTGTGTGGTTGAGATTGGGGACAAGTGTGTGTGGGTCCCACAAGCCACTTGTCCATACAAAATATCTAGCAAGACTTGGCCACTTGTCCACACATAAAATATCTAGCAAGACAAGGCCACTTTTCGCCACTTGTTAGCAAATTTCGTCCATGAGGCCACCTAGGGGTGACACGTGTCGCCTCCTATTCGTCCAAAATATTTCATCTTCCAAAATATCCATAAAGGCCAAAATCTCAAAACAAAGTGGGCCCACAAAACCAGTAAATTCCTCCTGGCCCCACGTGACCAATTCCGGAAATAAAATTCCATAATTCTCTAATATTCCACGAAGTCCAAATACCAAACTGGGAATCCAATTCCTATTAACGAACCTTTTCTTCACAAAACAGAAACTTTTCCGTCGAAAAATCACATCTTTCTTTCTTTCCAAAATTTCACGTATTCTCGCACATACATCCTCACCTATATACCACGGAACTACGGGTATAATAAAGAATATCCATGCCCTGAAGAGCTACTCCTGCAACTCTGCTAAGTAGTCATCGAGTCCTCGTGATATAACGGTGCACTCTATCCTCCATATCGCCACTGAGCGGGACATACCGAGCCAATGAGTCAAATCGTACATTGTACTCAATCAGGCGCCTCTTTGTCTCAAAGATCAAAAATCTGCACCGTGTCCTCATCTCGTGGAGGCAAGAAATGGCCAAGGAAAGCCTCCGAGAACTCGCCCCAACCACCGGAGGTGCATGCTCCCGGATAGCTCGCGAATCAAACCACGATCGCAGATCACGCGGCGATGCGAACCTAAGACCACCGACTCGGCCTCACGAAGCCTTGATCACTCTCATGATCCAGAATCGCTTGATGAACTCCTGCGATCATCCTCGTGCCTCGACCCGTAGAACTCGTGGCCGCAACTCGAAAATCCGTAGTCTCAAACTATCTCGACTCGGGTGAACTATGGGTGCTCTGCACGGAATCGCCAGATCCAGTCTATCTCGTGCTCGCCACGATCACGCCAATAATCGCCATCTCCTTGTAACCCATCTCTGCTCCGGTGCCGAGGAATCGAGGTCAAAGCCGTGGTCTCGTGAGACCGCCGCCGCTTTCGCAGCCTCCTTCACGCTTTGCCCTTCGGGCTCTGGTTGCCTTCGCGTTGAGGCATCATCGAATACAAAGAATACGCCGAGGAGTCCAACTTATAACACGCTCTAAGGCACGATCTCAGAGTGAGAAGAAGGAAACCAATCCTAAATATCCTATAGCCTCCGATTATAGATGTGGTGCACAACACACCGATAATCTAGACTCATCGATACGGTGCGTAGACACTTTCCGAGGATAACTCGCTCGATACCACTTTTGTTATGACCGAACTCGCCCGTGATCGTGTCTTACCGCACCCTAGCGATACAACATCGAGAAAATCAACGGAAATAAAAACTAAAACATGAGACAAGACATAAAGTATGAAACAAAGCAACCTAAGCAGTTACTTTTGAACATAAATGAAAACTTGAACAGCTACATCCCTTACAAACTCGCCACAATGCAAACTCTGCACTCTAAGAATTTTGAAACCATAATGACGGACAGGGCCCGCCATGCCCTGAATATACAAAAGTCTACTACTTGAGGAAACCGTATCACAGTGACAAGCTTCCGAGATATGGAGCTTTCCGAGAACCGAACAATGATCCTAAGAGTGTGGATCGCCAGCTATGTACCTCAACTCGCAGCATGAACGCAGCCCCGAATGAGAATTCAAGACAACAGTACCAAGTATGTGAAATCAAAATATCAGAAATGAAATCATAATAGTCTATATAAAAACAAGAGACATGTATGATAACCAAACTACGATTCACAATATATATTAGCAAACATGTCAAGATAGGACTCATGCCCGTGAAATCATCACTCAAATACAACCCGAATTTAACTCGCACAATGGCCGCGTGCCCCGACATCTCACCTCGGATAAGCATGGCCCTCGAACCGCCCTAGTGGGCCCATACCGTGGACCATCCAACGTGTCGGTATGCCCAAAGGAGATAACAAGATAACAATCCTCGGGAAGCATACCCGTGGGCCTCCCAACGTGTCAAGATGTCCAAACAACTAACAAGATAATACTCATCATGGAAGCATACCTGCTGGCTACCCAACGTGTCGGTATGTCCAAACAAATAACAAGAGAATTCTCACCGTGGAAGCATACCCGGGCTACCCAACGTGTCAAGATATCCAATCAAATAACAATAATAACACCCCTGATGGAAGATACACGCTGGCCTCCCAACGCGCAAGATGTCCATCAAGAATCGATATAGTGGAAGCATACCCGCGACCATCCAACGTGTCAAGATGTCCATCAATCAACCAGATAGTCGCCCTCCAACGAGACGCCAGAGTACGTAAATACAACACTGCACAACAAAAGCTATCACAACAAGCATAGGCCGTTCAACGATTTCATTTCATGTCAACAATTCCGGGTTTCAACCCCAAAATACTACATACTTTCATTCCTTCAAAACAAAGACCTCTTTCTACGTAAAAGCCACCCGATACTAACACCCGTAGTATCGAACACATTCAGGTTTAAATCAAGCACTTTAAACACTTTTTAGCACAACGTCAAGTATACCAATCTAAATCCAATAATGAATCCATTTCTTTATTTTCCATAAAGTCGTTATAACTAACTTCCCATAAAGCTATTATAACACTTTATGTTTTAAAACAATACAAGACAAAACCATGTCTTTCTTTTAAAACAAAACACTTCAAATTCTTAAGTCTCTTTTCTTTTAGAAATCGAGTTCCTTACCTTGGGATTTTTAAGAAGATCAAAACTTGATTACAATAATTCTTATTAGAGCAGCCATGATCTAGGAAGTGTAATACAATTTTGTCTTATCTTAGCTTCTATGCAGATGGAGGTTTCTATTGGTTTTAATATGATTAATTGTCATTACTTCTTTCATTTATCAACGCTGCATTGGCTTGTTCGAACCTTATTCCCATTTCGGAAATTTATGTAACATTATTCTTTTAAAAACCAAGTACTCATTTCTCACGAATGAGGTTTCACACCTTTCAACACCATTTAGGTCAATTACAAGTCACGTCTCTTATCTTTTGAAATCGACAACCCATTCTTTTAGCTACATAAAGTGGTTATAACAAACTTCCCATAAAGCCGTTATAACACTTTATGTTTTAAACCAACCAATTACAACTACAAGCCCTTTGTGAGACCAAGAGGGCTTATTCTTTAACCACCGAGCACCCATTACTAACGAATAAGATTTTCCTACTTTTTCAAACAATCAAGACCTTTACACTTCATATCAAGTCAAGGCAAAACAAGGGAAACCAAATTCCTTTAACATGCGTGCATCTACTGCACTATATATTTCACAAATAATCATGCTGAAGAGGATAGGAAGAATCACATACCTCGCGACGATTGCCGATAATTAGCAAAAGGCTCCACAGTACTATACCCTCCAAGTAGGATACGCTACTCGTAGTACTTCAATCCTAATAAGGTCATAAAACGTCTATCAAACTCCGCCAACGAGAATAAACTAAGTGCAAAGTCCCTAAATTCTACGGCAATTTGGACAGAACTTCCTTTGTTTCTACTAACTTTGCCACCTTTTTCAAGGTCGAATTTCAATAACCAACGCCACATTTAAGGCACACAATTCAGCTAACCACAAAGGGGATTACACGCCTTAACAGGACGCGTAAAATTCCGCCCCACAATGATACAAAATAAACCAATAATTTCCATGCCATTCTTGGCCAACAATATAACCAATACTAACCCCTTTCAACTCTTTTCCAATCCAAGTTCTTAGGTCTAACATGATATCTAGCCCTAGACATCTTCAACAACTACAATCCCCCTTTACAACATGCGACGACCAAATTAGTAACCAAATTGAAGTTATCATCTTAAGGCTAACATGCCCATTTCAGTTTTCAGCAAGACAACAAGATCCAAATCTATTCAAATATAACAGCCTCAGGCTCAATTCGAACTACTAAAATATAACAGCCTCAGGCTCATTTCTAAACTACTAAAATATAACAGCATTAAAACTTATTTCCAAGAGAAGGGGAAAACTTTTACCTTAAGGAATAGCCCACAAAAGCCCCCTTCCTCCACTTCTTTATCACAAAATCGCCCACCGCTTCCCCCAAGTTTACCCACACTTGTCCGTCTTGCCGCCGCTCCAACAATTTCTCCTAAGGCAAGGTTTTCTTCAAAATCTAGAGAGAAAAGGGAGAGGGTTTTCTTGAGAGGGTTTGAGAAGAAATGGCCAAGTCTTCCAAGACTTGGCCCTAAAATAGGCCCTTAATCAGGTCAAAAGGATGGGAGGGACACTTGTCACCCTCCCATAGGCTTTTAACAAAATATCGCCTGATTTTCGTCTTTTCCGCGAAAAGAAAATCCGCCGCGCCCACTCCGAAAAAGTTCCAAAGATTCGTCGCGGCCACGCATTCCGGCATCAGCGCTGCAACCCCGCGGACTCAAGACAACCGCACTACGGCCTGCATTCGGCACCGCGCCGCACTTCAACCAAAACTACGCTGTCGATCACAAGCACCTAACTTGTAACTTCCATAACTTTTGACTCCGATGTCCTATCGTGAACGGTTTGTTGCGTTGGGAACTAGATTTAACGGACTACACACTAGGATCTTTAAACACCTCGAAATTCTTAACAACTGGGGTACAACACTCCAAGGTAGACTCAAAATCCGTCCAACACATGTTTGTCAACTTATCTTTCAACTTTCAAATCTTATAATTCTTGGTATGTTCTTATCTTATCTTCTTAAATTTATGGGGTGTAACAGTTAAGCTGCCCCCCGATGCGAGGGATGCCTCATGCAGGTCCAGGGGACCTATGCGGAGCTACGAGAGTTCCAGGTTAGTGTGCGGGGGAATACCACGCGTCATGTGGCTACGCGACTACGAGTCCAGGACGATGCCGAGGAGTAGCTACCCTCGATGCGGGGAATACCTCATGCGGGCCTAGGTGGCCTATGCGGACTACGGGAGTCCAGGATTAGGCATGCATAATGATACTATGGGCGATTGGCCTTGCTTCGATCATTCGCAGCCTAGAAAAGACCTGTTACAGTTTACCTATTATTGCTCTTGTTTGTGATGTGGCACTATGTGCGGTTACATTGGTTGTTTCGTACATATTTGTAAAAATTGGTTTTAAAATGATATGATTTCATTTAAAGTACTTTACAGTTTCACATACTTGGTACCAGATCGACCCTTCGGGCCGCTCACGCTGCAGGTGAAAGCAGTGCTAGATCCGCATCCTTAGGATCTTTGCTTTGGTGTCGTGAGCTCCATCTTCTCCAAGGCTCGACTTTTGGTATGGTTCTCCTGTGTTGTAGATATATGTACATTCAGTGGTATGGCGGCCCCGTCCCGCCATAGTTGTTCACTTTCTTAAAGGTGCAGAGTCCTATTATGCTAGGATGTAATCGCTGACTTGGTTTATATATATATGCTAAAGGCGACTTTTCTCAGATAAAGCGTGTCTCATTTTACATTTGTTTCATGTCTTGTTTTATATTCCGACATTACTCGATGTATGACTACTGGGTGCCCGTAAGGCATCCCACGCCCGGATCGTCGTGACAAAAGTGGTATCGTGAGCGATTAATCCTCGGAAAGTGTCTACAGACCGTATCTAGTAGTCTTGATTATCGGTGTGTTGTGCACCACACCAATAATCCGAGGCTATAGGATATTTAGGATTGGTTTCCATTCTTCTCACTCGAGATCGCGGCCTTAGAGTTGTCTTATAGGTCGGAGCCTCTAACGTATTCCTTTCTCAGACGCTTATGCCTCCACGCAAGGCAACCCGCCCGTATGGCAAGGCAGCCGAGGAGTCGCTAGTAGGACACAGAGGCCACGAGGCCTGTGCCCGGGCCTATACCCGAGGCGATACTGCATAAATGAGTTCCACGACGCCGCCAAATTTCAGCAGGTTTAGAGCCGAGCAGCGGTCGATGAGACCACAAGACTGCGCCTCGATCCCACACCGGAGCAGAGAGATGGGTTACAGAGATGGCCCAGCTTGCAGCCGTGATTGTGGCCGACACGGAGATAGTCCGGATGCAGCAGTTCCAGCTCAAAGATGCACCGTGGTTCACCCGAGGTCTGGATAGTTTGAGGCTACGGATTTTTGAGTTGTAGCCCGCCAGAGTTCTACGGTCGAGGCTCGAGGATGATCCGCAGGAGTTCATCCGTCTGGGCCATGAGGATCATGCGAGTGATCAAGGCTTCGAGACCGAGTCCGTGATCTTGGTTCGCGATCGGCTGCGTGATACCGCAATGATCGGTTTGATTCGTGGAGCTATCCCGGGAGAGCACGCGCTCCACTATTTGGGATGAGTTCTGAGGCTTTTTCACTCACTTCTTGCCTCCGCAGATGAGGAGGGCACGGCCGACAAATTTTTGACGCCGAGACAGTAGAGGCTTACGCCAGTGAGTACAACGTGAGTTCGACTCGTTGGCTCGATATGTCCCTTCGCTGGTAGCAGATATGAGGACAGGTGCACCGCCACGTCACCGGCTAGATGATTATATGGCGTAGTCTTGCGCAGTGTAGCTCTTCACCGGCATGGACATTGCCGCACGCAGCTCATGCACTTGGATGCGGCGAGCGTAGAGGCCGACGGTTGTGCAGCCAGAAAAAGCGCCAGACGGCAGGTCTTTTGGTAGCTCGGGGTGGATGGCCTCAAAGAGCTAGATTTGCACCACACCCGGCTCGAGCACTCCTACACCGCCTTCGAGGCGCACTGAGGCCCCGTGACCGGACGCCCAGGTAGCAGAGTGCTAACCGACGGACCACCTCAGCCGCCGCCGATGTAGATCCCATTATGGGAATTGTGGTATCGCTACGGAGTTTGTTTAACTTGGCGCCAGCAGGTCACTTTGCGAGGAACCGTCCACCGGCGGCGCAGATGGTAGGGTCACCTACGTGGTCTGCACGGTCTTCATCTCCTAGATTACTTGCCCCGAGGTGGTACTCATGGGCCAGGTCGCGGCAGGTCGTGGGCGCTGGTCCTCAGCTTCTAGCGTCCTCGAATCGCATATATGCCTTGTCCAATGGCAGACCCGTGAGGCGTCGCGGATGTCGTCCACAGTACCTTATCGGTTTCTTGTTGGACGTATGCCTTGATAGATCCGGTTCTACTCGCCCTATATATCCCCTTATTGCTAGTAGGATAGGGATAGAGCCCGAGTCCATAGACCCTTTCGAGGTAGCTACGCCATGGTGATTCGGTGGTAGCTCGGCGGGTATAGAGCTTGCCGGTGTCTTTATGCGTAGTCACCCTAGCCGACTTGATAGAGTCGATATGACCGATTTGATGTGATCGTGGTATGGATTGGTTAGCTTGCTACGCCAATGTAGACCGCAGGAGAGAGTGGTACGGTTCCAGCTTTCTGAGTCGGTTATTGAGTGGAGGAACACCGTGGTCGCCGGCGGGTAGGTTTATTTCCTACCTCAAGGCTAGGAAGATGGTGCAGGCGGGTATATCTACCATCTCATTCGTGTTTGATATCGAGGTCGGTACCAGATTTTGATCGGCCAAGAGTCGAGAGTTCCCGGATGTGTTTCGCATGACCTCGTATCCTCCCGAGAGGAGATAGAGTTTTGTATCGATGTGCAGACACTCGGCCTATTTCCATTCCGCCATACGTAATGGCACATGCCAAGTTGAGAGTCAAGGACCACCGAGAGATTTCTTTGGAGAAGCGGCTTCATCGACCTAGTGTTTCTCCCGGGAGCGGTATTGTTCGTGAAGAAGAAGGACGGACGCGCACGTGTGTTGATTACGGTGAACAAGGTGACTATTAAGAACAGATACCCTTCCTGTGATTAATTATTTGTTCGACCACCGCAGGAGCGAGATGTTTTCCAAGATTGATCGCGACGGCTATCATCAAAGCGAGTTAGAGAGGCGATGTCCCTAGGATCGCATTCGACCGTGACGGCACTATGAGTTCGTGGTCATGTCTTTCGGTTTGACCAATGCTCCACGGTGTTTATGGATTTGATGAACCGAGTGTTCAAGCCATTTTTGATACGTTTGTGATAGTATTCATTGATGACATCTTGGTTTATTCTCGCCAGAGCGAGCATCGCGAGCATTTGGCGATCGCGGCCGAGAGTTCTCCAGGACCAGCAGTTGTACGCCAAGTTTTCCAAATGTGAGTTTTGGTTGGCTTCAGTGGCATTTCTTGGGCATATTGCAGGGGCTGATGGTATTCGGGTGGATATGACCAAGATCGAGGCAGTCAGGAGTTGGCCTAGACCTACTACTCCGACAGAGGTGCAGCTTCGGGCCTTACGAGTTACTATCTGAGGTTCGTGGAGAAGTTTGTTTCTATTCGGCACCTTGACCAAGCCGACTCGTAAGGAGCTAAGTTTCAGTGGAATGATGCTTGTGAGCAGGGTTTCCGCCATCGAAGGAGAGGTTGACGATCGCCCAGCTTACTCTTCCGAGGGTCTAGACGCCATGGCGTGTATTGTGACGCGTCGTGCATCGGGCTTGGATGTGTGTTGACGCAGCGAGTCAAGGTTATAGCATACGCATCCCGGCTTAAGAAGCATGAGAGGAACTACCCCACCCATGATTTGGAGTCGCGGTAATTCACGCCAAGATCCGGAGGCACTATTTGTATGGGTTCATGTGGATATTTATACACCACAAGAGCCTTCGATATCTTCATCCGTAGGAGTGAACTTGCGGCAGACGGTGGTTAGAGTTACTCAAGGATTATGATGTCGATATCTTGTACCACCCGGAAGGCCAATGTCAGGCGGATGCTCTAGTCGTAGGTCGACGGAGTCTATCGGATGCGGCAGAGAGGGCACGGTCCGCGAGTTGCATCGCCTAGCGAGCCTGGAGTCCGATTGATTGATTACGATAGTAGTGGGTTCGAGTTCGAGAGGTTGCCGAGTCTTCCATCGTCGGCGAGGTGAAGAGGCAACGGTTGAGGATCCGCTTGACGTATCGTGATACCGCTCTTCGTGAGGAAGCGGTCTCGAGGTAGCACCACGGGTGCTAAGGTTTGAGGGCGTGTGTGTTCCAGATATTGCAGACTTCGCAGCAGTTCTAGGAGAAGCACACAACGACGTTACTCTATCCATCCGGGTCGACTAAGATGTACCACGACCTCGATCCGTGTATCGTGGGACGGCACAAGAGACGTTGCGAGAGTTTGTTGCTCAGGCCCGTGTTGTCGCAGTAAAGGTAGAGCACCGCAGGCCCGTGGATTATTGCGCATTTATAGAGATCCCGACCGGAAGTGGAGGTGATCAACATGGACTTTATCACGTGGTTACCTCGCACTCCGAGGAAACATGATTCTATCCGGGTTATCGTCGACAGTCGACAAAATCAGCCCACTTTCTTCCCGTCAGACGACTTTTTCTACCGAGGATTATGCCGCACTTTACATCCGAGAGATCGTGAGATCGCACGGGGTCCCTATTTCTATCATATCCGACCGAGGAGCCCGGGCTTACGGCTAACTTCCGGATGTCTTTCCGGCGGATTAGGACGCAGTGAGCCTCGATCGCATTCCATCCTCGCACAGACGGACAGCAGAGCGCACTATCCGCACTTCGAGGATATGTCGCGAGCCCGTGTTATTGACTTCGTGGTAGTTGGGAGGATCATTTGCCTCTAGTTGAGTTCATGATAATAATAGCTACCACTCCAAAGATTCGACGGCGCCTTATGAGGCCTTGTATGAGAGGAAGTGCAGATCGCCTGGTTTGATGTGGGCGAGTGCGATTAGGGACCGCACTGTTCAAGAAAGTGGATAAGGTAAAGCTTATCCAGAGCTTATCGACACTCGTAGTCGGCATCGTCATACGCAGATCATCGCCGTCAGATCCGAGTTTGAGGTTGGTGATTGGGTTTTCTCAAGGTGTCACCCATGGCGGTGTGATGAGATTTGGGAGGAAAGGGAAGCTCACCAAGGTACATTGGGCCTTATCGATTGTCCGCAGGTAGGCAAGGTTGCCATGAGTTGATCTCGCCGTCCGATCCGGAGGCGCATCCGGTTTTTCATGTTTCTATGTTGAGATGTATCGGATCCATCTAGTACACCCGATCGACGATGTCCAGTGACCGAGGGGTTATCATATGAGGAGATTCCTATCGCGATACTCGACCGCCGACAGAGGTTGCGACGAAGGATGTGGCTTCCGTCAAGGTCTTATGGCGGAACGAGAACAGGGAGGAGATGACGCGGGAAGCAGAGGAGGACATGAGGCAGAGGTATCCTCACTTATTCCCCACACCTCCAGGTAACTCACTTTCCTACTTGTAAATTTTCTTTGGCATATGTACTTAAGTGTTGTATTGCAGGCCATGTGGCATTTGTAAACCGTTAGAGGAACTTTATCTTTATCTCATTATAGAAGGAACATTCGGGACGAATGTTTCTAAGCGAAGTGTCACGACTCGATCCCGCCCGTGGATCGTGCATTACCCTGCACCCTAGTGATACAACATCGAGAAAATCGGAAATAAAACTTAAACATGAAACAATAGATATGATAATAAAACAAAGCAACCAAACGGTTACCTTCTTGTATAAATAACTAAAAACTTGAAGTTACATCCTTACAAACCCCGCCCACAACAGCATTTCATGCACTTCTAAGAGTTTTTATACAACATGACGGGATAGGGCCCCGCCATACCCCTGAATGTACAAGTACCTACAGTGACAGGGGACTATACCAAAAGATAAGCCTCCGGAGAAACGGAGCTTCCCAATACGCTGAACTGTGATCCTATGAGCGAGGATCAACGACTGGTGTACCTCTACCGCGGCATGAACGCAGCCCCCCGAAGGAGGTCAGTACAACAGGTACCAAGTATGTGAAACTGAAAATACTGTAAATGAAATCATAGTAGTCTATATAAAGCAGGAGACATGTATGATAACCAAACTACAGTCCATAATAAATAAGCAGTCACGTAAGTCAGGGACTCACGCCCTCAAAGTCATCACTCAAATATAACTATGGGTCTCACGCCCTCAACATCAATCATGCCATGGAATATCTTCTCACCGCCGCCTATGATATAATAACACCAAGGAGTACACATAAACACCGTGTCCCACCCGAGTCATAAAACCGTAAGCGGCAAGTACGGCTAACTACCGTATACCAAAGCCGCGATCATCAATCGACGGCAAGTACGAAAGCCAACTACCGATACCATAGTCGCACTAACAATACTATACAACCAAACCACGGTCGACACGGGCAAGCACGAAAGCCAACTACCAGATACCAAAGTCGTGTCACATAGCTGATCGGGGCAAGTACGAGGGCTAACTACCGATACTGGTCAGATTACGAGACTTTGCCACGGTTCGAGCACGGCAAGTACGAAAGCCAACTACCGATACCAAAGACGTGTCACGAGCTGACCGGCAAGTAGGGCTAACTACTGGATACCAAGGTCGATCACGAGACTTCTCCACTAAACCGAACGCAAGCACGGGCTAACTACCGATACCAAAGCCGAATCACCACGACTTCGGGCAAGTACGAGAGCCAACTACCGATACCAAAGCCGAATCAAGAAAACCTCATGAGAGCTAGTCCATGGAATAATAATCACAATGTTGCACTGCGGAATCCTCCGCCACCGTCGACGCTCCAAGTAAGATCATAACAAATCAGCCTACCCATCGAGACGCGGTGGTATAGAAATACAATACTAGCACGACAAGGCTATCACATGCAAACATAGGCAAGTTACACACAACTCAAGGTACTTTCATTTTATGCCAAAGTCCGTGTTTTAACCCCAAAGTACTACGACGTTAAATTCTTTTTAAAAGATCCATTTCTTTTACAAAGGTCACCCGATGCCCGTATTATCAAAAATAGAGTGACTAACATTTTAAGTAAACCAAAACAACTTCCATACTTTCCTTTTTAAACCAAATTAAGACAATACTATGCCTTCTTTTTAGACCAAAACACTTCTCCTTTTAAAGTCAAGTTACCATTTTAAAACTAATGATAAAACCATTCTTTTGTTTTCATAAAGTCGTTATAACTAACTTCCCATAAAGCTGTTATAACACTTTATGTTTTAAACCAATTTAAGACAAAACCATGTCTTTCTTTTAAACCAAAGAGTTCCTTAATATTTCACATCAAGTCATTTATAAGTCAAGTCTCTTATCTTTTAAAAACCACAAACCATTTCTTTACCTACATAAAGTTGTTATAGCAAACTTCCCATAAAGCCGTTATAACACTTTATGTTTTAAACCAACCAAATTCATTTAGCACATGTACGTCTACCGTACTACATAGTTCACAACAATCATGCTAGAAAATCTAGGAAGAGGTTCACATACCTCGCGACGATTATCGACAATTAGCAAACGCTCCACAGATTTAACCTTGCTCGCCTTTTCCACCCTTCAAGTAGAATACGCTACTCATAGTACTTCAACCTAAAAAGACCACAAAACGTCTATCAACCTCTAGATCTCTTCGTAGAATAATTCTAGATACAAGATTCCTTATTCTACGGAAAATTCGCAAGACTCTCCCGCAACCACATAAATCTCCTCTCTAACGAGGCCTGCTACCAAACCAACAATCCCAGTGGGTTACACGCCTAACCTGACGTGTACAATTCTACTCCACAATAATACTACAAATCCATCAGAATACAAATTCCTATGTAAATACAGCTTCAATTCTTTATAATCATCCTTCCAATATATCTTATACTCAATTCTAAACTACTACAACATGTAATCTCCAATTACTGATAGGGACATAGGTAATTACCTCGATAAGCCCAAAATTATCCAAGATATAAGTCGATCCCGAGCAATGTTTAGCTCCAATTCCTTACGCTCCAACCCGCTCCAAGCAACCCTTAGAAGTTTCTAAACAACTTCTCTTAACACTTCATCTAAGCTATGAAGATTTTTCAGTGGCTTCATTTTGCGACTATGGGATAAAGTAGTATTTCCTGCTCTTATGTTGGGATTTTTGGAATACCACCAGGATTTAGGCTAAAGTATTTGGAATAACAACAATACTTGAAGAATTCTACTCAAGGTGGGGTGTTTGGACGATAACTCACTAAGGAGGGAGGGAATTTTTGCCTTGAAACTTTCTAATGTGGATGAAATAAAGTCTTGCACACGCGGTATTTATAGGAAATCAATGGCCAAGATCTAGGCAAGTGGATGGTGAGGATGGGTACATGTGTGTGGTAGTTGGCCAACCATTTGGCTACCACAAATGGGACAAGTGGCCACCACAAAACGGGCCACTTGTCCACCAAAAACGCCACTTGTCCTTCTCCAATTCGCCAACATGGCCACACGGGGTGACACGTGTCTCCCTACTCGTCCCAAAATATTTCATCTTCCAAAATATCCGTAATGCCAAAATCCAAAATAAAGCTGGGCCCTACAAAATCAGAATTTTCCCGTGGCCCTACGTGACCAATTTCGAAATAAAATTTCATAATTCTCAAATATTCCAAAAGTCCAAATACCAAACTGGGAATCCAATTCCTTTAACGAACATTTTTCCTTCACAAAATCCGAAACTTTTCCGTAAAAATCACATCTTTCTTCCTTTCCACTTTTATCGTATTCTCGCACGCACGCCCTCGTATACATACCCCGAACTACGGGGTGTAACATTCTTCCCCCCTTAGAAACATTCGTCCTGAATGTTCCTTCTAAGCCTCTAATCATACAAGCGCCGGTATAGTCTTCACTACTATACTTACAAAACCAATTATGCCACACATGGCCATAATATAACATACGCAAAACTCAATCCAAGCCAACGAGGAATCACCCTAACGTATAACAACACAAAACTTCCACCCATGGTCCAAAGGATACTTTCTTCACATCTATACTTATAAAAAGGACACTTCACATCTTCGCCTCTTTTCTTACTTTTGCACTTCTCCTCGCACACTCAGAACTCTTCCTCATATACTTACCACATTTCGCTATTGCTTCGATTCCAAAATCTCGGGTTACTATCTCTAACTTGGTCATCATTAATCGGGAACACTGGAAGGATATCCGATTACTCTTCCAAACATAGCAACATGGAATATCGGACGTCGCTTCCTAAGTCGGACGACAAGCTAACTTATAGCAACCCGCCTATTCTACTATTATCCAAAATGCCCAAAGTACCTGCTAAGTTTCCCTTCTTTCCAAATTTCATCACACCTTCCGGTGGTACTTCAAGAAGACCCACCACAACCTCAACTCCAAGTGTCGACGCCGATCGTCCGCACGACTTCGCTGACTCGAGTCGCTAATAACTTCTTCTCGATAAGCTTCACCTTATCCACATCCTCGAAACAAGTAGGGACCAAACTATCCGAACCTTGCCGACATCGAACCAATCGATCAAGAACCTACACTTCCGCCATACAAGGCTTCATAAGGCACCATCCGAATCGAAATGGTAGCTAGTATAATACTCACTCAACAAGAGGCAAATAATCCTCACCTACCCTCAAATCAAAACACCGCCCGTAACCTATCCTCAAATGTCCGGATAAAATGTGTTGTTCGTCCGCCGCCCGAGGTGAATGCAATCGAGACTCACTGAGTTCCTAACCCCGCCGGTAAAACCTCCCAAAAGAAATAGCCATAACCGGGCTCCACCGTCGCCATAATAAAAGTAGGAACCCCTGCACTTTACAACCTTCCCGATATACAACATCTCGCATAACCTCCGCCGAGTAAATACCCGACTAAAAGACAAGATGGGCTGACCCCATCGGCCCTACTACATCGGTCGAACGCATCCACAAACTCGCATGGTTATCTAAACTGGGCCTAACACCCTCGTGACTTATCATCTAATGACCACCTCAACCGACCCCACCACATTCCGGCCGCGGGTTGACTCGCGAAATGGCCTCAACCCGACCCACTTCAGACTAAACTCGCTCCCGATCCGAACAATCTTACTGGCCACGTCATGAAAGCTACTACTTCCATCTCACACTACCCATGGATTTATCACAACTTACACCATGCTAACCGAACATAGCACTCACACGTATCTACCATAACAACATAAACAAGTCTCTAAGGTCAAGATCTCCATGTAACTATCGCCTCACTTTCCTTTGCCGCTCTAATCAAATCTTGCTCATGGGCGCATAACTACGTATGTGATGAACCACCATCGATCCCGGCGTCGAGTCGTAACATCCGCGCCACCTGCTCGACAATTTCTCAAATGGCCCGCCGGCCGCAAGCCTAACAAGCTATCTAAGTAGTACGACACTCCCATAAGAACCCCTACCACAACGACCATACCGAGCGGGTGGCCTCCTCTGCTAACACCCTTCCTCTCCGATCCACCGAATCCGAATCGACTGGTAGGCTAAGTCATCCCACCGTATCCCTCCTACTAGACATTCTCTCCTCACATGTCCGCCACTAACGCTGGGACATAACGAGCTAATAAGTCAAACTCTATATCAGTATTCTCGAACCGTCCCGCCTGCTCGCTCAACCTCATAAATCTATCTCGCCTGAGCTCTCCTCATCCGCGAGGGCAAGTGTGTAAGAAATGCCTCGAGGTCTTGATCACTTTCATGATCCACAGAATCGCCGAATAAACTCGATGATCTTCCGGCTTCTAGATCCATAGAACTCGGGTGGATCGCAACTCAAGAAGTCCCAAATCTCAACTATCGGATCTAGGGTGAACCATCGTATCGCCGAACCTCCGACTCTCGTCGCCCTCATTCCTAGCCACAAGCCTAGCTAGTAATCGGGCCATTTCTTGTAACTCATATCCTCGCCCCGGTCGTGAAACCGAGGCTCGTGTATCGTGGCCTCGTGAGAAACCGCCGATCTAAACTCTGTTGGGCTAGCGATCGTAAAACTCGTCTCAAGTACTATCTCGTAATGGCCGCCTCGTGCCTCAGAACCCTCTCGTGTTCTACTCGTAGCTCCTCGCCGCTTTGCCTCCCGGGCTCGTTGCCTTTCGTAGATGCATAACTAGTGAAAAGAATACGTCAGAGGGAGTCCAACTTATAACACAGCTCTAAGGCACAATCTCAGAGTGAGAAGAATGGAAACCAATCCTAAATATCCTGTAGCCTCCTGATTATAGATGTGGTGCACAACACACCGATAATCAAGACTCTACTAGACACGGTCTGTAGACACTTTCCGAGGATTAACTGCTCTGATACCACTTTTGTCACAACCCGATCCGGCCTGGATCGTGCCTTATCCTGCACCCTAGTGATACAACATCAGAGAAAATCAGCGGAAATAAAAACGTAAACATGAAACAAGAGATATGATAATAAAACAGGTCAACCAAACGGTTACCTTCTTGTATAAATAACTAAAAACTTGAACAGTTACATCCTTACAAACCCCGCCACAACAAGATTTACATGCACTTCTAAGAGTTTTTATACAACATGACGACAGTGGCCCCGCCATACCCCGAATGTACAAGTACTCTGCAGTGACAGGGACTATACCAAAAGATAAGCCTCGGAGAAACGAGCTTCCAATACGTTGAACCGTGATCCATGAGCGAGGATCAACGATCGTGTACCTCTACCGCTGCGATGAACGCAGCCTCCGGCGAGGTCGAGACAACAGTACCAAGTATGTGAAACTGAAAATACTGTAAATGAAATCATAGTAGTCTATATAAAGCAGGAGACATGTATGATAACCAAACTACAGTCCATAGTAAATAAGCAGTCACGTAAGTCAGGGACTCACGCCCTCAAAGTCATCACTCAAATATAACTATGGGTCTCACGCCCTCAACATCAATCATGCCCGTGGAATACCTTCCTCACTGCCGGCAGTCTATGATATAATAACACCAAAGAGTACACATAAACACCAGGTCCCACCTGAGTCATAAAACCGTACGGGGCAAGTACGAAGGCTAACTACCAGATACCAAAGCCGCATCATCAACTGACCGGGGCAAGTACGAAAGCCAACTACCAGATACCAAAGTCGTACTAATACTATACAACCAAACCACGGTCGAAGGCAAGTACGAGGCTAACTACCGATACCAAGGTCAGATCACGAGACTTCGCCACGAAGCTGATACGGGGCAAGTACGAAAGCCAACTACCAGATACCAAAGTTGTGTCACGAGTCGACCGGCAAGTACGAGGCTAACTACTGATACCAAGGTCAGATCACGAGACTTCGCCACTAAACCGAGCGGGCAAGTACGAAGGCTAACTACCAGATACCAAAGCCGAATCAGCCACGACTTCGGGGCAAGTACGAGAGCCAACTACCAGATACCAAAGCCGAATCAGTAAAACCTCATGGAGAGCTAGTCCATGGAATAATAATCACAATGTGTCGCACTGCGGAATCCTCCACACCGTAGACGTCCCAGTAAGATCATAACAAATCAGCCAACCCTCCATTGAGAGACGCGGTGGTATAGAAATACAATACTAGCACGACAAGGCTATCACACGCAAACATAGGCAAGTTACACACAACTCAAGGTACTTTCATTTTATGCCAAAGTCCAGGTTTTAACCCCAAAGTACTACGTACGTTAAATTCTTTTTAAAAGATCCATTTCTTTTACAAAGGTCACCCGATGCCCGTATTATCAAAAATAGAGTGACTAACATTTTAAGTAAACCAAAACAACTTCCATACTTTCCTTTTTAAACCAAATTAAGACAATACTATGCCTTCTTTTTAGACCAAAACACTTCTCCTTTTAAAGTCAAGTTACCATTTTAAAACTAATGATAAAACCATTCTTTTGTTTTCATAAAGACGTTATAACTAACTTTCCATAAAGCTGTTATAACACTTTATGTTTTAAACCAATTTAAGACAAAACCATGTCTTTCTTTTAAACCAAAATCTCTTCAATTCCTCAAGTCTCTTTTCTTTTAGAAATCAAGTTCCTTAATATTTCACATCAAGTCATTTATAAGTCAAGTCTCTTATCTTTTAAAAACCACAAACCATTTCTTTACCTACATAAAGTTGTTATAGCAAACTTCCCATAAAGCCGTTATAACACTTTATGTTTTAAACCAACCAAATTCATTTAGCACACGACGCCTACCGCACTACATAGTTCACAACAATCATGCTAGAAAAGATAGAAGAGGTTCACATACCTCGCGACGATTATCGATAATTAGCAAAACGCCCACGCATTTAACCTTGCTCGCCTTTTCCACCCTTCAAGTAGAATACGCTACTCGTAGTACTTCAACCTAAAAGGCCACAAAACGCCTATCAACCTCTAGATCTCTTCGTAGAATAATTCTAGATACAAGATTCCTTATTCTACGAAAATTCGGCAAAGACCTCCCCGCAACCACATAAATATCCTCTCTAACGAGGCCTCGCTACTAAACCAACAATCCCAGTGGGTTACACGCCTAACCTGACGTGTACAATTCTACTCCACAATAATACTACAAATCTCATCAGAATACAAATTCTATGTAAATACATTCAATTCTTTATAATCATCCTTCCAATATATCTTATACTCAATTCTAAACTACTACAACATGTAATCTTCAATTACAATAGGGGGACATAGGTAATTACCTCGATAAGCCCAAAATTATCCAAGATATAAGTCGATCCTGAGCAATGTTTAGCTCCAATTCCTTACGCTCCATCCCGCTCCAAGAAACCCTTAGAAGTTTCTAAACAACTTCTCTTAACACTTCTTCTAAGCTATGAAGATTTTTCTCTGTCTTCATTTTGAGACTAGGGAATAATGTAGGATTTTCTGCTCTTATGTTGGGATTTTTGGAATACCACCAGGATTTAGGCTAAAGTATTTGGAATAACAACAATACTTGAAGAATTCTACTCGAGGGGGTGTTTGGACGAGAACTCACTAAGGAGGGAGGGAATTTTTGCCTTGGAAACTTTCTAATGTGGATGAAATAAAGTCTTGCACACGCGGGTATTTATAGGAAATCAATGGCCAAGATCTAGGCAAGTGGATGGTGAGGATGGGGTACGTGTGTGGGTAGTTGGCCAACCATTTGGCTACCACAAATGGGACAAGTGGCCACCACAAAACGGGCCACTTGTCCACCAAAAACGCGCCACTTGTCCTTCTCCACCCGCCAACATGGCCACACGGTGACACGTGTCGCCCCTACTCGCCCAAAATATTTCATCTTCCAAAATATCCGTAATGCCAAAATCCGATAATAAAGTGGCCCTACAAAACCGTAGAATTTTCCCGTGGCCCCACGTGACCAATTTCGAAATAAAATTTCATAATTCTCAAATATTCCAAAAGTCCAAATACCAAATCTGGGAATCCAATTCCCTTTAACGAACATTTTTCCTTCACAAAATCCGGAAACTTTTCCGCGAAAAATCACATCTTTCTTCCTTTCCAATTTTATCGTCAGATTTCAGACGCGTATCTTCAGATACATACTCGGAACTACGGGTGTAACAAGGGGAGAATGTTATACCGTATTTTCCAGAGTATGTGATGACGTACGTACAAAAGTTTAAGCCTTAGTTAGGCATAAGTGAAGAAAATTGTGAACAACTAGCGAAAAGAATAGTTTTCATACGAAAAGTTTTCAGAACCTTGCGAAGGAAAATTACGACATGACATTTATAATTTTACGGATTTTTTCGAGAGATAAAATATTTTGGACCAACGAGAGGCGACGTGTCACCTCAAGTTGGAAATGGGGACGATTTCTGCACGTTTTTTCAAGGAAAATGAATTAAACATTTGGTCAATGTTTGCTAGATATTTTTGGAGTATATGTATAAGTTACACATGTGCAACTCTACACCATCCACGTGCCCTAGACTTGCCTTAATCTTGGCTGTTGGTAGTCCTATAAATACCACGTGCCCGCATTAGTGCAAGAATTCTTCATCCACAATTCATTTTCCAAGTCTCAAAATCCTTCCCCTCTCTTAGTAGTTTTTCGTCCAAGTCCCCCCTCCTCTAGAGAGCTCTAGCCGAAACACCCCCCCTTTTTTTGTAGAGAAATCTCTCCAAAGTATTGTTACTATTCCCAAATACCTTAGCCAATCCCTTGTGGTATTTCCAAAGTTACCTCTATACTTAGAGCCCGAAAAATACTATCTTATATCCATTAGTCACTAAACGAAACCCTAGGAGAAACTTCATAGTTGGTTGAAGTAGTAAGAAGAAGTTGTGTAGAAACTTCTAAGGATTTCTTGGAGCGGATTGGAGCATACAGATTAGGAGCTAAACCTTGCTCAGGATCGACTTATATCTTGGATAATTTTGGGCTTATCGAGGTAAATAATCCTATCCTTCTATTGAAATTGGAGATTACATACTGTAGTAGTATAGAAATAAGTATAAGATACATAGAAGGATATTGAAGAATAGAATTGAACTGAAATCACATCAGAAGAATATAAAGAAGAATTGAATCAGATTTACATAGGATCAGATTTATGAGACTTGAGTAGCTTGACGGGTAGGGAAATGCTGCCCAATTTTCCGTAGAATAGAGAACCCTCTGCTTAGAACTTTCTACAGAGTAGTCTAGACGTTGATAGACGTATTTGACTATTATAGTTGATACTCTGCGCGCGACATATTCGACTTGGCAGGTGGATTTCGCCAAGGAGGTATGTGATTCTTCCTATCCTCTTGAGCATGATATTTTAAAATATATATATAGTACTATAGACGACGTGTTAATCGAACATGGTTTTACTTGACGTCTTTTGACTTGAGTCTAAATGATAAAGAATCTTGAAGTATTTCAAACGAATTATGAATCATTTTTGAAAGAAGAGTAATACTTGGTTTTTAAACGAAAAGCTTAAGAGTTATACTAGCTTTATGGGAAGTTAGGTATAACGACTTAAGAAAGATAAAAGGAACGGTTTATGTTATACCCCGTATTTCCGGAGTATGTACGTGAGGGCGTACGTACGAAAGTTTGGCCTTAAAAGTTTAAGCCTTGGACGTTTTTATTTGTGCACAACTCACTAAAAGAATCGTTTTCCACGAAACGCTTTTGTAGGAAAATTCCGGCTATGTCATTTAGTATTTTTGCGGATTTTTCCGAGAGACGAAACATTTTGGACCAACGGGAGGGCGACACTTGTCACCCTCCAATTGATGGACTTGAAATCGTCCATTGGACGAATTGGACATAGAGTTGCACGTTTTTTGTGCCTTTGCACAAGTCAAGGAGTTGGTAGGATATTTTGTGTGCAAGTTGGCTAAGGACACTTGCCCAAATCTTGACCTTACACTTGCCTTGCACTTGGCATAATCTTGGCCCTTGGTTGGCCATGGCTTGACCTATAAATACCCCCTTAGATGAAGAGTTCTTCATCCACAAAATTACTTTCAAGTCTTGAAAAATCCTTCCCTCTCCCTTTTTGTGCATTTGGTCCAAAGCATACTCCCCTTGAGTGAAGTTGGCGAGGCCTCCCCTAGCCTAGCCGAAATCTACCCTCCCTTGGTAGAAAAGTTGCCTTCTAGTATTGTTATAATGCCCAAAATACCCTAGCCCAAATCCCTTAGTACTTAGTAGAAGTTGTGAAGAACTTCTAAAGGTTCTTGGAGCTATCGGAGCGTATAAATTAGGAGCTAAACCTTGCTCAGGAGTGACGTTTGTACTCGGATAATTTTGGGCTTATAGAGTTAAATAATCATACCCTTCTTATATAAGTAGAAAATACATCCGTAGAAGTATAAGGATAAGTATTAAATACTTAGAAGAATATTCAGAATATAATTGAATCAAGTATCACAGTAGGGGTATAAAAGAAGAATAATTAAATCAGATTTACATAGGACTGCTTTTCACAAGAGACTTATATAGCTCACCGGTAGGAAGTGCTTCCCGACTTTCCGTAGAATTGAGAACCTCCGCTTAGAGCTTTATACAAGATGCCTAGACGTTGATAGACGATTTGATCATTATAGTCGATTCTCCGCGCGACATATTCGACTTGGCGGAGGTTTTCGTAGAAGGTATGTGATTCTTCCTAAGCATGATATTTTAACATATATATATAGTACGGTAGACGCATACGTGTTAATCGAATAATAACTACGGCAATGTCTTTTGACTTAAGCACGAATAATAACTACGACAATGTCTTTTGACTTAAGCCCGAATAATAAGAATCGATGCATTTCAAAGAACTATCGATCATTTTTAACAGAAGATAAATATTTGGTTTTAAAACAAAAGCTTAAGAGTTATACTAGCTTTATGGGAAGTTAGGTATAACAACTTAAGAAAGATAAAAAGGAACTATTTACTTGTTTGTTTATAAAAGCCTTGTATTGATTTGTTATGTAGTAAGATTGTTTGATAAGTAGACATATTATGACGCTACTGTGTTAGTGTCTTGTAATCTTTGTGCGGGTCATTCTTGCCGTGCTTACGATTGCTAAGCGTTAGTCTGTTGTATCATATTATATCACCTACCCTTGACTTATTATACCGGGGCTTGCCACCCTGATGCGGTCTATACGGCCTATGCGGGTCTGTGAGACTATGCGAGCAGCGGTATGCTCCGTGATTGATCATTCGGGTGTTTAGCCCGACGCGGGATGCCCTATGCGGTCCATGGGACTACGCGGTCTATTGAGACTATGCGCGATGCGGAGTCCAGCGTACGGGGTTAGCTACCCCGATGCGAGAATACCACATGCGGTGCGTGTGCGACTATGCGCGATCGCGGAAGTCCGTGACTAGGCACGCAGAATGATACTATGGGCGATTGGCCTTGCCCGATCGTTCGCGGCCTAGAATAGACACTATGCTTTTCCTATTATCGTTGTTGTTTGTGATATGGCACTATGTGCAATTGAACTGATTATGTTTGTGAAAAGGTTTTAAATACTTTGATTTCATTTAAAGTACTTTATAGTTTCACATACTTGGTACTTGTTGTACTGACCTCCTTCGGGGGGGCTGCGTTCATGCCGCAGGTAAAGGCAAGCAGGTGCTAGATCCGCATCCTTAGGATTTTTTGTGTTGGTGTCAGGAGCTCCATCTTCTCCGGAGGCTCTACTTTTGGGTATGATCTCCCCGTGTAGATAGTTTTGTACTGGTGGTATGGCGGGCCCCGCCCGCCATAGTTGTATATTTCTAGAGGTGCAGAGTCATGTTATGCATTGGGATGTAAATCGCTAAACTATGTTTATATATATACGCCGAAAGGCGACTTTTTCTAACATAAATCTGTGTCTCATTTTACATCTGTTTCATGTCTTTTTTTTATATTCCGCGATTACTGATGTATGACTACTGGGTGCCGGTGAAGGCACGACCACTGCCCCGAACGTCGTGACAAAAGTGGCATCGAGCGATTAATCCTCGGAAAGTGTCTACGCATCGTATCTAGTAGAAGTCTTGATTATCGTGTGTTGCGCACCACACCAATAATCGTGAGGCTATAGAATATTTAGGATTGGTTTCATTCTTCTCATTACGAGATCGTGCTTTAGAGGCGTTATAGGTTGGACCTCTAACGTATTCCTTTCTAATGCTTATGCCTCCACGTAAGGCAACCGGCCCGTAGGGCAAGGCAATGAGGAGTCGCTAGCAGACACCCAGAGTCACGAGGGCTCGTGCCCGGCCTATACCCGAGACGGCGAGTTCCATGACGCCGCCGCCCCAAGAGAGACCGCAGCACTGCCTCCTCCCACACCGGAGCAGCAGGAGATGGGTACAGAGATGGCCCGATTATTTGCTCGGATTGTGGCTGACATGGCGACAGCCGACGCAGCAGCCTGGCCCAAAGAAGACTGTAGGCACCCGAGGCGCATAGCTGAGGCTACGGATTTCCTTAGTTTTAGCCCGCGAGTTTTACTGTCGAGGCCGAGGATGATCCGCAGGAGTTCATCCGTCGATTCAGAGGATCACGCGGTGATCAAGGCTTCAGACCGAGTCGTGATATTCGCTCGTGACGCACTGCGTGATACCGCAAATGATCGGTTTGATCTACGGAGCTTTCGGGAGATCATGCACCTCCAGCAGTATGGGATGAGTTTTCGAGGCTTTTCTCACACACTTCTTGCCTCCGCAGATGAGGGCACGAGCCGATAGATTCTTGTCCGAGGCGAGGACGCACGCTAGGGAGTACAATGTCGAGTTTGATTCATCGCTCGATATGTCCTCGCACCGTAGCAGATATGGAGGACCGGTGCATCGCCACGCCACCGGGCTAGACGACTATATGGCCGAAGTCTTGCGCGGTGTGTCCCTTCACCAGCATGGACATTACCGTATGCAGCTCACGACTGGTCTGGCGAGCGTAGAGACCGCCGGTAGACCGATATCGCAGCGAGAAGAAGGCGCCAAGACGGCGGTTCTTTTGTGGTTCTCGTGGTGGGCGGCATCGAAGTCGATTTGCACCACACCACGCAGAGCGCCCTACATCATTTTCGATACCAGAGCGCCGAAGCGTGTCGGGGCCCAGGACTTGGATTTCGGTAGTAGCGGGTGCTAACTGCTCGAGGTCCGCCGGTGTGCGTTGTGGTAGATTCCATTCGAGCAGACTCGGGAGCTTGCTATACTTGTGGCGGCAGGTCATTTCGCGAGTTTGTCCGACCGGGGCGGCGGTGATAGGCTCACCACGTGGTGCATTGTCGCTTTTTCATCCTCGACAGATTACTCGCCGAGGCAAGGTACTCATAGGCCAACAGGTCGCGGCAGGTCGTGGCGCAGTCGATTCTAGCGGTCCTCAGAACCGCATTTATGCCTTGTCCAGCCGGCAGGATCAGGAGGCCTCACCTGATGTCGTCACATGTACCTTATCAGTTTCTGGGTTTGATGTTTATGCCTTGATAGATCCGGGTTCTACTGGTCCTATATATCTCCCTTATTTCTAGTGGGATAGGATAGAGCACGAGTCCATAGACCCTTTCGAGGTGGCTACGCGATGGGTGATCGGTGGTAGCTCGGCGGGTATATAGGGCTTGTCCAGTGACCATTTGCAGTCGTCAGACCCTAGCCGACTTGATAGAGTTGGACATTACTGATTTCGATGTGATCATGGGTATGGATTGGCTAGCCTCTTGCTACACCAATGTAGATCACGGAGAGAGTAGTTCGTTCCAGCTTCTCGGCGAGCGGTTGTTGAGTGGGAGGAACATCAGACGCTGGCGGGTAGGTTTATTTCTTACCTCAAGGCTAGGAAGATGGTGCGAAGCGGGTATATCTACCATCTTGTTCGTGTTTGATACCGAGGCCGCAGCACCAGATTTTCGAGCGCCCGGTGGTCGAGAGTTCCCAGACGTGTTTCCAGACGACCTCCCGGGTATCCCTCCTGAGAGGGAGATCGAGTTTTGTATAGATGTCTTTGCGGACACTCGCCTATTTCCATTCCGCCATACGAGAATGGCACCGCCGAGTTGAGAGAGTTGAAGGACCAGTGAGAGATTTCTTTGGAGAAGCGGCTTCATTAGGCCTAGTGTTTCACCCTGAGCGCCAGTATTGTTCGCGTGAAGAAGGACGACGCCGCGCATGCGTGTTGATTACAGCATGAATAAGGTGACCATTAAGAACGAATACCCTTCCTGTGATTGATGATTTGTTCGACCGCCAGTGGCGCGAGATGTTTCTCAAGATTGATCTGCGATCGGGCTATCATCAGTGCAGTCGAGAGGTGGATGTCCCTAGATCGCATTCGGACGTTGACGCATTATGAGTTCATGTCATGTCTTTTGGGTTGACCAATGCTCCGGCGGTATTCATGGATTTGATGAACCGAGTGTTCAAACCATTTTTGGACACGTTTGTGATAGTGTTCATTGATGATATCTTGGTTTATTCTCGCTCAGAGGAGGAGCATGCGGTGCATTTGAGGACTGTGCTGACAGTTCTCCTGGACCAGCAGCTATACGCCAAGTTTTCCAAATGTGAGTTTTGGTTAGCTTGGTGGCTTTTCTTGGGCATATTGTTCGGGCTGATGGCATTCGAGTGGATACGCCAAGATCGAAGCGCGAGACTTGGCCTAGACCTACTACTCCGGCAGAGGTTCGCAGCTCGGGCCTCGCAGATATTATCGGCGTTCAGAGAAGTTTGCTTATCTCCGCACCATTGACTAGGCCGACTCGTAGCGGCTAAGTTTCAGGATCGATGCTTGGAGCGTGGTTTCGATTCTTTGAAAGAGAGACCGACGACCGCCCGCTTTTACTCTTCCGAAGGTCGGATGGTTATGTCGTGTATTGTGATCGTCGGCATCGGCCGATGTGTGTTGATGCAGCAGGTAGAGTTATAGTGCACGCATCCCGACACCAAGAAGAACGAGAGGAACTACCCCACCCATGATTTGAGTGGCGGTGATTCACGCTTTGAAGATCCGGAGGCACTATTTGTATGGGTTCACGTGGATATTTATACGGACCACAAGAGCCTCCGATATCTTGACCAAAGGAGCCGAACTTACAGCAGACGGTGGTTAGAGTTGCTTAAGGATTATGACGTCGATATCTGTACCACCCGGGAAGGCCAATGTTGTGGCGTACGCTTAGTCGTAGGTCGATGGGAGCCTATCGAGGTGCACGCAGAGAGGGGCATGGTTCGTGATTTGCATCGATTAGCGAGCCTTGTGTCCGTTTGATTGATTACGATAGCGGTGGGTTAGAGTTCGTGAGGTTGCCGAGTCTTCCATCGCCGAGGTGAAGAGGCAACACCGAGGATCCGGTTTTGATTCGCATCGTGATACGGCTCTTCGTGAGGAAGGGTCCTTGAGGTAGCTTTGATGGGTGCTAAGGTTTGAGGGCAGGTTGTGTGTTCCGATGTTTTGGACTTGGCGGAGTTCTAGGGAAGCACTGCGCGCGTTACTATCCATCCGGTCGACCAAAATGTACCACGACCTTAGATCCGTGTATTGGTGGGATGGCTTGAGGACGTTGCGAGTTCGTAGCTCGCCCGTGTTGTCGCAGTGAAGGTAGAGCACCGCAGGCCCGTGGTTTGTTACGCGATAGAGATCCCGACCGAAGTGGGAGGTGATCAACATGGACTTCATCACGATTGCCTCGCACTCGAGGAGACATGATTCTATATGGGTTATCGTCGACGGTGTGAAATCAGCCCACTTTCTTCCCGTTAGGACGACTTTCTACCGAGGATTATGCGGACTTTACATCCGAGAGATCGCCGATCGCATGGAGTCCCTATTTTGATCATATCGCATGTGAGAGCCCGGGCACGCTAACTTACGGAGGTCCTTCCAGGGGTTTAGGGACGCAGTGAACCCGAGCATCGCATTTCATCCACGCATGACGGACAGCAGAGCGCACTATCCGCACTTCGAGGATATCTCGCGAGCTGTGTTATTGACTTCCAGTGGTGGGAGGATCCTTTGCCTCAGTTGAGTTCGATATAATAATAGCTACCACTCCAAAGATTCGATGGCGCCTTATGAGGCCTTGTATGGGAGGAAGTGACGCCTATAGGCTGGTTCGATGTGGGCGAGTGCGATTAGTGGGACCAGATTTGGTGCAGCCGAGGTGGATAAGGTAAAGCTTATCCGAGAGGTTGCCGATTCGGAGTCGCAGAATCATACGCAGATCATCGTCGTCGGCATCCGAGTTCGAGGTTGATGATTGGGTTTTCCTAGCGTGTCACCCATGGCGGTGTGATGAGATTCGGAGAAAGGAAACTCAGCAAGGTACATTGGGCCCTATCAGTTGTCCGCAGAGTAGGCAAAGTTGCTACGAGTTAGATCTGCCGTCCGTCCGAGGCGGGCATCCGTGTTTCACGTTTCGCCGAGGAGATGTATCGGATCCATCTAGGGTACATCCGATTGACGACGTCCAGTGACCGGGTTATCGTATGAGGAGATTCCCATGGCGATAGTCGATCGTCAAGTTAGGCGTCTGACCGGACGTGGCTTCCGTCAAAGTCTTGTGGCGAACGAGCAGGAGGAGATGGCGTGGGAAGTTGAGGAGGACATGAGGCGAGGTATCTCACTTATTCCCACACCTCCGTAACTTACTTTCGCTTCTTGGTTTAATTTTCACAATTGTTAAGTGTTATATTGTGGCCATGTGCACTTGCAAACCTGTTTAAGCTTTTACCGTTAATCTTGGGAAGGAACATTGGACGAATGTTTCTAAGGAGGGGAGAATGTTATACCCCGTATTTCCGGAGTATGTACGTGAGGGCGTACGTACGAAAGTTTGGCCTTAAAAGTTTAAGCCTTGGACGTTTTTATTTGTGCACAACTCACTAAAAGAATCGTTTTCCGACGAAACGTTTCCACAGCTTTTGTAGGGAAAATTCCGGCTATGTCATTTAGTATTTTTGCGGATTTTTCCGAGAGACGAAACATTTTGGACCAACGGGAGGGCGACACTTGTCACCCTCCAATTGATGGACTTGAAATCGTCCATTGGACGAATTGGACATAGAGTTGCACGTTTTTTGTGCCTTTGCACAAGTCAAGGAGTTGGTAGGATATTTTGTGTGCAAGTTGGCTAAGGACACTTGCCCAAATCTTGACCTTACACTTGCCTTGCACTTGGCATAATATTGGCCCTTGGTTGGCCATGGCGACCTATAAATACCCCCTTAGATGAAGAGTTCTTCATCCACAAAATTACTTTCAAGTCTTGAAAAATCCTTCCTCTCCCTTTGTGAGCATTTCGTCCAAAGCATACTCCTCGAGTGAAGTTGGCCGAGGCCTCCCTAGCCTAGCCGAAATCTACCACTCCCTTGGTAGAAAAGTTGCCTTCTAGTATTGTTATAATGCCCAAAATACCCTAGCCCAAATCCCTTAGTACTTAGTAGAAGTTGTGAAGAACTTCTAAAGGTTCTTGAGCTATCGGAGCGCATAAATTAGAGCTAAACCTTGCTCGGAGCGACGTTTGTACTCGGATAATTTTGGGCTTATAGAGGTAAATAATCTTACCCTTCTTTTATAATTAGAAAATACATCTGTAGAAGTATAAGGATAAGTATTAAATACTTAGAAGAATATTACGAATAGAATTGAATCATATCACAGTAGGCGGTATAAAAGAAGAATAATTAAATCAGATTTACATGTGGACTGTTTTCACATGAGACTTATATAGCTCACGGGTAGTGTCTTGCCCGACTTTCCGTAGAATTGAGAACCCTCGCTAGAGCTTTATACAATCTGATCAGACGTTGATAGGCGTATTTGATATTATATTTGATTCTCGCGCGACATATTCGACTTGCGGGAGGTTTTCGCGGAAGGTATGTGATTCTTCCTAAGCATGATATTTTAACATATATATATAGTGAGACGCATACGTGTTAATCGAATAATAACTACGGCAATGTCTTTTGACTTAAGCACGAATAATAACTACGCAATGTCTTTTGACTTAAGCCTGAATAATAAGAATCCTGATGCATTTCAAAAGAACTACTGAATCATTTTTAACAGAAGATAAATATTTGGGTTTTAAAACAAAAGCTTAAGAGTTATACTAGTTTTATGGGAAGTTAGGTATAACAACTTAAGAAAGATAAAAGGAATCATTTACTTGTTTGTTTATAAAAGCCTTGTATTGATTTGTTAAGTGTAGTAAGATTGTTTGATAAGTAGACATATTATGATGCTACTGTTAGTGTCTTGTAATGCCTGTGTAAGTGGGTCATTCTTGCGGCTTCACGATTGCTAAGCGGTAAGTCTGTTGTCTTGTTATTATATCACCTACCCCTCGACTTATTATACCGGTGGCTTGCCACCCTTGATGCGGTCTATACGGCTATGCGGTCTGTGAGACTATGCGAGCGGTATGCTCGAGATTGATCATTCCGGTGTTTAGCCCGACGCGAGGATGCCCTACGCGGTCCATGGGACTACGCGGTCTATTGAGACTATGCGACCGCGGAGTCGGTAGTACCGGGGTTGGCTACCGATGCGAGAATACCTCATGCGGTCAGGCGCGACGATGCGATCGCGGAAGTCCGTGACTAGGCACGAGAATGATACTATGGGCGATTGCCTTGCTCGATCGTTCGCGCCTAGAATAGACTGCATAGCTTTTCCTATTATTTGTTGTTTGTGATATGGCACTATGTGCAATTGAACCGATTGTATTTGAAAAGGTTTTAAATACTTTGATTTCATTTAAAGTACTTTATAGTTTCACATACTTGGTACTGTTATCGACCTCCTCGGCCGCTCATGCCGCAGTAAAGGCAAGCAGTGCTAGATCCGCATCCTTAGGATCTTTGCGTTGGTGTCAGAGCTCCATCTTCTCCGAGGCTCTACTTTTGGGTATGATCTCCTGTTGTAGATAGTTTTGTACATGGGTTGTTATACCCGTATTTCCAGTATGTACGTGACGACGTAGAAATTTTCGAACTTCTTTAGGCTTGGCGAATTCTTTTTGTGCACAACACGGTAGAGTCGTTTTCGGCGAAACGTTTTCCATTTTTCGTAGGAAAATTCGGCTATGACATTTTTAATTTTTGGATTTTTCCGAGTGGCGAACATTTTGACCAACGAGGGTGATACGTGTCACCTCACATCGAAGTGGGGTGCTTGGGCGATTTGGGCGCCCAAGAGGCGTCGTTGGCCTTGCCGATTGGCTCCTCTTTGGCCTAGTTTTGTGCCATGTTTTGTGGAGTGTTTTGTGGAGTAGGGGTTAGGTGCACTTGGCTTGATCTTGGCCTTACACTTGCCTTGCACTTGGCTAGATCTTGGCCATTGGTTGGCCTTTGGTTTTGCTATAAATACCCCTCTCTTTGAAGACTTCTTCATCCAAAACCTTCCAAGTCTTGAGTCCCTCTCCCTCCTCTTTCGTCCAAGAGCCCCCTCTCCCTTGTGAAGGCCTTGGGCGAAACCTCCCCTTGTGAGCATAAAGCCGAGAACACCCCCTTTTGAGTGTTGTTCTCGTGTAATACCCCTTTGTCAGGTATAGAAATACTCTCCTAGTATTGTTGTTATGTCCAAATACCTTGGCCCAAATACCTTTTAGTATTCCCAAGGTTACACTTATACAAAAGCCAGAAAATACGATTATACTTCCTTTAGCCACAAAAACGAAACCCTAAGGAAATCTTCACCCGTTGTTGAAGTTGTAAGTAGAAGTTGGTTAGAACTTCTAAGGGTTGTTTGAGCGCTCGGAGTAGGAGCTAAGCGTTGCTCAGATCGACTTTATACTTGGATAATTTTGGGCTTATCGAGGTAAACACTATCTTCTTCTATTGTAATTGGAAATTACATGTTAGAATATATAGTTGAAGTATACTATATATAGAACTGAACTTAGTATTGTGGCAATGTCTTTTGACTTAAGCCTGAAGAATAAAGAAAAGAATCGAATCAGATTACATTGGGTGTATTGCGAGACTTGTGTAATATTCTCGAGTAGAATTGTACACGCCCGGTTAGACGTGTAAACCCTCGGTTGGCTTGGTAGCGGCCGGTAGAAGAGATTTACTGTCATGTGAGGTGCCGAATTTTCTGTAGAGAAATGGAACCTTGTGTTTAAGATTTAATAGACGTTTGTGGCCTTTATAGGTGAAAGTACTAAGAGTAGCGTATTCTACTCGAGGAGTGGAAAGGGCTAGCAAGGTTGTAGTACTTGGAGCTTTTTGCTTATTGTCGATAATCGTCGCGAGGTATGTGAACCTCTTCCTATCTCTTCTAGCATGATATGTGAACTATGTAGTACGGTAGACGCATACGTGTTAATCGTGTTTGATTGTTCTTAAAACATAAAGTGTTATAACGCTTTATGGGTAGTTGGTTATAATGACCTTATGTAGGTAAGAAAATACTTTGTGGTTTTAAAAGGTAATCGATGTGAATTATAGCGCTAGTTATAATAAAGAACTTGATGTATTTCAAAAGATTTATAAATCGTTTTGAAGGAGAGTAACACTTGGTTTTAAAGGTTTTAAAAAGAGTTATACTAGCTTTATGGGAGTTAGGTATAATGTCTTAAGAGAGGTAAAGAAAATGGTTTACTGATGTTAGAAGTTAAGAGACTTGATCTTATAAGATAAGAGACTTAACTTATTTGTTTTAATGTGAATGTTTGTGTGAAACCTCATTCGTGAGTAATGAGTACTTGGTTTTATTTAAAGGGATAATGTTTCTTGGTTTGAAATCGAATGTATTGTGCACCATCGCGTTAATAAAGGAAAATGTATTGAATAATGATGTATCGTATTAAAACCAGAAACCTCCATCTGCATAGAAACTAAGATGAGACAAAATGATATTACATTTTCTAGATCATGGTCGTAATAAGAATGTTGTAAACAAGAATAACCTACTCTCACGTGAGACATATATTACTCAATGGTTCTAAAAAGGAATCAAGTGATTAAGTTTGGGAACTATGAAACCATTTGAAAATGAGAAGCTTGAGTAATTAAAACTAGGCAAACTGGAACTTAGGAAAAGAATGTTGTTACTTGATTTTGAAAAGGAATGTGGGTTGGTCATTCTAATACTACGGGTATCGGGTGACTTTTATAAAAGTAATGGATCTCTTTTAAAAGAACTTAACGTATGTAGTACTTTGGGGTTAAAAACCCGGACTTTGGCATAAAATGAAAGTACTTTGAGTTGTGTGAAACTTGCCTATGCTTGTTGTTATGAAACTTGCCTATGCTTGTTGTTGTGAAGCTTGCCTATGCTTGTGATGATAGCCTTTGTTGTGCAAGTGTGGTATTTCGTATACCGCTCTCGATAGAGGGCCGGTTGACTTATTGAGAACTTACTTGGACGTGCTGGCAGTGATGGAGAATTCCACGGGTATGTTTCCATTTTGATTACTGTCTTGTTGTTGATGTCACATGGACATGTCTACACCGATGCAGTATTCCGGGGGCATGCGGCCATGCGGCCGGGTTGATTACCCGATATATGGTTATTACTGCAACATGGACGTGTCTACACCGATGCAGTATTCCGGGGGCATGTGGCCATGCGGCAGGGTTGACCACCCAGTATATTGTTATTGAGGTTACATGGGCATGTCTACACCGTCGCGATTCGGGCATATGGCCACGCGCCTTGTTATTATTGTTGCATCATGGACATGTCTACACCGTCGCGATTCCGGCACGCGCCGTGATGCGAACATGATGGATGTTGTGGGCGTGAGACCCATAGTTATATTAGAGTGGTGACTTTGAGGCGTGAGTCCCTGACTTGATCGCTTATGTTGCATCAGATTTTTGGTTATCATACATGTCTCCTGCCTTTTAGGCTATTATGATTTCATTTACAGTATTTGACAGTTTCACATACTTGGTACCTGTTGTACTGACCTCCTTCGGGGGGCTGCGTTCATGCCGCAGGTAGAGGTACATCGGTCGTGGATCCCCGCTCTTAGGATCTCATTTCAACAGATTGAAAGCTCCGTTTCTCGAGGCTTATCTTTTGTATGTTTCACTGAGTCAGAGGTTCTTGTACATTCGTGGTATGGGAGCCCCGTCCCGTCATAGCCGTGTAAATCTTAAGTCTGTAGAGCACCGCCAGGCGGGGTTTGTAAAGGATAAGCTCGGTTTTTATGTATATACCAAGGCAACTGCTTTGGTTGGCCTGCTTATTTATTATATCTCTTGTTTATGACTCGTGTTTTATTTTTCCGCCGTTTTCTCTCGATGTTGTATCACTGGTGCCCGGTAAGGCACGATGTGAAGGCCCGTTCGGCGTTATAAAGTGGTATCAGGCGATTAGTCCTCGGAAAGTGTCTACGCACCGTGTCTAGTAGTCTTGATTATCGGTGTGTTGTGCACCACATCTATAATCGTGAGGCTATAGGATATGTAGGATTGGTTTCTATTCTTCTCATTCCGAGATCGTGCCTTAGAGTGAGTTGTAAGTTGGACCCTCCGATGTGTTTCATTTTACGATTATGTCTCGCGCATAGGCGACCAAAGGGCAAGGCAGCCGAGGAGATGCTAGTGGATACAGAGGAGTACGAGGCGCAGCCCGGCCAAGACTGAGACAGGCCCGACGGCGAAGTTTGCGCGACGCCAAAGACCAAATAGGTTTAGAGCCGCGGCCGTGGCTGATGAGACTACAAGACGAGCCTCCGTCCCACACCGAGCAGGGAGATGGGTCGCGAGATGGCCCGATTATTGGCGTGTGGGCTGATATGAGGACAGCCGGATGCCAGCTGGCCCAAAGACTGGTGCACCCGGTGAGCAGATAGTTTGAGGCTACGGACTTCCGAGTTGTAGCCCGCGAGTTTTATGGGTCGAGGCTCGAGGATGATCCGCAGGAGTTCATCCGTCGCCATGAGAAGGATCACGCGGTGATCAAGGCTTGAGACCGAGTCTGGACTTCGGTTCGTGACGGCCGCGTGATACCGCAATCGATTGGTTTGATTCGTGGAGCTTTCCGGGAGAGCATGCACTCCGTGATATGGGATGAGTTTTCGGGGCTTTTCTCACGCACTTCTTGCCGCAGATGAGGAGGGCACGGGCCGACAAATTTTTGTTATCGAGGCAGAGGCGCGCTGTCGGAGTACAATGTCGAGTTCGATTCTTTGGCTCGATATGCCCTCGCGCTTTATTGCGAATATGGAGGATAGGTGCATCGCTACGCCACCGCTAGATGATTATATGGCCGAGTCTTGTGCGGGTGTTTCTTCACCGCATGGACATTGCCCGCATTCGTGCTCATGCACTGGGCGCGAGCGCAGATCGACGGTGGACCGCCACAGGAAGGCCAAGACGCCGGATATTTTGGCGACTTCGAGGCGGACCGCCTCGAAGCAGACTAGTTATGTACCTCCGCCATTGCAGAGTGGTCCTCCGCACTTTCGACTTTGGGATATTCAGAGCGGTCGAGGCTCCTGTGTTTGAGATGTTCGGGAGTAGGGTGTTGGCGACGATCCACCCCTACCTCGGTGTGGTCGATGGTAGACCGCATTTCGGGAGTGTCGTAGTACCAGGAGCTTGTTATTCTTGCGCCAACAGGCCATATGACGAGAGCTGTCCGACCAGGGTAGCTGGTAGGATAGCACAGACTACTAGAGCAGTTGCAGATTCTTCACCTTCCATAGCTAGGCAGGATGTTCATACACCAGCGGGCCACGGTAGAGGTCGCGGTGGAAGTTCTCAGTTTTAGCGGTCCTTGAACCGCCTAGTTTCAGGTATATCCTTAACCTTGTAGATACTTGTATGTATTGATGTTAATGATGTGTTAAGTGTTATGTTCGGATAGCCTTGTGCTATAGTGTGATTTAGAAATGGTTAGTGAGACGGAAGTGGTAGCTTCATGATGTGTTCCGTGTCGGCGAGGGAGTTGGCGCTGATGATGGTCGGGTCAGCCATGTTGCGGGCCAACCCGTCCGCTTCGAGTAGGGTCGATTCAGGTGGTCCGCCAGCGGTGGTCACGAGGGTGCTAGGCGAGTTAAGATGACCATCGTATGAGTTCGTGGATACGTTCGACCGAGAATCGTTCGTGAAGGCCGAATGGCCTTAGGAAATCGAGGTTAGTGAGATGACCAAGTTTGAGTGGTGATTCCAGGGTTGGAAACGAGCGTTGATGAAGTGTGATACGGATACTAGAACGAGTTCGGTGTTGAGACAAGTACTACGAGAGGGAGAAGAGAACGTGTGTTTTGTGGCCAGGTGTGGCATGATCGTTTTCGTAAGTATAGCAGTGAAGACTATACTGGCACCTGTTTGTTTTGAGACCTAGAAGGAACATTCGGGAATGTTTCTAAGGGAAGAATGTTATACCCGATTTCCAGTATGTACGTGGGACGACGAGAAATTTTCGAACTTCTTTAGGCTCGGCGAATTCTTTTGTGCACAACACGGTTAGAGTCGTTTTCGACAAACGTTTTCACGGCTTCGTAGGAAAATTCGCTATGACATTTTTAATTTTTGCGGATTTTTCCGAGTGAAACATTTTGGACCAACGGGAGGTGATATGTCACCTCACATTGGAAGCAGTGGGTGCTTGGACGATTTGGGCGCCCAAGAGGCATTGGTTGGCCTTGGCCGATTGGCTCCTCTTTTGGCCTAGTTTTGTGCCATGTTTTGTGGAGTGTTTTGTGGAGTGGGGTTAGGGTGCACTTGGCTTGATCTTGGCCTTACACTTGCCTTGCACTGGCTAGAACTTGGCCATTGGTTGGCCTTTGGTTTTGCTATAAATACCCTCTCTTTGAAGACTTCTTCATCCAAAACCTTCCAAGTCTTGAGTCCTCTCCCTCCTCTTTCGCCCAAGAGCCCCCTCTCCCCTGTGAAGGCCTTGGCGAAACCCTCCCTTGTGAGCATAAAGCGAGAACACCCCCTCTTTTAGAGTGTTGTTCTCGTGTAATACCCTTGTTGTGGTAGCGAAATACTCTCCTAGTATTGTTGTTATGTCCAAATACCTGCCCAAATACCTTGTAGTATTCCCAAGGTTACACTTATACAAAAGCCCGGAAAATACGATTATACTTCCTTTAGCCACAAAAACGAAACCCTAAGGAAATCTTCACCCGTTGAAGTTGTAAGTAGAAGTTGGTTAGAACTTCTAAGGGTTGTTGAGCGCCAGAGTAGAGCTAAGCGTTTCAGATCGACTTTATACTTGGATAATTTTGGGCTTATCGAGGTAAACACTCTCGTCCTTCTATTGTAATTGGAAATTACATGTTAGAATATATAGTTGAAGTATACTATATATAGAATGAACTTAGTATTGTGGCAATGTCTTTTGACTTAAGCTGAAGAATAAAGAAAAGAATCGAATCAGTATTTACATTGGGTGTATTGCGTAGACTTGTGTAATATTCGAGTAGAATTGTACACGTCAGGTTAGATGTAACCCCACACGGTTGGCTTGCAGCCGCCGTAGAAGAGAGATTTACGCTGCGGGAAGGAAAATCTTCTTGCCAATTTTCTCAGAGAAATGGAACCTTGTGTTTAAGATTTAATAGACGTTTGTGGCCTTTATAGGTGAAAGTACTAAGAGTAGCGATTCTACTCGAGGAGGAAAGTGGCTAGCAAAGGTTGTAGTACTTGGAGCTTTTTGCTTATTGTCGATAATCGTCGCGAGGTATGTGAACCTCTTCCTATCTCTTCTAGCATTATATGTGTGAACTATGTAGTACGGTAGACGCATACGTGTTAATCGTGTTTGATTGTTCTTAAAACATAAAGTGTTATAACGCTTTATGGGTAGTTAGTTATAACGACTTTATGTAGGTAAGAAAATACTTTGTGGTTTTAAAAGGTAATCGATGTGAATTATAATGGCTAGTTATAATAAAGAACTTGATGTATTTCAAAAGATTTATAAATCGCTTTGAAGGAGAGTAACACTTGGTTTTAAAGGTTTTAAAAAGAGTTATACTAGCTTTATGGGAGTTAGGTATAATGTCTTAAGAGAGGTAAAGAAAATGGTTTATCATGTTAGAAGTTAAGAGACTTGATCTTATAAGATAAGAGACTTAACTTATTTGTTTTAATGTGAATGTTTGTGTGAAACCTCATTCGTGAGTAATGAGTACTTGGTTTTATTTAAAGGGATAATGTTTCTTCGGTTTGAAATCGAATGTGTATTGTGAGACAACGGCGTTAATAAAGGAAAATGTATTGAATAATGATGTATCGTATTAAAACCAAGAGAAACCTCCATCCGCATAGAAACTAAGATGAGACAAAATGATATTACATTTTCTAGATCACGGGTTTGTAATAAGAATGTTGTAAACAAGAATAACCTACTCACGTGAGACATATATTACTCAATGGTTCTAAAAGGAATCAAGTGATTAAGTTTGGGAACTATGAAACCATTTGAAAATGAAGCTCGAGTAATTAAAACTAGGCAACCGGAACTTAGGAAAGAATGTTGTTACTTGATTTTGAAAAGGAATGTGGGTTGGTCATTCTAATACTACGTATCGGGTGACTTTTATAAAAGTAATGGATCTCTTTAAAAGAACTTAACGTATGTAGTACTGGGGTTAAAACCCGACTTTGGCATAAAATGAAAGTACTTTGAGTTGTGAAACTTGCCTATGCTTGTTGTTATGAAACTTGCCTATGCTTGTTGTTGTGAAGCTTGCCTATGCTTGTGATGATAGCCTTTGTTGTGCAAGTGTGGTATTTACGTATTACCGCGTCTCTCGATAGAGGCGGTTGACTTGTTGAGAACTTACTTGGGCGTCTTTGGCGATGATGGAGAATTCCACGGGTATGTTTCCATTTTGATTATTGTCTTGTTGTTGATGTCATGGACATGTCTACACCCGTCGCAAGATTCGGGGCACGCGGCCACGCGGCGGTTGATTACCCGATATATGGTTATTATCGCAACATGGGCGTGTCTACACCGTCTGATATTCGGGCATGGCCATGCAGCAGGTTGACCACCCGATATTGTTATTGAGGTTACATGGGCATGTCTACACCGTCACGATTCCGGGGCATGTGGCCACGCCTTGTTATTGTGTTGCATCATGGACATGTCTACACCGGCGCGATTCGGGCACGCGGCCATGATGCGAACATGATGGATGTTGTGGGCGTGAGACCCATAGTTATATTTGAGTGGTGACTTTGAGGCGTGAGTCACGACTTGATCGCTTTTATGTTGCGTCTTTGTATTTTGGTTATCATACATGTCTCCCGCTTTTTAGGCTATTATGATTTCATTTACTGATTTGTGATTCCACATACTGTACTGTTGTCTTGACCTCCCGGGCTGCGTCACGCCGCAGGTAGAGTACATCGGTCGTGGATCCCCGCTCTTAGGATCTCATTTCAACAGATTGGAAAGCTCCGTTTCTCCGAGGCTTATCTTTTGTATGTTTCCACTGAGTTGTAGGTTCTTGTACATTCGTGGTATGGCGGGCCTGTCCGTCATAGCATTGTAAATCTTAGAGTGCAGAGCTTGTTGTGGCGGGTTTGTAAAAAGGATAACTGCTCGGGTTTTTATGTATATACTTTGAAGGCAATCGTTTTGGTTGGCTGTTTATTTATTATATCTCTTGTTTCATGACTCGTGTTTTATTTTCCGTTGGTTTTCTCGATGTTGTATCACTAGGGTGCCCGGGTAAGGCACGATGGGCCCAGGTTGGGGCGTTATAAGGTATGGCGGCCTGTCCCGCCATAGTTGTATATTTCAGAGGTTTGTAGTCATGTTATGATTTGGGATGTAAATCGCTAAACCATGTTTATATATATATGCCGAAAGGCGACTTTTCTCACATAAAGCGTGTCTCATTTTACAACTATTTCATGTCTTGTTTTTATATTCCGCTGATTACTCTGATGTATGACTACTTGGGTGCCCCGGTAAGGCACTACCACGCCCCGAACGGTCGTGATTTACTTATGTGTTTATGAAAGACTTGTATTGATTTACGGAAAGTATAGTAAGATGGTTTGATGAGTAGACATATTATGATGCTATGTGTGTTAGTGTCTTGTAAACGTTTGTATAAAGAGGTTATTCTTATTGTGCTTATGTTGTTTAACGATAAGCCGTTATGTTAGTATTATACCACTCACCTCTTGACATGATATACCGGGGGTTAAGCTGCCTCGACACGAGGATGCCTCATGCGGGTCCAGGGGACCTATGCGGAGCTACGAGAGTTCCAGGTTAGTGTGCGGGGGAATACCTCATGCGGTCTATGTGGCCATGCGGACTACGAGAGTCCAGGACGATGTCGAGGAGTAGCTACCCTCGATGCGGGGAATGCCTCATGCGGGCCTAGGTGGCCTATGCGGACTACGGGAGTCCAGGATTAGGCATGCATAATGATACTATGGGCGATTGGCCTTGCTTCGATCATTCGCAGCCTAGAAAAGACCTGTTACAGTTCACCTATTATTGCTCTTGTTTGTGATGTGGCACTATGTGCGGTTACATGGGTTGTTTCGTACATATTTGTAAAAATTGGTTTTAAAATGATATGATTTCATTTAATGTACTTTACAGTTTCACATACTTGGTACTGTTATCGACCTCCTTGGGCTGCGTTCATGCCGTAAGGAAAGGTGTGCTAGATCCACATCCTTAGGATCTTTGCTTTGGTGTCAGGAGCTCCATCTTCTCCGGAGGCTCGACTTTTGGTATGGTTCTCCCTGGTGTTGTAGATATATGTACATTCAGGGTATGGCTTTTAGTATAGGTGTAACCTTGAAATACTACAAGGTATTTGGGCCAAGGTATTTTGGAATAGTAACAATACTAGGAGAATACTTTTCTACCAAGGGGGGGGGTGTATTTACGAGAACAACTCTCAAGGTAGGGGGGGTACCCTCGGCTAGCACCACTAGGAAGGGGGGGTACCTCTCGGCCAAAAGGCCTCACAAAGGGGGGAGGGGGAGGCTTGGACGAGAACCTCTCCAAAGGGGGGAAGGGTTTTCAAGACTTAGAAACTTTTGTGGATGAAGAAGTCTTCACAAAAGGGGGGGTATTTATAGGGAAATCAAAGGCCAAGATTAAGCCAAGTGGTGGGCAAGTGTAGGGTCAAGATTTGGACAAGTGTTTGTGTGTCCCACTTGCTCATCAACTACACAAAATATCCTACCTAACCCAAGACTCCAGATCGTCCAATTGACGCCCTCACATCCGCCAACTTGAGGGTGACAAGTGTCGCCCTCTCGTTGGTCCAAAATATTTCGTCTCTCGGAAAAATCCGCAAAAAATATAAATGACATAGCCGTAATTTTCCCTTCGCAAGTTTTGTAAAACGTTTCGTCGAAAAACGATTCTTTTCGGTAGTTGTGAACAAAATTTCGTCCTTGCCTAACTTTAAGGCTCAAACTTTTCTACGTACGTCCTCACGCATATACTGCGAAATACGGTATAACATTCTCCCCTCCTTAGAAACATTCGTCCCGAATGTTCCTTCTCAAGACGGATAATGATGAAGTTCCTCTTAACTTAAACAAGTTGCCAATGCCACACATGGCCACAAAATAACACACGCTCCAATACTTAATCCAAGTCTACGAGGAATCACCTCTAACATCACAAAAGCTTCCACCCAAAGTCTAAACGATACTCCCTTAAGAAACGATCACTTCTATCCTCTTAACACATGTTCACTTCTTCCCTTACTGCGTACTTTCTCGCATACACTCGAACTCTTTCTCATACCTTACCACATTTCTGTTACTGCTTCAGTTTCCAAATCTCTGGGTTACTACCTCCAACTTGGTCATCATTAACTAGGAACACTCTGGACGGATCTCCGATACTTTCCCGAACATAGCAACATGAAAGACCGGACGTACTGCTTCCTAAGTCGGATGGCAATGCTAACTTATAGGCAACCTGGCCTATTCTTCACATGATCTGAAAAGGCCCAAAGTAACTCGGGCTAAGTTTCCTCAGTTTTCCAAAAACTCGCCACACCCCTTCCGGGGTGGTACCTTCAAGAATACCGACCGTCAACCTGAACTTCAAGTCGACGTCGATTATCCGCATGACTTCTGTTGACTCTGAGCTGCCAATACCCTCTCCTGGATAAGCTTTACCCTATCCGCATCCTGCCGAACCAAGCATGAACTGTTATACCCCGTATTTCCAGAGTATGTACGTAAGGGAATACGTACAAAAATTTTGGCCTTAAAGTTAGGCTTGGACGTTTTTTTTGGGCACAACTCACAAAACGAATAGTTTTCCGACGAAACGTTTCCACAGCTTTCGTAGGGTAAATTCCGGCTATGCCATTTCTATTTTTGCGGATTTTTCCGAGAGACGAAACATTTTGGACCAACGGGAGGGCGACACTTGTCACCCTCCAATTGATGGATGTGAGGCGTTCTTAGGGCCGAATGGATGGTCAATTTTGTCAAGTAGTTGGTAGGATATTTTGTGTGCAAGTTGGCTAGGTACACTTGCCCTAATCTTGACCTTACACTTGCCTAGCACTTGGCTAAATCTTGGCCATTGGTTGGCCATGTCTTGACCTATAAATACCCTCTTAAGATGAAGAGTTCTTCATCCACACATTCCTTTCCAAGTCTTGAAAATCCTCTCCTCTCCCTTAAGCCTCTTTCGTCCAAACACCTCCCTTTGGGAGAAGCTAGCCGAGGCTACCCCTAGCCTAGCCAAAATCTACCCCTCCCTTGGTAGAAAAGTTGCCTTCTAGTATTGTTATTATGCCCAAAATACCTAGCCCAAATCCCTTAGTCCTTAGTAGAAGTTGTGAAGAACTTCTAAGGTTTTCTGAGCTCTGAGCGCATAACTTAGGAGCTAAACCTTGCTCAGGCGCGACTTTTATCTAGGATATTATTGGGCTTACCGAGGTAAACAATCCTAACCCTCTTTTGAATTAGAGAATACTTACTGTAGTAGTATAAGAATAAGTATTAAATACTTAGAAGAATATTACAGAATAGAATTTAACTGTTATCAAAGTAGAAGGGTATAAAATAAGAATAATCAAAATCTACTTACTTAGGACATTTTTCACAGTAGACTTGAGTATCTCACCCGGTATGGAAGTTCTGCCCAATTTTACGTAGAATTATGAACCCTCTGTTTAGAATGACCTACAGAGTAGTCTAGACTTTGATAGATGTCTGTGACTATTATAGGCTGATTCTCTGCGCGCGACATATTCGACTTGGCGGTGGATTTCACGAGAAGGTATGTGATTCTTCCTAAAGCATGATATTTTAAATATATATATAGTACGGTAGACGCATACGTGTTAACTGAATAATAACTACGGCAATATCTTTCGACTTAAGCACGAATAATACTTACGCAATGTCTTGCGACTTAAGCTGAATAATAAAAGATCTTAAAAGCCTTTCAAAAGAATTATAACACGCTTTGAAAGAAGAATAGTTGTTTTTAAACAAAAGCTTAAGGGTTATACTAGCTTTATGGGAAGTTAAGTATAACGGCTTAAGTTTTATAAAAGAACAGTTTACTTATGTGTTTTATAAAAGACTTGTATTGATTTAAAGGTATAATAAGATGGTTTTGGTGAGTAGACATATTGTGATGCTATGTGTTAGTATCTTGTAACGTTTGTGTAAAAGGTCACTTTACTTATGCTTATGTTGTTTGAACTATAAGTTGTTGTGTTAGTACTATATCACTCACCTCTTGAGATGATACCGGGGTTAAGTCGCCTCCGACGCGGGTAGACTCAGCGATGCAGGACCATGATTCGAGAATACCTCATGCGGGTCCAGGGGCCTATGCGCGAGCTACGAGTTCCGTGTTAGTATGCGGGTTATGCCTCACGCGTGCATGTGGCCATGCATAACGAGTCGGGGACGTTCGAGGAGTAGCTACCGACGCGGGTTATACCTCACGGGCCTATGTGAGTGGCCTATGCGGACTCGAGTTCAGATTAGGCTTGAATGATAATATGGGCGAGTGGCCCTACTTCGATCATTCGCAGCCTAGAAAAGACCTATTACAGTTACCTATTATTGCTCTTGTTTATGATATGGCACTATGTGCGGTTACATTTGTTGTTTCGTGCATATTTGTAAAATTGGTTTTTAAAGTGTTATGATTTCATTTAAGTACTTTCGATTTCACATACTTAGTACTGTTATCGACCTCCTTCGGGCCGTTCATGCCGCAGGCGGGCAGCAGGTGCTAGATCCACATCCTTAGGATCTCTTGCGTTGGTGTCAGGAGCTCCATCTTCTCCGGATGCTCTACTTTTGGGTATGATCTCCCTGTTGTAGATAGTTTTGTACAGTCAGGGTATGGCGGGGCCCTATCCCGCCATAGTTGTTTATTTCCTTAGAGGTCTGTAGTCATGTTATGTAAGTGTCGATGTAAATCGCTAAACCTGTTTATATATATATGCCGAAAGGCGACGTTTGTTCACATAAACTGTGCCTTATTTTATAAACTGTTTCATGTCTTGTTTTATATTCCTGACACTGATGTATGACTACTGGGTGCCCCATGAGGCACGACCACGCCCCGAATGGGTCGTGACAAAAGTGGTATCGAGCAGTTAATCCTCGGAAAGTGTCTACGACCGTATCTAGTAGTCTTGATTATCTGTGTTGCGCACCACACCAATAATCGTGAGGCTATAAGATATTTAGGATTGGTTTCATTCTTCTCACTCGAGATCGTGCTTTAGAGTCGTGTTAAAATTGGACCTCTAACGTATTCCTTTCAGAATGATTATGCCTCCACGTAAGGCAACCCGCCTGGCGGCAAGGCGCCGAGGAGCCGCCACGGACACCGAGAGTTACGAGGGCTCGTGCCCGCCTATACCGCAGACGGCGAAGTTCTATGACGCCCGCCCCAAAGAGACCACAGTACCTACACCTCCCGTCCCACACCGGGCGAGGAGTTAGGGTACAAGGAGACGGCCCACTATTGGCTAGAGTTGTGGCCGATACGAGGATAGCCGGACGCGGCGATTCAGCTCAGCTCGATCGCACCCGTGGTGCACCCGAGGCGAATATTTTGAGGCTACGAGATTTCTTGAGTCAGAGCCCGCGAGTTTTACTGGTCGAGGTCGGAGGATGATCCGCAGGAGTTCATCCGTCGACTCTGAGGATCACGCGGTGATCAAGGCCTCAGAGACAGAGTCTGTGACCTTCGGTTCGCATCGGCTGCGTGATACCGCAGTTGATTGGTTTGATTCATGGGAGTTATCCCGGGGAGAGCACGCGTCCCCAGCTACTTGGGATGAGTTCTCAGAGGCTTTCCTCACTCACTTCTTGCCTCCACATGGCGAGGGCGCGGCCGATAGATTTTTACTGGCGAGGCGAGAGGACGACCGTCGTGGAGTACAATGTCGAGTTTGATTCATTGGCTCGATATGTCCCAGCATTGGTAGCAGATATGGAGGATAGGGTGCACCGCTACGTCACCGGCTAGATGATTATATGGCCGAGTCATGCGGTGTTTCTTCACCGTATGGACATTACCCGCATGCAGCTCATGCCCTTGATGCGGCGAGCGCAGAGGTCGACGAGTGGGCAGCAGGTAAGGCCGGGGCGGAGGGTCTTCGTGGCTATCGTGGGCGGCCTCGGAGCCTTCCAGATTTGCACCACGGCACTCGAGCACTCTCGCACCGCCCTCGACACCAGAGTATTCGAGGGCGCACTGTGGCCCTGTGGCTTCGGACGCCCGAGTAGCAGAGGTATCGCCGACGACCACCCCAGTGTGGCCGTCACGGTAGATCCATTACGGGAAGTGTGGTACTACTTTTGGAGCTTGTTACGATGGCCGCAGGTCACTTTGCGGATCCCGACCGTGGCGGTGGTAGGGCTCACCTTGAGTTCTGCTGCCGCTTCATCATCTCCTACGATTATCGCCGAGGGCGTGGTACTCATAGGTCGCCAGGTCGCGGCAGAGGTCGTGGCTCGTCTCGATTCTAGCGGTCCTCGAACCGCATTTATGCCTTGTCCACCGGCAGATCGTGAGGCCTCACCGATGTCGTCACAGTACCTTATCGCCTCCGACATGATGTGTATGCCTTGATAGATCCGGTTCTACTGCCCCATATATCTCCCTTGTTGCTAGTAGGATAGGGATAGAGCCCGAGTCCATAGACCTTTCGAGGTAGCTACGCCTGGGTGATTCGGTGGTAGCTGGCGGGTATATAGAGCTTGTCCTGTGACCATTTACGGCCGTCGACCACAGCCGACTTGATAGAGTTGGAGATGATTGACTTCGACGTGATCATGGGGATGGATTGGCTAGCTTCTTGCTACGCAAATGTGGACTGCAGAGAGAGAGTAGTTCGGTTCCAGCTCGGCGAGCCGGTTGTTGAGTGGGAGGAGCACGCAGACGCCGGTGGCAGTTTATTTCCTACCTCAAGGCTAGGAAGATGGTGCGAGAGAGGTATATCTACCATCTCATTCGGGTGTTTGATATCAAGCCGGTACCAGATTTTCCGCTGGCCCGTGGTCGAGAGTTCCCGCACGTGTTTCCAGACGACCTCCGGTATCCCTCCCGAGAGGAGATTGAGTTTTGTATAGACATATTGCGACACTCGCCTATTTCCATTCCGCCATACGAACGGCACCGCCGAGTTGAGAGAGTGAAGGACCACCGAGAGATTTCTGGAGAAGCGGTTTTATCGGACCTAGTGTTTCTCCCGGGGCGCCGGTATTGTTCGTGAAGAAGAAGGACGACGCCGCGCACGTGTGTTGACTACAAGCGGTGAACAAGGTGACCATTAAGAATGATACCCTTCCCGTGATTGATGATTTGTTCGACCGCTGCATGCGAGATGTTTCTCGAAGATTGACTGCGATCGCTATCATCGTTCGAGTAAGAGAGGTGGATGTCCCTAGGATCGCATTCCGACTCGACGCATTATGAGTTCGTGGTCATGTCTTTGGTTGACCAATGCTCGCGGTATTCATGGATTTGATGAACCGAGTGTTCAAACCATTTTGGACACGTTTGTGATAGTGTTCATTGATGATATCTTGGTTTATTCTCGCCAGAGCGAGCATGCGAAGCATTTGAGGATCGTGGCCGATTCTCCGACAGCCAGCTTAGACGCCAAGTTTTCCAAATGTGAGTTTTGGTTAACTTGGTGACTTTTCTTGGGCATATTGTCGGGCCGATGGTATTCGTGTAGATACGCCAAGATCGAGGCGATCCGAGTTGCCTAGACCTACTACTCCGGCAGAGGTTCGCAGCTCGGGCCTTGCGAGTTATTATCGGCGTTCAGAGAAGTTTGCTTTATCTCGCACTATTGACTAGGCTAACTCGAGCGGCCAAGTTTCAGTGGTGATGCTTGGAGCGGGGTTTCGATTCTGAAAGAGATCGACGACCGCCCGTTATTACTCTTCCTGAGGGTCCAGATGGTTTCGTGGTGTATTGTGATGCGTCAGGCATCGGGTTGGGATGTGTGTTGATGCAAAGTGGCAGAGTTATAGCGACGCATCCCGACACCTAAGAAGCACGAGGAACTACCCCACCCATGATTTGAGTTGGCACCGTGATTCACGCCAAGATCCGAGGCACTATTTGTATGGGTTCACGTGGATATTTATACAGACCACAAGAGCCTCCAGATATCTTCACCAGAGGAGCCGAACTTACGGCGAGACGGTGGTTAGAGTTGCTTAAGGATTACGACGTTGATATCTGTACCACCCGGGAAGGCCAATGTTGGCGGATGCTCTTAGTCGTAGGGTCGATGGGAGCCCATCGATGTGCGCCAGAGAGAGGACTTGGTTCGTGATTTGCATCGATTAGCGAGCCTTGGTGTCCGCTTGATTGATTACGATAGCAAATGGGTTCGAGTTCGTGAGGTTGCCGAGTCTTCCATCGTCGAGAGGTGAAGAGGCAACAGTTCGAGGATCGATTTTGACACGTTATCGCGATACTGACTCTTCGTGAGGCAAGGGTCCTTTGAGGTAGCACGATGGGGTGCTAAGGTTTGAGGGCAGGTTGTGTGTTCCGGATGTTTCAGGACTTGGCGGCAGAGTTCTGGGAAGCACACAACAAGCGTTACTCATCCATCCGTGGTCGACCAAGATGTACCACGACCTTAGATGCGTATTGGTGGGATGGCTTGAAGAGGACGTTGCGAGTTCGTAGCTCGGCCCGTGTTGTCGCAGTAAGGTAGAGCACCGCAGGCCCGGTGGTTTGTTCTGACGATAGAGATCCCGACCGGAAGTGGGAGGTGATCAACATGGACTTCATCACGGATTACCTCGCACTCGGAGGAGACATGATTCTATATGGGTTATCGTTGACGGTCGACGAAATCAGCCCACTTTCTTCCCGTCAGACGACTTTTTGTGAGGATTATGCCGAACTTTACATCCGAGAGATCGTCGACCGCATGGAGTCCCTACTTCGATCATATCGCATGCAGGAGCCCGTTTACGCTAACTGGAGGTCCTTCCGAGGGGTTTAGGACGCAGTGAGCCTCGAGTAATCGCATTTCATCCACGCATGCAGACAGCAGAGCGCACTATCCGCACTCTTGAGGATATGCCGCGAGCACATGTGTTATTGACTTCATGGTAGTTGGGAGGATCATTTGCCTCTAGTTGAGTTCGCGTATAATAATAGCTACCACCCAAGATTCGATGGCGCCTTATGAGGCCTTGTATGGGAGGAAGTGCAGACGCCTATAGGCTGGTTCGATGTGGGCGAGGTGCGATTAGTGGGACCAGATTTGGTGCAGCAGGCAGTGGATAAGGTGAAGCTTATCCGAGAGCGGCTTTTGACACTCGAGTCGCATGTGTCACGCAGATCATCGTCGTCAGATCTTGAGTTCGAGGTTCATGATTGGGTTTTCATAAAGGTGTCACCCATGAAGGGTGTGATGAGATTCGGAAGAAGAAACTCACCAAGGTACATTGGGCCGCTTGCATTGTCCGCAGTGGTGCAAGGTTGCCTATGAGTTGGATCTGCCGTCCGATCTGGAGGCAGTGCATCCGGTTTTTCACGTATCTAAGCTGAGGAGATGTATCGGGGATCCATCTAGGGTACACCCGATTGACGATGTCCAGGTGACCGAGGGGTTATCGTATGAGGAGATTCCCATAGCGATAGTCGATCGTCAGGTTAGGCGTCTGCGAACGAAGGACGTGGCTTCCGTCAAAGTCTTGTGGCAGAACGAGCTCGCAGAGAGATGACATGGGAAGCCGGGAGGACATGAGGCAGAAGTATCCTCACCTATTCCCACACCTCCGTGTAATTCACTTTCCTACTTGTAAATCTTCATTATCGTTTATGCCTAAGTGTTGTCGTGGCGTGTGGCATTCGCAATCGCTTAAGTTATGAAGAATCTTACCGTTAATCGTTTGGGAAGGAACATTCGGGACGAATGTTTCTAAGGAGGGGAGAATGTTATTCCCCGTATTTCCAGAGTATGTACGTAAGGGAATACGTACAAAAATTTTGGCCTTAAAGTTAGGCTTGGACGTTTTTTTTGGGCACAACTCACAAAACGAATAGTTTTCCGACGAAACATTTCCACAGCTTTCGTAGGGTAAATTCCGGCTATGCCATTTCTAATTTTTGCGGATTTTTCCGAGAGACGAAACATTTTGGACCAACGGGAGGGCGACACTTGTCACCCTCCAATTGATGGATGTGAGGCGTTCTTAGGGCCGAATGGATGGTCAATTTTGTCAAGTAGTTGGTAGGATATTTTGTGTGCAAGTTGGATAGGTACACTTGCCCTAATCTTGACCTTACACTTGCCTAGCACTTACAAATCTTGGCCATTGGTTGGCCATGTCTTGACCTATAAATACCCCCTTAAGATGAAGAGTTTTTCATCCACAAATTCCTTTCCAAGTCTTGAAAATCCTCTCCTCTCCCTTAAGCCTTTTTCGTCCAACACACCTCCCTTTGGAGAAGCTAGCCGAGGCTACCCCTAGCCTAGCCGATATCTACCCCCCCTCCCTTGGTAGAAAAGTTGCCTTCTAGTATTGTTATTATGCCCAAAATACCCTAGCCCAAATCCCTTAGTCCTTAGTAGAAGTTGTGAAGAACTTCTAAGGTTTTCTTGAGCTCTGAGCGCATACAACTTAGAGCTAAACCTTGCTCAGCGTGACTTTTATCTAGGATATTATTGGGCTTACCGAGGTAAACAATCCTAACCTCTTTTGAATTAGAGAATACATCGTAGTAGTATAAGAATAAGTATTAAATACTTAGAAGAATATTACGTAATAGAATTGAACTGCTATCACAAAGAGAAGGGTTTAAAAGAAGAATAATCAAACTATACTTACTTAGGACTGTTTTCACAGTAGACTTGAGTAGCTCACCGGGTAGGGAAGTGCTGCCCAATTTTCCGTAGAATTATGAACCCTCTGTTTAGAATGACCTACAGAGTAGTCTAGACTTTGATAGATGTCTGTGACTATTATAGGCTGATTCTCTGCGAGCGACATATTCGACTTGGCGGTGGATTTCACGAGAAGGTATGTGATTCTTCCTAAAGCATGATATTTTAAATATATATATAGTACGGGAGACGTACATGTGTTAATTGAATAATAACTACGGCAATATCTTTCGACTTAAGCCTGAATAATACTTACGGCAATGTCTTGCGACTTAAGCCTGAATAATAAAAGATCTTAAAAGCCTTTCAGAAGAATTATAACACAGTTTTGAAAGAAGAAGAATAGTTGTTTTTAAAAAGCTTAAGGGTTATACTAGCTTTATGGGAAGTTAAGTATAACGGCTTAAGTTTTATAAAAAGGAACAGTTTACTTATGTGTTTTATAAAAGACTTGTATTGATTTAAGAAGGTATAATAAGATGGTTTTGGTGAGTAGACATATTGTGATGCTATGTGTTAGTATCTTGTAACGTTTGTGTAAAGAGAGTCTTTACTTATGCTTATGTTGTTTTAACTATAAGTCGTTGTGTTAGTACTATATTACTCACCTTGAGATGATACCGGGGTTGTCGCCTCCGACGCGGGGTAGACTCAGCGGTGCAGGACCATGATTCGAGAATACCTCATGCGGGTCGGGGGCCTATGCGGAGCTACGAGAGTTCCAGGTTAGTATGCGGGTTATGCCTCATGCGGTCTATGTGGCCATGCGGACAACGAGTCCAGGACGTTGCCGAGGAGTAGCTACCCTCGATGCGGGGTTATACCTCATGCGGGCCTATGTGAGTGGCCTATGCGGACTCCGGGAGTCCAGGATTAGGCTTGCAGAATGATAATATGGGCGAGTGGCCCTGCTTCGATCATTCGCAGCCTAGAAAAGACCTATTACAGTTACCTATTATTGCTCTTGTTTATGATATGGCACTATGTGCGGTTACATTTGTTGTTTCGTGCATATTTGTAAAATTGGTTTTTAAAGTGTTATGATTTCATTTAAGTACTTTACAGTTTCACATACTTAGTACCTGTTGTCCTGACCTCCTTCGGGTTGCGTCATGCCGCAGTAAGGCAAGCAGTGCTAGATCCACATCCTTAGGATCTCTTGCGTTGGTGTCGAGCTCCATCTTCTCGGAGGCTCTACTTTTGGGTATGATCTCCTGTTGTAGATAGTTTTGTATAACATGGTATGGCGGGCCCTGTCCCGCCATAGTTGTTTATTTCTTAGAGGTTTGTAGTCATGTTATGCGTTGTCGGATGTAATCGCTAAAACCACATTTATATATATATGCCGAAAGGCGACGTTTGTTCACATAAACTGTGTCTTATTTTATAAACTGTTTCATGTCTTGTTTTATATTCCGCTGATTACTCTGATGTATGACTACTTGGGTGCCCCGGTAAGGCACCAGTCACGGGCCCCGGAATGGGTCGTGACATGAACCAACTATCTGAACCTTGCCAACATCGAACCAATCGACCGGCAACTTATACTCCCGCCCCTACAAGGCGTCATAAGGCGATATCCGAATACTGAAATGGTAGCTATAAAACACTCCCTCAACAGGATGCAACAATCCTCACAGCTACCCTCAAGTTCAAACACCGCCCGAGGCGAATGCGAGATCGAGACTCACCAGTTCCTAACCTCGCTCGTAAAACTTCGAAAAAGAAATAGCCATAACTCGGGCTTCACTGTCATAAGGTGAAAGTAGGCACCTCGTGCGACTTTACAACCTTTCGATATAACATCTCGCATAACCCTCTCGCGAGTAAACGGTCTTCGATCGAAAGACAAGAGGATCGACTTCTCGCCCGACTCATCGGTCCAACGCATCCACGAACTCAACTGTTAACTAAACTTGGGCCTAACACCCTCGTGATTCCCACCACCGGCGACCACCTCGAACTGACCCCACCACAATGCAGGCCGCGGGTTGACCCGCAATCGGTCTGCAACCCGACCCGCTATCGCGCAAAACTCTTGTTCCCCGATCCGAAACAATCTCACAATCAAGTCACGAAAACCTAGTGGTCTTCTTAGCTCAACTACCCTCTTTCATTTCATACCACTCAGGGACTTATCACACAAACATATCTCACATGTACTATGCACTCCGATAAGGGTCAAACATAAAAATACATCTTTTACTCGAGATGGCCTTACCTCTAAGGTCTCTACGTATAAAACTCTAAGGCTCACACTTTTCCCTATCCCCAATCTTACCCTTTTAACTAACCATGATTTCTAAACACAATTAACACAATGCTATCTGAACATAGCACTTAAGATACACTTATCTTATCATACATACAATCTCTAGAGGGTTAAGGATATACCGGAATCTACTGTTTCACTCCCCTCTGTCGTTTCAATCAATCCTGCCCGGCTGGGCGCATAGCAAAACAAGTTGTCGAAGAAGTACGACACTCCCCACAATGACATCTACCACAACGGCCACACCGAGGTGGGGGTGGCCTCCTCTGGCTAACACCCCTTCTTCTTTGAACCACTGAATCCGGCTGGCTAGAACATACATATAGCCGCGTGAACTAAGCCCCGAGCTCGCCAACTCCGCATACCGAATATCTCCGAACCCTGTGGAGGACCACTCTACACTGGCGGAGGCGCATATTCATTCTGCTGCTGAGGCAGTCCGCCTCGAAAGTTACTAAAGGACCGCTGCTCGCCTCTTGCTGATTTTTGGTTAACCCGCCGATCTCTACGCTTTCTCAGGTGTCGCGATAAGCCCGCACGCAGGCCATGCTCATGCCTGACTGAAGAGCCACTCTTGCACAACCCTCTCTTAGATAGTCATCAAGACTCGCGATAAATCGATACCTAAAATACTCTTTGGTTGCTAACTCCCTAGCTAGTAACAGGGTCGTCTCTTTGCAATCTATACTGTCTGCTGCTGGTCGTGGAACTGAAGGTTCAAATCTCATGGCCGCAGTAGGAACTGATGCCGCTGTGCTAGACTCTGCTGGGGCTAGCGACGTAGCAGAACTCCCCGAATGAAGCACTACCCTAGGTGATGATTGGGCCTGTGCCCTCGTAACCTCTCTCAGATTTACTCGCCTCCTCGCCGCCTTGCCGGGGCCGAGTTGCCTTACGCGAGGCATAACGGTGGGAAAGAAATACGTTAGAGGGTCCAACTTATAACACGCCTCTAAGGCACGATCTCGAGTGAGAAGAATGGAAACCAATCCTAAATATCCTATAGCCTCACGATTATTGGTGTGGTGCACAACACCGATAATCAAGACTTACTAGATACGGTCTGTAGACACTTTCCGAGGATTAACTGCTCTGATACCACTTTTGTCACGACCAACCTGGCGCGGATCGTGCCTTACCCCGGGCACCCAAGTAGACATACATCAGAGTAATCAGCGGAATATAAAACAAGACATGAAATAATAAGAAGTGCGAAACAGTTTATCTGAGGAAAATTGTCTTTCGGCATATATATATAATAACTAGAATACGATATCCCCTTTTTATTTTTACAACTCGCCACAACAAGATTACTCTGCACTCTAAGAATGATATAACAACAACGACGGGACAGGGCCCCGCCATACCCCTGAATGTAAGCACCTACAACAACAGGGGACTATACCAAAGATAAGCCTCCGGAGAAACGGAGCTTCCCAAACGCTGAACTGTGACCCTATGAGCGAGGATCAACACTGGTGTACCTCTACCTGCGGATTTAACGCAGCCCCAAAGGAGGTCGATAACAGTACCAAGTATGTGAAATCAAAATATCAGAAATGAAATCATAATAGTCTATATAAATGTAAGACATATATGATAACCAATTTACGATACACAATATGTAAGCAGTCACGTCAAGTCAGGGACTCACGCCCTCAAAGTCATTACTCAACTACAACAATGGGTCTCACGCCCACCACATCAATCATGCCCGTGGAATACCTTCCTCACTGCCGGCAGTCTATGATGTAATAACACCAAGGAGTACACATGAACACCAGGTCCCACCTGTGTCATAATAAAACCGTACGGGGTAAGTACGAAGGCATAGCCGACTACTAAAACCCACAGTACCAACAATGCTATAAAACTATATCACGGGGTCTTTCTAGACCGCACCACATGATCGAAGTTGGCCACTCGCCGCAAGATCAATGCGCGTCTAGTCCCGAGCATACCGCTGCTCCGCATAGGCCACACATAGGCCCGCATGAGGTATTCCTCGCATCGGGGGCAGCTAACCCCCGGTACCCTCCTGGACTCCCGCAGTCCGCATAGTCTCATAGACCGCATAGTCACACAGACCGCATAGGGCATCCCCCGCATCGGGATAAAACACCCGGAATGATCAATCCTGGAGCATACCGCTGCTCCGCATAGTCACACAGACCGCATAGGCCGATAGACCCGCATCGGGTGGCAAGCCCTGTATATCAAGTCAAGGGTATGTGATAATATAATAAAGACAACGGCTTATCGTTAATCAACATAAGCACAGCAAGGGAAAACCCCTTTACACAAACATTATAAGACACTAACACACGTAGCATCATAACATGATTACTTATCAAACCAATCAAGAAAGTATTACAAGGCTATCACAAACCAACATAGTCAAGTTATTCACCCAAGGTACTTTCTATTTTATGACAACAAGTTCGGGTTTTAACCCCAAAGTACTTCATACATTAATTCTTTAAAAAGATCCGTTTCTTTCACAAAAGTCACACGATACCCGTAGTATCAAAAATAGAGTGACTATCTTTTTTTAAGTAAACCGAAACAGTTTCCTTTATAATATCAAGTAACAACATTCTTTTCCAAACGTCCAAGTTTGCCTAAGTTCAATTACTCGAGTCTTTTATTTTCGAAAGGTTTCGTAGTTCATAGTTTTAATCACTTACTAATATAATTCTCCTTTAAAACAATTTGAGAAACATATGCCTTATGTGAGTAGGTTATTCTTGTTCATAACAATCTTATTAGAGACCATGATCTAGGAAATATAATATCATTTTGTCTCATCTTAGCTTATATGCACGGATGGAGGTTTCTCCGGTTTTAATAGTACTTTATTAGTCAATACATTTCCCTTTATTAGCGCTTTGTGGTTTGTTCGATACTTATTCTCATTTCAAATCAATATAAGGCTTTCATAAATAATTAAGTAAATCGTTCCTTTTATCTTCTTAAGTCGTTATACCTAACTTCCCATAAAGCTAGTATAACTTCTTAAGCTTTCAAAACCAAGTATTATCCTTCTTTCAAAAAAGTTTCTTAATTCTCTTGAAATACTTCAAGATTCTTATTATTCAGCTTAAGTCAAAAGACATTGCCAGAAACTACGCTCGCTTAACACGTACGCCTCACCGCACTATATATATTCTTTTAAAATATCATGCTCAAGAGGATAGAAAGAATCACATACCTCGCGACGATTATCGACTATTAGCAAAATCGCCACGACCGAACCCGGTTCGTGGATCGTGCCTACCCCGGCACCCAAGTAGACATACATCGCAGTAATCACGAACATAAAATAAGACATGAAATATCAAGAAGTGTAAAACAGCTTATTCGAGAAAATTTGCCTTTCGATAATATATAAAACTTAAATCACAGTTACATCCCTTTTACAACTCGCCTACAACAAGATTTACATGCACTTCAAGAGTGACATGATAACAATGGCGGGACAGTGGCCCCGCCATACCCCTAAATGTAAGCACCTACAACAACAGGACTATACCACCGATAAGCCTCCGAGAAACGGAGCTTCCCAAACGCCGAATCGTGACTCGAGAGCTAGGATCAACGATCGTGTACTTCTACCGCGGCATGAACGCACTTCAAGGAGGTCAAGCATAACAGTACCAAGTATGTGAAATCAAAATATCAGAATGAAATCATAGTAGTCTATATAAACAGGAGACATGTATGATAACCAAACTACAGTTCACAATAAATAAGCATTCATGTCAAGTCAGGGACTCACGCCCTCAAAGTCATCACTCAAATATCACTATGGGTCTCACGCCCATAACATCAATCATGCCCGTGGAATACCTTCCTCACTGCCAATCACATGATATAAAAGCACCATGGAACACACATGAACACCGTGTCTCACCTGTGTCATAATAAAACCGTGACGGTAAGTACGAAGGCATAGCCGACTACTAAAACCCACGCATCAACAGTGGTCATAAATCAGATCACGAGATCTGTCTAGACCGCCACATGATCAAAGCCGCCACTCGCCCGCAGATCTAATGTGCGCTGCCTAGCCCGAACTTCCCGCAGCCCGATAGGCCAACCTCATAGCCCGCATGAGGTATTCCCCGCATCGAGGGTAGCTACTCCCGCATCCGCCGACTCGCATCCGCACGGCCACATAGACCGCATGACCATAAAGGCCGACACTAACTCGAGCTCTCGTAGCTCCGCATAGGCCCCGGACTGCATGAGGTATTCTCGAATCATAGGTCACACGCACTACCGAAGTCTACCCCAGACGGAGGCGCCTTAACCTCCGGATTATGTGCGCGAGTGGTACAATACCAACATAACGGCCGATAGTTAAACAACTTAAGCGCAATCGAGGGAAAAACCCTTTACACAAACATCACAAGATACTAACACACTGATCATCCTAGCATGTTTATTTAACCAATCACAAAGAAAGTATTACAAGGCTCTCACAAACCAACACAATAAAGTTGTTCTCTCAAGGTACCTTATACTATATGATTAAAAAGATCGGGTTTTTATCACATTATTACTTCATACATTAAATCTTTAAAATATACTTTACTTTCACAAAAGTCACACAATACCCGTAGTATATAAAATAGAGTGACTATCTTTTGAAGTAAATCAAAACACTTCTCTTTGTAAAATCAAGTAACAACATTCTTTTCCAAACGTTCAGGTTTGCCTAATTTCAATTACTCAAGTTTCTCATTTTCGAAAGGTTTCGTAGTTCATAGTTCTTAATCACTTAATGACGAATTACTTTAAAACAATTTGAGAAACATATACCTTATATGTGAGTAGGTTATTCTTGTTCATAACAATCTTATTACAAAGAAACATGATCTAGAAATGTAATATCATTTTGTCTCATCTTAGCTTCTATGCAGATGGAAGTTTCTACTGGTTTTAATAATACTTTTATTAGTCAAAACATTTCCCTTTATTAGCGCTGCTGTGGTTTGTTCGATACTTATTCTGATTTCCGAAATCAGTAAAACATTATTGCTTTTAAAAACCAAGTACTCATTTCTCACGAATGAGGTTTCACACAAAATTCATATTAATTTAATTAAGTCAAGTCTCTTATCTTTTAAGATCAAGTCTCTTAACTTCTTAAATCGATAAATCATTCTTTTTATCTCTCTTAAACTGTTATACCTAACTTCCCATAAAGCTAGTATAACTCTTAAGCTTTTAAAACCAAGTATTACTCTTCTGTTAAAAATGATTCAGTATTTTTTTGAAATACTTCAAGATTATTCAGCTTAAGTCAAAAGACATTGCCGTAATTATTATTCGCTTAACACACGCACGCCTACCGCACTATATATATATTCATTTAAAATATCATGCTCAAGTGGATAGAAGAATCACATACCGCGACGATTATCGACTATTAGCAAAACGCCCACGGCTATAACCCTACTAGCCTTGTCCATCTTTCAAGTAGGACATGCTACGCAGAACTTCAACCTATAACGGTTATACGAGTCTATCAAAGTCTAGACTACTACAGTAATAATCGTGAGGTTCTCTATTTACGGAAAATCGGGCAAAGACTTCCTACCCGTTAAGCTACACTACCATCAGAATACAAATTCCATGTAAGTACGCTTTAGTCCTTCTTATTTAATATTCTACTATAACAATTCAACTCCCTTCTATGAATCTTATATTCATTTCTATACTACTACAAAGATGTAATTTCCAATTACAATAAAAGGACAAGATATTTACCCTGTAAGCCCAAAATTATCCAATGTTTAACGTCGATCCTGAGCAACGTTTAGCTCCTACTCCGGTGCTCCAACCCGTTCCAAACAACCCTTAGAAGTTCTACGCAACTTCTTCTTAATACTTTATCCAACTATGGAGATTTCCTTAGGGTTGTGTTTTGTGACCAAGGGAAGTATAATAGTATTTCCGGCTTTTCAGATAAGTGTAACCTTGGAATACTACAAGGTATATGGGCCAAGGTATTATGGAATAGTTACTATATATGAGAGTATTTTCTACCAAGGGGTAGTATTTACGAGACCACTCAAGGCGGGTGTGCTACGCTAGCATCACTAGGAGAGTGGTACCTCTACCAAAGGCCTCAAAGTGGGAGGTGCTCTGCTAAAGCCTCACAAGGGAGGACGAAAACTATAGAGAGGGGAGAGGATTTCAAGACTTGGAACAATTTTTGGATGAAGAAGTCTTCAAAGGGGGGGTATTTATAGGTCAAGCAATGGCCAACCAATGGCCAAGATCATGCCAAGTGCAAGGCAAGTGTAGGGTCAAGATTCATCCATGTGTACCTTATCCATCTACCACACAAATATCACAAAATATCCTACCTACTCCCACTCTCCCTTTCGTCCAACTTGTCGCCCATAAGTCCACCAATTAGAGGGTGCCAAGTGTCGCCCTCTTGTTGGTCCAAAATATTTCGTCTCTCGGAAAAATCCACAAAAATACTAAATGACATAGCCGGAATTTTCCCTTCGCAAGTTGTGTAAAACGTTTCGTCGAAAAACGATTCTAATCGGGGGTTGTGAATAAAATTCGAACCTTGCCTAACTTTAAGGCTTAAATTTTTCCTACGTACGTCCTCATGTACATACTCTGGAAATACGGGGTATAACATTCTCCCCTCCTTAGAAACATTCGTCCCGAATGTTCCTTCTAAGTCTCAAAACAAACGTGCGCCAGTATAGTCTTCACTACTATACTTACGAGAACAATCCTGCCACACCTGGCCACAGAAACACCTGCGCAAATACTTACATTCAAGTCCACGAGGAAACACCTCTAACATCACAAAAGCCCTTACCCGAGGTCTAAAATATACTTCCTTCGCACCTTCTCCTTACAAAAGAAATGATCACATCTATGCTTGCCATACATGCTCGCTTCTTCCCTTACGTGTCGTACCCTTCTCGTACACTCGAACTCTTTCTCATGACTTACCACATTTCCTCATCGTCAGCTTTCTAAAATCTCGTTTACTATCTCCACCTTGGTCATCATTACCTGGGAACACTCTGGATGGATCTCCGATACTTTCCTGAACATAACAACACGAAAGATCGACGCATCGCTTCCTAAGTCGGGCAATGCTAACTATAGGCAACCCGCCTATTCTTCACATGATCTAAAAGGCCCAAAGTAACTCGCTAAGTTTCCTCGCTTTCAATCTCGCCACACCCTTTCCGGTGGTACCTTCAAGAAGACCCACCACAACCTCGAACTCCAAGCTGCCGCCAATCATCCGCATTTACTTCGCTGATTCCGAGCCGCCGATAACCTCTCTTGTATAGGCTTCACCCTATCCCCATCCTGCCGAAACAAGTATGAACCCACTATCTGAACTTTGCCAACATCGAACCAATCGACCGGCAACTTACACTTCCGCCCCTACGAGGCTTCATAAGGCGATATCCGAATCAAATGGTAGTTATAAAATCACTCCTCAACAGAGGCAACAATCCTCATAGCTACCCTCAAATCCAAACACAGCCCGAGGGTGAATGCGACATCGAGACTCACCCGAAGTTCTCAACCCCGCCTCGTAAAACTTCCGAAACAAAATAGCCACAACTGGGCTTCACTGTCATTATAAGGTGAAAGTATGCGCCGCAGCCTTTACAACCTTCCCGATAAATAACATCTCGCATAACTCAAGGACAAGACGGGCTGACCTCATCGCCCGACCATCGGGTCGAACGCATCCACGAACTCAGACGCTGGTTTACTAAACTGGGCCTAACACCTCGTGACCCTACCACCGGAGGACCACCCCGAACTGACCCCACCACAAAACAGTCGCGGTTGACCCGCGACGGCCTCAACCCGACTCCATCGCAAGAAACTCTTGTTCCCCGATCCGGAACGATCTCACTAATCAAGTCACGAAAACCTAGTGGTCTTCTTAGCTCAACTACCCTCTTTCATTTCACACACTCAGGGACTTATATACAAATATATCTCACGTGCACTATGCACTCCGATAAGGGTCAAACACAAATGTAATCTTTTACTCAATATTGCCTTGCCTTCAAGGTCTCCACGTATAAAGCTCTAAGGCTCACACTTTTCCTATCCCCCAATCTTTCCCGGTTACTAACCATGATTTCTAATCACAATTTACACCATGCTATCAGAATATAACACTTAAGGTATACTCATCTTACATACTAATCTCTGCAGGTTAAGGATATACCTGTATCTATTGCTTCACTCCCCCTTAGTCGTTCTAATCAAACCTGCCCCGTAGGGCGCATAGCTAGGGAAGATGATGAACTGATCACCGATCATGAAGGCTGAGTCCTCCTACTTACATCCTTCCTACTAGGACATCCTTTCGACACATGGCCCTGACGGCCGCCGGTAAAACAAGTACCAACTAAAAGACGACATTCCCGGACGACGTCATCGCGGAACACTGGGAAAATCGAATCCGGGCTAGAACCTATGTAAATCGGAACCGTAAACCCCGAGCTCGACCAACTCCGCCACTCCCAACGCCCCGCAATCCGCGAGGACCACTCGCACCGTGGATGCGCATATCATTCTCACTGAGGCGTTCGCCTCGAAAGTTACTAAAGGACCTCATTGCTCGCCCTTCGCCTTGGTTAACCCTTCGATCTCTACGCTTTTTGGCTCGCGCATAAGCCCGCATACGTGCCATGCTCAAGCCTTCAATCGACGAGTTATTCTTGCACCACCTCTCTTAGATAGTCATCATGACCCGTGATAAGTCGATACACTCTATATTCTCTGGTTTGCTAAAATCCTAGCTAGTAACAGGTCCATTCCTTTGTAATCCATTTTCTTTGTTCCCGGTCGTGGAACTGAAGATTCAAATATCATGGCCGTAGGCATCGCCGCCGCTGCTAAACTCATTGGCCGTGACGTCGCAGAACTCCCCAAATGAAGCACCACCTCAGGTGATGATTGGGCCTGTGCCCACGTGAATCCTCTCAGACTTACTCGCAGCCTCCTACGCTTTGCCTTCTCGGGCCTGTTCTTACGCGAGGCATAACGGTAAAGGAAAGAAATACGTTAGAGGGGTCCAACTTATAACACAAATCTAAGGCACGATCTCAGAGTGAGAAGAATGGAAACCAATCCTAAATATCCTATAGCCTCCTGATTATTGGTATGGTGCACAACATACCGATAATCAAGACTCTACTAGATACGGCCTCAGACACTTTCCGAGGATTAATCGCTCGATACCACTTTTGTCACGACCAACCTGCCCGTGGATCGTGCCTTACCCGCACCCAAGTAGACATACATCGAGTAATCACGAACATAAAATAAGACATGAAATATCAAGAAGTGTAAAACAGCTTATCTAAGAAAATTTGCCTTTCGCATAATATATAAAACTTAAATCAATAGCTATACATCCCTTTACAACTCGCCCACAACAAGCATTACATGCACTCTAAGAGTGACATGACAACAATGGGGACAGGCCCGCCATACCCCGAATGTAAGCACCTACAACAACAGGACTATACCACCGATAAGCCTCCGAGAAACGGAGCTTCCCAAACGCCGAATCGTGACTCGAGAGCTAGGATCAACGATCGCGTACTCTACCGCGCAGATGAACGCAGCTCGGGCGAGGTCAAGACAACAGTACCAAGTATGTGAAATCAAAAATATCAGAAATGAAATCATAGTAGTCTATATAAAACAGGAGACATGTATAATAACCAAACTACAGTTCACAATAAATAAGCATTCATGTCAAGTCAGGGACTCACGCCCTCAAAGTCATCACTCAAATATCACTATGGGTCTCACGCCCATAACATCAATCATGCCCGTGGAATACCTTCCTCACTGCCTAGCCTATGATATAAAAGCACCAAGGAACACACATGAACACCGTGTCCCACTGTGTCATAATAAAACCGCACGGTAAGTACGAAGGTATAGCCGACTACTAAAACCTACAGCACCAACAGGTCATAAATCAGATCATGAGATCTGCTCTGCATCGCCACATGATCAAAGCCGCCACTCGCCGCAAGATCTAATGCGCGCTTCAGCCCCGAACTTCCCGCCTCCGATATAGGCCAACCTCATAGGCCCGCATGAGGTATTCTCGCATCGAGGGTAGCTACTCCCGATCCGCTCGACTCGCACCGCACGGCCACATGATCGCATGACCATAAAGGCCGCACACTAACTCGAGCTCTCGAGTTCCGCATAGGCCCCGGACCCGCATGAGGTATTCTCGAATCATAGGTCACATGCACTACCGAGTCTACCCCGACGGAGGCGCCTTAACCTCCGGATTACGTGAAGGCAGTGGTACAATACCAACATAACGGCCGATAGTTAAACAACTTAAGCGCAATCGAGGGAAACCCCCTTTACACAAACATCACAAGATACTAACACACGTAGCATCCTAGCATGTTTACTTATCAAATCAACAAGAAAGTATTACAAGGCTATCACAAACCACCGCAATCAAGTTATTCACACAAGGTACTTTCTACTATATGATTAACAAGATCGGGTTTTATCCCCAAAGTACTTCATACATTAACTCTTTAAAAGATACGTTACTTTCACAAAAGTCACACAATACCCGTAGTATATAAAAATAGAGTGACTATCTTTTGAAGTAAATCAAAACACTTCTCTTTGTAAAATAAAGTAACAACATTCTTTTCCAAACGTTCAAGTTTGCCTAATTTCAATTACTCAAGTTTCTCATTTTCGAAAGGTTTCAGAGTTCATAGTTTTTAATCACTTAATGACGAATTCGCTTTTAAAACAATTTGAGAAACATATACCTTATATGAGTAGGTTATTCTTGTTCATAACAATCTTATTACAAAGCATGATCTAGGAAATGTAATATCATTTTGTCTCATCTTAGCTTCTATGCAGATGGAAGTTTCTACCGGTTTTAATAATACTTTTATTAGTCAAAACATTTCCTTTATTAGCGCTACAGTGGTTTGTTCGATACTTATTCTGATTTCAAATCAAGAAACATTATTGCTTTTAAAACCAAGTACTCATTTCTCACGAACGAGGTTTCACACAAAATTCATATTAATTTAATTAAGTCAAGTCTCTTATCTTTTAAGATCAAGTCTCTTAACTTCTTAAATCGATAAATCATTCTTTTATCTCTCTTAAGCCGTTATATCTAACTTCCCATAAAGCTAGTATAACTCTTAAGCTTTTAAAACCAAGTATTACTCTTCTCATAAAATGATTCAAGATTCTTTGAAATACTTCAAGATTATTCAGCTTAAGTCAAAAGACATTGCCGTAATTATTATTCAGCTAACACACGCACGCCTACCGCACTATATATATATTCATTTAAAATATCATGCTCGTGGATAGGAAGAATCACATACCTCGCGACGATTATCGACTATTAGCAAAACGCCCACGGCTTATAACCCTACTAGCCTTGTCCATCTTTCAAGTAGGACATGCTACGCAGAACTTCAACCTATAACTGTTATAATGAGTCTATCAAAGTCTAGACTACTCGCAGAATAATCAGGTTCTCTATTTACGGAAAATCGAGCAAAGACTTCCTACCCGTTAAGCTACACAACCATCAGAATACAAATTCTATGTAAGTACAATTTAGTCCTTCTTCTTTAATATTCTACTATAATACCAACTCCTTCTATGAATCTTATATTCATTTCTATACTACTACGATGTAATTTCCAATTACAATAAAAGGACAAGATATTTACCTCTAAGCCCAAAATTATCCAATGTTTAATGTCGATCCTGAGCAACGTTTAGCTCCTACTCCGGGTGCTCTAACCTGCACCAAACAACCCTTAGAAGTTCTACGCAACTTCTTCTTAATACTCCATCCAACTATGGAGATTTCCTTAGGGTTGTGTTTGTGATCAAGGGAAGTATAATAGTATTTCTGGCTTTTCAGATAAGTGTAACCTTGGAATACTACAAGGTAAATGGGCCAAGGTATTTTGGAATAGTAACTATATATGGAGAGTATTTTCTACCGGGGGTAGTATTTACGAGACCACTCGAGTGGGGGTGTGCTACTGGCTAGCATCACTAGGAGAGGGGTACCCTCTACCAAAGGCCTCAAAGGGGAGGTGCTCTCGCTAAAGCCTCATGCGGGGAGGATGAAAACTATAGAGAGTGGAGAGAGATTTCAAGACTTGGAACAATTTTTGACGGTTAAGTCTTCAGCCGGGGTATTTATATGTAAAGAAATGGCCAACCAATGGCCAAGATCATGCCAAGTGCAAGGCAAGTGTAGGTCAAGATTCATCCATGTGTACCTTATCCATCTACCACACAAATATCACAAAATATCCTACCTACTCCCACTCTCCTTTCATTCAACTTGCGCCCATAAGTCCACCACCAGAGGTGCCAAGTGTCGCCCTCTAGTTGGTCCAAAATATTTCGTCTCTCGTAAAAATCCGCAAAAATACTAAATGACATAGCCGGAATTTTCCCTTCGCAAGTTGTGTAAAACGTTTCGTCGAAAAACGATTCTAATCGGGGGTTGTGAACAAAATTCGAACCTTGCCTAACTTTAAGGCTTAAATTTTTCCTACGTACGTCCTCACGTACATACTCTGGAAATACGGGGTATAACAAAAACGCTCCACGGCTATAACCCGGCTAGCCTTGTCCACCTTTCAAGTAATACATGCTACTCGCAGAACTTTCAACCTATAAAGGTTATACAAGTCTATCAATGTCTAGACTACTCTGTAGAATATTCTTCTGATGTGATTTCAGTTCAAGTCTTTTCTGTAATATCCTTCTATTACAGTTCAAATCTCTTCTATGAATCTTATATTCATTTCTATACAACTACAGTATGTAATTTCCAATTACAATAGAAGGATAGGATTATTTACCTCGGTAAGCCCAAAATTATCCAAGTTTTAATGTCGATCCTGAGCAACATTTAGCTCCTACTCCGGGTGCTCCAACCCGCTCCAAACAACCCTTAGAAGTTCTACGAAACTTCTTCTTAATACTTCAACCAACAGTGAAGATTTTCCTTAGGGTTTCGTTTAGTGACCGAAGGAAAGTATAATAGTATTTCTGGGCTTTTAGTATAGGTGTAACCTTGAAATACTACAAGGTATTTGGGCCAAGGTATTTTGGAATAGTAACAATACTAGGAGAATACTTTTCTACCAAGGGGGGTGTATTTACGAGAACAACTCTCAAGGTAGGGGGGGTACCCTCGGCTAGCACCACTAGGAGTGGGTACCTCTCTACCAAAAGGCCTCACAGGGGGAGGAGGCTTGGACGAGTACCTCTCCAAAGGGGGGAAGGGTTTTCAAGACTTAGAAACTTTTGTGGATGAAGAAGTCTTCACAAAAGGGGGGGTATTTATAGGGAAATCAAAGGCCAAGATTAAGCCAAGTGGTGGGCAAGTGTAGGGTCAAGATTTGGACAAGTGTTTGTGGGTCCCACTCGCTCATCAACTACACAAAATATCCTACCTAACCCAAGACTCCAAATCGTCCAATTGACGCCCTCACATCCGCCAACTTGGGGGTGACAAGTGTCACCCTCTCGTTGGTCCAAAATATTTCGTCTCTCGGAAAAATCCGCAAAAAATATAAATGACATAGCCGTAATTTTCCCTTCGCAAGTTTTGTAAAACGTTTCGTCGAAAACCGATTCTTTTCGGTAGTTGTGAACAAAATTTCGTCCTTGCCTAACTTTAAGGCTCAAACTTTTCTACGTACGTCCCCACGTACATACTCTGGAAATACGGGGTATAACAGTTATATAGTCATAGACAACTTCAACAACTACAATTTCCTTCTTTATACAACATGCGACGACTTAAACTAATAATCAACTTGAATTGTAATCTTAAGGCTAAACATGCTAGTTTTCGGATTAGGGTTCCAATAGCCAATATACTTATCAAACTTCATAATATAAACCTCATGCTTGCTAATATCCATAACTACAATGATAAGTAAACATTAATTGCTAAAACGACAAGATTTATACCTTTACAAGCCCTTAAAATTTCCAAGATTCAAAGTCGCTCCTTAGCAATTCTTAGCTCCTTTCCTTTACGCTCCAATCCTCTATTTGAAGCCTCTAGAAGTTCACAACCAACTTCTCTTCCATTTTCAATCCAAAACTAGGAAAACTACTTAGGTTTTCGCCTTGCGACTAACGTGAAAACGTCATTTTTCCGAAATCTTTCTATTGAGATATCCTTACAATACCCTTAGGGACCTTGGGTTTAAGTCTTGTGAATAATGGATCAAAACAACAAAATTTCCTTGTGAGCAAATGGTGAACCCGAGAGCTATTAAGCTTGCACAAAAGTTCTCTCAATTTTTCTAAGTGTGGAAGACCTTGTCTTGCTACTATCGTGGTATATAAAACACAATGGAAGGCTTAGATTGCAACACTTGAGTGGCTAGGATGAAAGACACTTGGATAATAGCCAAGTGGACAAGTTGACAAGTCAACAATCTCAAGCTTTGAAGACTTATCTTCCTTGATGGTCAATGACCATTTTACCCTTACTAAATTCGTCCAAGACCATATGTGGGGGTGCCACGTGTCGCCCTCTCATTCGTCCATAAAATTTCGTAACCCTCGTGGGCCCCACAAAACGTAAAATTCCTCAGGTGGGCCCCACATGACCAAATCCGCAAAAATAAATTTCCATAATGTTAATAAGTTCCATACTCTTCAAATAATGCATTTTGAGAATCCAATTCTCAACAACGAACATTTTTCCTTTCCGTTTCTAAGATTTTTCCGGAAAAACAATTCTTCCTTTCGCACTCAATTTCTCAAGTCTTGTGTTCTCGCGTCTATTCTCTTATACATGTCCCGACTTACGGGTGTAATAGTCTCTCCTAACAAGTTATGTTGTTTGCACTACGAAAGGCGCAGTGACGAAAAGATTATGTGATCGCGATTCAGGTTAGTATCGCTTGTAGATAGTTGGTATTGTGACATACAACTATACGGATTTATGTATGAGGGTCAGACGCGTGTTGCCTAGAATGATTTTAGATTACCAGGACTTGGTAAGGACTAAAAATATCGGGAAGGTATGAACAGTTAAGAAACTCTCATCAAAGTTTTACGTGCTAATTTGAGATAATTAGGTGATGATGAGTTGTGTGAGAATGTAATGGACCCTTAAGAGGTTATAATTAAGGGACTAAATGGAAGACTATGTTAATAGGTTAGCTACGTAGTAGGATTTCGATAATGGTACGGGTGAGATCCGTATGGAGTAAGTATGGTCGTTATGGTCAAGACAACACGATTATGGTATTACGATAAGTTTAGTACCCGTTTACGGGGGGACGGATAAGGTAGGCATGGAGCATGGAAATTGCGATCCTAAGAATGTGATAACCACCGAGACCTTAGGTATATAAGGCCTTCTCGGGTAGTAAAAGTTAAGACAGACCAAGGAAAAGAGTTAAATACGACGCCGAGTCGGGTTGGGGACCTATTAAGGGTCGCCCCACAGCTTGAAATGAAACGGGATCAGTTGGTAGTAGTCCCGCTACGTGACAGGGTCACGAGGGTGCAAGGCCCAAGTTTAGTTAATCATCTTACGGGTTCGTGGACGTGTTCCACCGGAACCAGGTTGTGAGAGCCGGAAATGGCCTTATATTGTTTAATTTAGTAACTCCAAGAGTGGAGGCCAAAATTAGTATGGAATTTATGTACGTATGCTAGTATAAGTTTGGAAGTACGGAAAGAGTACGACCAGTGAAAAAGAGAGCAAGCAAGTGTAAAGAAATGGAGCCTGAATCCATGAGGACCTTTCGTGGTGACTACACCCGTGAGTGTTGGGTGGAAGCAGAGCGGGTAGATAATTGCCGGCAACGATACAGTCGTTGGACCCTAGCAGACCTAGCAGATCTGTTATGACAGACATTGAGGTCATTATGAGTATGGGTTAGTTGGCCTCTTGTTATGCCAACGTTGACTGCAGAGAGAGATTGGCTCGATTCTAGTTTTTTGGTAAGCTGATTATCCAGTGTAAAGGAAGAGAAGTGGTAGTAACCAGTGAATTATCCTTCCTTCTTTGGCATCATTGTTTTTCTTTTTAAGTCTGTGTGACTTGTTCACTTGAAGTAAATTGACGCAGAAAGTAAGTAATAATTGAATTTGAAGGAATTTATGTTAAGTGCCCTTGGAGGTACTTGGAGTTGGTTTGGTGTGGCGGTCAGGGCCACGACCTTCCGGATAATTTCAGGAAAATGTACAAGGCAAGAATAAAATAAGTACGATCGGTCATGAAAATGTAAGACATCGCTGTAGATTTTGAAAATCTATACGATTAAGGTGGCGCTGATGATTTAGATTTTGATAGAGAGATAAGTTCTCTCCCCACGAAAAGGACGCTTTGTGTATTATGGGGTTATGTGTACCCATGTTGTTAGACGAAGGATGTGAGGTCGGTAAGGTCTTCAGATCGCTACGCCATAGGTTACAGTTGTGGATAACCGTGGGAAAAGTATTGTGTTGGGGTAATTAAGAATGGCGTTACGAAGTGGTCGAGGAAATGTCGTAAGGAAAAATGCAGTAGTACGACATATGAAATGCATTTATTATGAACCAAGATAGAAATACTTTGCTAATAATAAGCATAAGGTAAGGTTATGACCGTAATGATAAAGGAGAATACGACTTTGGTTATGTAAGTTGCACGAGATATGACTACCCTGCATCAGGTGTAAAGACCATTAGTAAATAATGGGAAGTAAGAACATTTCGAGGAAATGTGGTATCACCTAGCTATAGGCTCTACAAACTGGGAAAGGAAAATCAGGTTACAACTTTTCGAGATCAAGGAAATCCCCCCCCCCCCTAAATTATGATTGACATGAAGTCTTAGCCAGGAGGCAAGCAAAGGAATCAAATCTAAGTTTAGTGACCAAGTTTGGTTGCAACAGAGAAAGGGAAACAGGAACCATAAGTGAGATTAAGGATACCCGAATATTTCGCAGTAATGAGAAAGGCTTCCAGTTATTGGAAGATAAGTCGACTGACTACGCTCTAACTCCTCCCGAAAGACTAGAGGTTAAGTTATTATGATAACACGTTGGGTGTTGGGCTAGGTTGTGTGCTGACGCAACCCGATAAGGATAGAGCCTATGTTTTCCCGGTAGTTAGGGAAGCAGGGAAGGAAATTACGCCACTCACGATTTAGAGTTGGCGGCAGTTAAATCATGCCTTACAGATTTGGGGGCATGACGTATATATAGACTTCATGTGGATATTTGTGCAGACCACAAAAGCCTCTGGTATATCTGCAGACTGAGGCAGTAGAATTTGCGACAGCGACGGTGGTTAGAGTTATTCAAGGATTGTGATATCGATATCCTATACCACCCAGGGAAAGCCAAGACAGTTAAAGATACTCTTAGTCGCGGATCTAAGAGTAGTATGCCAGAGGGGCAGCCAGGTAGACAAGACGTGGTCCGTGAGATTCGTTAGCTAACTAGCCGGGGGGTTCGATTATTTGTTTCCAAGGTTAATGAAGTTTAGATCCGAGAGGTTGCCGAGTCTTCCATCGTTGAGGAGGTAAAGAGGCGACAGTATGAGGATCTAGTGATGATACGGTATCGAGATACCGGCTCTCAGAAGAGAAGAGCTGCTTGAGTAACACCGGACGGGCCGTGAGATGAGGATAGATTGCATGTAAATGCTGCAGACTAGTCGCCAGGTTTTAGGAAGCACGCAGCGCTTATTGCTCCAATTGTACGGGTTCCTACGCTTATGATGTCGCATGATGAGCTCGACATGATAACTTCCGAGGTTTTTCGAAGGGTTTTAGGGACACACGCGAGTCTCGGTGTTGCATTACACCTCGTAACCGACTTTGACAGAGAGCGCACTAACCGTGCACTCGAGGATAGGTTGCGGACTGTTCTTGATTTGAAATAGCGGGAGGGTTAATTGCCTCTTGTTGTGTTACGCACGATATGCAGATACCCTTCCAGATTTAGATGGCCATGATGAGGCCTCAGGTAAGAAAGTGTAGATCGCCATTGGATGGTTCGACATAGGCGAGGTTCGCTTATTTGGTCCGCACTTGATTCAATGGCCGTGGATAAGGTGAAGCTTATCCGGGAAAGATTATTAGTAAGCTTAGAGTCAGGAGAAGCTTTATGCAGATAACCGACGTTGACACATGGGGTTTGGCTTGACATTTTAGTATGCGTATTGTTATGTGGCCTCGTGTGGTATTATTGGTATGTAGGGGTTGTAAAAGAAGACTATGTCGCTATCTTTAAGTTTGACTCCCGAAAGAACATTTGGGGACGAATGTTTCTAAGGGGGGAAGAATGTTACACCCCGGAATTTCAGGATATGTTTATAAGAACGTACGTAAGAACTCAAAATGTTAAGGTTCGAGACGAGTAAATTTATCTAATTATGGAATTGTCGGAAACGAATTATCATGATTTAACGGGAGGCGACACGTGTCACCCCCTACTAGGTCGTGGAAGAAAAATTCATGGATAGGATGGTCATTTGACCATAATTTAAATGACCAAGTCTTGCAAAGACTAATAGCTTGATATTGTTGACTTAGTCAAGGCCACTTGGCTAGGATCCATGTGAAACACATCTAGGCCACCCATTTGTTCTAATATTGACCCTCCATTATGTTATATATGTATACTAGTAGCAAGACTAGTTCCCACACTTAGAAATTTTCAAGAAACTTGTTCTTCAACTATGAGGGCTCTCGGGTTTGAGGTTCTTGGGACAAGAAAAAAATTCAATTTTTGTCCAATAATCTCCCCACTTTAAACCAAGGTTCCTAAGAGTATTGTAAGGTTATCTCAATAGAAAGATCCCGGAAAAATGGTGTTTTCGTATTAGTCGCAAGGCGAAAACCTAAGGGGTTATTCAACTTTGAAGTTGGAACTTGAAGATGAGTTATTCATAAGCTTCTAAGGGTTGCTTGGAGTGGATTGGAACGTCGAAGGAGGAGCTAAAGTTTCTAAGGATCGAATTGTGATCTTGGATCATATTTGGGCTAATTGAGGTATAACCTTCATTTTACTTTTGTAATTGAAGATTTCATGTTATGATAAGTTATAAGTGATCATGTGATATGTGTTATGAAGTTTGATAAGTGTTATGGAAATTTGGAAGCTCAAAATCCGAAAATGACATGTTGAGTCATTTGAAATTGAATTACAATTTGGTCGCTTATTAGAATCACGCATGTTACTTACTTGAAGATTATAGTAGTTATAATCGATTGCGACTTGATATCATGTTATGCTAACAACTTGGATTGAAATGGAAATTGATAAGAATTGGTATTGTTGCCCAAATTGCCGAATTGACATCAGAAGTTTAGACTAGTTTGTTATATATTGTGGGCGGAATTTTACATGTCTTGATTAAGCCGTAATCCTCATTGTTAGCTACTTTGTTGGGCCTTAAATGTGGCGTGTTTGGTTATTGAATTCGGCCTTGAAAAAGGTGGCAAAGTATGTAGAAACAAAGGAAGTGCTGTCCGATTTTCCGTAGAATTTAGGGACTTTGCACTTGGAATATTCTATGTTTGAAACTAGAAGTTAATAGACGTACTATGGTCATTATAGGTTGACATACTACGACGCTAATTGGACTTAGCAAGTGGATTAAACCGAAGAGGTATGTGGAACTTTCTTATCTCTTGAGCATGAATAAGTTGTAAATGTATAGTACGGTAGACGTACAAGATTTTGACAATCTAGGCCTATTTGATATCCTTGGCTTATTTTAAGAATGTCCAAGTTGATTGAGTTAGGGAATTAACTCACTTGTTTAAATATTAAGGATATCTTGGTTTTCAAAAGTTAAGAGACTTTAAGTATGTTGAAAGTATTATTGATACTTGTTTTGTTGGAAAGTTTAAGTCTCTTGGTTATAAAGAAGTATGTAAGTTGCTAATGTATAAAGCTAGTATAACGGCTTTATGGGAAGTTGGTTATAATAGCTTTATGGAAGGTTAAAAAGAGTGGTTTACTCTAAGTAATTTAAGTATGTTAAATGACTTGAAATAACGAAAGGCAAATTGATTTAAAGGCATCAATTGCTTAAGGTTTTAAAAGAAAGAAGTCACTTGATTTAGAAGCCCGAAAATGTATTTTCTAAAAAGGTATTGTGACTTGTCTTAAAATGTAGTTATGACTGATACTACGGTTATTAGTATCTTGGAAGTTTTATATGAAAATGAGTCATTTTAAAAGAATAGAAGTACGTAGTACTTTGGGTTAAACTCCCGGATTTATACTGACACGTTAGTGCCTTAAGTAACTAAAATGAGAGTGTATATGAATAAGACTAATAAGAAGTTATGGGGATTTCTTAACTTGCTTATTTATCAGATGATAAGCAGTAGTGCTTATGTTATGTATGATAAGCGGTAGGGCTTATGTTATGTATGATGGCTAGCTGAGATAGGGTAAGAGTATATCCGGCGGGTAAATCCTCAAGATAGTTATACCACCTTCTCCAGGTAAGAGTATATCCGAGGGTAGCTCCCAAGATAGTTATACCACCGCTTTACCACCTTCTCCGTGGTAAGAGTATATCCGAGGTAGCTCCTCAAGATAGTTATACCACCGCTTTACCACCTTCTCGTGGTAAGAGTATATCCGAGGGCACTCCCAAGATAGTTATACCACCGCTTTACCACCTTCTCCAGTAAGAGTATATCCGGCGGCAGCCTCCCAAGATAGTTATACCACCGCTTTACCACCGCTTGTGGTAAGAGTATAAATGTTATACCTCAGATTTCCGAGTATACGCGAGGGCGCACGACTAAAAGTTTAGCCTTAAAGTTAGGCCAAGTTCAAAATTGTGCACAACTCGCTAAAAGAGTCGCTTTCCGACGTAAACGCTTCCACACTTCCGTAGGAAAATTCCGGCTATGCCATTTCTAATTTTTGCGGACTTTTCCGAGAGACGAAACATTTTGGACCAACGGGAGGCGACACTTGGCACCCTCCAATCGGTGGATTTGAAATCGCCCATCGACGAATTGGAAGTGGCACGCTTTTTGTGCCTTTGCACAAGTCAAGGAGTTGGTAGGATATTTCGTGTACGGACACTTGCCTAAATCTTCACCCTACACTTGCCTTGCACTTGGCATCATCTTGGCCCTTGGTTGGCCACTTCTTGACCTATAAATACCCCCTTAAAGATGAAGAGTTCTTCATCCACCAATTACTTCCAAGTCTTGAAAACCCTCCTCTCCTCGAGCTTGCTCGCCCAAAGCTATCTCCCCTCGAGTAAGTGTGGCCGAGGCCTTCCCCTAGCCTAGCCGAAATCTACCCTCCCTTGGTAGAAAAGTTGCCTTCTAGTATTGTTATAATGCCCAAAATACCCTAGCCCAAATCCCTTAGTCCTTAGTAGAAGTTGAAGAACTTCTAAGGTGTTCTCGAGCCACCTGAGCGCATAACTTAGAGCTAAACCTTGCTCAGCGACTTCTTTATCTAGGATATTATTGGGCTTACCGAGGTAAATAATCCTAACCTCTTTGTATTAGAGAATACATACCGTAGTAGTATAAGAATAAGTATTAAATACTTAGAAGAATATTACAGTAATAGAATTGAACTGCTATCACAGCAGGCGGTATAAAAGAAGAATAATTAAACTGCTTACATACGATCGCTTTCACACTAGACTTATATAGCTCACCGGCAGGGAAGTCTGCCCGACTTTCCGTAGAATTGAGAACCTCTCGCCAGAGCTTTATACAAAGATACCTAGACGCTGATAGATGTCTGTGACTATTATAGTCGATTCTCGCACGACATATTCAACTTGGCGAGGTTTTCACGGAAGGTATGTGATTCTTCCTAAGCATGATATTTTAACATATATATATAGTACGGTAGACGTACATGTATTAACTGAATAATAACTACGGCAATGTCTTTTGACTTAAGCCTGAATAATAACTACGGCAATGTCTTTTGACTTAAGCCTGAATAATAACTACGGCAATGTCTTTTGACTTAAGCCTGAATAATAAGAATCCTGATGCATTTCAAAAGAACTACTGAATCATTTTTAACAGAAGATAAATATTTGGTTTTTAAAACAAAAGCTTAAGAGTTATACTAGCTTTATGGGAAGTTAGGTATAACAACTTAAGAAAGATAAAAAGAAACGGTTTACTTGTTTGTTTATAAAAGCCTTGTATTGATTTCTGTTAAGTGTAGTAAGATTGTTTGATAAGTAGACATATTATGATGCTACCTGTGTTAGTGTCTTGAAATGCTGTGTAAGGGGGTCATTCTTGCCAGGCTTACGCTGCTAAACCAGAAGTCCATTGATCGCTATTATATCACCTACACCTCGACTTATTATACCGGTGGCTTGCCACCTCGATGCTGGTCTATACGCCTACGCGGTTCGCGAGACTACGCGGAGCAGCGTATGCTCCGTGATTGATCATTCCGGTGTTTAGCCCGACGCGGATTCCCTACGCGTCCACGGACTACGCGTCTATCGAGACTATGCGGACCGCGGAGTCCAGCGGTACCGGGGTTGGCTACCCCGACGCGAGGAATACCACGCGGTGCGGCGTGACTCCATGAGGATCGCAAGTCCGTGACTAGGCACGCAGAATCATACTATGGGCGATCGGCCTTGCTTTCGATCGCTCGCGCCTAGAATAGACCTTACGCTTTTCCTATTATCGTTGTTGTTTGTGATGTGCACTATGCGCAATTGAACCGATTGTATTTGTGAAAAGGTTTTAAATACTTTGATTTCATTTAAGTACTTTATAGTTTCACATACTTGGTACCGTTATCGACTTCTTCGGGCCGCTCATGCCGCAGTAAAGGCAAGGAGTGCTAGATCCGCATCCTTAGGATCTTTTGCGTTGGTGTGAGCTCCATCTTCTCCGAGGCTCTACTGGGTACGATCTCCCGTCAGAGATAGTTTTGTACAGCCAGGTATAGCGTGGCCCCGTCCCGCCATAGTTGTATATTTCCTCAGGTTTGTAGTCATGTTGTACGCTTTGGGATGTAAATCGCTAAACCATGTTTATATATATGCCGATAGGCGACTTTTTCTCACATTAACTTGTCTCATTTTACAACTATTTCATGTCTTGTTTTTTTATTCACGACACTGATGTATGACTACTGGGTGCGCCTGAGCACGCCACGCCCCGAACGGGTCGTGACAAGTGGTATCGAGCGCTTAATCTCTGAAAGTGTCTACAGCATCGTATCTAGTAGAGTCTTGATTATCTGTGTCGCACCACACCAATAATCGTGAGGCTATAGGATATTTAGGATTGGTTTCATTCTTCTCATTCCGAGATCGTGCTTAGAGTCGTGTTATAGTTGGACCTCTAACGATTCCTTTCCGTAATAGCTTATGCCTCCACGTAAGGCAACCCGCCCGTAAGGCAAGGCAATGGCGGAGCCGCTAGCAGACACCCAGAGTCACGAGGGCTCGTGCCCGCCTATACCCGAGACGGCGAGTTCCATGACGCCGCCGCCCAAAGAGACCGCAGCACTGCACCTCCACCCCACACCGGAGCAGGAGACGGGTACAGAGAGATGGCCCATTTATTTGCTCGGATTGCCAGACACGGCGACAGCCGACGCAGCAGCTCAGCCCAAAGAAGACTGTAGTGCACCCGAGGCGCATACTGAGGCTACGGATTTCTTAGTTGTAGCCCGCCAGAGTTTTACTTGTCGAGGCCGAGGATGATCCGCAGGAGTTCATCCGCTACCTGCAGAGGATCACGCGGTGATCAAGGCTTCGTGAGATCGAGTCCGTGGATATTCGGTTCGCGACGGCCGCGTGATACCGCAATGATCGTTTGATTCATGAGCTTTCCCGGGAGAGCATGCACTCCAAAGAAGATGGGATGAGTTTTCGAGGCTTTTTCACACACTTCTTGCCTCCGCAGATGGCGAGGCACGAGCCGAGCAGATTCTTGTTGCCGAGACAGTGAGGACGCACAGGAGTACAATGTCGAAGTTTGATTCTTTGCTCGATATGTCCTCGCGACCGGTAGCGTATATGGAGGACCGGTGCATCGCTACTTCACCGGGCTAGAAGATAATATGGCAGAGTCTTGTGCGCGTGTGTCCTTCACCTGTACGGACATTACCCGTGATGCAGCTCACGCACTAGATGCGAGCGAGCGTAGACCACCGGCAGAGCGATATCAAGCAGGTTAAGGCGCCAAGACGGCCGGTTCTTTTGGTGGTTCTCAGGGTGGGCGGCATCAGCAGAAGTCCAGATTTGCACCACAGCCGGCGCAGAGCGCTCCTACATCATTTTCAGACACCAGAGCAAGCGGCGTGTCGTGCCCCGTGACTTCGGATTTCCGGTAGCGCGGTGCTAACTGCTCGAGGTCCGCTGGTGCCCGCTGTGGTAGATACCATTCGAGTCAGACCGAGCTTGCTATACTTGTGGCCGCAGGTCATTTCGCGAGTTTGTCCTTCCGGGGCGGCTGTGGTAGGCTCACCTGGTGGTCTGCCGCTTCTTCATCCCCGACAGTTACTCGCCCCGGAGGGCAAGGTACTCATGGGCCAGCAGGTCGCGGCAGAGGTCGTGGCGCAGTCCAGCTTCTAGCGGTCCTCGAACCGCATTTATGCCTTGTCCACCGACAGATCGTGAGGCCTCACCGATGTCGCCACGTACCTTATCGCTGGGTTTGACGTGTATGCTTTGATAGATCCGGTTCTACTGGCCCCATATATCTCCCTTGTCGCTAGTAGGATAGTGGATAGAGCCCGAGTCCATAGACCCTTTTCGAGGTAGCTACGCCATGGGGTGATTCGGCGTAGCTCTACGGTATATGTAGCTTGTCCTCGGACCATTTACGCCGTCGACTTCAGCCGACTTGATAGAGTCGAGATGATTGACTTCGACGTGATCACGGGATGGATTGGCTAGCTTGCTACGCCAATGTAGACCGCAGAGAGAGAGTAGTACGTTCCGCTCAGCTCGGCGAGCCGATTGCGAGGAGGGAGCACCAGACGCCGGCGGTAGGTTTATTTCACCTCGCTAGGAAGATGGTGCGTAGGCGGTATATCTACCATCTCGTCGGGTGTTTGATATCGAGGCCGCAGCGCGATTTTCGTGCGCCCAGTGGTCGAGAGTTCCTGCACGCGTTTCCGCACGACCTCCCGCATCCTCCCGAGAGGAGATCGAGTTTTGTATAGATGCAGTCGCAGACACTCGCCTATTTCCATTCCGCCATACGTAATGGCACCGCCGAGTTGAGAGAGTGAAGGACCACCGAGAGACTTGCCGGAGAAGCGGCTTCATTAGGCCTAGTGTTTCACCCCGGGAGCGCAGATTGTTCGCAAGAAGAAGGACGACGCCGCACGTGTGTTGATTACGTGCAGCAACAAGGTGACCATTAAGAATGTATACCCTTCCTGTGATTGATGATTTGTTCGACTACCAGTAGCGCGAGATGTTTCTCCAAGATTGATCTCGCGATCGCTATCATCGTTCGAGTCGAGAGCGATGTCCCTAGATCGCATTCCGACCAGACGCATTATGAGTTCGTGGTCATGTCTTTGGTTGACCAATGCCCGCCAGTATTCATGGATTTGATGAACCGAGTGTTCAAACCATTTTTGGACACGCTTGTGATAGTGTTCATCGATGATATCTTGGTTTATTCTCGCCAGAGCAGAGCATACGCGAGTATTTGGCGATCAGGCCGATGGGCTTCTCCGACCAGCAGCTATATACGCCAAGTTTTCCAAATGTGAGTTTTGGTTAGCTTCGTGGCTTTTCTTGGGCATATTGTCGGGCCGATGGCATTCGAGTGGATACGCCAAGATCGAGGCAACAGACTTGCCTAGACCTACTACTCCGGCTGCAGGTTCGCAGCTCGGGCCTCAGATATTATCGGCGTTCGTAGAGAAGTTTGCTTCTATCTTCGCACCATTGACCAGCCGACTCGGGCGCAGCTAAGTTTCAGCCGATCGATGCTTGTGAGCGTGGTTTCCAGCTGTCGAAAGAGAGACCGACGACCGCCTCGCTCTTACTTCTTCCGTAAGGTCCGATGGTTATGTCGCGTATTGTGACGCGGTGCATCGGGCTGGGACGTGTGTTGACGCAGCAGGTAGAGTTATAGCATACGCATCCCGACAAATTAAGCACGAGAACTACCCCACCCATGATTTGAGCCGGCCGTGATTCACGCCAAGATCCGAGGCACTATTTGTATGGGTTCACGTGGATATTTATACGCACCACAAGAGCCTCCAAGATATCTTCACCAGGAGCCGAACTTACACGGCAGACGGTGGTTAGAGTTGTTTAAGGATTACGATGTTGATATCTTGTACCACCCGGAAGGCCAATGTCAGGCGCATGCCTAGTCGTAGGTCGGGGGAGCCTATCGACGCGCAGCCAGAGAGGAGGACATGGTTCGTGATTTGCATCGCTTAGCGAGCCTCGTGTCCATTTGATTGATTCGATAGCGTGGGGTTCGAGTTCGCGAGGTTGCCGAGTCTTCCATCGCCGAGGAGGTGAAGAGGCAACAGCTCGAGGATCCAGCTTCGACATCGTTATCGCGATACGCTCTTCGTGAGGGAAGCGGTCCTTTTGAGGTAGCACCGATGGGGTGCTAAGGTTTGAGGGCGGTTGTGTGTTCCAGATGTTTCAGACTTCGCAAACAGTTCTGGGAAGCACACACAAGCATGCTACTCATCCATCCGGGTCGACCAAAATGTACCACGACCTGGGATCCGCAGGTGGGACGGGTTGAAGAGGACGCCGCAGAGTTCGTAGCTCGCCCGTGGTTGTCGCCAGCGAAGGTAGAGCACCGAGGCCCGTGGTTTGTTACGCACGATAGAGATCCCGACCGAAGTGGAGGTGATCAACATGGACTTCATCACGTGATTGCCTCGAACTCGGATGAGACATGATTCTATATGGGTTATCGTCGACAGTCGACTAAATCAGCCCACTTTCTTCCCGTTAGGACGACTTTCTACCGAGGATTATGCTGCACTTTACATCCGAGAGATCGCCGATCGCATGAGTCCCTATTTCGATCATATCGCATGCAGGAGCCCGCCACGCTAACTTCTGAGGTCCTTCCGCAGGGTTTAGGACGCAGTGAACTCGAGTATCGCATTTCATCCACGCATGCATCTGACAGAAGAGCGCACTATCCGCACTTCGAGGATATGTCGAGCCCGTGTTATTGACTTCTGGTAGTTGGGAGGATCATTTGCCTCTAGTTGAGTTCGTGATAATAATAGCTACCACCCAAAGATTCACGGCGCCTTACAGGCCTTGTATGAGGAAGTGCGATCGCCTATAGGCTGGTTCGATGTGGGCGAGGTGCGCTAGTGGGACCAGATTTGGTGCAGCAGCCGGATAAGGTAAAGCTTATCCAGAGAGGTTGTCGACACCGTAGTCGGCGTAATCATACGCAGATCATCGCCGCTTTCAGATCCGGAGTTCGAGGTCGATGATTGGGTTTTCCTAAAGGTATCACCCACGGCGGTGTGATGAGATTCGAGAAAGGGAAACTCACCAAGGTACATCGGGCCCTATCGATTGTCCGCAGGCAGGCAAGGTTGCTTACGAGTTGATCTCGCCGTCCGATCCGGAGGCGGCATCCTGTTTCACGCTTACGCCGGCGAGATGTATCGGGATCCATCTGGGTACATCCGATTGACGACGCCCGTGTGATCGAGGGGTTATCGTATGAGGAGATTCCCATAGCGATAGTCGATCGTCGTGTTAGGCCCGCGACCAAGGACGGGCTTCCACAAAGTCTCGTGGCGAACGAGCTTAGGAGAGATGACGCGGAAGTCGAGGAGGACACGAGGCGAGGTATCCTCACTTATTCCCACACCTCCGTAACTTACTTTCCTATTTTGGCCGTTTAATTTTCGTAAATTGTTAAGTTGTTATATCGCGCCACGCGTGGCACTTGCAAACCGCTTAAGCTTTATCGATAATCGTTTTGGGAAGGAACATTCGGACGAATATTTCTAAGAGGAGAATGTTATACCTCGTGATTTCGAGTATGTACGTGAGGGCGCACGCATAAAAGTTTAGCCTTAAAGTTAGCCAAGTTCAAAATTGTGCACAACTCGCTAAAAGAGTCGCTTCCGACGAAACGCTTCCATACAATTGTAGGAAAATTCCGCTATGCCATTTCTAATTTTTGGCGGATTTTTCCGAGAGACTAAACATTTTGGACTAACGAGGGCGACACTTGGCACCTCCACCGTGGACTTGAAATCGCCCATTAGACGAATCGACTCGAGTGGCAAGTTTTTGTGCCTTTGCACAAGTCAAGGAGTCAGTAGGATATTTCAGGTATGGACACTTGCCTAAATCTTCACCCTACACTTGCCTTGCACTTGGCATCATCTCGCCCTTGGTTGGCCACTTCGACCTATAAATACCCCTTAAAGATGAAGAGTTCTTCATCCACAAATTACTTCCAAGTCTTGAAAACCCTCCTCTCCTCGAGCTTGTTCGTCCAAAGCTATCTCCCCTTTGAGTAAGTGGCCGAGGCCTTCCCCTAGCCTAGCCGAAATCTACCCTCCCTTGGTAGAAAAGTTGCCTTCTAGTATTGTTATAATGCCCAAAATACCCTAGCCCAAATCCCTTAGTCCTTAGTAGAAGTTGTGAAGAACTTCTAAGGTGTTCTCGAGCTACTGAGCGCACAACTTAGAGCTAAACCTTGCTCAAAGCACTTTTTATCTAGGATATTATTGGGCTTACTGAGGTAAATAATCCTAACCTCTTTTGTATTAGAATACATCGTAGTAGTATAAGAATAAGTATTAAATACTTAGAAGAATATTACGTAATAGAATTGAATCATATCACAAAGTGCGGTATAAAAGAAGAATAATTAAATCAGCTTACATAGGATGTTACAAAGAGACTTATATAGCTCACTGCAGGAAGTGCTGCCCGACTTTCCGTAGACGAGAACCCTCTCGCTTAGAGCTTTATACAAGATGCCTAGACGCTGATAGATGTCGTGACTATTATAGCCGATTCTTCTACGACATATTCAACTTGGCGAGGTTTTCGCGGTATGGTATGTGATTCTTCCTAAGCATGATATTTTAACATATATATATAGTACGTAGACGCATACGTATTAATCAATAATAACTATAATGTCTTTTGACTTAAGCCCTAATAATAACTACGCAATGTCTTTGACTTAAGCCCTAATAATAAGAACTCGATGCATTTCAAAAGAACTATCGATCATTTTTAACAGAAGATAAATATTTGGTTTTTAAACAAAAGCTAAGAGTTATACTAGCTTTACGGGAAGTTAGGTATAACAACTTAAGAAAGATAAAAGAAATTGTTTACTTGTTTGTTTATAAAAGCCTTGTATTGATTTGTTATGTAGTAAGATTGTTTGATAAGTAGACATATTATGACGCTACATGTGTTAGTGTCTTGTAATGCGCTGTAAGTGGGTCATTCTTGCGTGCTTACGCTAAACGGTAAGTCTCAGATCATATTATATCACCTACCCTCGACTTATTATACCGGTGGCTTCACACCCTCGATGCGGGTCTATACGCCTACGCGGTCGAGACTACGCGAGCGCAGATGCTCCAGATTGATCATTTCGGTGTTTAGCCCGACGCGGATTCTCACGCTATCACGGACTACGCGTCTATCGAGACTATGCGATCGCGGAGTCCAGCGGTACCGGGTGGCTACCGACGCGAGGAATACCTACGCGGGTCCTGTGCGTGACCCATGGATCGCGAAGTCCGTGACTAGGCACGCAGAATCATACTATGGGCGATCGCCTTGCTTCATCGTTCGCGCCTAGAATAGACTGCTACGCTTTCCTATTACCGTTGTTGTTTGTGGATGTGGCACTACGCAATTGAACCGATTGTATTTGTGAAAAGGTTTTAAATACTTTGATTTCATTTAAGTACTTTATAGTTTCACATACTTGGTACAATTGCAGATCGACTTCTGGGCCGCTCACGCCGCATTTAAAGGCAAAGAAGTGTGCGATCCGCATCCCAGGATCTTTTGCGCGCCGTGAGCTCCATCTTCTCGGAGGTTCTACTTTTGGATATGATCTCCCCGCTGTAGATAGTTTTGCAAGCCAGGTATGGCGGGCCTCGTCCCGCCATAGTTGTATATTTCAGAGTCCAGAGTCATGTTGTACATGAGGGATGTAAATCGCTAAACCATGTTTATATATATATGCCTAAAGGCGACTTTTTCTCACATAAACCGTGTCTCATTTTACAACTATTTCATGTCTTGTTTTTATATTCCGATTACTCGATGTATGACTACTGGGTGCCCTGAAGGCACTACCACGCCCCTAACCGGTCGTGACGATAAATGAGAGGTAAATCCCCAAGATCGTTATACCACCTGTTTCCATGGATTTGCTACCTATACTTTTGATTACTCTCATTGTTAGTAAGTGTTATACTCCGTATTTCCAGAGTATGTACGTGATGGCGTACGTATAATAATTTGAGCCTTAAGTTAGGCAAGTTTCGAAATTAGTGCACAACACCCGATTAGAGTCGCTTTCACTAAACGCTTTCCATTAGCTTCGTAGGGAAAATTCCGCTATGTCATTTCTAATTTTTGCGGATTTTTCCGAGAGACGAAACATTTTGGATCAACGAGGGTGACAAGTGTCACCTCACATCGAAGCGGCTTGACGGCAAACATGGCCATTGGCTCGACGATTTGCTCAAGCGAGTAGTAGGATATTTGTGCAAGTTGGGCGTGGTAGACGGATAAGGTGCACATGGCTTAATCCTAGCCCTACACTTGCCTAACACTGATGAATCTTGTCCATTGGTTGGCCATTTCTGACCTATAAATACCCCTAACTTGATGAACTTCTTCATCCAAAAATTGTCTAAGTCTTGAAAACCTTTCCCCTCCTCTTGCTTCGCTCTCGTCCCAATAGCCCCTCTCCCCTTGAGAAGGCCTTGGCCGAAACCCTCCCCTTTTGGTGCTCCTGCCGAGTGGTACCCCTCAGCCTAGTGGTTTTCAGATAATACCCTTTTTGTGGTATAGAGATACTCTCCTAGTATTTTTATAATGCCCAAAATACTTTAGCCTAATACCTTGTAGTACTTTCCAAAGTACCCTTTATACGAAAAGCCCGGAAATACTATTATACTTCCTTTAGCCACTAAATGAAACCCTAAGGAAAACCTTCATAGTCGGTTGAAGTGTTAAGTAGAAGTTGCGTAGAACTTCTAAGGGTTGTTTGGAGCGGATTGGAGCACTCGAGTAGAGCTAAACGTTGCTCAGGATCTACATTAAACTTGGATAATTTTTGGTCTTACCGAGGTAAATTCTACTTTCCTTCTATGGTAATTTTAAATTACATTTTGTTGGAATATATAGTTACAGTATACTATATATAGAACTGAACATCGTCTTGTGGCAATGTCTCGACTTAAGCCCGAATTTATAAGTGAAGATTAAACAGATTTACATAGGACCGTGATTTATGAGATCGATAACCTATATCGTTGATGCTCGCAAGAGTACGGGCTACTTAGAAGGTGGACAAGGCTAGCCGTTATAAGTCGCGAGCGCTTTGCTTATAGTCGATAATCGCCGCAAGGTATGTGATTCTTCCTATACTCTTGAGCATGATATTTTAAAGGAAGATATGTATAGTATGCAAGAATGTCTTTTGACTTAAGCCCGACAATATATAGTACGGTAGACGACGCAAAGCTAATTGAACGTAGTTGTACGCAAATGTCTTTGACTTAAGCCCGAATAATAAGAACTGAATGTATTTCAAATGCTAGGAAACCATTTTTAAAAGAAGAGTAACACTTGGTTTTAAAGGTTTTTAAAAAGAGTTATACTAGCTTTACGGGAGTTAGGTATAACGCCTTAAGAGAGGTAAAGAAAATGGTTTATCGCTTTTAAGAAGTTAAGAGACTTGATCTTATAAGATAAGAGACTTAACTTAATTGTCTTAATACGGATGTTTGTGTGGAACCTCATTCGCGAGTAATGAGTACTGGTTTTAAAAGGAATTACGCTTTTCTCGATTTTGAAATCGTAACGTATCGACAGACCACCGCAAAGGCTAATAAAGGAAAATGTATTGAATAATGATGTATTATATTAAAACCAAGTAGAAACCTCCATCCGCATAAACTAAGATAAGACAAAATGATATTACATTTTCTAGATCATGGTCATTGTAATAAGATTGTTATAACAAGAATAACCTACTCACATATAAGGCATATGTTTCTCAAAGTTGTTTAAAAGAGAAGTATATTCTTAAGTGAATAAGACTACGAGTTATGAAACCTTTCTAAAATAAGTGACTTGAGCATTTGAAATTAGGCAAACTTGGACGTTTGGAAAATAATGTTGTTACTTGATTTTACAAAAGGGGAAGTGGTTTGTTTACTTAAAGATAGTCACTATTTTTATACTACCGTATTGTGTGACTTATGCGAAAGAAACGGATCTTTTAAAGGATTTAACGCGTAGTACTTTAGGTTAAAACCCGACTTTGGCATAAAACGAAGGTACTTCGAGTGATGTATAACTTGCCTATGCTTGTCAGGGTGAAACTTCGCCTATGCTTGTTGTTGTGAAACCCGCCTACGCTTGTGATGATAGCTTTGTTGTGCAAGCAGATTGTGGTTACCGTTTCAAAGAGGCTTGACTTGTCGAGAACTTACTCGACGCGGCCGGCAAATTGAGAATTCCACCGCATGTTTCCATTTTGATTGTTGTCTTGTTATTGATGTTACATGGACATGTCTACACCGATGCATTCGGTAATGCCGCGTACGCGGTTGATTACCCGATATATTGTTATTGCGGGCTACATGGACATGTCTACACCGGCGCAGACTCGGGGCAGCGTGCTACGCAGGTCGATCACCCGATATATCGTTGTTGATGTTATACGGACACGCCTACACCGGCGCACTCGGGCCGCGGGCTACGCAGATTGTTATTATTGTCGCATCACGGGCATGTCTACACCGATGCACTCGGGCATGCGTACTACGCGCAGGTTGATTACCCGATATATTGTTATCAGGCTACACGGACACGTCTACACCGATGCAATTCCGGGGCACGTGGCTACGCGCAGGTTGATCACCCGATATATCATTGTTGATGTTACACGGACACGCCTACACCGATGCAGACCGGGGCACGTGGTCACGCGGCATTGTTATTATTGATCACGGGCATGTCTACACCGGCGCACACCCGGTACGCGCGATGCGAACAAGATTGGACGCCATGGGCGTAGACCCATAGTTGTATTTGAGTGACGACTTTGAGGCGAGTCCCCGACTTGACCGCTTACGCTGTAATGTAGTTTGGTTATCACGCATGTCTCTCGCTATGTGATCGCTATGATTTCATTTATAGTACTTTACGCTTTCACATACTTCGTACCATTGCATCGACCTTCCGGGCCGCTCACGCCGCAGTAAGACATCTACCGCCGATCCCCGCGCGATCTCATTCCGCTGGGAAGCTCCGCTCCGTCTGAGGCTTATCTTTGGTATCTTACCCGAGTCTATAGGTTCTGTACATTCGGTGGTATGTATGTGGCCCCGTCCCGCCATAGTTGTAAAATCTAGAGGTCCAGCATCGCTGGCAAGGGTTGTAAGGATTGTAATCGCTCAAATGTATATATATATATGTTTAAAGGCAACCGCTTTGGTTGGCCTATTTCTATTTCATCTTGATCCATGTCTATTTATATGTTTAAGTTTGTATTTCACGGTTTTCTCCGATGTTGTATCACCAGGTGCTCCGGTAAGGCACCACGCCCGGTTCTGGTCTTGACAAAGTGGTATCGTGAGCGCTAGTCCTCTAAAGTGTCTGCATCTGTCTAGTAGTCTTGACATTATCGCTGTCGCACCACATCTATAATCGAGGTCGCAGGACATTTAGGATTGGTTTCCATTTCTTCTCATTCCGAGATCGCGGCTTAGAGCCGTGATAAGTCTGGACCTCTCGACGCATTCCTTCCTTTTTGGGCTTATGCCTCCGCTGGGCAACCTGCCCTGTGCGGGCAAGGCAATGGCGAGCCGCGAGCAGGTACAGAGGAGTACGAGGGCGCAGTCTCTGCCAAGACTCGAGACAGCTTCCTGACGCGATTTGGAGCGGCTGTTTCGCGACGCCAAAGACCAAGCAGAGTTTAGAGCCGCAGCAGCCGGTCCGCCGAGACTACAAGACTCGAGCCCAGCCCCACTTGGCCCGGGGCAAGAGGGGTTGGCGCGAGACGTTCCGCCATCGCCGCGGTCGCGGGCGACATACAGATAGCCGACGCAGCAGCCCCAAGAGCGCCAGCCGTTCACCCTAGATCGATAGTCTGAGGCTACAGTGACTTTCTCGAGACGTAGCCCGCCAGAGTTCTACTGTCGAGGCCCGGCGGATGATCCGCAGAGTTCATCCGACAGCTACAATGATCGCCAGAGTGATCAAGGCTTCGAGACCGAGCCGCTGTCCTAGGTTCGCATCGGCCGCGATACCGCAAATGATCGTTTGATTCGCGGAGCCGCCCCGGAGAGAATGCACTTCCACCGCCGGGACGAAGCCGGGCCTTCCGCACATTTCTCGCTTGCATTTGCGAGGGCTGGCCGGCTGCGATTACGCTGAGGCGTAACGCGCGCATAGCTCGAGTACAATGTGGAGTTCGACTATCGTCTTGATGTTCCCGCATTAGTAGCTTAGTATGGATGATCGAGTACACCGATATGTTACAGGCTCAGCGATTACCTAGCGCAGAGTCAGACGGTAGCTCTTCACCGCACGACATTGCCCGCACGTGCTTACGCACCGAGCGGCGAGCGAGAAATCGACGAACGCATCAAGATCGCGGTAAGAGGCTGTACAGCAGGTCCTTTGTGATTTTCGAGGCGGACCGCCCGTAAAATTTCTAGTTTTGTACCACAGCCAGCAGAGTGGTCCTCCACAACCTTCGTGGCATCCAGAGTATCTGGAGCAGGTCGAGCTCCATGGTTCCGCGAGTGAGTTGGCGGGATGCAAACCCCTACTCTGTGGTCGATGGTAGACCGCATTTCGAGTGTCGCGTGCCAAGGAGCTTGTTATTTTTGCGGCAGCAGGCCATTTTGCGCAGAATCGGCCCGACCAAGGGTAGCACGGATTACGACTCACCTTCGTGATCAGCCGCCGGGTTCATCGCCTCATACATGCGCGCTCGCAGGCGTGCCTATGATTAGAGCGAGCCAGATCTGTGTATCCTTAACCTCTAGAGACTCAGTATGTATTGATGTTATGATAATGTGTTAAGTGTTATGCTAAAATGTGATTTAGAACCCGGTTGGTAAAAGTGCGGTAAGCTCAAAGCAGGAATGATTTAACCTTAGAATATTACGCTGAGACCTTAGATGCGCCGCTCGAGTACAAGATTTTGCGAGCGATCCTTGTCGAGTGCATTTTGCAGGCTTAGAAATGTATTGGTGATAAGTCCTGGTCAGGTAAATGAAAGTGGTAGCTTCGACGTGGTTTTAGCAAGATTGTTCCGTCGGCGAGCAAGAGTCGGCGACAGCTGGTCGGGTTGGGCTTGCGCCGCGCCAACCCGCGCCTGCTTCGGCGGTCAGCTTCCGTGGTCCTCCAGTGACGTGGTCACGAGGTGCTAGGCCCAAGATTAGATCATCGTATGAGTTCGTGGATACGCTCGACCAGACCATCAAGGCCGAACGGCCTGCAGAGATCGAGGCTAGTAAGATGATCAAGTTCGAGGTAGTGACTCCAAAGTTTTGGAACCAAGTATGGTATGTATACTAGAGAGAGTTCGAGTGTTCGAGAAGCGTACAACGATAGGGAGAAGTGAACGCGCGATCGCTTTCGAGAAACGAATGCATGGGCGGATTATGTTTTAGACTCAAAGGGAACTCTTGTGTTAAACAGAGGTAATTCCTTGTTGGCTTGGATTTGGGTGTTATACCTCGTAGTTGCAGGGTATGTATGGACGACGCATTTGGTGAGTACTACGTAAATTTTGAAAAGAAAGAAGACGCTGAGTTTTCGACTAAAAGTTTCCTGCTATTTGTGAAGAAAAAGGTTCGTTAACGGGAATTGATTCCCGATTTGGTATTTGGACTTCATAGATTATATTAGAATTTTGAGATTTTATTTTCTGAAATGGTCACTGGGCCCACTGAGAAATTTACTATTGCAGCGGGCCCACTTTGTTTTCAGATTTTGGCCATCAGGGATATTTTTTCTAAGACGCTGAGGGCCAATGAGGTGACACGTGGTCACCCCGCCAGTGGCTCGGCCGAATGACATTTGTGCACAACACCCTGCTAGAGTCGTCGACTAAACGCTTTACATAACTTCATGGCGGAAAATTCCGCCATGTCGCTTTTGTATTTTTGCGGATTTTTCCGAGAGACGCAAACATTCTCGACCAATCGAGGGTGACACGTGTCACCTCACAACGAAGCACGCGGGCACTGACAATCGGCGGGCAAGTCGCGGTAGATATTTGTGTAGATATTTGCGAGGGTTTTAAGGAGTAGGTCTAGGGTGCACTTGGCTTGATCTCGCCTTACACTTGCCTTGCACATGGCTTGATCTCGCCATTGGTTGGCTTTTGGTTTTGCTATAAATACCCCTTATGTTGATGAACTCTTCATCCACAAACGAAACCTTCCAAGCCTAAAATCCCTCCCTCCTCTAGTGTCAGTTCTGGCCCAACTCATCCCCTCTGAGTAGTCTTGGCCGAGGCCTCCTCCTCCCCTCAGGTGCTCGCCGCGGGTACCCCTCCCCAGCCTAGTCAAGCTGTGATAATACCCCTTTGTGGTATAGAAATACTCCCTAGTATTGTATAATGCCCAAAATACCTTAGCCTTGTACCTTGTAGTATTCCAAAGATACCTCTTTACGTAGAGTCCTAAATACTACCTTTTGTCCTTTTTAGTCTCAAACCGAAACCCCAAGGAAATCTTCATAGTTGGTCAAGATTTGAGCAGGTTGGTTAGAACTTCTGCGGTTGTTTGGAGTGGCTGAGCGCACTGAGCGAGCTAAACCTGCTCGTGATCGACATTATAACTTGATAATTTTGGGCTTATCGAGGTAATTATCTTGTCCTCTATTGTAATTGGAAATTACATGTTTGTTAGAATATATAGTTGAAGCGATACTATATACGGAACTATACTTAGTATTCGCAATGTCTTTGACTTAAGCCCAAGAATAAAGAACCGAATCGAATCAGATTTACATAGGGATCAGCAAAGAGACTTGTGTAGAATTGTACACGCCCTGCTAGACGTAAACCCCTGGTTGGCTTGTAGCCTACTGAGAGAGGAGATTTACGCCATCAAGGGAGGCCGCTGAATTTTCTATAGAAAGATAGAAACTTGTGTTTTGGGGTTAATAGACGTTGTGACCTTTATAGTGAAAGTACCAAGAGTAGCGTATTCTACTCGAGGAGTGAAAGGGCCAGTGCGTTGTAGTATTGGAGCATTTTGCTTATTGTCGATAAATCGTCGCGAGGTATGCGAACCTCTTCCTATCTTTTCAGCATGATTGTCACGGAACTATGTAGTACAGTAGACGATACGTGCTAAGTGATTTGGTTGGTTTAAAACATAGGTGTTATAATAGCTTTACGGGAAGTTAGTTATAACGACCTTATGTAAGTGAAAATGGTTTATCGATGTTAGAAGTTAAGAAACTTGATCTTATAAGATAATAGACTTAACTTATTTGTTTTAATGTGGATGTTTGTGTGAAACCTCATTCGTGAGTAATGAGTACTTGGTTTTAAAGTGATAATGTTTTACTGATTTCGGAATCGAACGTATCGACTGCATCACCGCATGCTAATAAAGGAAAATGTATTGAATAATGATGTGTCAGATTAAAACCAAGAGAAACCTCCATCCGCATGAAGCTAAGACGAGACAAAATGATATTACATTTTCTAGATCATGGTCATTGTAATAAGATCGTTATAAACAAGAATAAACTACTCACATATATGACATATGTTACTCAATTGTTCTAAAAAGGAATCAAGTGATTAAGTTTGGGAACTATGAAACCATTTGAAACGGAAGCTTGAGTAATCAAACTAGGCAACCGAACTTAGGAAAAGAATGTTGTTACTTGATTTTGAAAAGGAAGGTGGTGGTCATTCTAATACTACGGTATCGTGACTTTTATAAAAGTAATGGATCTCTTTTAAAAGAACTTAACGATGTAGTACTTTGGGGTTAAAACCCGACTTTGGCATAAAATGAAAGTACTTTGAGTCAGGTGAAACTTGCTTATGCTTGTTGTTGTGAAACTTGCCTATGCTTGTGATGATAGCCTTTGTTGTGCAAGTGTGGTATTTCGTTACCGCTCTCTCGACAGAGGCCTCGACTTGTCGAGAACTTACTCGACGCCGCGTTGATGGAGAATTCCACGTATGTTTCCATTTTGATTATCGTTTTGCTGTTGATGTCACATGGACACGCCTACACCGGCGCACTCCGGTACGCGGCATGCGTGCTGATTACCCGATATATTGTTATTGTGGTTACATGGACATGTCTACACCGAGGTAGAATTCCGGGCACGCGTTACGCGCGTGGTTGATCACCCAAAGATATTATTGTTGATGTCATACGGACGTGTCTACACCGAGGTAGAATTCCGGTACGCGCTGCCGGGCATCGGTATTATTGTTGCATCATGGACATGTCTACACCGGCGCAGAATTCCGGGGCACGCGCGCGACGCGAACATGATTGATGCCGTGGCGTGAGACCCATAGTTATATTTGAGTGATGACTGAGGCGCGAGTCCTCGATCGATATGATCATTTATGTCAGGAATCAGAGTTTGGTTATCATACATGTCTCCCGCTTTATATAGACTAGTATGATTTCATTACAAGATTTTTACGCTTCACATACTTGGTACTGTAGATCGACTCTCTTCGGCCGAGCGTATAAAGAGGCTGAGCATCTCACGCGAACCGCAGCCCGTGGCTCTCGTCGGGTCACGGAGACGCCAGACGCAGAACCTCGCGCAAAGTGACAAAAGTGGTATCAGAGCGCTTAATCTCTGAAAGTGCCTACTGCATCGCGGTTCAGTAGAGTCTGATTATCGTGTGTCAGGCACCACATCTATAATCGTGAGGTCGCAGGACATTTAGGATTGGTTTCATTCTTCTCATTCCGAGATCGCGGCTCAGAGTCGTGTTGTAAGTCGGACCCTCCGACGTGGTCTCGCTTTTACCGCTATGCCTCCGCGCTAGGCAACCAGAGCCTGGGCGGCAAGACACCGAGGAACCGCTTAGTGAGATACAGAGGAGTACGAGGGCGCAGCCCGCATAGCACCGAGGTCAGGCTTCGTGACGGGCGGTTTTCAGGACGCCGCCAATTTCAGAGAGTTGTGAGCCGCAAAGAATGGCCGCCGAGACCGCAGCACTGAGCCTCCACCCCACACCGGGGCGCAGGAGACGGGTTATGCTGAGATGGCCCACTGCTGGCCGTGGTCGTGGGCCGATATTTAGGATAGGCCGGACGCAGCAGCCTGGCCCAGAGCACCGCGTTCACCCCGAGCGATAGTTGAGGCTACGGACTTTCTCGAGTCAGAGCCCGCCAGAGTTTTACGGGTCGAGGCTCGAGGATGATCCGCAGGAGTTCATCCGCAGCTACGATCACGCGGGTGATCAAGGCTTCAGAGACCGAGTCAGGACCTTTGGTTCGTGACGGCCGCGTGATACCGCAATGATTGGTTTGATTCACGGAGCTTCCCGGGAGAGCATGACTCCAGCAAGATGGGATGAGTTTTCGGGGCTTTCTCACGCACTTCGCCTCCGCATTTATGGCAGGGCACGCCGACAGATTTTTGATGCTTAGACAGAGCGCGCATTCCGGGAGTACAATGTGAGTTCGACTCATCGTCTTGCAGACGTCCCGGGCCAGTAGCTAGTATGGAGGATCGAGTGCACCGATATGTTACGTGGCTCGATGATTACATGTCGAGGCATGTTCAGGAGTAGCTCTTCACCGCACGGACATTGCCCGCACGCAGCTCTGCGACCGATGCGAGGCACGGAGAGGTCGACGGAACGACCAAGATCGCCAGGCAGGCCGTAACAACAGTGGTCCTTTGGTGACTTTCGAGGCGGATCGCCCGCCGCATACTAGTTTTGTACCTCCGCCAGCAGCAGAGTGGTCCTCCACAACCTTCGAGTATTCGGAGCACCTGGTTCGTGTTTCCAAGCGTGGCGTGTTGCCAGACGCGTCACCCCTACCTCGGTGGTCGATGGTAGACCGATTTCGGGAGTGTCGTGGTGCCAGGAGCTTGTTATTTTTGGCCAGCAGGCCATTTTGCGAGGAACTGTCCACCAAGGGTAGCACGGATGTTACGACTCACCACCGGACGCTGGTGGTTCATCGCTTTCATAGCATGCGCACTGCAGTATGTGCCTATGATTAGAGTGAGCAGTAGCTTCGTGTATATCCTTAACCTCTAGAGTTTTGGTATGCTTGTTATGATGGTCTCATTATTACGTGCTATGTATTAATAGCGTTGTGTTAATTGTGAGTTAGAAAACATGCTTAGTTGGGAGGATACGATGGTACGGTAAGTAACCTTAGACTATGTCACGACCGAGACCTTAGGGTAAGGTCGCCTTGAGTTAAAGATTTATTTTTGACCCTTATCGCAGTAAGAGTATACGTGGGATTTATTTGTGTGATAAGTCCGTGGGTAGTGTGAGACGGAAGTGGTAGCTTTCATGACGTGAATTAGTAAGATTGTTCCGATCGGAACAAGAGTTTGGCGCGGGGTCGGGTCGAGTACCATTTCATGGGTCAACCAGAACCCGTTTGGGGTGGGGTCGGTTCGTGGTCCCGCCAGTGGTAGGGTCACGAGGATGCTAGGCCCAAGTTTGTATGATCATCGACGAGTTCGTGGACGCTGCTCGACCGTAAGCCGTTCAGAAGGTCGGGAATGGCCTTAAGGAAGTTTGAGGTTAGTAAGATGACCAAGTTTGAGGTAGTGACTCAGAGGTTTTCGAACGGAAGTAATGATCAAGTATGGTACGATCTGGGAGAGTTCAAGTGTTCGAGAAGCGGCACGACGAGTAAGGCGAAGATAACGTGTGTTATTTCGTGGCTGCCGGCGCTGATAACCGTTAGAGGAACTTCATCGATATCCGCTTTGAGAAGGAACATTCGGACGAATGTTTCGGCGAGGAGAATGTTATACCTCGTAGTTGCAGTGGTATGTATGTGAGGACGCACGCAGAGCAGTACAGAAATTTTGAAAAGAAAGAAAGACGCTGAGTTTTCACTTTAAAAGTTTCCGTTATTTGTGAAGAAAAGGTTCGCGAACGGAATTGATTCCCAGATTTGGTATTTGACTTCATAGATTATATTAGAATTTTGAGATTTTATTTTCTAAATGGTCACGCTGGGCCCACGGAGAAATTTACGGCTGGGCCCACTTTGTTTTCTAGATTTTGGCCATCAGGATATTTTTTCTAAGACGTTGAGGGCACAGGAGGGTGACACGTGTCACCCCGCCAGTGGCTCGCCGAACGACATTTGTGCACAACACCTGCCAGAGTCGTTTGACTAAACGCTTTACATAACTTCATGGGCGGAAAATTCGGCTATGTCGCTTTGTATTTTTGGCGGATTTTTCCGAGAGACGAAACATTCTCGACCAACGGAGGGTGACATGTGTCACCCTCACAACGGAAGATGCGCGCACTCGCCGAATCGGCGGGCAAGTCGCGGTAGATATTTGTGTAGATATTTCAGGGTTTTGGGAGTAGGTCTAGGTGCACTTGGCTTGATCTCGCCTTACACTTGCCTTGCACATGGCTTGATCTCGCCATTGTTTGGCTTTTGGTTTTGCTATAAATACCCCTTATGTTGATTAACTCTTCATCCACAAATGAAACCTTCCAAGCCTAAAATCCCTCCCTCCTCTAGTGTTGAGTTCGTCCAACTCATCCCCTCTGAGAGTCTCGGCCGAGGCCTCCTCCTCCCCTCATGGTGCCTTGGCCGTGGGTACCCCCTAGCCTAGTCAAGCTGTGATAATACCCTTTGTTGTGGTATAGAAATACTCCCTAGTATTGTTATAATGCCCAAAATACCTTAGCCTTGTACCTTGTAGTATTCCAAAGATACCTCTTACGTAGAGTCCGGAATACTACCTTTTGTCCTTTAGTCTCAAACCGAAACCCTAAGGAAATCTTCATACTTGGTCAAGATTTGAGCAGGTTGGTTAGAACTTCTAAGGGTTGTTTGGAGTGGTTCGAGCGCACGAGTGAGCTAAACCTTGCTCAGATCGACATTATAACTTGGATAATTTTGGGCTTATCGAGGTAATTATCTTGTCTCTCATTGTAATTGGAAATTACATGTTTGTTAGAATATATAGTTGAAGATACTATATACGGAACTATACTTAGTATTCGCAAATGTCTTTTGACTTAAGCTCAAGAATAAAGAACCGAATCAATCAGATTTACATAGATCAGACAGAGACTTGTGTAGAATTGTACACGCCCTGCTAGACGTAAACCCTCGTCTTGGTAGCCACTTCGATAGAGAGAGATTTACGCCGCTGCATGTGTGAGGTGCCGAATTTTCTATAGAAAGATAGAAACTTGTGTTTTGGGGTTAATAGACGCCATGACCTTTATAGTGAAAGTACTAAGAGTAGCGTATTCTACTAGGAGTGGAAAGTGGCTAGTGCGTTGTAGTACTGAGCATTTTGCTTATCATCGATAAATCGCCGCGAGGTATGTGAACCTCTTCCTATCTTTTCTAGCATGATTGTTGTGAACTATGGTACGTAGCACGCATACGTGCTAAGTGATTTGGTTGGTTTAAAACATAGGTGTTATAATAGCTTTACGGGAAGTTAGTTATAACGACCTTATGTAAGTGAAAATGGTTTATCATGTTAGAAGTTAAGAGACTTGATCTTATAAGATAAGAGACTTAACTTATTTGTTTTAATGTGGATGTTTGTGAAACCTCATTCGTGAGTAATGAGTACTTGGTTTTAAAGCGGATAATGTTTTACCGATTTCGGAATCGAACGTGTATCGGCGCACCACCGCAGCTAATAAAGGAAAATGTATTGAATAATGATGTTGTATTAAAACCAAGAGAAACCTCCATCCGCATAGAAGCTAAGACGACAAAATGATATTACATTTTCTAGATCATGGTCAGAATAAGATCGTTATAAACAAGAATAAACTACTCACATATATGACATATGTTACTCAATTGTTCTAAAAAGGAATCAAGTGATTAAGTTTGGGGAACTATGAAACCATTTGAAAATGAAGCTTGAGTAATCAAACTAGGCAACCGAACTTAGGAAAAGAATGTCATTACTTGATTTTGAAAAGGCTGGTTGGTCATTCTAATACTACGTATCGTGACTTTTATAAAAGTAATGGATCTCTTTAAAAGAACTTAACGTATGTAGTACTTTGGGGTTAAAACCCTGACTTTGGCATAAAATGAAAGTACTTTGAGTCAGGTGAAACTTGCCTACGCTTGTTGTTGTGAAACTTGCCTATGCTTGTGATTTATAGCCTTGTTGTGCGTGCCGCGGTATTTCAGGTTACCGCCTCTCGACAGAGGCGGTCGACTTGCCGAGAACTTACTCGACGCACGGCAGCGATGGAGAATTCCACGTATGTTTCCATTTTGATTATCGCTCATTGTTGATGTCATACGGATACGCCTACACCGGCGTAACTCCGGTACGCGGCCGGGTTGATTACCCGATATATTGTTATCGCGGTTACATGGACATGTCTACACCGAGGTAGAATTCCGGGGCACGTGGCTACGCGCAGGTTGATCACCCAAGATATTATCGCTGATGCCATACGGACGTGTTCACACCGAGGTAGAATTCCGGTACGCGCCGGGCATTGGTATTATTGTTGCATCACGGACATGTCTACACCGATGCGTAATTCCGGCACGCGCCACGATGCGAACATGATTGATGCGGGCGCGAGACCCATAGTTATATTTGAGTGATGACTGAGGCGAGTCCTCGATCGATATGATCGCTTATGTCGCTGAATCAGAGTTTGTTATCATACACGCCTCCGCTTATATAGACTAGTATGATTTCATTACGATTTTTACGCTTTCACATACTGTACTGCAGATCGACCTCCTTCGGCCGCTCACGCCGCAGTAGTAGGTACATCTGGCCGTGGATCCCCGCCTAGGATCACAGCGTACAGGGAAAGCTCCGCTTTCTAAGCTTATCTTTTGCATGTGTTCCCGAGTTGTAGGTTCTAGTACATTCTGTGGTATGGCGGGCCCCGTCCCGCCATAGTCGCGTAAATCTTGCAGGTCTGTAGTCCCCGCGGCAGGTTGTAAAAGGATTAAAGCTCGTGTTTTATGATATACCAAGGCAACCGATTTGGTTGGCCTGTAGATGTTCATATATCTTGTTTCGTGTGTAAAGTTTTATTTTCCGCGCGGTGTCTCTGATGTTGTATCACTAGGGTGCCCGGTAAGGCACGAACGGCCCGAACGGTCGTTATATCGTTTTCGCACGCATGTTATTTTTGTGGCCGATGTGGCATGTTTGGTTTCGTAAGTATAGTAGCGGCGCTATACCGCACGTGTTTGCTTGAGATCGAGGCGAACATTCGACGAATGTTTCTGGGGGAAGAATGTTATACTTCGTATTTCCGCAGTATGTACGTGATGGCGCACGATAATAATTTGAGCCTTAAGTTAGGCAAGTTTCAAATTAGTGCACAACACCCGACAGAGTCGTCGATTTAAACGTTTCCACAATTTCGTAGGAAAATTCCGCTATGTCATTTCTAATTTTTGGATTTTTCCGGAGACGAAACATTTTGGATCAACGAGGGTGATGTGTCACCTCACATCGAAGCGGCTTGGACGGCAAACACGGCCATCGCTCGACGATTTGCTCGAGTGGAGCAGTAGGATATTTGTGTTGGTGTGGTAGATGGATAAGGTGCACATGGCTTAATCCTAGCCCTACACTTGCCTAACACTTGGATGAATCTTGGCCATCGGTTGGCCATTTCTTGACCTATAAATACCCCTAACTTGATGAACTTCTTCATCCAAAATTGTCTAAGTCTTGAAAACCTTTCCCTCCTCTTGCTTGCTCTCGTCCAATAGCCCTCTCCCCTTGAGAAGGCCTCGCCGAAACCCCTCCCTTTTGGTGCCCTGCCCAGTGGGTACCCCTAGCCTAGTGGTTTTCGTATAATACCCTTTTTGTGGTATGTAGATACTCTCCTAGTATTGTTATAATGCCCAAAATACTTTAGCCTAATACCTTGTAGTACTTTCCAAAGTACTTTTATACGAAAAGTTCTAAATACTATTATACTTCCTTTAGCCACTAAATGAAACCCCAAGGAAAACCTTCATAGTCGGTTGAGTTGTTAAGTAGAAGCTGCGTAGAACTTCTGGCGGTTGTTTGGAGCGGATCGAGCACTCTGAGTAGAGCTAAACGTTGCTCAGAGCCACATTAAACTTGGATAATTTTGGCTTACCGAGGTAAATACTCATCGCCCTTCTATGGTAATTGGAAATTACATGTTGTTGGAATATATAGTTAAAGTATACTATATATAGAATCGAACATAGTCTTGTGGCAATGTCTTCGACTTAAGCCCCAATTTATAAGTAGAAGATTAAATCGCACTTACATAGACCGTATTTACGAGATCGATAACCTATATTGGTTGATGTTCGCAAGCAGTACGGGCTACTTAGAAGCGACAAGGCTAGCCGTTATAAGCCGCGAGCGCTTTTGCTTATAGTCGATAATCGCCGCAAGGTATGTGATTCTTCCTATACTCGAGCATGATATTTTAAAGGAAGATATGTATAGTACGGCAATGTCTTTGACTTAAGCCTGAATAATATATAGTACGGTAGACGACGCAAAGCTAATTGAACGTAGTTGTACGGCAAATGTCTTTGACTTAAGCCCAATAATAAGAACTGAATGTATTTCAAATGCTAGGAAACCATTTTTAAAAGAAGAGTAACACTTGGTTTTAAAGGTTTTTAAAAAGAGTTATACTAGTTTTATGGGGAGTTAGGTATAACGTCTTAAGAGAGGTAAAGAAAATGGTTTACTGTTTTTAAGAAGTTAAGAGACTTGATCTTATAAGATAAGAGACTTAACTTAATTGTCTTAATATGGATGTTTGTGTGGAACCTCATTCGTGAGTAATGAGTACTTGGTTTTAAAAGGAATTACATTTTACTGATTTCGGAAATCAGAATGTGTATCGACAGACCACCGCAGCGCTAATAAAGGAAAATGTATTGAATAATGATGTATTATATTAAAACCAGTAGAAACCTCCATCCGCATGTAAACTAAGATAAGACAAAATGATATTACATTTTCTAGATCACGGTCATTGTAATAAGATTGTTATAAACAAGAATAACCTACTCACATATAAGGCATATGTTTCTCAGGTTGTTTAAAAGAGAAGTATATTCTTAAGTGAATAAGACTATGAGTTATGAAACCTTTCTAAAATAAGTGACTTGAGCATTTGAAATTAGGCAAACTTGACGCTTGGAAAATAATGTTGTTACTTGATTTTACAAAAGGGAAGTGGTTTGTTTACTTAAAGATAGTCACTATTTTTATACTACGGGTATTGTGTGACTTATGTGAAAGAAACGGATATTTTAAAGGATTTAACGTACGTAGTACTTTAGGGTTAAAACCATGACTTTGGCATTAAATGAAGTTACTTTGAGTGATGTATAACTTGCCTATTCTTGTTGTGGTGAAACTTGCCTATTCTTGTTGTTGTGAAACCTGCCTATGCTTGTGATGATAGCCTTTGTTGTGCAAGTGTTTTATTTACGGTTACCGCTCTCGAAAGAGTAGGTTGACTTATTGAGAACTTACTTGGACGTCGGCCGGTGACGGAGAATTCCCGTATGTTTCCATTTTGATCGCTGTCTTGTTATTGATGTTACATGGACATGTCTACACCGATCACTCCGGCGTGGCTACGGCGGGTTGATTACGATATATTGTTATTGTGGCTACATGGACATGTCTACACCGATGCACCCGGGGCATGTACGCGTGCGGCAGGTTGATCACCCGATATATTGTTGATGACGTTATGGACATGCCTACACCGGCGCAGACCGGCATGTGGCCGTGCGGCATTGTTATTATTGTTGCATCACGGGCATGTCTACACCGGCGCAGACCGGCATGGCCATGATGCGAACAAGATTGATGCCGCGGGCGTGAGACCCATAGTTGTATTCGAGTGATGACTTTGGCGTGAGTCCTCGACTTGACTTCTTTTACGTTGTATCGTAGTTTGGTTATCATGTCTCTCCGCTTTTATAGATCGCTATGATTTCATTTATAGTACTTACGCTTTCACATACTTGGTACTGTCAGATCGACCTCCTTCGGCCGCTCACGCCGGTAGAAGACATCTACCGCCGATCCCCGCTAGGATCTCATTCGTCTTGGGAAGCTCCGTTCACGGAGGCTTATCTTTGGTATGTTACCCCGAGTCTATAGGTTCTTGTACATTCGTGGTATGGCGGGGCCCCGTCCCGCCATAGTTGTTGTAAAATCTTAAGTCCAGAGTTGTCAGAAGCGTGGTTGTAAGGATCAGAATCGCTCAAATGTATATATATATGTTGAAAGGCAACCGCTTTGGTTGGCCTATTTCTATTTCATCTTGATCCATGTCTATTTACATGTTTAAGTTTGTATTTCACTGGTTTTCTCGATGTTGTATCACCAGGGTGCGGTAAGGCACGATCCACGCCCGGTTGGTCTCGACAAGAAGCAATCGGTAATCGTTAATCGAGTTATCATACATCTCAGCTTTATTATAGACTTATGATTTCATTACGCATTTCGGCCACATATTTGGTACATGTCATCGACCTTTCGAAGTGCGCTCACGCCGCAGTAGAGTGAGTTGCCGATCCTCGCTCTAGGATCACCGTTCACCGCTGAGTAAGCCTTTATTTCGGAGGCTTATCCCCGGTATTGTGGTCGTTGTACATTCAGGTATGGCGGGCCCCGTCACGCTGCAGTTGTTATTCTTAGAGGTCTGTAGTCACATTTGTGGATTGGGTTGTAAAGAAAAAATGTACTTTTTATCACGTAGATATGTACGGAAGGTGGCCTTATCGACTAGCCTGTTATTATTTTATGTTTAAGCATTTTATAAGTTGTGTATGTTCCGCTGCTATTCTCTGATGTATACCGAAAGGGGTGCCCAGGTAGGGCACCAGTCGCGGGCCCGGGGTCGGGTCGTGACACATATACTTCATGCTAGTAAAAATGTAAGGCTAACAACAATATATAATCTTGTAACACTTTAAGAAAACAAGATTGTTACCTCAACGAGCCTTAGTCCAACTTCAAATCAAGTCGCCCCTAGCAACTTAGAGCCTCTTCTTGACACTTCAATCCGCCACTTGAGACCCTTAGAATATCACAAACAACTTTCCTTTAATCTTCCAATCAAAACCTAGGAAAGCAACTAGGTTTTCACCTTGCGACTAATACGAAAACAATCTTTTTCCAGGATCTTTCTATTGAGATACCCTTACAATACCCTCATGAACCTTGGTTTAAAGTGTGGAGCTTATTGGACAACAAACAAATTTTTTTCTCTTTTCTTGTTCATGAACCCGAGAGCTTCAAGGAGAGTTCTTCAAATTTTCTTGAAATTTGGCTAAGTGTAGAAGTTGTCTTGCTACTAGTACTACTATATAGTAACATGGAGGGTCAAGATGTGGACAAATGTGTGGCTTGGATGAAATTCTTTTACATATCAAGTCAAGTGGCCCCATTGACTAAGTCAAATATATCAAGCTCTACTACTTGCAAGACTTGGTCATCTTAATAATGGTTAATGACCCTTTTACCCATGATATTTTCGTCCAAGACCACTTAAGGGGGTGACACGTGTCGCCCTCTCATTCGTCACAATATTACGTTTTCCGACAATTTCATAATTCCGATAAATTTTTACTAGTCTCAAATCTTAACATTTGGGATTCTTACGTACGTTCTTAAAACACGTCATGTACTTACGGGGTGTAACATTCTTCCCACCTTAGAAACATTCGTCCCCGAATGTTCTTTCGGAGTCAAACCTATAATTAGCGACATAGTTTCCTTTCACAACCCCGACATACCAATAATGCCACACATGGCCATATAATAGCACTTAAGTAAAAATGCTTCAATTTAAAACTTGACAAGTAAGGGAAAACAAATTACCTGAAGGTGGAGGGAATAAGTGAGGATACTTTCTCAACATGTCCTCCTCCGCTTCCCACGTCATCTCCTCCTTGTTATCGTTCCTCCACAAGACTTTGACGGAAGCCACATCATTGGTCCGCAGTCGCCTGACCTGGCGATCGAGTATCGCTATGGGACTCTCCTCATACGATAACTCCTCTGTCACCTGGACCTCGCTAACTGGGAAAACTCTAGATGGATCTCTGATACACTTCCACAACATAGAAACATGGAAGACCGGATGTACCGCCTCTAACTCTGATGGCAGATCCAACTCATAGGCAACCTTGCCTACTCTACGGATGATCTGGTAGGGCCCAATGTACCTTGGGCTAAGTTTCCCCTTCTTTCCGAATCTCATCACGCCCTTCATGGGCGACACCTTCAAGAAGACCCAATCGTCTACCTGAAACTCCAAATGTCAACGCTGATTATCTCGTGATAAGACTGCCGACTCAAGCCGCTATCACCTCTCCTGGATAAGCTTCACCTTATCCACAGCCTGCTGAATCAAGTCGGGGCCAACTGTCACGACCCGACCTCGGGCCCGCGACTGGTGTCTTACCCGGGCACCCTAGTGATACAACATCAGAGAAAATCAGCGGAAATAAAAAATGAAACATGAAACAAGATATAAAATAAGAAACAGGCTAACCAAAACGGTCACCTTTCTGCATATATATAAAAAAAACTTGAACAGTTACATCTTTTACAAACCCCGCCACAACAAGCATTACTGCACTTCTAAGAGTTTTTAATACAACTATGACGGGACAGGGCCCCGCCATACCCCTGAATGTACAAATACTAACAGTGACAGGGAAACTATACCAAAAGATAAGCCTCCGGAGAAACGGAGCTTCCCAAAACGCTGAACTGCGATCCTATGAGCGAGGATCAACAACTGGTGTACCTTTACTTGCGGCATGAACGCAGCCGAAGGAGGTCAAGATAACAGTACTAAGTATGTGAAATCAAAATATCAGAATGAAATCACATTTTATCATTTTATAAAACCATTTCGCAATAAGTAAACAATTATGTCAAGTAAGGGACGCATGTCCTCAAAATCATCACTCACATAACTACGGGTCTCACGCCACAATATCAATCATGCGTGGAACTCCTTCCGCCGCCAAAGACATGATGTAAAACAACACCCATATGTGTACTGAACACTAGATCATGCTCGCTATCAAACCGATCGGGCCAAGTAGAATAGCCAACTACCAGATCCGAAAACTAGTCATAAAACTTCACGGGCCAAGTACGGAAGCCAACTACCAGATCCAAAAACTAGCCACGCAACTGGCCGAGGCAAGTATCTTAAGCTAACGTACCAGTGCCTGCCGTCTCACGAGATATGACCGAGGCAAGTATCTTAAGCTATCTACCAGTGCCTGCCGATACACGAGAAATGACCAGGACAAGTATCTAAAGTGCGCCTGTAACCACACGTACAAATCAAGCCCGTGATCACTCGTCACCGCGGCAAGCTTCATGGATTAGCGGTCCATGGACTAATAACATAACCCGGGAATTTAACCCGCACAACGGCCGCATGCCCCGGCATCTTACCTCGGTATAAGCATGGCCATGGAACCATCCTAATGGACGCATACCCGTGGACCATCCATCGTGTCAGTATGTCCAAAGGATCGATATAGTGGAAGCATATCCGTGGGCCACCCAACGTGTCGATGTCCAAGGAAATAACAAGATAATACTCATAGTGAAACATACCCGTGGACCATCCAACGCACAAGATGTCCAAGCAATCAACGGATAACCTACTCCATCGAGACGCCAGAGCGTAAAATACAACACTTGCACAACAAAGGATATCACAACAAGCATAGGCAAGTTCAACGTACTTTCATTTTATGTCAACAATCCGGGTTTCAACCCCAAAATACTACATACTTTCATTCTTTCAAAAAGACCTCTTTTTACGTAAAAGTCACACGATACTAATACTCGTAGTATCAAAACACATTTTCTTTTCAAACCAAATTGCTACACCTTCAGAAAATCTTTACAAGGCTTTTAAAATCAAGTACTCTATACTTTTTAAACCAAGTGCTTTTCATTTAAAACAACATCAAGTATACTTTTAAAACCCAAGTAACTTACTCTTTTCAAAACAAGTAACCTATACTTTTAAATCAAGTTACTTCTCCTTTCCAAACCAAGTCGTTTATAAGTCAAGTCTCTTATCTTTCAAAATCAAGTTTCTTTTATCTTCATAAAGTTGTTATAACCGACTTCCCATAAAGCCATTATAACACTTTATGTTTTAAACAAACCAAATTCATTTCACACGCACGTCACCGTACTATATAGTTCACAACAATCATGCTCAAGAGTATAGGAAGAATCACATACCTCTTCGGCTTAATCCACAAGCCAAGTCGAGTATGCCGCGCGTAGACAATCCACCTATAATAACCACAACACATCTATCAACTTCTAGTTCTCTTCGTAGCATATTCTAAGTATACAGTTCCTTATTCTACGGAAAATTGGGCAGCACCTCCCCCCCCCCCCCCATAACCACATAAAAATCCTCTTATATCAAGGCCCGCTACCAAGCCAACAACTCCAAGGGGATTACACGTCTAACCGGACGTGTACAATTCTGCCCCACAATAATACTACATAAGTCTACTGTAAATACAGTCCAATGTAAATACAGTTCAATTATTTCTTTAAATTATCCTTCCATATATCTTATACTCAATTATAACTACTACAATATGTAATCTCCAATTACAATAGAAGGACAAAGATGATTATTACCTCGATAAGCCCAAAATTATCCAAGATTTATAAGTCGATCCTGAGCAACGTTTAGCTCCAATTCCTTACGCTCCAACCCGCTCCAAGCAACCCTTAGAAGTTTCTAAACAACTTCTCTTAACACTTCATCCAAGCTATGAAGATTTTCCTAGGGTTTCATTTTGCGACTAAAGGAATAAAGTAGTATTTCCGGGCTCTTATGTTGGGATTACTTTAGAATACTACTAGGGATACTAGGCTAAGGTATTTGGGATAACAACAACACTTGAAGAATTTTTCTACACAGCGGGGTGTTGAGAGCACCACAAAGGGAGGGAGGGAGAATTTGCCTTGGAAATTATTTCAAGTGTGGGATGAATAAGTCTTGCACTCAAGGGGGTATTTATAGAGAAATCAAAGGCCAAGATCAAGGCAAGTGTGTGGTATAGATTGGGGACATGTGTGTGTCACGACCCGAATCTGGGCCCATGACTGGTGCCTTACCCCGGGCACCCTAGTGATACAACATCAGAGTAATCAGCGGAACATAAAACACATACATGAAACAAATGAAGTACAAAACAAGAACTGAGGAAAACTTGCCTTTCAGATATATATAAATAACAACTCCTACAAATGAACGCTTTAACTTTTTACAACCCTCGCCACAACAAGATTACATGCACTTTTAAGAAATGATACGATAACAATGGCGGACAGTGGCCCCGCCATACCACGAATGTAAATACCTACAACGACAGTGACTATACCAAGATAAGCCTCCGAGAAACGGAGCTTTCCCAAACGCCGAATCAGGACTCCTAAGAGCGAGGATCAACGATCGGTGTACCTTTACTGCGGCAGATGAACGCAGCCCCGGGCGAGGTCAAGATAACAGTACCAAGTATGTGAAATCAAAATAAATCAGAAATGAAATCATAGTAGTCTATGTAAAGCAGAGACATGTATGATAACCAAACTACGCTCACAATAAATAAGCAAATATGTCAAGTCGTGACTCACGCCTCAAAGTTATCACAATAAAACCGCACGGCAAGTACGAAGGCATAGCCGACTACTAAGACCCACGCATCAAAAATACCACAAATCGTATCCCGAGGTCTTTCTAGACCGCACCACACGATCGCTCGCCACTCGCCCGCAATATCAATGTGCGCCTATCCTCGAACTCTCGCAGCCCGCATAGGTCACCCACGCACCGCATGAGGTATTCCTCGAATCACGGTCCTGCATCGCTCGAGGTATACCCCGCATCGGGCGCCTAACCTCAGTATCCGCCTAGGCTCCCGCAGCCCGCATAGTCTCAAAAGACCGCATAGTCTCAACAGACCGCATAGGAATCCCCGCATCGCTAAACACCCGAATGATCAATCCCGGTTACCGCGACTGCATAGTCACAAGGATCGATAGCCAGAGACCCGCATCGCGGTGGCAAGCCCTGTGATAATAAGTCGGGGTATGTGATACAATAACAAGACAACCGCTTAACGCTTGACAACGTAAGCACAACAAGAGTGACCCCTTACACAATAATCACAAGATACTAACACACGAAGATCCTAATACGCTTACTTATCAAATCAACAAGAAAGTATTACAAGGCTATCACAAACCAATACAATCAAGTTATTCACATGGTACTTTCTACTAACAAGTTCGGTACCTATCCCCAAAGTACTTCATACATTAAATCTTTAAAAGATACGTTACTTCACAAAACCACACAATACCCGTAGTATATGAAAATAGAGTGATTATCTTTTAAAGTAAATCAATTACTTTTCTTTGTAAAATCAAGTAGCAACATTCTTTTCCAATGTTCAAGTTTGCCTAATTTCCAATGTTCAAGTTTGCCTAATTTCCCATGTTCAAGTTTGACTTTTAGAAAGTTTTCGTAGTTCATAGTCTTATTCATTTAAGAATATAATTCTCCTTTAAACAACTGAGAATCATAAGCCTTATATGAGTAGGATATTCTTGTTTATAACAATCTTATTACAAAGTACCATGATCTAGAAATATCATTTTGTCTCATCTTAGCTTCTATGCAGATGGAAGTTTCTACCGGTTTTAATATTACTTAATTATTAAAACATTTCCTTTATTAACGCCGCAGTTGGTTTGTCGATACACATTCCGATTTCCAAATCAAGAAACATTCTTAAGACGTTATACCTAACTTTTCATAAAGCTAGTATAACTCTTAAGTTTTCAAAACAAATCAAGTATTACCTCTTCTTTCAAAATGAATAAAAAACCTTTTGAAATACTTCAAGTTCTTTATTAACACATAACAAGCCGCTTATAGTTCAAATCCGCTTACCTTTAAAACCACAAGTATTTTCTTACCAATATAAAGTCATTATAACCAACTTCCCATAAAGCCGTTATAACACTTTATGTTTTAAACCAATCAAATATATTTAGCATACGACGCCTACCGTACTACATAGTTCACACATATCACGCTAGAAGAGATAGGAAGAGGTTCACATACCTCGCGACGAGTATCGACTAATAGCAAAACGCCCAAGTACTTCCAACCGCTTGGCTACCTTTAAGCCAAGTAGATCGCGCCACACGTAGTACTTCAACCTATAAGGCCACAAGGCGCCATTAACATTTAGATCCCTTCGTAGAACATTCTACGTAAAATTGGTAAAGACTCTCCCCAACAACAGAATCTCTTCCTCTATCTGGCCGACTACCAAGCCAACCAGTGGGGGTTATACGCTTAATCCGACGTACAATTCTACCTCACGTAAAAGCTACACAAGTTCATCAGAATACCCCATGTAAATACAACAAGATTTCTTCTTCAAAAGGTTTCTTATTATTCAGCTTAAGTCAAAAGACATTGCCGATAACAACGCTCAAGACTATATATAGTATACTTCAACTATATAATCTAACAACATGTAATTTCCAATTACAATAGGACAAGATATTTACCTCGATAAGCCCATAATTATCCGAGTTTAAATGTCGATCCCGAGCAAGGTTTAGCTCCTACTCCGCAAGGCCCGACTCCGCCTCCAAACAACCCTTAGAAGTTCTAACCAACTTCTACTTACTACTCAACTACGGTGAAGATTTACTTAGGGTTTCGGTTTGTGGATCAAGGGAAGTATAATAGTATTTCCGGCTTTTTGTAAAGGTATAACCTTAGAATACTACAAGGTATATGGCTAAGGTAATTTGGGCATTATAACAATACTTTGAGAGTATTTCTAACAAGAGGGGTATTATACGAAAGCAACTAGGCAGTGGGGTACCCTACTACCACACTACAAGGAGGGGAGAGGGCTCTCGCCATGGGGCCTTTCAGCGGGGAGTGGCTAGGACGAGAAGGCTCACAAGGGGAGTGGAGGATTTCTAACACTTAGAACAATTTAGGAACGGATGAAGAAGTCTTCCAAAGGGGGTATTTATAGCACAAGCCAAGGCCAACCAATGGCCAAGATCTAGCCAAGTGCTACAAGTGTAGGGCCAAGATTCACCCACGTGTCCTTGTCCAACTAACACACAAAAATATCCTACCAACTCCCTTGACCAACAAGGCCAATTGGCCCACCTCCCTTTACCGCCCACTCACGCCTCACAATGAGAGAGGTGCCGTGGCGCCTCTTGCTGGCCCAACACGCTTCGCCTCTGAAAAATCCGTGAAAAATAAAAATGACATAGCCGGAAATTTCCCTACGAAAGCCGTGGAAAACGCTTTCGCCGAAAAACCGACTTTAACCGTGTTGTGAACAAAGTTAATTCGCCAAGCCTAATTCTCAAGTTCAAATTTTCTACGCACGCCCCACGCATATACCGGAAATACGGTATAACATTCTCCTCTCCTTAGAAACATTCGTCCCGAATGTTCCTTCTAAGTCTCAAACAAACGCGCCAAAGATAGTCTTCACTACTATACTTACGAATCAATCCCGCCACACCGCCACGTAAATAACTTGCGCAAAATGCTTACATCCAAGTCCACGAGGAAACACCTCTAACATCACCAAAATGATACCACTTTTGTCACTTTGCCCGAGGCATTAACCTTCTGCCGACCCAACAAATGGTACCGGCCGCATGCAATCATCAAGTCGCCGACATTCGAACTTTACTACATTTCGAGCATCGTCGTGATTCAAAACTCGGTTATATCTTCAACTTGGTCATCATTACCGGGAACACTCGACGGATCTCCAATTTCCTTCTCGAACATAACACGAAGATCGACGACCGCTTCCTAAGTCGGACGGCAATGCTAACATATAGGCAACCCGCCTATTCTTCACATGAACTCAAAGGCCCAAAGTAACTCGCTAAGTTCCTCTCAGATTCAAAACTCGCCACACCCAACCCGGTGGTACTTTCAAGAAGACCGCCAACTCGAACTCTGCGTCGCCACCGATTATCCGCACGATTTCTCCGAGCCGCCGTAACCTCTTCTAGACAAGCTTTACTCTATCCACAAATTACCGGAACAAGCTCAACCAACTATCTCAATCCCGCCAACATCGAACCAATCGACCGCGACTCACACAACCGCCCTACAAGGCTTCATAAGGCGACATCCGAACACCGAAATGGTAGCTTAAACACTCCTTCAACAGAGACAACAATTCTCGCAACTATCCTCGAAATCCAATCATCGCCCGAGGCGAATGTGATTCCGAGACTTACTGAGTTCCTAACCTTGCTCGTAAAACCTCCAGAAAGAAACACCGCAACTGGCTCCACTGTTCGACCTAAGGTGAAGGTAGGCACCTCGCAAATTTTTACAACCTTTCTAATATATCATCTCGCATAACCCTCTGCCGAGTAAACGGTCTTTGCTAGAAGACAAAACGGCTGACCTCCTACCGACTCATCGGTCGAACGTATCCACGAATTCAGACGCTGGTTAACTAAACTGGGCCTAACACCCTCGTGGTCCTACCACAAGGCGGACCACCACAAACTGACTCACCACCATACATGCCGCGGGTTGACCCGCAACGTGGCCTCAACCCGACCCTAAGAACGCGCGAAAACGCCGCTCCTCAAGGAAAACTCTCACTAATCACGATTTAAAACCTAGCGGCCTTCTTAGCTCAACTACCCTCTCATTCCACACTACTCGTGACTAATCCCACAAACATAACTCACGCACTATGCACTCCTATAAGGGTCAAACATAAACAATACATCTTTTCTCGAGACGGCCTTACCTCTAAGGTCTCTACGTATAAAACTCTAAGGCTCACACCTTCTATCCCCAAATCTTACTTGGTTAACTAACCAAGATTTCTAATCACCATTTACACAATGCTATCAGAATATAACACTTAAGGTATACTCACCTTATCACACATACTAAACCCTGAGGGTTAAAGATCTATCTCAGATCTACCGCTTCACTCCCTTAGTCGTTCTAATCAAACTCGCCTGTAGGCGCATAGCTACAAGGTGACGAACTACCCACCGACTTCAAGGCCAAGTCCTCCTACAAGGACACTCTTCGACACCAGACCCTGACGGTCATAGGTACAACAAGTACTAACCAAAAGACGACATTCCTCGATGACGCTCACACATCGGAATCGAAACCCCGAGTTCTCACCAACTCCTCGCATACCCCGAATGTCCCGAACCCCGGGAGGACCTTCTCGCACCGTGGATGTGCATAATCTAATTCACGCGAGGCGACTCGCCGCAAGTTACCAAAGGACCTTGCTACTCGCCCTTTTCGCCGCCCTCGTTAACCCGCCGATCTCTACGCTTTCGCCGCTGCATAAGCCCGCATACGTGCCATGCTCGCCTAATCAAGAACTTACTTCGCACCACCTTCTCGCTGATAATCATCAAGACTCGCGATACATCGGTATACTCCGTAGTCAAATCCATAGTTAGTAACAGGTCGCCTCGCAATCTATATTCACTATTCTCGCCGTGGAACTAAAGGTTCAAATATCACGGCCGCAGAGGGAACCGCCGCCATGCTAAACTCGCAAGCAGCGACGCCGCAAACTCCCGAATGAAGCACCACCGAAGGTGATAATCGGGCATGCGTGCCCACGAAACCTCTCAGATTTACTCGCAGCCTCCTACGCTTTGCCCTCCGGGCCCTGCCTCTACGCGAGGCATAACGGTGGGAAAGAAATACGTTAGAGGGTCCAACTTACAACACGCCTCTAAGGCACGATCTCAGAGTGAGAAGAATAAAACCAATCCTAAATATCCTATAGCCTCCTCGATTATCGCGTGGTGCACAACACACCGATAATCAAGACTTCATCGATACGGTCTGTAGACACTTTCCGAGGATTAATCGCTTGATACCACTTTGTCACGACTAACTGGCCCATGATCGTGCCTTACCCGCACCCTAGTGATACAACATCGAGTAATCGAACATAAAACACATACATGAAACAAATGAAGTACAAAACAAGAATCGAGGAAAACTTGCCTTTCTAAGATATATATAAATAATAACTCCTACAAATGAACAGCTTTAATCCTTTTTACAACCCCGCCTACAACAAAGATTACTGCACTTTTAAGAAATGATACGATAACAATGGCGACAGTGGTTCGCCATACCTCGAATGTAAATACCTACAACGACAGGACTATACCAAGATAAGCCTCCGAGAAACGGAGCTTTCCCAAACGCTGAATCGGACTCCTAAGAGCGAGGATCAACGATCGTGTACCTTTACCGCAGATGAACGCAGCTTCGGGCGAGGTCGATAACAGTACCAAGTATGTGAAATGAAAATAAATCAGTAAATGAAATCATAGTAGTCTATGTAAAGCAGAGACATGTATGATAACCAAACTACGCTCACAATAAATAAGCGATATGTCAAGTCGTGACTCACGCCTCAAAGTTATCACAATAAAACCGTGACGGCAAGTACGAAGGCATAGCCGACTACTAAGACCCACGCACCAAAAATACCACAAATCAGTATCCCGAGGTCTTTCTAGACCGCACCACATGATCGGCCGCCACTCGCCCGCAATATCAATGCGCGCCTATCCTCGAACTCTCGCAGCCCGCATAGGTCACCCACGACCCGCACGAGGTATTCTCGAATCATGGTCCTGCATCGCACGAGGTATACCCCGCATCGGGCGCAACTAACCTCGGTATCCGCTTAGGCTCCCGCACCCGCATAGTCTCAAAAGACCGCATAGTCTCAACAGACCGCATAGGAATCCTCGCATCGTGCTAAACACCCGAATGATCAATCTCGGCTACCGCGACTGCATAGTCACAAGGATCGCAGCCGTAGAGACCCGCATCGGTGGCAAGCCCTGTATAATAAGTCGCGGGGTATGTGATACAATAACAAGATAACGGGCTTAACGCTTGACAACGTAAGCACAACAAGAGTGACCCTTACACAATAATCACAAGATACTAACACACGTAGCATCCTAACATGCTTACTTATCAAATCAACAAGAAAGTATTACAAGGCTATCACAAACCAATACAATCAAGTTATTCACACAGGTACTTTCTACTAACAAGTTCGTACCTATCCCCAAAGTACTTCATACATTAAATCTTTAAAAGATAATGCATTTCACAAAACCACACAATACCCGTAGTATATGAAAATAGAGTGATTATCTTTTTAAAGTAAATCAATTACTTTTCTTTGTAAAATCAAGTAGCAACATTCTTTTCCAATGTTCAAGTTTGCCTAATTTCCAATGTTCAAGTTTGCCTAATTTCCCATGTTCAAGTTTGACTTTTTAGAAAGTTTTCGTAGTTCATAGTCTTATTCATTTAAGAATATAATTCTCCTTTAAACAACTGAGAAACATAAGCCTTATATGTGAGTAGGATATTCTTGTTTATAACAATCTTATTACAAAGCATGATCTAGAAATATCATTTTGTCTCATCTTAGCTTCTATGCAGATGGAAGTTTCTATCGGTTTTAATATTACTTAATTATTAAAACATTTCCTTTATTAACGCTGCAGTGGTTTGTCGATACACATTCTGATTTCCAAATCATTAAAACATTCTTAAGACGTTATACCTAACTTTTCATAAAGCTAGTATAACTCTTAAGTTTTCAAAACAAATCAAGTATTACCTCTTCTTTCAAAATGAATAAAAAACCTTTTGAAATACTTCAAGTTCTTTATTAACACATAACAAGCCGCTTATAGTTCAAATCTTACCTTTTAAAACCACAAGTATTTTCTTACCAATATAAAGTCGTTATAACCAACTTCCCATAAAGCCGTTATAACACTTTATGTTTTAAACCAATCAAATATATTTAGCACATGTACGTCTACCGTACTACATAGTTCACACATATCATGCTAGAAGAGATAGGAAGAGGTTCACATACCTCGCGACGAGTATCGACTAATAGCAAAACGCTCCAAGTACTTCCAACCGCTTGGCTACTCCTTTAAGCCAAGTAGATCGCGCCACACGTAGTACTTCAACCTATAAGGCCACAAGGCGCCATTAACATTTAGATCCCTTCAGAGAACATTCTACGTAAAATTCGGCAAAGACCTCCCCGCAACAACAGAAATCTCTTCCTCTATCGGCCGACTACCAAGCCAACCGCGGGGTTATACGCTTAATCCGGACGTACAATTCTACCTCGCGTAAAAGCTACACAAGTTCATCAGAATACGCCCTATGTAAATACCAAGATTCTCTTCTTCAAAAGGTTTCTTATTATTCAGGGCTTAAGTCACACGACATTGCCGATAACCACGGTCAGGACTATATATAGGATACTTCAACTAAATAATCTAACAACATGTAAGTTCCAATTACAATAGGGCGACAAGATATTTACCTCGATAAGCCCATAATTATCCGAGTTTAAATGTCGATCCCGAGCAAGGTTTAGCTCCTACTCCGCGCCTCCGACCCGCCTCCAAACAACCCTTAGAAGTTCTAACCAACTTCTACTTACTACTTCAACTACGGGTGAAGATTTACTTAGGGTTTCGGTTTTGTGATCAAGAGAAGTATAATAGTATTTCCGGCTTTTTGTAAAGGTATAACCTTAGAATACTACAAGGTATATGGCTAAGGTAATTTGGGCATTATAACAATACTTTGAGAGTATTTCTAACAAGAGGGGTATTATACTAAAGCAACTAGGCTAGGGGGTACCCCACTACCACACTACAAGGAGGGGGAGAGGGCTCTCGCCAGGGCCTTTCAGTGGGGAGGGCTAGGACGAGAAGGCTCATGGGGAGGGAGGATTTCTAACACTTAGAACAATTTAGGAATGGATGAAGAAGTCTTCCAAAGTGGGGTATTTATAGCAAGCCAAGGCCAACCAATGGCCAAGATCTAGCCAAGTGCCATGCAAGTGTAGGCCAAGATTCACCCATGTGTCCTTGTCCAACTAACACACAAAAATATCCTACTAACTCCTCGACCAACAAGGTCAATTCGCCCACCTCCCTTTACCGCCCACTCACGTCCGCAACGAGAGGGTGCTGGCGCCTCTTGGCCCAACACGCTTTGTCTCTGAAAAACCGTAAAAATAAAAATGACATAGCGGAAATTCCTACGAAAGTTGTGGAAAACGCTTCGAAAACCGACTCTAACCGTGTCAGGAACAAAGTTAATTCGCCGCCTAATTCTCAAGTTCAAATTTTCACGCACGCCCCACGCATATACCGGAAATACGGTATAACAGTGTGTATGGTTCTACCAACCATATGTCCACCACAATATCGAGACACGCTGCTCTCCCTAAAACGCCCAACGGGACATACGGCAAGCCTATTTCGCCACAAGCGCCACATGGGGTGCCATGTGTCGCCTCCTACTCGCCCAAAATATTTCATCTTCCAAAATATCAGAATGCCAAAAATCCAAAATAAAGCTGGCCCTATTAAAACCAGAAATTCTCCCTGGGCCCCACGTGACCAATTCCAAAAATAAAATCCAAAATTTTATAAATTCTTAAAGTCTTAAATACCAAAGTTGAGAATCCACCTCAATAATAAACATTTTTCCTTCACAAAATCCGAAACTTTTCCGTGAAAAATCACATCTTTCTTCCTTTCCAATCTTAATGTCGTATTCTCGCATACATCTTCACATACATACCCTGAAACTACGGGATGTAACACCAACTAACTGCACCTCGCCCACGTCGAACCAACCAATCGGCGACCTACATTTCCGCCCATACAAAGCCTCATATGGCGCCATCTCAGATACTAATGGTAGCCGTTGTTATAAGCAAACTCCACAAGAGGCAAATGATCCTCCCAGCTACCCCGAAATCAATCACACAGCTCGCAAAGATATCCTCAAGTGTCTGGATAGTACGCTCTGCCTGCCCGTCAGTCTGAGGATGAAACGATGTACTGAGACTCACATGTGTCCCTAATCCCTTCTGGAAAGACCTCCAGAAGTTAGCCGTAAACTGGGCCCCTCTGTCTGATATAATCGATATAGGGACTCCGTGCAGTCTCACAATCTCCCTGATATACAATCTGGCATAATCCTCAGCCGAATACGTAGTCCTGACTGGAAGAAAGTGGGCTGATTTCGTCAGCCTGTCAACAATAACCCAGATGGAGTCATACTTCCTCTGAGTACGAGGTAACCCTGTAACAAAGTCCATGTTGATCACCTCCCACTTCCATGTCGGAATATCAATAGCCTGCAATAGCCCACCGGGCTTCTGGTGCTCAACCTTGACCTGCTGGCAATTAGGACACTGTGCAACAAAACCTGCCACGTCCCTCTTCAGGCCATCCCACCAATACATACACCTGAGGTCATGGTACATCTTAGTCGACCCCGGATGAATAGAATAACGAGCACTGTGTGCCTCCTGCAATCTGCCGACGGTCCTCGCAACATCGGGAACACACAACCGACCCTCAAATCTTAGCACCACATCAGGCGCTACCTCGAATAGACTTTTCTCCTCCCGAAGAGTTGCATCTCGATAGCGTACCATCACTGGGTCCTCATACTATCGCCTTTTCACCTCATCAATGATGGAAGACTCGGCAACCTCACGAACCCGTACCCCACTATCATCGGTATCGACCAATCGAACCCCAAGGCTTGCTAGCTGATGGATCCGACTTGACCATGTCCCGCCTCTCCGGCCGCACTGGCTGCACTTCATCGATCTACGACTCAAAGCATCTGCAACCACGCCGCTTTCCCGGATGGTATAGAATCTCAACATCATAATCTTTCAACAACTCTAACCACCGCTCTCGCCGCAAGTTCAGCCTCCTATGCTCGAAGATATACCGAGGCTCTGTGGTCAGTATAAATATCCACATGAACCCCATATAAATAATGCCTCCAAATCTTCAAGGCATGAATAATCGCGACAACTCTAAGTCGTGGTAGGTAATTCCTCTCATGCTTCCAGAATCGCCGGAAAGCATAGGCTATAACCTTGTCGTGCCGCATCAATACGCACTTAGCCCGATACCCAGGCATCACAATAAATCACGATCCTCTAACCTCGAAGAGTAAGAATCGAGTCGTCGCCAACTTTTCCTTCAAGAATCGGAAGCCCTTCTCGCAAGCCTCTCGCTTCATCAAACTTAGCCGCTCGAGTCACCTAGTCAACGGCCGATATCAAGCAAACTTCCACAAACCTACGATAATAACGCCACCTAAGAAATCGCGCACTTGGCCGAGTAGTAGGTCTCGGCCAAGAATTGACTGCCTCAATCTTTGCCGCATCCACCTGAACACCGTCAGCCCCAATAATGTGCCCCAGAAATGCCACTGAGGCCTGTTATACCCCGTATTTTCCAGAGTATGTACGTGAGGGCGTACGTATAAAAGTTTAAAGCCTTAAGTAGGCAAAGTGGCGAAATTGTGCACAAGTGCCGAAAAGAGTCGTTTTCCGGCGAAACGTTTCCACAGCTTTTGTAGGGAAAATTCCGGCTATGTCATTTATTATTTTTACGGATTTTTCCGAGAGATGAAATATTTTTTACCAACGAGGTGACACTTGTCACCCAAGTGGACGGTTTTGGGGGCTTTTGGTTGAGCACGTTTTTTGTGCTTTTCTTGCCAAAAATGTTTGGTCAATGTTGTGTAGATATTTTGTGTGGTAGATGAGAAAGTGGGACCCACAAGACACTTGGCTAAATCCACACCCTACACTTGCCTAACACTTGGATTAATCTTGGCCATTGGTTGGCCTTGGCTTGTCCTATAAATACCCTCTAAGTGATGAACTTTCTTCATCCACAAATATTTCCTAAGTGTTGAAATCCCTCTCCCCTTAAGTATGGTTCTCGCCCAACCCTCCCCTCGAGTAGCCTCAGGCCGAGAGTACCTCTCCCTAGCCTAGTTGCTAGTCGAAATACTACCCCCTTGGTTGAGAAATACTTCCAAGTATTGTCACTATACCCAAAATACCTTAGCCTTACCTTGTAGTACTTTCCAAAGTACCTCTATACGAAAAACCCGTAAAATACGATTATACTTCCCGCTACCACAAACCGAAACCCTAAGGAAAATCTCCGTAGTTAGTTGAGTATTATGTAGAAGTTGGTTAGAACTTCTAAGGGTGGTTTGGAGCGGTTGAGCGCACGGAGTCGAGCTAAACGTTGCCCAGATCGACATTTTACTTGGATAATTACGGGCGACGAGGTAATTATCTTGTCCCTATTGTAATTGGATATTACATGTTGAGGGAATATATAGTTGAAGTATACTATATATAGAACTGAACATAGTTTTGTGGCAATGTCTTTGGACTTAAGCCCAATTTAAAGAAGAGAATCGAATCGTAATTACGCAGATCAGACATGAGACTTGTGTAGTTTGACGCAGTGGTACGCCAATTTCCCGTAGGATCTTGCATCTAGATTTATTCTACCGAGTAGTCTAGACTTTGATAGACTTGTGTAACCCGTATAGGTTGAATGTTCGCGAAAGTAGCATGTGCTACTTGAGAAGGTGGACCAAAGCCGTTATAGCCGCGAGCGATTTGCTAATAGTCGATAATCGTCGCGAGGTATGTGAACCTCTTCCTATCTCTTCTAGCATGATATGTGTATAACTATGTAGTACCAGACGACGACGTGTTAATTGAACGTAGTTGTACGGCAATGTCTTTTGACTTAAGCCCGACAATAATAATCTTGAAGTAGTTCAAGAGAATTAAGAACTGCTTTTAAAAGAAGAGTAATACTTGGTTTTAAAGCTTAAGAGTTATACTAGCTTTATGGGAAGTTAGGTATAACGGCTTAAGAAAGATAAAACGAATGATTTAATTATTTTAGAAGTTAAGAGACTTGATCTTGTAAGATAAGAGACTTAACTTAATTGAATTATGTGAATTTTGTGTGAAACCTCATTCGTGAGTAATGAGTACTTGGTTTTTAAAAGGGTTAATGTTTTATCGATTTGGAAATCGTAATGTGTATCGACAAACCACCGCAAATACATTAAAAGGAAATGTTTTGACTAATTAAGTATTAGTAAAACTAAGAGAAACCTCCATCCGCATAGAGCTAAGATGAGACAAAATGATATTACATTTCCTAGATCACTACCGCTTTAATCGATTGATTATGAATAAGAATAACCTACTCACATATAAGGCATATGTTTCTCAAAGTTGTTTTAAAAGAGGATTATATTATTACGTGGTTAATAATATGAACATTTAAACCTTTCTAAAATAAGAAACGTGAACATTTGAAATTAGGCAAACTTGAACGCTTGGAAAATAATGTTGTTACTTGATTTTACAAAGGTAAGTGTTTTGGTTTATTTAAAAAGACCACTCTTTTTGTACTACGTATTGTGTGACTTATGTGAAAGAAATGATTCTTGTAAAAGATTTAATGAATGAAGTACTTTGGGAATAGATACCGAACTTGTTAGTAGAAAGTACCTTGCGTGAATAACTTGGTTGTATTGGTTTGTGATAGCCTTGTAATACTTTCTTGTTGATTTGATAAGTAAACATGTTAGGATGCTACGTGTGTTAGTATTTGTGGTTTGTTATGTAAGTGGGGTCATTCTGTTGTGCTTACGTTGCTAAACGGTAAGTCCATCAGATCGTTATTATATCACCTACCCTCGACTTATTATACCGAGGCTTGCCACCTCGATGTGAGTCTATACGGCTATGCGTCCTTGTGACTATGCGAGCGCGGTATGCTCCAGGATTGATCATTCCGGTGTTTAGCCCGATGCGGGATTCTGCGCGGTCTGCTGAGACTATGCGGTCTTTTGAGACTATGCGGCCGCGGAGCCTAGGCGGATACCGGGGTTAAGCCGCCCGACGCGGGTATACCTCACGCGGTGTGTGACCACGCGAGTGCGGTAAGTTCGAGGATAGACGCAAGACAAAGGATATCGCGGGCGAGTGGCCGCCTTCGACATGTGGTGCGGTCAGAAAGACCTCGTGATATAGTTTATGGTATTTCGGCATCGCTGGTCTTAGTAGTCGGCTATGCCTTCGCATTTACCCCGAACGGTCTATTGTGATGACTTTGAGGCGTGAGTCCTCGACTTGCATGATCGCTATTTATCAGTGAATCGTAGTTTGGTTATCATACATGTCTCCCGCTTTATATAGACTACTATGATTTCATTTACGATTTATTTTCGCCACATACTGTACTTGTCAGATCGACTCTTCGGGCTGCGCTCATGCCGCAGTAAAGGTACACCGCCGTTGATCCTCGCTCCCAGGGTCACAACATGCTGGGAAAGCTCCGCTTCTTAGGAGGCTTATCTCGTATAGTCCCCTCGTTATTGTAGGTGCTTACATTCGTGGTATGACAGGCCCCGCCCGTCGTTGTTGTCATATCATTCGTAGGTCTGTAGTACTGTAAGTGTGGTTTGTAAAGGATTAAACTGCTCATTTTGAAAGAGTTTTTATATATACGCCGAAAAGGCAACTTTTCTTCAGATAAACATGTGTCTTCTTTACAATGTATCATGTTATTGTTTTATGTTCCGCTGATTTTCTCTGATGTATGACTACTTGGGTGCCCGGGTAAGGCACCAGTCACGGGCTCCGGTTCGGGTCGTGACAAGGCCAACCAAAACTCACACTTGGAGAACTTGGCGAACAATCGCCGGCCCGAGGACCCTGGCACCGTCCTCAAGTGATATGCATGCTCCTGCTCTGTACGCGAATAAACCAGGATGTCATCAATGAATACTATAACAAATGTATCCAAGAATGGCTTGAACACTTGGTTCATCAGATCCATAAATACCGCTGGAGCGTTGGTCAAACCGAAAGACATCACTCTGAACTCATAGTGCCCATACCGGTCCTGAATGCGCTTTGGGATATTCGCTCTCGAACTCGCACTGATGATAACTGCACCGAGTCTATCTTGAGAAACACCTCGCACTTCGCAATCGGTCAAACAAATCATCAATCACGGATGGGGTATCTATTCTTGATGGTTACCTTATTCACCGCTCAGAATCAACACACATACGCAGCTGGCCCCATCCTTCTTCTTCACAAACAAAATCGCGCTCCTGGGAGAAACACTAGGCCCGATAAAGCCTTTTTCCAAGAAATCTTTCACTGGTCCTTCACTCCTCAACTCAGTGCCATCCGTATGGCGAATAGATATAGGTCGAGTGTCCGCAACATATCAATACAAAACTCAATCCTCTCGGGAGGATACCCAAGATCGTCTGGGAACACATCCGAAACTCCTAACCATCGCATCGATCAAGAATCGCACCTCACCTCAGACGAATACCGAACGGATGATAGATGTACCCTTTCTGCACCATCTTCCTGGCCTTGAGGTAAGAAATAAACCTACCCCTCGGCGACGCTGTGTTGCCCTTCCACTCGATAACTGGCTCCACAGGAAACTAGAACCGGACCAACCTGTCTCTACAGTCAACGTTGGCATAACAAGAAGCCAACCAGTCCATACCCATAATGACGTCAAAATCTGTCATCTCCAACTCTATCAAGTCTCCCAGTGGTCCGACGATCAGAATAAACATCGGGCAACCTTTGTACACCCACTCAGCTAACACCGAATCACCCACTGGCGTAGCTACCTCAAAAGGCTCTATAGACACCGGCTTTATCCCAATTCTACCAGCAATAAGAGGGGACACATAGGACAAGGTAGAACCTGGATCTATCAAAGCATATACGTCACAGCATGAAATCAATAATGTACCTGTGACGACGTCTGGGGAAGCCTCTTGATCCTGGAGGCTGGCTAAGAAATATATGCGGTTCTATGGACCGCTAGAACTGGGACCTCCACCACGACCTCGCGCGGATCGCGGCCCGTGAACACCACCTCCCGGGCGCATAACCACGTAAGAAGAAGATCCAAAGAATCGACTTCGGTTGAACTGCACCACCCATGTTGCCTCCGCCTGACAATCTTCTTCAAATGGCCTCGCCGCCACAAGAGTAACAAGCTCCCGGAGGAACACGACACTTCCCGATGTCAATCACCACATCGACCACACCGAGGTATCGGTGGCCGCATCTCGACCGGAACTCGTTCCTCCGGGAACCCGCTCGAGCCTCGCCCCGCCTCGAATGACCCGACCGATCAAACCTCCCGCGAAAACCGAGAAGGAGCACTCTGGCCGGGCCAAATGTGGACCTAGTTCGCCGCCGAGGTTGTCCGCCTCGAAACCGCCCCGAGACTCTACTGCCCCGCCTCTTGGGCCGGGCTCGAGTCTAGCCGATCCTCCTCTCTCTGCCTCTATCCTCGCGCATACGCTGCATCCCGGCAATATCCATACCGCCGGGCGGCCACCCCAAGCATGCATTAATCATATGACGGTCTAGCCCCATCACATAGCGATGAACTCGCCTCTCCGTCGCCTACAATGGTGGCGCATACCGCCAATGAGTCAAACTCTGTGTCAGTTTCTCTCGATAGTCCTCCCATTACGCCTCAAGGTCAAGAATCTATCCACGCGGCTCTCTCATCTCGTGAGGCAAAAAGTGATCCAGAAGGCCTCGTGAACTCCTCCAAAATAGCCGGAAGAGCACCTCACCTCTCGACGGCCCCATGAATCAAACCATTCAACGCAATATCGCAGAATCGAAGAGGCTAGCATAATCGACTTATTTCCAGGCCCTAAGCACTGCATAGTCCAGAATCGCCGAATAAACTCGCGATCCTCCTCGCACCTCGAACCATAGAACTCGGGTGGATGACAACCTGAAAAATCCCGAATCCGCAAACCGCCGACTCTGGGTTAGCTACCGCTCGCCGCCGCTTCCTCGCCACTATATCGCCAATAACCGACCGCCTCCGTAATCTTATACTCACCGGCCGTGGAATCGAGGCTCGTACGGAACCTCTCGAGCTACCGCCGCCTCGGCCTCTAATATCGCTTGCGTGTTGAACTCGCCGACCCGCTTACTACCTCGTGCATAGTCCGTGCTCGAGTCCCGTAACCTTCTCGCACCGCTGCAGCCTCGCCGCTGCTTGCCCTTCTCGCCCCGGCCGCTTTTCGTGGAGGCATAATCATACATAAGAATAGGTCGAGAGGATTCAACCTAATAAGACACTCTACCGCACGATCTCGCAGAGAAGAATGGAAACTAATCCTAAATGTCCCGCACCTCCCGACTATAGATGTGGTGCACAACACACCGATAATCAAGACTCTACTAGACACGGCCTGGTAGACACTTTCCGAGGACTAACGCTCGATACCACTTTTGCCACGACCCGACCTCGGCCGCGATCGGTGCCCTACCGCACCCTTTGTATACATCAGAGAATAGCAATGAACATACACAACACATAAACATGTTTAGACAATAATCATCACAAAGCTAGCCGATAAGGTCGCCCCATAAAATATACATAACCAAAAGTAAACAAGATAACTTTGTTCTTACAAAGCCACAAATGTGACGATGCACTTCTAGGAATAACAATCGTGGCGGACAGGCTTCGCCATACCTCGAATGTACATAATATCTACAACATCGTGAAAATCGCATCAAAAATACAAGCCTAGAGAAATGGAGCTTCGACACTGATCAAATGGTGATCCTAAGAATGAGGATCCACCACCGCTACTCCCTACCGCAGATTTAACGCAGCCCCGAGAAGGGGTCAAGACACAATATGTACCAAGTATGTAAATCGAAAATATCAGAATTATATCATAAGTCTAAATAAAGCTGGAGACATGGATGATAATCAAATTACAGTGCACTGTGCCTTACTAACAATGAGAGTAACAAGTATAGACTTTACTGCATAAAAATAGGAGGCTCATGATCAAAGTAGGTGTTACACCCCGTAACTCCAGGACATGTTTAAGAGAATGTACGTAAGGAACTCAAGACTTGAAAAGGGTACGAAAGGAAGAATTGTTTTTCCGACGGAAAATCTTCCGAACGTCGGAAAGGAAAAATGTTCGTTGAGGAGAATTAGATTCTCAAAATGCATTATTTGAAGAGTATGGAACTTGTTAACATTATGGAATTTTATTTTTACAGATTTGGTCATGTGGGCCCACCGAGGAATTTTACATTTTGTGGCCCACGAGGTTACTGAATTTTATGGACGAATGAGAGGCGACATGTGGCACCTCCCACATGCCCTTGGACGAAATTTAGCAAGGTTAGAATGGTCATTTGACCATTGTGGATGATAAGTCTTGAGCTTGAGATTGTTGACTTGTCAACTTGTCCACTTGGCCATTATCCAAGTGTTCTTCATCCTAGCCACTCAAGTGTTGCAATCTAAGCCTCCATCAGGTTTTATATACCACACTTGTAGAAATACAATGTCTTCCACACTTAGAAAAATTTAGAGAAAGCTTGTGCTAGCTTAGAAGCTCTCGGCTTTAGTGATTTTCCCACACAAAAATTTTGTAGTTTTGATCCATTATTCACAAGACTTAAACCCAAGGTTCCTAAGAGTATTGTAAGGTTATCTCAATAGAAAGATTTCGGAAAAGTGGCTTTCGTATTAGTCGCAAGGCGAAACTTAAGGAGTTCTTCAACTTTGAAGTTGGAACTTGAAGATGAGTTCTTCATAGGCTTCAAGGAGTGCTTGAGCGGATTGGAACATAAGGAAAGGAGCTAAGAATTACTAAGGAGCGACTTTGAATCTTGGAAAGATTAAGGGCTTGTAAAGGTATAATTCTTGTCGTTTTAGTAATTAAGATTACTTATTGTTGTAGCTATGGATATTAGCAAGCATGAGGTATTTAGTATGAAGTTTGATAAGTGTATTGATTGTTGGAACCCTAATCCGAAAACTAGTATGTTAGCCCTTAATATTTTAATGCAAGTTGGTTACTAGTTAAGTTGTCATATGTTATATAAAGAAGGAAATTATAATTGTTAAGTTGTTTATGACTATATAACATGTTAGACCTAAGAAGTTGGATTGAAAAAAGAATTGGAAAGGACTTGTGTTGTTATATTGTTAGCCCAGAATGGCTTTGAGTATTAAACTACTTGGTATGAATTGTGGGGCGGAATTTTACACGTATTGTAAGGCGTGTAATCCCCTTTGATTGGTTGGTATGTTGAGCCTTAAATGTGGCGTGTTTGGTTATTGAATTCGGCCTTGAAAAAGGTGGCAAAGTATGTAGAAACAAAGGAAGTGCTGCCCGATTTTCCGTAGAATTTAGTGACTTTGCACTTAGAATATTCTACGTTTAAAGCTAGAGGTTTAATGGACGTATTATGGCCATTATAGGTTGAAGTACTAAGTATAGCGTATTCCACTTGAAGGATGGAATAGCTATCAAGGTTGAAGTACTTTGGAGCATTTTGCTACTTGTCGATAATCGTCGCGAGGTATGTGAACCTTGTCATGACCCGTTCCGGGGCCCGTGACTGGTGCCTTATCCGGGCACCCAAGTAGTCATACATCAGAGAAATCAGCGGAATATAAAACATACAGATATGAAATAAGAGATAAGATAATAAAACAGGCCAACCAAAACGGTTGCCTTCTTGCATATATAATAAATCTTGAGCGATTACATCCCTTTTACAAACCACACTTGCGATACTACAGACCTCTAAGAATGTAATAACACCTATAACGGGGCAGGCCTCGCCATACCCCAATGTACAGAACCTACAACTCGGAAACATACCAAAAGATAAGCCTCGGAGAAACGGAGCTTGTCTGTTGTGATCACATGAGCGAGGATCAACAACCGTGTACCTACTGCGGCATGAACGGCCCCGAAGTCGATCTGGCGGTACCAAGTATGTGGCGAAAATACGAAAATGAAATCATAATAGTCTATATAAAGCGAAGACATATATGATAACAAAACTACGATTCACAAAGATAAAAGTAGTCATGTCAAGTCGTGGACTCACGCCGCCAAGGTCATCCTCACGCGTGGAACTCCTTCCTCACCGCGATCTAGGTATAAGTCATGTGATACGTGTAACATGTCTCGACCCATCTCATGGACTCGAGGTGGAATCGTGTGGAATACATGTCTCGGCCCGTCATGGGACTCGATAGGAATCGTATGGAATACATGTCTCGGCCCATCTCATGGGACTCGATAGGAATCGTATGGAATACATGTCTCGGCCCATCTCATGGGACTCGATAGAAATCGCACATGTCTCGGCCCATCTCATGGGACTCGATAGAAATCGCACATGTCTCGACCCATCTCATGGGACTCGATAGAAATCGCACGTGTCTCGGCCCATCTCATGGGACTCGATAGAAATCGCATGTCTCGGCCCATCATGGGACTCGATAGAAATCGCACATGTCTTGGCCCATCTCATGGGACTCGATAGAAATCGCACATGTCTCGGCCCATCTCATGGGACTCGATAGAAATCGGATGGAATACATTCCCGGTTCATCCCATGAACGCGGTGTCGCATGAAATACATTCCCGGTTCATCCCATGAACGCGGTGTCGTGTGGCCCTAACATCTAAACGCTCTTTTAAGATAGATTAAGATAATACCATGTTTTCCTTTTAAAACAACTAAGGCAATATTATGCCCTCCTTTTTAAACCAACACACTTTCCTTCTTAAAGTCAAGTAACAACATTCTTTTCCAAAAGTTCAAGTTTGCCAAATTTCAAATATTCACGTTTCTTATTTTCGAAAGGTTTCATAGTTCTTAGTCTTAATCATTTAATAACATAATTCTCTTTTTAAAAACAGTTGAGTAATATATGCCTTATGTGTGAGTATGTTATTCTTGTTCATAACAATCTTATTAAAGCAGCCATGATCTAGGAAATGTAATATCATTTTGTCTCATCTTAGCTTCTATGCAGATGGAGGTTTCTACTGGTTTTAATAATACTTTATTTGTCAATACATTTCCCTTTATTAACGCGCCGTGGTTTGTTCGATACTTATTCTCATTTCCAAATCAAGAAACATTATTCCTTTTACAAACCAAGTACTCATTACTCACGAATGAGGTTTCACGCTTTTTAACAAAATTCATATTAAATCAATTAAGTCAAGTCTCTTATCTTTTAAGATCAAGTCTCTTAACTTCTAAAATAAATAACCCATTCTTTTTATCTCTTAAGTCGTTATACCTAACTTCCCATAAAGCTAGTATAACTCTTAGCTTTTAAAACCAAGTGTTACTCTTCTTTCAAAAAGGTTTCTTAATTCTTTTGAAATACTTCAAGATTCTTATTATTCAGCTTAAGTCAAAAGACATTGCCGTAAAACTACGCTCGCTTAACACACGCACGTCTACCGACTATATATATATATATACTTTTAAAATATCATGCTCAAGAGTATAGGAAGAATCACATACCTCGCGACGATTATCGACTATAAGCAAATAGCTCCAAAGCATCAGAATCCGCTAGCCCTTCCACCCTTCGAGTAGAATCGCTACTTGCGATTTCAACCTATAACGGTCATACAAGTCTATCAACGTCTAGATCTGATTCCTTATTCTATGGAAAATCAAGACTTCCCTACCCGCCAAACTACACAAGTTCATCAGAATACAATCCCTATGTAAGTACTGTCACTTTCTTCTTTAATATTCTTCTGATGTGATCTATTCAATTCTCTTCTTTTATACAATCCTTATATACGTCTTATACTCATTTTTATACTACTACAGTATGTAATTTCCAATTACAATAGAAGGACAATAGTATTTACCTCGATAAGCCCAAAATTATCCAAGTTAAATGTCGATCCTGAGCAACGTTTAGCTCCTATTCTGAACGCTCCAACCCGCTCCAAACAACCCTTAGAAGTTCTACGCAACTTCTTCTTAATACTTCAACTCGCTATGAAGATTTCCTTAGGGTTTCGTTTAGTGGCTAAAGGAAGTATAATAGTATTTCTGGGCTTTTAGTATAGGTGTAACCTTGGAATACTACAAGGTATTTGGGAATAGTAACAATACTTGGAGAGTATTTTTCTACCAAGGGGGGGGGAGTATTATACGAAAACAACTAGGCAAGGGGGGGGTTGGTTTCGGCCAAGGCTCAGAAGGGGGAGGGGGAGGACTTGGACGAATACTACACTTTAGGGGGAGGGGTGTTTGAGACTTGGAAAATGATTTGTAGATGAAGATTTAGTCTTGCATCGAGGGTATTTATTGGCCAATCAATGGCCAAGATCAAGCCAAGTGGTGGGCAAGTGTATGGTGAAGATTTGGACATGTGTTTGTGGGTCCCACTTGCTCATCAACTACACAAAATATCCTACCAACTCCTTGACTAAAAATGGTGCAAGAAAGACGCCCCAAATCGTCCACTTGAGGGTGACAGTTGTCACCCTCTCGTTGGTCCAAAATATTTCATCTCTCGGAAAAATCCGCAAAAATTATAAATGACATAGCCGTATTTTTCCCTTCGCAAAGTCCGGAAAACGTTTCGTCGGAAAACGACTCTTTTCGCTAGTTGTGCACAAATTTTCGCCCCTTAGTCTACTTTAAGGCTTAAACTTTTGTACGTACGCCCTCACGTACATACTCAGGAAATACGGGGTATAACATTCTCCCCTCCTTAGAAACATTCGTCCCGAATGTTCCTTCTCACGACGGATAACGATAAAGTTTCTCTAACAAGTTGCCAATGCCACACCTGGCCACAAAATAACCCACGCGCAAATACTTAACCCAAGTCCACGAGAAATCATTCCTACCACACAAAAGCTTCCACCCCGGTCTAAAGGATACTCCTTCAGATCTTCACTTCACAACAATGATCTCTTTTATTCGATTACCCACGTCCTCTTCTTCTTTCCTCACTGTCAGACTTTCTCGAACACTTGAACTCTTTCTAGTATACGTACCATACTTCAGTCATCAAAAATTTCTGGAGTCACTACCTCCAAACTTGGTCATCTTACTAGCCTCAAATTCCTTTAAGGCCATTCCCGGCCTTCACGATCCGATTCTGGTCGAACATATCCACGAACTCATACGATGGTTACCTAAATCTGGGCCTAGCACCCTCGTGACCCTACCACCTGGCGGGACCACCTCGAACTGACCCCACCACATTACAGGCCGCGGGTTGACCCGCGATTGGTCCTCAACCCGACCCGCTATCGCGCTAAACACTTGTTCCCCCGATCCGGAACAATCTCACTAATCAAGTCACGAAAACCTAGTGGTCTTCTTAGCTCAACTACCCTCTTTCATTTCATATCACTCAGGGACTTATCACACAAATATATCCCACGTACTATGCACTCTGATAAAGGTCAACACAAACATAAATCTTTTACTCAAGATGGCCTCGCATCTAAGGGTTCTATGTATAAAACTCTAAGGTTCACAATTTCCCTGTCCCCAACTTACCCTTCTAACTAACCATGTTTTCTAATCACAATTTTAACATAATGCTATCTGAACATAATACTTAGCACTTCATCATATCATTACGCATACTAGTATCTAGAGGGGTAAGAATATACCTGTACCATCTGCTCCACTCTAATCATAGGCACGCCTGCAGGCGCATAGTCAGAAGGCGATGATCCCGCCATCGACACAGTAGGTCATTTACTTGTATCCTTCTTTGACACCTCGCCACATGGCCCTCGACGACCGCAGTGAAACAAGCACCGCAGAAGAAGGCGACACTCCTCGATGGCGTTTGCGCATCGTGCACACCGAGGAAAGCATGAACCCGATCGGGCCGAACCCATGTATACCGTGAGCTGAAGCCTGGAGCTCGACCGCCCCGAATACCCGAACGTTCAAGATCGCGGAGGACCACTGCATCGGGCGGAGGTACATAACTAGCTCGCTTGAGGCGGTCCGCCTCGAAGTTACCAAGGACCTGCTTGTCGCCCTCTTCTCGCGATCTCGGCCATTCCGTCGACCTCTCCGCTTCCTCACATCCAAGTGCATAAGCTCAGATGCGGCAATGTCCATGTCGGCCAAGAGCTACACGAACAAGCCTCGCCAAGTAGTCATCAAGCCGGTGACGTGGCGGTGCACTCTGCCCTCCATGTCGGCTAACAATGCGGGGGCGTCTGAAGCTAATGAGTCAAACTCCACATTTTACTCCCGAACCGTACGCCCGGTCTGCCTCAACGTCAAAAATTTGTCGGCCCGAGCCCTTCTCATCTGTGGAGGCAAGAAATGTGCAAAAATAGCCCCTGAGAACTCGTCCCAAACGGCTGGAAGTGCATACTCTCCCGACGGCTCCCACGACTCAAAACCCGATCGCAGCGATCACGCACCGATGCGAACCTAAGACCACCGACTCGATCTCGAAGCCTCGATCACTCTCACGATCCGTAGAATCGTCGAATGAACTCTGCGGATCATCCTCGAGCCTCGACCCGTCAGAACTCGGGCTACAACTCGTAAAGTCCGTAGCCTCAAACTATCCGATCTTGGGTGAACCATGGGTATTATCGAATCGCCGCATCCAATCCTCACGCCTTGCCACTATCTCGGCCAATAATCGCCATCTCTTTGTAACCCATCTCTCTCTCCGGTGCCGGGATGGAGGCTCAGTCTATGTGGTCTCAGCAGACCGCCGCGCTTCTAAACTCGCTGGGCCAGTTGTGGCGTCGCAAAACTCATCGTCAAGCACTATCTCGTGTAATGTCCGGCTCGCGCTGCACTTCTCCTCAGATCCCACTAGCAGCCTCCTCGGCCTTGCCCATCTGGGCACAGGTTGCCTGCAGCGGAGGTATAAGCGGTAAAAGCGAAATGCGTCGAGGGGTCCAACTTATAACATGACTCTAAGGCACGATCTCGTAATGAGAAGAATGGAAACCAATCCTAAATGTCCTGCCTCCTCGATTATAGATGTGGTGCACAACACACCGATAATCAAGACTCTACTAGACACGATGCAGACACTTTCAGAGGATTAATCGCTCGATACCACTTTTGTCACGACTGCCTCGGGCGTGATCGTGCCTTACCCGCACCCAAGTAGTCATACATCGGAGAAATCGGCTAATATAAAACATAGATATGAAATAAGAGATAAGATAATAAAGCAAAGCAACCAAAGCGGTTGCCTTTCGCATATATATAATAAATCTTGAACGATACATCCTTTTACAAACCCCGCCACAACGATTTCATGCACTTAAGAATGTAATAACACCTATGGCGACAGGGCCGCCATACCACGAATATGCATAACCTACAACTCGTGGAAACATACCAAAAGATAAGCTCCGAGAAACGGAGCTTCCTAATACGCAATCTGTGATCCTATGAGCGAGATCAACAACCGGTGTACCTCTACCGCGGCATGAACGCATGGCCAAGGAGGTCGATAACAGTACAGTATGTGAAACTGAAAATACTGAAAATGAAATCATTATAGTCTATATAAAACAGAAGACATATATGATAATAAAACTACAGTTCACAGCATGAAAGTAGTCATGTCAAGTCAGGGACTCACGCACTCAAGGTCATCCCTCATGCCCGTGGAACTCCTTCCTCACTGCCGGCAGTCTAGGTATAAGTCATGTGATATGTGTAACATGTCTCGACCCATCTCATGGACTCGAGGTGGAATCGTGGAATACATGTCTCGCCCATCTCGTGGGACTCGATAGGAATCGTATGGAATACATGTCTCGCCCATCTCACGGGACTCGATAGAATCGTATGGAATACATGTCTCGGCCCATCTCATGGGACTCGATAGAAATCGCACATGTCTCGGCCCATCTCACGGGACTCGAGAAATCGCACATGTCTCGCCCATCTCATGGGACTCGATAGAAATCGCACATGTCTCGCCCATCTCACGGGACTTGATAGAAATCGCACACGTCTCGGCTCATCTCATGGACTCGATAAAAATAGCACATGTCTCGCCCATCTCATGGGACTCGATAGAAATCGCGACACGTCTCGCCCATCTCATGGGACTCCGAGAAATCGGATGGAATACATTCGGTTCATCCCATGAACGCGGTGTCGCATGAAATACATTCGGTTCATCCCGTGAACGCGTGTCGTGGCCCTAACATCTAAACGCTCTTTTAAGATAGATTAAGATAATACCATGTTTTCCTTTTAAAACAACTAAGGCAATATTATGCCCTCCTTTTTAAACCAACACACTTTCCTTCTTAAAGTCAAGTAACAACATTCTTTTCCAAAAGTTCAAGTTTGCCTAATTTCAAATATTCACGCTTTCTTATTTTGAAAGGTTTCATAGTTCATAGTCTTAATCATTTAATAACATAATTCTCTTTTAAAAACAATGAGTAATATATGCCTTATGTGTGAGTAGGTTATTCTTGTTCATAACAATCTTATTAAAGCAAATGATCTAGAAATGTAATATCATTTTGTCTCATCTTAGCTTCTATGCAGATGGAGGTTTCTACTGGTTTTAATAATACTTTATTTGTCAATACATTTCCCTTTATTAACGCTACTGTGGTTTGTTCGATACTTATTCTCATTTCTGAAATCAGTAAAACATTATTCCTTTTACAAACCAAGTACTCATTACTCACGAATGAGGTTTCACGCTTTTTAACAAAATTCATATTAAATCAATTAAGTCAAGTCTATTATCTTTTAAGATCAAGTCTCTTAACTTCTAAAATCAATAACTCATTCTTTTTATCTCTCTTAAGTCGTTATACCTAACTTCCCATAAAGCTAGTATAACTCTTAAGCTTTTAAAACCAAGTGTTACTCTTCTTTCAAAAGGTTTCTTAATTCTTTGAAATACTTCAAGATTCTTATTATTCAGCTTAAGTCAAAAGACATTGCAGTAAAACTACGCTCGCTTAACACACGTACGTCTACCGTACTATATATATATATATATACTTTTAAAATATCATGCTCAAGAGTATAGGAAGAATCACATACCTCACGACGATTATCGACTATAAGCAAATAGCTCCAAAGTACTGTAATCCGGCTAGCCCTTCCACCCTTCGAGTAGAATACGCTACTTGCAGTACTTCAACCTATAACGGTCATACAAGTCTATCAACGTCTAGATACAGATTCCTTATTCTATGGAAAATTGGGCAGCACTTCCCTACCCGCCAAACTACACAAGTTCATCAGAATACACCTATGTAAGTACAGTCTTTCTTCTTTGATATTCTTACGATGTGATCTATTCAATTCTCTTCTTTATACAATCCTTATATACGTCTTATACTCATTTTTATACTACTACAGTATGTAATTTCCAATTACAATAGAAGGACAATAGTATTTACCTCGATAAGCCCAAAATTATCCAAGTTAAATGTCGATCCTGAGCAACGTTTAGCTCCTATTCTGAACGCTCCAACCCGCCTCCAAACAACCTTAGAAGTTCTACGAACTTCTTCTTAATACTTCAACTCGCTATGAAGATTTCCTAGGGTTTCGTTAGTGGCTAAAGGAAGTATAATAGTATTTATGGGCTTTTAGTATGTGTAACCTTGAATACTACAAGGTATTTGGGCCAAGGTATTTGGGAATAGTAACAATACTTGAGAGTATTTTTCTACCAAGGGGGAGTATTATACGAAACAACTAGGCAAGGGGTTGGTTTCGCCAAGGCTCGAAGGAGGGAGGACTTGGACGAATACTACACTTTAGGGGGAGGGGTTTTTGAGACTTGGAAAATGATTTTTAGATGAAGATTTAGTCTTGCATTGGAGGGGTATTTATAGGCCAATCAATGGCCAAGATCAAGCCAAGTGGTGGGCAAGTGTATGGTGAAGATTTGGACATGTGATTGTGGGTCCCACTTGCTCATCAACTACACAAAATATCCTACCAACTCCTTGACTAAAAATGGTGCAAGAAAGACGCCCCAAATCGTCCACTTGAGGGTGACACTTGTCACCCTCTCGTTGGTCCAAAATATTTCATCTCTCGGAAAAATCCGCAAAAATTATAAATGACAGAGCCGTATTTTTCCCTTCGCAAAGTCCGAAAATGTTTCGCCTGAAACGACTCTTTCGCTAGTTAGGCACAAATTTTAGCCCCTTAGTCTACTTTAAGGCTTAAACTCAGACGCACGCCTCACGCACATACCGTGGAAATACGGGGTATAACAAACCTCTTCCTTCTTTTGACATGATTCTATGTATGGAATATACATGTGGTATTATTTCATATTTCCTTCTACTCTTAGAAGTTAAGAAGTATGTATGTTGATTTACTCTATGTAAATGTTATGTCTGAGTTATCCTAAGTTCTTACCAAGTCTTATGGGGGATGTCGGTAAGAGTCGTTAGGAGGTGTTTGGAGCCAAGTTGACTTGGCTAATTTACGGCACGAATGAGAATAAGTATCGAACAAGCCATTGCAGCGTTAATAAAGGAAAATGTAATGACGATAAATTATATTAAAACAAGTAGAATTCTCCATCCGCATAGAAGCTAAGATAAGACAAAATTGTATTACATTTTCTAGATCATGGTCGCTTTAATGAGATCAAGATAAACAAGTATAACCTATTCACACATATAAGGCATATGTTGCTTAATTTAAAGAGTTTACGTAATGAAGTGTTAAGACTATGAACTACTTAAACTTGATTCTAAAAGATAAGAGACTTGAAGTATGTTGAAAGTATACGATACTTGGTTTTCAAAGTATAAGTCTCTTGGTTAGAAAAGAATGTATTTGTTTAAGGTATAAAGTTACTATAACGACTTTATGGAAAGTGGGTTATAATAGCTTTATGGAAAGTTAAAAGAGTGGTTTACTCTAAGTAATGATAAATGTTTTGAAATAAAGAAAGGCAAATGGATTTTAAAAGCATCAATTGCTTAAGTTTTAAGGAAAGAAGTCACTTGATTTAGTTTAAAAATGTATTTCTAAAAGTGTAGTGACTTAGGTAAGGTGTAAACAAGCCTTGATACTACGGGTGTTAGTATCTTGGGGTTTTATATGAAAAGGAGTCTTTTGAAAAGTATGTAAGCACGTAGTACTTTGGGTTAAATTCCCGGATTTTTATGTGTGAAACGAAAGTGCCATGAGTTTATAAAAATGGAAGTCTAAAGGTTTAATGAACTTGCCTATGTTTGCTTGTGATAGCTTTGAGTGCAAGTATTATATGTTTACGTTGTCGTGACTCTCAGTTGGAGGGTCGGCTGTCTTGTTGTAAGTTTACTTGGACGTACCGACAGTGATGTGGTATTCCACGAGTATGCTTCCATTATGATTGATCCTTGGACATGCTTATACGATGTGGGATTCCGGGGCATGTGACCAGGATGCGGGTTAGATTCCCGGATTTGTTTTATTACCCATGGTCATGCTTATACGCTAAGGGATTCCGGGGCATGCGACTATGCTATGTACGACTATTACTCCATGGGCTAGCTCTACGAGGACTCGCACTCACGATGAGGACGCCGAGGAACGCGTTATGGCCATGCTTATACGATGAGGGATTCCAGGGCATGCGGTCGCGTTATATATATATATATATATAAATGTGTTGTGTGTGTGTACGCCGACAGTGAGGTGGGATGTCACGGGCGCGTCACATGGTTATATTTTACACTTATAGCTATCGGCAGTGATGGGGGATTCCACGGGCACGCTTTGATATTTGTGTGACTTGATCGCGTCCCAGATTTGGGTCGGGTAGTATATGCGTCCCTCCATAAAGGGCCGGATTATGTTATGAAAGATAAGTAAGTTAGATGGTAATGAACTTAATGACTTCTCCTAAGTATGCACGTAAGATATGGCTATAACTCTTAATGGAATGGAAAAGATAATGATGTGCAATTAAGTTCATAAGTGGTAATGACACTACAGATCCAGTATGTACTTTTATACTTGCCCTGTCATTCTTTTGTCTGATTATGATCCGCATCGATTACTTTATTTCATTCCATATTCGCACTGTTGCATCAATTTATTCGGGGCCGCGTCATGTCCGCAGTTTAGGTACACAGTTGTGGATCCGCGAGCTTAGGATCCTGGTTCAGCATTTTGAGATGGCTCCAATGTTCCGGAGTTGTCATGGCTATGTATATCCAGCAGTACGGCGGGGCCTTGTCCCGTCATAGTATTTGTTCAAATCTTAGGTCTGTATTCATCTAATTGGCCGTACTGCAGAGTTATTTTTACATTGTTAAATGTAGACTTTCGGTAATTTTTATGTTATGGCGACCTTATCGGCTTGGCCTTGGTTTAAAAAAGTGTTATTTATCTTCCGCAGCTTTATTATGTTGTATGATTTGAAGGGTGCGGTAGGGCACCGATGTAACGCCGGTCGGGTCGTGACAAAAGTGGTATCAGAGCAGTTAGTCCTCGGAAAGTGTCTACAGACCGTGTCTAGTAGAGTCTTGATTATCGGTGTGTTGTGCACCACATCTATAATCAGGAGGATGCAGGACATTTAGGATTGGTTTCCATTCTTCTCACTCTGAGATCGTGCGATAGAGCTGTGTCGTTAGGGTCGTCTCTCCCTAACGAGTTATGTTGATTGCATTCAGAAATGCGTGATGACCGGGAAGGACTATGTGGATTGCGTATCCAGGTTGGTAATGATTATAGTATAGTTGGTATTGTGACATACATCTATACGGAGTTATGTATGAGGGTCAGACGCGTGTTGCCTAGAATGATTTTAGATTACTAGGAGTTGGTAAAGACTAACTAGATACCGAGAAGGTACGGAACAGTTAATGAATTCTCTCCAAGGTCTTATGTTTTATTTTGAGATAATGGGAAAGGATGAGCCGTCTGATAGGGTAGTGAACCCTTAAGAAGCCATGTTAAGAAACTTAATGGAATGTCGTGTTAATAGATTAAGCTACGTGGTATGCGTAAGAGGATTGTACGGATGGAATCCGTATAGAGTAAGTAATGGTTGTTGTGATCAAGACGACATGATTATGGTATTATGAGAAGTTTGTGTACCCGTTTACTGGGGGACTGGTAAGGTAGGCTTGGAGCATGGAAATTGCGAGCCTAAGAATATTGATAACTGCCAAGACCTTAGATATATAAGGCTCTCTTGGGCCATAAGATTCTAAGTCAGACCAAGGATAAGAGTTAAGTGCGACGGCGGGTCGGGGTGAGGACCTGTTACGGGTCGCCCCATAGCCTGAAATAGAGTGGGATCAGTTGGTAGTAGTTAAAGCTCGTGGCGATGGTCACGAGGTGCAAGACCAAGTCCGGTTAATTGTTTTACTGGTTCGTGGACACGTTCCACCGAACCAGTTGTGAGAGCGAAATGGCCTTATGTTGTTTAAAAAGTGTTTGGGGTGGTAATGGCGGGAATACGAGGTTTTCCGGTGATGATAATCTGATCGTCGGACCAAGTAGACCTAGTAGAGATGATTATGACGGACTTAGAGGTCATTATAAGTATGGGCTAGTTGGCTTCGTGAGTGCCAAGGTAGACATTTTAGTATAAGTATTGTTGTGTGGCCATGGGTGGCATATGTTGTATGAAGGTTGTTGTAAAAGGAGACTATGTCGCTATCTAATTAGATTGGGCTCCGAAAGAACATTCGGGGGCGAATGTTTCTAAGGGGGGAAGAATGTTACACCCCGTAACTCCAGGACATGTTTAAGAGAATGTACGTAAGAAACTCAAGACTTGAAAAGGGTACGAAAGGAAGAATTGTTTTTCCGACGGAAAATTTTCCGAACGTCGGAAAGGAAAAATGTTCGTTGAGGAGAATTAGATTCTCAAAATGCATTATTTGAAGAGTATGGAACTTGTTAACATTATGGAATTTTATTTTTTACGGATTTGGTCATGTGGGGCCCACCCGAGGAATTTTACATTTTTGTGGGGCCCACGAGGGTTACGGAATTTTATGGACGAATGAGAGGGCGACATGTGGCACCTCCCCCACATGCCCTTGGACGAAATTTAGCAAGGTTAGAATGGTCATTTGACCATTGTGGATGATAAGTCTTCAAGCTTGAGATTGTTGACTTGTCAACTTGTCCACTTGGCCATTATCCAAGTGTTCTTCATCCTAGCCACTCAAGTGTTACAATCTAAGCCCTCCATTGTGTTTTATATACCACACTTGTAGCAAGACAATGTCTTTGTCACGACCCGTTCCGGGGCCCGTGACTGGTGCCTTACCGGGGCACTCAAGTAGTCATACATCAGAGTAACCAGCGGAAATATAAAACAAGACAGGAAACATAGTAAAATGTAAGCAGTTTATCTGATGAAAAGCATGCCTTCGGATAATATATATAACTCAAGTTTTGCGATTACATCCCAAGCATAATAGTACTCTGAGACCTCTAAGGAAGTAAACAACTATGGCGGGACAGGGCCCGCCATACCACGATCTGATAAAACTATCTACAATACGGGAGATCATACCCAAAAGTAGAGCCTCGGAGAAGATGGAGCTCACGACACCAACGCAAAGATCCTAAGGATGTGGATCTAGCACTGTTGCCTTACTGCGGCATGAACGCACTCGGGCGAAGGAGGTCGATAACAGTACCAAGTATGTGAAACTATAAAGTACTTTAAATGAAATCAAAGTATTTAAAACCTTTTCACAAATATAATCGATTCAATTGCACATAGTGCCATATCACAAACAATAACGATAATAGGAAAAGCGTGAACAGTCTAGTCTAGGCGCGAATGATCGAAGCAAGGCCAATCGCCTATAGTATCATTCTGCGTGCCTAGTCCCGACTTCCGCGATCGCGTAGTCACACTGCACGCGTGAGGTATTCCTCGCGTCGGGGCCAACCCGGCATCCGCCTAGGCTCCGCAGCCCGCATAGCCTCAAAAGACCGCATAGTCTCAGCATCGCATAGGAATCCCCGCATCAGGCTAAACACCGGAATGATCAATCTCGGAGCATACCGCCGCTCGCGATAGTCTCACGCATCGCATAAGGCCGTATAGACCCGCATCGAGCAAGCCCTCGGTGATAGCGATCAAGGGTAGGTGATACAATAACAAGACGGACTTAGGTTAGCAACGTAAGCCGCAAGAAGGACCCTTTTCACACATTACAAGGCACTAACACAGGTAGCATCATAATGTGTCTACTTATCAAACCATTTTACTACACTTAACAGAAAACAATTGCAAGGCTTTTACAACAAACAAGTAAATAGTTCCTTTTATCATTCTTAAGTGGTTATACCTAACTTCCCATAAAGCTAGCATAACTCTTAAGCTTTTTGTTTAAAAACCAGATATTACTCTTCTGTTAAAAATGATTCAATATTCCTTTTGAAATACTTCAACATCTTATTATTCAGGCTTAAGTCAAAAGACATTGCCGTTCAGTTATCATACGTACGTCTACCGTACTATATATATACTTTAAAATATATCATGCTTACGAGTATAGGAAGAATCACATACCTTCTCGGCGAAATCCGCCTGCCAAGTCGAGTATGTCGCGCGCAGAGAATCAGCCTATAATAGTCACAGACATCTATCAAAGTCTAGACTACTCTGTAGGTCATTCTAAACAGAGGGTTCTCAATTCTACGGAAAGTCGGGCACAACCCTACCCGTGAGCTATATAAGTTCATGTGAAAACAGTCTATGTAATCTGATTCAATTATTCTTCCTTTTAAACTCTTCTCTTGTGATGAGCTCAATTCTATTCTGTAATATTCTTCTAAGCATTTAATACTTATTCTTATACTTTTACAGATGCATTCTCTAATACAAAAGAGGTTAGGATTATTTACCTCTGTAAGCCCAATAATATCCTAGATAAAAGTCGATCAGAGCAGGCTTAGCTCCTAAGTTGTACGCTCCGATAGCTCGAGAAACCTTAGAAGTTCTTCACAACTTCTACTAAGTACTAAGGGATTTGGGCTAGGGTATTTTGGGCATTATAACAATACTAGAAGGCAACCTTTCTACCAAGGGAGGGTAGATTTCGGCTAGTCTAGGGGGTAGGCCTCGCCAAACTTCACAAGGGAGGGGAGTGTTTGGACGAACAAGGCTCAAGGAGAGAGAGAATTTTCAAGACTTGGAAAGATTTGTGGATGAAGAACTCTTCATCTTAAGGGGGGTATTTATAGGTCAAGAAGTGGCCAACCAATGGCCAAGATTAAGACAAGTGCAAGGCAAGTGTAGGGTGAGGATTTAGGCAAGTGTCCATACACAAAATATCCTACCAACTCGACTTGTGCAAAGGCACAAAAACGTGCACCGTTGTCCAATTCGTCCAATGGACGATTTCAAGTCCACCAATTGGAGGGTGCCAAGTGTCGCCCTCCCGTTGGTCCAAAATGTTTCGTCTCTCGGAAAAATCCGCAAAAATTAGAAATGGCATAGCCGGAATTTTCCCTACGAAAGTTGTGGAAACGTTTCGTCGGAAAACGATTCTTTTAGCGAGTTGTGTACAATTTTCGAACTTGGCCTAACTTTAAGGCTAAACTTTCGTACGTACGCCCTCACGTACATACTCCGGAAATACGGGGTATAACATTCTCCCCTCCTTAGAAACATTCGTCCCGAATGTTCCTTCTCAAGACAGTTATCGATAAAGCTTAAACAGTTTGCAAGTGCCACAAATGGCCACAGAACAACACTTAGGCATAAACGATAATGAAAATTTACAAGTAGGAAAGTGAATTACCTGGAGGTGTGGGAAATAGGTGAGGATACTTACGCCTCATGTCCTCGCCGGCTTCCCACGCCATCTCCTCCTCGAGCTCGTTCGCCACGTAACTTTGTGGAAGCCACGCCCTTGGTCCGCAGACGCCTAACCCGACGATCGATTATCGCTATGGGAATCTCCTCATCGATAACCCCTGGATCACACGGACATCGCCAATCGGATGTACCTAGATGGATCCTCGATACATCTCTCAACATAAACGTGAAACACGGATGACCGCCTCCAGATCGGACGGCAGATCAACTCATAGGCAACCTTGCCTACCTCGCGGACAATCGAACGGCCCGATGTACCTTGGTGAGTTTCCTTCTTCCGAATCTCATCACACCTTCATGGGTGACACCTTAGGAAAACCCAATCATGAACCCCGAACTCGGATGCCGACGGCGATGATCTGCGTATGACTACTTCGACTCGAGTGCCAAGACCTCTCTGGATAAGCTTCACCTTATCCATCGCTGCGCAAATCTGGACCACTAGCCGCACTTCGCCCACATCGAACCAACCTATAGGCGATCGCACTTCCTCCCATACAAGGCCTCATAAGGCGCCATCGAATCGGAGTGGTAGCTATTATTGTACGCAAACTCAACTAGAGGCAAATGATCCTCCCAACTACCATGGTCAATAACACAAAGCTCGCAAAGATATCCTCAAGAGTGCGGATAGTGCGCTCTGCTGTCCGTGCTGCGTGGATGAAATGCGGTGCTCGAGGCTCACCGCGTCCCTAAACCCTGCGGAAGGACCTCAGGAAGTTAGCCGTGGGCTCCTGCATGCGATATGATCGAAATAGGGACTCCATGCGATCGACGATCTCTCGGATGTAAAGTCCGGCATAATCCTCGGTAGAAAAAGTCGTCCTAACGGGAAGAAAGTGGGCTGATTTCGACCGTCGACGATAACCCATATAGAATCATGTCTCCTCGAGTGTGAGGCAATCCCGTGATGAATTCCATGTTGATCACCTCCCACTTCCGGTCGGGATCTCTATCGCTCAGAACAAACCACCGGCCTGCGGTGCTCTACCTTCACCGCGACAACACGGGCGAGCTACGAACTCGCAACGTCCTCTTCAACCCATCCCACCAATACACGGATCTAAGGTCGTGGTACATCTTGGTCGACCGACGGATGGAGTAACGCAGCGCGATGTGTGCTTCCCAAGAACTCGCCAAGTCTCAAACATCCGGAACACACAACGCCCTCAAACCTTAGCACCCCATCAAGTGCTACCTCAAAGGACCCTTGCCCTCACGAAAGAGTATCACGATAACGTGTCAAAGCGGATCTCAAATGTTGCCTCTTCACCTCTCCGATGATGGAAGACTCGACAACCTCACGAACTCTAACCCCACCGCTATCGAGAATCAATCAAGCGGACACCAAGGCTCGCTAATCGATGCAAATCACGAACCATGTCCTCGCCATTGCCGCACATCCGATAAGCTCCCATCGACCTACGACTAAGAGCATTCGCCACAACATTGGCCTTCCGGGTGGTACAGGATATCAACATCGTAATCCTTAAGCAACTCTAACCACCGTCTCGCTGTAAGTTCAGCTCCTCTCGAAGATATCTGAGGCTCTTGTGGTGCAGTATAAATATCCACGTGAACCCATACAAATAGTGCCTCCAGCATCTTCAAAGCGTGAATCACCGCCGCTAACTCCAAATCATGGGTGGGGTAGTTCTCTCGTGTTTCTTCAGCCGGGACGATACGCTATAACCTTGCCTGTTGCATCAACACACATCCCAACCCGATGCTCGACGATCACAATACACAACATAACCGTCTGGACCCTCCGGAAGAGTAAGAACGGGGTGGTCATCGATCTCTCTTTCAAGAATCGGAAACCCCGCCACAAGCATCACCATCTGAAACTTACGCCTTCGAGTCACCTAGTCAATGGTGCGTAGATAGAAGCAAACTTCTACGAACCGATAATATCCTCGCAGGCCCGAAATCGCGAACCTCAGCCGGAGTAGTAGGTCTAGGCCAAGTTCGGCGCCTCGATCTTGGCGTATCCACTAATGCCATCACCCGACAATATGCCCGGAAAAGCCACGAAGTCAACCAAAACTCACATTTGGAAAACTTGGCGTACTGCTGGTCCCGAGAATCGCAAGCCTTTCGCCAAATGCTCGCGATGCTCCGCTCTGGCGAGAATAAACCAAGATATCATCAATGAACACTATCACAAACGTGTCCAAAAATGGTTTGAACACTCGGTTCATCAAATCCATGAATACCACGAGCATCGTCAACCCAAAAGACATGACCACGAACTCATAATGCGCACGGTCCGGAATGCAGTCCTAGGGACATCCACCTCTCTGACTCGCACCTGATGATAGCCCGAACGCAGATCAATCTTGGAGAAACATCTCGCGCCCTGCAACTGGTCGAACAAATCATCAATCCTGGGAAGGGGGTATCTGTTCTTAATGGTCACCTTGTTCAGCTGCCTGTAATCAACACACATGCGCAGCGTCCCGTCCTTCTTCTTCACGAACAATACCGGCGCTCCCCAGGGAGAAACACTAGGCCTGATGAAGCCCTTCTCCAGCAAATCTCTCAGCTGGTCCTTCAACTCTCTCAACTCGGCAGGTGCCATTCTGTATGGCGGAATGGAAATAGGCCGAGTGTCCGCAAAGACGCCTATACAAAACTCGATCTCCTCTCGGGAGGATACCGGAGGTCGCCTGGAAACACGCCTGGGAACTCTCGACCATCGAATCGACGGAAAATCTGGTACCGCAGCCTTGATTATCAAACACCCGAACGAGATGGTAGATATACCCTTCGCACCATCTTCCTAGCCTTGAGGTAGGAATAAACCTACCTCCGGCGATACCGTGCTCTCTCCACTCAACAACCGCCTCAGAAATCGGAACCGCATTACTCTCTCTGCGGTCTACATTGGCGTAGCAAGCTAGCCAATCCATCCCCATGATCACGCCGGTCAATCATCTCCAACTCTATCAAGTCGGCTGGGTCGACGGCGTAAATGGTCACAGGACAACCTCTATATACACACCCAGCGACCACCGACTGATCCACTGGCGTAGCTACCTCGAAAGGGTCTATGGACTCAGGCTCTATCCCTATCCTACTAGCAACAAGGGAGATATATGGGGCAGTAGAACCGGATCTATCAAGGCATACACATCAAACCCGAGCGATAAGGTACCGTGACGACATCGGTGAGGCCTCACGATCTCGCTGGACAAAGCATAAATGCGCTTCGAGGACCGCTAGAATCGACTGCGCCACGACCTCGCGACCGCTGGTCCACGAGTACCTTGCCCTCGGCGAGTAAATCGTCGGGGATGAAGAAGCCGCAGACTCACATTGGCCGAGCCTACCAGCGCCGCCGCCGGTCGGACAAACTCTCGCGAAATGACCCTGCTGGCCACAAGTATAGCAAGCTCCCGGAGTACAGCTCCCAGAATGGTATCTACCACAACGGGCACACTGAGCAGACCTCGAACGTTAGCACTTCGCTACTCGAAATCAAGTCACAGGGCCCCGACCGCCGATCGCTCTGGTTGTCAAGATGATGTAGAGCGCTCTGCGCCGTTGTGGTGCAACGACTTCGCGATGTCGCCCACCCCGAGAACCACCAAAAGAACCGTCGTCTTGGCCTTCGCCTGCTTCGATATCGCTTACCGGCGGTCTCTACGCCTCGCATCCTAGTGCATGAGCACGCGGGTAATGTCCATACTGGTGAAGGACACACCCGCACAAGACTCGGCCATGTAATCATCTAGCCCGGTGACATAGCGATGCACGGTCCTCCATATCGCTACAGCAGAGGGACATATCGAGCCAAAGAATCAAACTCGACATTGTACTCCCTAATCGCGTCCTCTGCCTCAAAGAATAAGAATCTATCACTCGTGCCCTCTCATCTGCGGAGGCAAGAAGTGTGTGAGAAAATCCTCAAAACTCATCCCATACCGCTGAGGCATGCTCTCCCGAAAGCTCCATGAATCAAACCAATCGATGCGGTATCACGCGCGGCCGATCGAACCGAATCACAGACTCGATCTCTGAAGCCTTGATCACCGCGTGATCCTCTGCGAATGCGGATGAACTCCTGCGGATCATCCTCGGCCTCGACCAGTAAAACTCGGCGGGCTACAACTAAGAAATCCCGTAGCCTCAAACTGCGCCTCGGGTGCACTACAGTCTTCGGGCTGAATCTGGCCGTCGGCCCACTGTCCTCATGTTCGCCACAATCCGGAGCAAATAATCGGGCCATCTCTCTGTACCCCATCTCCTGCTCGGTGTGGGGTGGACTGCGAGGTACGGTCTCTCTTCGGGCGGCGGCGTCATGGAACTCGCTGCCTCGGGTATAGGCGGGCTCGAGCCCTCGTGACTCGGGTGTCTCGCTAGCGGCTCCTCGGCTACCTTGCCCTTCAGGCGGGTTGCCTTACGCGAGGCATAATCATACAGAAAGGAATACGTTAGAGGTCCAACCTATAACACCGCTCTAAAGCACGATCTCGAGTGAGAAGAATGAAACCAATCCTAAATATCCTATAGCCTCACGATTATTGGTGTGGTGCACAACACCGATAATCAAGACTTACTAGATACGATGCAGTAGACACTTTCCGATGATTAATCGCTCGATACCACTTTTGTCACGACCGTTCGGGGCGTGATCGTGCTCAGGGCACCCAGTAGTCATACATCGAGTAACGGCGGAAATATAAAACAAGACAGAAACATAGTAAAAAGTACAGCTTTATCGATGAAAAGCTTGTCTTTCGGCATAATATATATAACTCAAGTTTTGCGATTTACATCCCAACTGCATAATAGTACTACTGCACCTCTAAGGAAGTAAACAACTATGGCGGGACAGGGCCCATACCACTGATGCATAAAACTATCTACAATACAGGAGATCATACCCAAAAGTAGAGCCTCCGAGAAGATGGAGCTCCCGACACCAACGCAAAGATCCTAAGGATGTGGATCTAGCACTGATTGCCACCTGCGGCATGAACGCAGCCCCGAAGGAGAGTCGATTACAACAGTACCAAGTATGTGAAACTATAAAGTACTTTAAATGAAATCAAAGTATTTAAAACCTTTTCACAAATATAATCGGTTCAATTGCACATAGTGCCATATCACAAACAATAATAATAGGAAAAGCGAATGTGTCTAGTCTAGGCGCGAATGATCAAGCAAGGCCAATCTCCCATAGTATCATTCTGCGTGCCTAGTCCTCGACTTCCGCGATCCGCATAGGTCACACGCACCGCATGAGGTATTCTCGCGCCGGGGGCAACCCCAGATCCGCCTGGCTCCGCGGCCGCATAGCCTCAAAAGACCGCATAGTCTCAACAGACCGCGCAGAATCCCCGCATCAGGCTAAACACCCGAATGATCAATCCCGGAGCATACCGCCGCTCGCATAGTCTCACAACCGCATAGGCCGTATAGACCGCATCAAGGCAAGCCCTGATAGCGATCGAGGGTAGGTGATACAATAACAGTACAACGGACTTACCGGTTAGCAACGTAAGCACAGCAAGAAGGACCCCTTTTCACACATTACAAGGCACTAACACAGGTAGCATCATAATGTGTCTACTTATCAAACCATTTTACTACACTTAACAGAAAACAATTGCAAGGCTTTTACAACAAACAAGTAAATAGTTCCTTTTATCATTCTTAAGTGGTTATACCTAACTTCCCATAAAGCTAGCATAACTCTTAAGCTTTTTGTTTAAAAACCAGATATTACTCTTCTGTTAAAAATGATTCAATATTCCTTTTGAAATACTTCAACATCTTATTATTCAGGCTTAAGTCAAAAGACATTGCCGTTCAGTTATCATACGTACGTCTACCGTACTATATATATACTTTAAAATATATCATGCTTACGAGTATAGGAAGAATCACATACCTTCTCGGCGAAATCCACCTGCCAAGTCGAGTATGTCGCGCGCAGAGAATCAGCCTATAATAGTCACAGACATCTATCAAAGTCTAGACTACTCAGAGGTCATTCTAAGCAGGTTCTCAATTCTACGGAAAGTCGGGCAGCAACCCTACCCGGTGAGCTATATAAGTTCATCAGAAAACAGTCTATGTAAATGATTCAATTATTCTTCCTTTTAAACCCTTCTACTGTGATGACAGTTCAATTCTATTCTGTAATATTCTTCTAAGCATTTAATACTTATTCTTATACTTTACAAAGATGCATTCTCTAATACAAAAGAGGTTAGGATTATTTACCTCGGTAAGCCCAATAATATCCTAGATAAAAGTCGATCCGAGCAAGGCTTAGCTCTTAAGTTAGACGTCCGATAGCTCCATGAAACCTTAGAAGTTCTTCACAACTTCTACTAAGTACTAAGGGATTTGGGCTAGGGTATTTTGGGCATTATAACAATACTAGAAGGCAACTTTTCTACCAAGGGCGGGGGGTAGATTTCGGTAGTCTAGGGGGGTAGGCCCTCGGCCAAACTTCACAAGGAGGGAGTGTTTGACGAACAAGGCTCGAGGAGAGGAGAGGATTTTCAAGACTTGGAAAGATTTGTGGATGAAGAACTCTTCATCTTAAGGGGGGTATTTATAGGTCAAGAAGTGGCCAACCAATGGCCAAGATTAAGACAAGTGCAAGGCAAGTGTAGGGTGAGGATTTAGGCAAGTGTCCATACACAAAATATCCTACCAACTCCTTGACTTGTGCAAAGGCACAAAAAACGTGCACTTCATTGTCCAATTCGTCCAATGGACGATTTCAAGTCCACCAATTGGAGGGTGCCAAGTGTCGCCCTCCCGTTTGTCCAAAATGTTTCGTCTCTCGGAAAAATCCGCAAAAATTAGAAATGGCATAGCCGGAATTTTCCCTACGAAAGCTGTGGAAACGTTTCGTCGGAAAACGATTCTTTTAGCGAGTTGTGTACAATTTTCGAACTTGGCCTAACTTTAAGGCTAAACTTTCGTACGTACGCCCTCACGTACATACTCCGGAAATACGGGGTATAACAGTCTTCCACACTTAGAAAAATTTAGAGAAAGCTTGTGCTAGCTTAGAAGCTCTCGGCTTTAGTGATTTTCCCACACAAAAATTTTGTAGTTTTGATCCATTATTCACAAGACTTAAACCCAAGGTTCCTAAGAGTATTGTAAGGTTATCTCAATAGAAAGATTTCGGAAAAGTGGCGTTTTCGTATTAATCGCAAGGCGGAAACTTAAGGAGTTCTTCAACTTTGAAGTTGGAACTTGAAGATGAGTTCTTCATAGGCTTCTAAGGAGTGCTTGGAGCGGATTGGAACATAAGGAAAGGAGCTAAGAATTACTAAGGAGCGACTTTGAATCTTGGAAAGATTAAGGGCTTGTAAAGGTATAATTCTTGTCGTTTTAGTAATTAAGATTACTTATTGTTGTAGCTATGGATATTAGCAAGCATGAGGTATTTAGTATGAAGTTTGATAAGTGTATTGATTGTTGGAACCCTAATCCGAAAACTAGTATGTTAGCCCTTAAGATTTTAATGCAAGTTGGTTACTAGTTAAGTTGTCATATGTTATATAAAGAAGGAAATTATAATTGTTAAGTTGTTTATGACTATATAACATGTTAGACCTAAGAAGTTGGATTGAAAAAAGAATTGGAAAGGACTTGTGTTGTTATATTGTTAGCCCAGAATGGCTTTGAGTATTAAACTACTTGGTATGAATTGTGGGGCGGAATTTTACACGTATTGTAAGGCGTGTAATCCCCTTTGATTGGTTGGTATGTTGAGCCTTAAATGTGGCGTGTTTGGTTATTGAATTCGGCCTTGAAAAAGGTGGCAAAGTATGTAGAAACAAAGGAAGTGCTGCCCGATTTTCCGTAGAATTTAGTGACTTTGCACTTAGAATATTCTACGTTTAAAGCTAGAGGTTTAATGGACGTATTATGGTCATTATAGGTTGAAGTACTAAGTATAGCGTATTCCACTTGAAGGATGGAATAGCTATCAAGGTTGAAGTACTTTGGAGCATTTTGCTACTTGTCGATAATCGTCGCGAGGTATGTGAACCTCTTCCTTCTTTTGACATGATTCTATGTATGGAATATACATGTTGTATTATTTCATGTTTCCTTCTACTCTTAGAAGTTAAGAAGTATGTATGTTGATTTACTCTATGTAAATGTTATGTCTGAGTTATCCTAAGTTCTTACCAAGTCTTATGGGGGATGTCGGTAAGAGTCGTTAGGAGGTGTTTGGAGCCAAGTTGACTTGGCTAATTTACGGCACGAATGAGAATAAGTATCGAACAAGCCATTGCAGCGTTAATAAAGGAAAATGTAATGACGATAAATTATATTAAAACAAGTAGAATTCTCCATCTGCATAGAAGCTAAGATAAGACAAAATTATATTACATTTTCTAGATCATGGCTGCTTTAATGAGATCAGTATAAACAAGTATAACCTATTCACACATATAAGGCATATGTTGCTTAATTTAAAGAGTTTACGTAATGAAGTGTTAAGACTATGAACTACGAAACTTGATTCTAAAAGATAAGAGACTTGAAGTATGTTGAAAGTATACGATACTTGGTTTTCGAAAGTATAAGTCTCTTGGTTAGAAAAAGAATGTATTTGCCTAAGGTATAAAGTTAGTATAACGACTTTATGGGAAGTGGGTTATAATAGCTTTATGGAAAGTTAAAAGAGTGGTTTACTCTAAGTAATGATAAATGTTTTGAAATAAAGAAAGGCAAATGGATTTTAAAAGCATCAATTGCTTAAGTTTTAAGGAAAGAAGTCACTTGATTTAGAAGCCGAAAAATGTATTTCTAAAAGTGTAGTGACTTAGGTAAGGTGTAAACAAGCCTTGATACTACGGGTGTTAGTATCTTGGGGTTTTATATGAAAAGGAGTCTTTTGAAAAGTATGTAAGCACGTAGTACTTTGGGTTAAATTCCTGGATTTTTATGTGTGAAACGAAAGTGCCATGAGTTTATAAAAATGGAAGTCTAAAGGTTTAATGAACTTTCCTATGTTTGCTTGTGATAGCTTTGAGTGCAAGTATTATATGTTTACGTTGTCGTGACTCTCAGTTGGAGGGCCGGCTGTCTTGTTGTAAGTTTACTTGGAGCGTGCAAGCGGTGATGTGGGATTCCACGGGTATGCTTCCATTATGATTGATCCTTGGACATGCTTATACGATGTGGGATTCCGGGGCATGTGACCAGGATGCGGGTTAGATTCCCGGATTTGCTTTATTACCCATAGTCATGCTTATACGATGAGGGATTATGGGGCATGCGACCATGCTATGTACGACTATTACTCCATGGGATAGCTCCCATCGAGACTGCGCTCACGATGAGGACGCCGAGGCACGTTATGGCCATGCTTATACGATGTGGGATTCCGGCATACGGCCGTTATATATATATATATATATATATATATATATATATATATATATATATATATATATATATATATATATATATATATATGTGTGTGTGTGTGTGTTGTGTATGTGTACGCCGACAGTGAGGTGGGATGCCACGGGCGCGTCACATGGTTATATTTTACACTTATAGTTGTCGGCAGTGATGGGGGATTCCACGGGCACGCTTTGATATTTGTGTGACTTGATCGCCTCCCAGATTTGGGCCGGGTAGTATATGCGTCCCTCCATAAAAGGCCGGATTATGTTATGAAAGATAAGTAAGTTAGATGGTAATTAACTTAATGACTTCTCCTAAGTATGTACGTAAGATATGGCTATAACTCTTAATGGAATGGAAAAGATAATGATGTGCAATTAAGTTCATAAGTGGTAATGACACGGCAGGATCTGGTATGTACTTTTTATACTTGCCCCTGTCATTCTTTTATCTGATTATGATCATTTCTTGTACTTTATTTACTCCATATTAAATTACTGTTATCTTGACCCGCCCGGAGGCTGCGTTAAATGTCGCGAGTTTATGTACACAGTTGTGGATCCGCGAGCTTAGGATCTTGGTTCAGCATTTTGAGATGGCTCCAATGTTCCGGAGTTGTCATGGCTATGTATATTCAGGGGTATGGCGGGGCCTTGTCCCGTCATAGTATTTGTTCAAATCTTAGAGGTCTGTATTCATCCAGGTTGCAATCGCTGAGTTGTTTTTACATTGTTAAACAGTGTAGACTCTTTCGGGTAATTTTTATGTTATGGCAGCCTTATCGGCTTGGCCTTGGTTTAAAAAAAAAGTGTTATTTATCTTCCGCAGTTTATTATGTTGTATGATTTGAAGGTGCCTGTAGGGCACGATCGCGGCCGGTCGGTCGTGATGAGAGTCACCCGCCCGTAGTATCATTAAGTAATCCTACTCCTGGGACTATTTCACCCGCATAGGTCCTACAGACCCGCAATGGAGCGATGCGCTCCGCATGGGACTATTTCACCCGCACAGGACTATTTCACCCGCTTGGGCCCGGTGGGCCCGCAATGAGTACAAACGCTGCACTCGCATCATGGGTAGAAAATCCATGGAATAAGTAGTAACCCGGGGCTTTACCCCGTAAGAATATCTTAAACTAGCACAACCGGCTATCATACATAACATAAGCGCTACCGGCTTATCCTAACATAAGCAAGTTAAGAAATCCCCTAACTTCTTATTAACATTATTTATATACCCTCTCATTTTAGTTTACTTAAGGCACTAACATGTCATTTTAAAAATCCGGGAATTAACCCAAAGTACTCCGTACTTCTATTATTTTAAAATGACTCTTTTCATATAAAATTCCCAAGATACTAATAACCATAGTATCAAGTCATATCTATTTTTCAAGACAAGTCACAAATACCTTTTAGAATATACATTTATATGTTTCTAAATCAAGTGACTTCTTTTCTTTTAAAACCTTAGGCAATTGATGCCTTAAAATCAATTTGCATTTCATTAGTTCAAGTCATTTATCCTTACTTATTTTACTTAGAATAAATATCTCTTTCTAACTTTCCACAAAGCTAATATAACCAACTTCCCATAAAGTCGTTATATTATTTTATACATTAGTCAATTACATTTTCATATATCCAAGGGACTTATACTTTTAAAACGAAACAAGTATCATATACTTAAAACACTTCAAGTCCCTTAACTTTGAAAACTTAAGACATCTTTAATACTTTTAAAGATAGTGAGTTAGTCCCCTAACTCACCCAACTTGGCCATGCTTAAAACAAGTAAAGGATATCAAAGTCTTGTATGTCTACCGTGTCACGACCCGAAACCGGGCCCACGACTGGTGCCTTACCCGGGCACCCAAGTAGTCAAACAACATCAGAGAAAATCAGCGGAAATTAAAACTCATACATGATAACCAATGAAAAGAGAAAACAAAGCAACTGCGGTTACCTTTTACGAAAAATAACTAACACTGAGCGATACAATCCGCCTACATCAAGATTACTACAGACCTTAAGAATTTTTATAACATCTCGGCGGACAGGGCCCGCCATACCCCGAATGTACAAAAGTTCTACAACTTGAGGAACCGTACCAAGTGACAAAGTCTCCGAAGGAATGGAGCTCGAGAATGAACAGCGATCCAAAGTGCGGATCAACAAGCGATGATCTCAACTGTGGCGTGAACGCGGCCCGGCGAAGTCGACAACAGGTACCGAGTATGCGAAACAGAAAAATACTGTAAATGAAATCATAATAGTCTATAAGGAAAACAGGAGACATGTATGATAACCAAACTACAGTACACCACGTATATACAGATCAGTCAAATCAAACCACTTCAAGTCAGGGACTCACGCCCGAAAGATCATTACTCAAAGTGGACGCATACTCGTGGGCTACCCAACGTGTCAGTATGTCCAACCCAATAACAAGATAATACTCACGTGGACGCATACTGGGCTACCCAACGTGTCGGTATGTCCAAACAAATACCAGATAATACTCACTGTGGACGCATACTCGTGGGCTACCCAACGTGTCAGTATGTCCAAACAAATACCAGATAATACTCATCGTGGACGATACCGTGGGCTACCCAACGTGTCGGTATGTCCAAACCGGTTTACAAGATAACACTTAATGGAAGCATACCCGTGGGCTACCCGGCGTGTCGATATGTCCCAAAGGATCAATATAGTGGAAGCATACCCGGTGGCTACCCAACGTGTCGATATGTCCATCATACCACCCGATATCCGCCCTCCGTCGAGAGACTCGGTAGCACAAAGTCAAACACTTGCACAACAACAAAACTATCACCACAAGCACAGACAGTTACACACAACTCAAAGTACCTTCGTTTAAGTCAACAAACGGGTTCCAACCCCAAAATACTACATTCTTTCCTACCTTCAAAGACCTCTCTTTACGTAGAAACCATACGATACTATCACAATAGTATCACACACATTCATGTTTAGAACACGTCTTCAAACACAATTAACATAACGTCAAGTATACTTTTAAAAGTCCAAGTAATTAACTCCTTAAGGTCAAGTATTCCTACCTTTTAAAACTAAGTCATTTACTTTTCCCTAAGAAAAGTTCGATATTTGAAACAAGTGATTTATACTTTCAAACTCAAGTTACTTCTCTTTTCCAAAATCCAAGACATTATCCTTTACAATCCATTAAGTTCATTCTTTGGAATTTTAAGAAAAACGAACTTGTTGTCAATGATTCTCATTTAAGCAAATGATCTAGGAAATGTAATATCATTTTGTCTCATCTTAGTTTCTATGCAGATGGAGGTTTCTCTGGTTTTAGTATAATCAATTAGTGAAACCATTTCCTTTATTAGCTGCAAGATGGTGTGTTCGATACTTGTTCCCACTTTCAAATCCATTTCACATTCTTAGGCCGTTATACCTAACTTCCCATAAAGCTAGTATAACTCTTAAGTTTTCAAAACCAAGTATTACTCATTACTCACGAATGAGGTTTTACAACTTTTGAATACATTACAAAACTTTCACAATTCTAAGTTAAGTCTCTTATCTTACAAGATCAAGTCTCTTAACTTCTACCAATCAACAACCGTTCTTTTACTCACATAAAGTTGTTATAATCGACTTCCCATAAAGCCGTTATAACCCCTTTATGTTTTAAACCAACCAATTACCACATAAACATTTATGAGACCAAGAGGGCTCATTCTTTAAGACCGAGTGCCCATTACTAACGGATAAGACTTACTACTCTTACACCTAATGAAGCCCTTTACACTTCATAACAAGTCAAGACACAATTTGGAAAATCAATTTCCTTTAACACACGCGTCGCCAACCGCACTATATATTTCACAAATAGTCATGTTTGAAGAGGATAGGAAGAATCACATACCTCGCGACGATTGTCGACACTAAGCAAAATGCTCCTCAAGACTATCTCCTTAAGAAGAATATGCTACACGTAGTACTTCAATCCTATAAGGGCCATAAAACGCCTATCAAACTCTAGTTTCAACGTAGAGTAAACTAAGTACAAGGCCCTACATTCTACTGAAATTGGACGAACTTCCTTTGTTTCTATTAACTTGCCACCTTCACAAGGCCGAAATCAACAAGGCTACAAGATCCAAATCTAAGCCAACTTAACTATAATGACCTCAGGCTCACAAATCTATACAAACTTAACTATAATGACCTCTGTGCTCACAAATCTATTCAAACTCTAAATATAATGACCTGTGCTCACAGATCTATACTACTATCACAAGTAAAAACTCAAATCCAAGAGGAAGTGGAAACTTTTACCTTTTGGAAAAGCCCACAAGCCCTTTTCTTCCACTTCCTTTCCACAAACTCGTCCACTGCTTCCTACAAGTTCACCAACACCTTTTTCCTCCTGCCGCCTCCAACAAGCTTCCCTAAGGCCAGTTTCTCAAAACCTAGAGAGAAGGAGAGGGTTTTCTCTTGGGAGGGTTTGAATGAAATGGCCAAGTCTTCCAAGACTTGGCCCTAAAGTAGGCTTCTATCATTGGTCAAAGGATGGGAGGACACTTGTCACCCTCCCATAGGCTCCTTATAAAAATATCCCCGATTTTTCTCCTTACCCGCAGAAAATCCCGCCGGCCGCTGCCCGCCACGGCCAAGGGCGCTAACACTTCGAAAAATAATTGCACGCTGCACGCGCCGCCGCATTCGGCGCGCGCTTCAACACCCGCAGACCTCAAGATAATCGCGCCGCGCCCTCGCTTCTCCGAGCCGCTACACAACTCCTCGAATCAAGTCATCGCTTACTTGATCGCGCGCCAAACTTGAAACTTCCATAACTTTGACTCGATGTCCAATCGACGAACGGTTGGTTGCGTTGGGACCTAGATTCAACTGGACTACACACTAGGCCTTTTAAACACCTTACAATCCTTAACAACTGGGGTCCAATACTCAAAATCCTTCCAACACATGTTTGCCAACTTATCTATCCTCTAGAATTTACGGTGTAACATTCTTCCCCTTAGAAACATTCGTTCCGAATGTTCCTTCCAAGTCTTCAGAACACGCGCAGTATAGTCTTCACTACTATACCTACCAAAACTCATTTATGCCTCTCATGGCCATAATATAGAAATCACGCATCTCCAAATTCCAATCTAACGGGAAATCACCTCACGCAAACATCACTATTTTCTCCTCCTCGGTCTAAAGGATACTCTCCTCCTCGGCGCACCTTCCTCAGATACTCACACCCTCTCTAGCACACGCTCCACAATTCACCATCGCTGCTTTCTACCACCTTGGAGTCACTACCTCCAACTCGTCCCATCTTACTAATCCACGTCATGGAAGCTACCACTTCCATCGCAAACTACCCATGGAATCATCACACAAAACTCTATGTATACCATACACTCCGACAAGGATTAACAAGAAAGGCTTCTACCCAAGGCGGCCTTACATCTAAGGTCTCAACTGTATAAATTCTAAGGTTCAAAATTTTTCTCATCCCCAACTTACCCTCTTTATTAACCATGCTTCCAAATCACATTATGTACACAAAGCTACCGAACATAGCACTCAACACATCACCACAACATCAAAGCATACAATACTCTGCAGGTTAAGAACATACTGTAACTATTGCTTCACTTCCCTTCTTGTCGTTTCTACTCATGTTCTTTCCAAGACGACGCACAAAGGAGGAGGTGAATCGCCCACCGATCCCGAAGGTGAATCTCAACCTCCGCGCTTATCTCTCGTGGGACAATTCCTTGCAAAATGGTCTACTGGCCGCATGTAAAACAGATTCCCTATTAGCACGACACTCCCATCGCGAGCCTACCACAATGGTCACAACGAGGTAAGGGTGGTCCCATCCGACTAACATCCTCGATCCCCAAAACTCAAACCTCGAGCCCGACCGCTCTCGAATTTTTCGAACGCCCCGACGATCGAGTGGAGCACTCCATCGGGCGGAGGCGCATAACTAACTCCGGCCTTGAGGTCGCCGCCGAAGGTCACCAAAGGACCCAGCTGCCTTGGCCCTACTCACGATTCGTCATTCCGTCGACTTACGTGCCTCACATCCGTGCATGAGCTCGCATGCGGCAATGTCCATGCCCTGACAAGAGCTACTCCCGAGCAACTCTCGCCAAATAGTCATCAAGCCTCGTGACATAGCGGTGCACTCGCCCTCCATGTCGGCTACTAACGCGGACGCGTCGAGCTAGTGAGTTAAACTCCACGTTGTACTTCAACCGCACGCCTGCTCGCCTCAACATCAAAAATCATTACCGAGTCCTCCTCATACGCGAGGCAAGAAATGTGCAAGAAATGCCTCCGAGAACTCGTCCCATCTCACTGGAAGTGCATGCCTCCCGACAGCTCCCACGAATCAAACCCGATCATTGCGGTATCACGCAGCCGACGCGAACCTAGGACCACCGACTCGGTCTCGATGCCTCGATCACTCATGATCCGTCAGAATCGCTTGATGAACTCCTCGCGATCATCTCGTGCCTCGACCCGTAGAACTGCGGGCCACAACTCGTAAAGTCCCGCACCTCAAACTATCCGATCTCGGTGAACCATCGGTGCTCGAACCGCTGCGTCGGCCTATCCTCGTGTCGCCACAACCTCGCCAATAATCGGGCCAACTCCTTGTAACCCATCTCTCTCGCCTGCATCGGGATCGAGGCTCAGTATCGTGGTCTCTGTAGAGACTGCCGCAGCTCTACTCGCAGCTCCTTCGCTTGCCGCCTTCGGGCCTCGGTTGCCTTTCGCAGGCATAATCGTAAAAACGAAACACGCCGGAGGGTCCAACTTACAACACACTTCTAAGGCACGATCTCGTAATGAGAAGAATAGAAACTAATCCTAAATGTCTCGACCTCACGATTATAGATGTGGTGCACAACACATCGATAATCAAGACTCTACTTAGACACGGTCTCAGACACTTTCCGAGGACTAATCGCTCGATACCACTTCACACGACTAAACGCTCGCGATCGTGCCTTACCCGCACCCAAGTAGTCAAACAACATCGAGAAAATCAGCGGAAATTAAAACTCATACATGATAACCAATGAAAAGAGAAAACAAAGCAAACCAAGCGGTTACCTTTTCTCAAAAATAACTAACACCGAAGCCATAATCCTCGCCACATCGATTTCATGCACTTAAGAATTTTTATAACATCTCGACGGACAGTGGCCCCGCCATACCCCGAATGTACAAAAAGTTCTACAACTTCGTGGAACTGCACCAAGTGACAAAGTCTCCGGCGAATGGAGCTTCGAGAACTGAACACGATCCAAAGGGTGCGGATCAACAAGCGATGTATCTCAACTCGCAGATGAACGCAGCTCGGGGGTCCGCATAACAGTGCCAGTATGCGAAATGTAAAAATATCAGAAATGAAATCATAATAGTCTATAAGGAAAACAGAGACATGTATGATAACCAAACTACAAGACACCACGATATACAGATCACCAAATCAAACCACTTCAAGTCGTGGACTCACGCAAAGATCATTACTCAAAGTGGACGCATACTCGTGGCTACCCAACGGTCGGTATGTCCAACCCAATAACAAGATAATACTCATCGTGGACGCATACTCGTGGGCTACCCAACGTGTCGGTATGTCCAAACAAATACCCGTGATAATACTCATCGCGTGGACGCATACTCGGGCTACCCAACGTGTCGGTATGTCCAAACAAATACCTGTGATAATACTCATCGGACGATACCGTGGGCTACCCAACGTGTCGATGTCCAAACCGGTTTACAAGATAACACTTAATGGAAGCATACCCGTGGCTACCCAACGTGTCGATATGTCCCAAAGGATCAATATAGTGGAAGCATACCCGGCTACCCAACGGTCGATATGTCCATCATACCACCCGATATCCCGCCTCCGTCGAGAGACTCGGTAGCACAAAGTCAAACACTTGCACAACAACAAAACTATCACCACAAGCATGCATGTTACACACAACTCAAAGTACCTTCGTTTAAGTCAACAAACCGGTTCCAACCCCAAAATACTACATTCTTTCCTACCTTCAAAGACTCTCTTTACGTAGAAACCATACGATACTATCACAATAGTATCACACACATTCATGTTTAGAACACGTCTTCAAACACAATTAACATAACGTCAAGTATACTTTTTAAAAGTCCAAGTAATTAACTCCCTTAAGGTCAAGTATTCCTACCTTTAAAACCAAGTCATTTACTTTTCCCTAAGAAAAGTTCGATATTTGAAACAAGTGATTTATACTTTCAAACTCAAGTTACTTCTCTTTTCCAAAATCCAAAGACATTATCCTTTACAATCCATTAAGTTCATTCTTTGGAATTTTAAGAAAAGTAACTTGTTGTCAATGATTCTCATTTAACCATGATCTAGGAAATGTAATATCATTTTGTCTCATCTTAGTTTCTATGCAGATGGAGGTTTCTACTGGTTTTAGTATAATCAATTAGTCGAAACCATTTCCTTTATTAGCGCGATGGTGTGTTCGATACTTGTTCCCACTTTCAAATCCATTTCACATTCTTAGCCGTTATACCTAACTTCCCATAAAGCTAGTATAACTCTTAAGTTTTCAAAAACCAAGTATTACTCATTACTCACGAATGAGGTTTTACAACTTTTGAATACATTACAAAACTTTCACAATTCTAAGTTAAGTCTCTTATCTTACAAGATCAAGTCTCTTAACTTCTACCAATCAACAACCGTTCTTTTACTCACATAAAGTTGTTATAACTGACTTCCCATAAAGCCGTTATAACCCCTTTATGTTTTAAACCAACCAATTACTACATAAACATTTATGAGACCAAGAGGGCTCATTCTTTAAGCACCGAAAGTGCCCATTACTAACGGATAAGACTTACTACTCTTACACCTAATGAAGCCCTTTACACTTCATAACAAGTCAAGACACAATTTGGAAAATCAATTTCTTTAACACACGTAAGGCCAACCGCACTATATATTTCACAAATAGTCATGTCAAGAGGATAGGAAGAATCACATACCGCGACGATTGTCGACACTAAGCAAAATGCTCTCAAGACTATCTCCTTAGAAGAATATGCTACACGTAGTACTTCAATCCTATAAGGGCCATAAAACGCCTATCAAACTCTAGTTTCGAACGTAGAGTAAACTAAGTACAAGGCCCCTACATTCTACGGAAATCGATGTAACTTCCTTTGTTTCTATTAACTTGCCACCTTCACAAGGCGAAATCAACAAGGCTACAAGATCCAAATCTAAGCCAACTTAACTATAACAAATTTCGTGCTCACAAATCTATACAAACTTAACTATAACAGCCTCAGGCTCACAACTCTATTCAAACTCTAAATATCACCGCCTCATGCTCCCAGATCTAGACTACTATCACAAGTAAAAACTCAAATCCAAGAGGAAGGGAAACTTTTACCTTTTGGAAAAGCCCACAAGCCCTTTTCTTCCACTTCCTTCCACAAACTCGCCCACTGCTTCCTACAAGTTCACCAACACCTTTTTCCTCCTCGCCGCTCCAACAGCTTCCCTAAGGCCAGTTTCTCAAAAACCTAGAGAGAAGGGAGAGGGTTTTCTCGGGAGGGTTTGAATGAAATGGCCAAGTCTTCCAAGACTTGGCCCTAAAGTAGGCTTCTATCATTGGTCAAAGGATGGGAGGGACACGTGTCACCCTCCCATAGGCTCCTTATAAAAATATCCCGATTTTTCTCCTTTTCCCGCAGAAAATCCCGCCGGCGCGCTGCCGCCGCCCGGGCCAAGGCGCTAACACTTCGAAAAATAATTGACGCTGCACGCGCCGCGCCAGATTCCGGCGCGCGGCGCCAACACCCGCACTCAAGACAATCGCGCCGCGCCTCGCTCTCGGAGCCGCGGCACAACTCCTGAATCAAGTCACGCTTTCGATCAAGCGCCAAACTTGAAACTTCCATAACTTTTGACTCCGATGTCCAATCGATTTAACGGTTGGGCGTTGGGACCTAGATTCAACGGACTACACACTAGGCCTTTTAAACACCTTACAATCCTTAACAACTGGGGTCCAATACTCAAAATCCTTCCAACACATGTTTGCCAACTTATCTATCCTCTAGAATTTACGGGGTGTAACATACCGTACTATATAAGTACAACTATTCATGCTCAAGGGATAGGAAAGTTCCACATACCTCTTCGGGTCAATCCACTTGCTAAGTACAATATCCCGCACGTAGTATGTCAACCTATAATGACCATAATACGTCTATTAACTTCTTACTTCAAACGTAGAATATTATAAGTGCAAAGTCACTAAATTCTACGGAAAATCGAACAACACTTCCTTTGTTTCTACATACTTTACCACCTTTTTCAAGGCCCGAATTCAATAACCAAACACGCCACATTTAAGGCTCAACAATGTAGTTAACAATAGGGGATTACACGCCTACTAGACGTGTAAAATTCCGCCCCACAATTAATATCAAACTAGTACAAACTACAAGGCCAATTCGGCAACTTTGAGGTAAAACAACACAAATTCTTATCCAATTCCTTTTCAATCCAAGTTGTTAGTATAACATGATATCAAGTCGCAATCTATTATAACTACTATAATCTTCAAGTCAGTAACATGCGACGATTCTAATTAACGACCAAATTGTAATCCAACTTCAAATGGCTTATATGTCATTTCGGATTTAGGCTACAACAATCCATATCACTTATCAATCTTCAACACATATACTTCATGCTAGTAAAAATGTAAGGCTAACAATAATATATAATCTTGTAACACTTTAAGAGAACAAGATTGTTACCTCAACGAGCCTTAGTCCAACTTCAAATCCGAAGTCGCTCCCTAGCAACTTAGAGCCTCTTCTTGACACTTCAATCCGCCACTTGAGACCCTTAGAATATCACAAACAACTTTCCTTTAATCTTTCAATCAAAACCTAGGAAAGCAACTAGGTTTTCACCTTGCGACTAATACGAAAACAATCTTTTTCCGGGATCTTTCTATTGAGATACCCTTACAATACCCTCATGAACCTTGGTTTAAAGTGTGGAGCTTATTGGACAACAAACAAATTTTTTTCTCTTTTCTTGTTCATGAACCCGAGAGCTTCAAGGAGAGTTCTTCAAATTTTCTTGAAAATTTGGCTAAGTGTAGAAGTTGTCTTGCTACTAGTACTACTATATAGTAACATGGAGGGTCAAGATGTGCACAAATGTGTGGCTTGGATGAAATTCTTTTAAATATCAAGTCAAGTGGCCCCATTGACTAAGTCAAATATATCAAGTTCTACTACTTGCAAGACTTGGTCATCTTAATAATGGTCAAATGGCCCTTTTACCCATGGTATTTTCGTCCAAGACCACTTAAGGGGGGTGACACGTGTCGCCCTCTCATTCGTCACAATATTACATTTTCCGACAATTTCATAATTCCGATAAATTTTTACTAGTCTCAAATCTTAACATTTGGGATTCTTACGTACGTTCTTAAAACGCGTCCTGTACTTACGGGGTGTAACACTTATGATCTCTCAATTGTACTCATCAAAAGGTTCCCTGTATTCTATTGAAATCTGTTGGTTGGTTTATCTGTCGGGATTGTGTCTTATATCTCTTCAGAGTTGTTGTCATATTATTGACCTTGAGTTCATGATAAATTATAACATTGGTTGTAAATGAGTTTCATAACGATTGACGGAGGGTTAATGACCTTGTTCTACTCCGTCCTGTTCTTATTGGGTTTATAAGGTCATTCATGTTTCATATATACATATATGTACCTATTATATGACACTGAGCCGCGTTAAAGTTGGTTGAGTACGGCGTTTATATGTGCACACCACTGCAGCTAGGTACAATAATATCGAGTCCCATATTAGGGTTGTGTATAATATGATATTGACATTACCCCAAAGTGTGGCTATATATATATATATGGTTTTTAGTTTTGCCATACATTGCAAATGCCCACCGTGGCCTCTGTGGTTCAGGTTGTTTCGTTACTCCGATTTGATCCTGTTATTATCTTCACTTATATTTACCTGCCTTACATATTCAATACATTATTTCGTACTGACGTCCATTGATGGGGTACTGCATTTCATGCCCGCAGATCTGATTGGCGATTTGATGATCCCCGCATTGGTGGTTTGACTCGACGATTGTGGTCAATACGCACCTTTCTTCCTAATTGTTTAGTATGTTGGTAGGTGTTGGTTTGTTGTATATATATATATATATATATATATATATATATATATATATATATGCATATCATATATACATACCTACAAATATAAGTCATTATTATCGTTTTTCTCTAGAATATCTTAGCTTCCTCAGACTGATAACATTTGTCGAACTATATCAGTGAGAACTTCAGAGAGTTGGACTCTCAAATCCTTCTTAATCTGAGGTTAAATTAATTGCAATCCTTTTACTGAATGTTGTTTCATCTAATGTGTGCATTGACGGAAACTTGGGTCTTCACGAAGTGTGATTACATACGATGTTATAGCGTATCTGAGCCTCACTTTTTACCAAGTTTTTTCGAGTCTTCTATCTATTATTCTTAACTAAAAGAACATATTTCTTATATACCTACAAAATACAAGTCGTTACTATTATTTTTCTTTGGAATAAGCTCAGCTTCCTCAAACTGATAACATTTGTCGAACATTACCAGGGAGATCCCAAATCCTTCTTAAACTGAGGTTAAATTAAACGTAATCCTTTTACTGAATGTCGTTTCATGTCTAATGTGTGCATTGGTGTAAACTTGGGTCTTCACCGAGTCTGATTTAGGACTGGCCAGTGGGCCGGGCCGGGCCCACCGGGGTCGGGGCGGAGAAAGGGGGCGGGGTCGAGCTGGGGCGGGCCTGGCGGGGTCAGGTCGGGCGGGACCATAACGTGTCCCATCCCGGTCCCGGTCCCGTTGGGTGGTCGGCCGGGTCGTGACGACTGTCCAGCGGGTTTTGATTTTTTTTTTTTTTTTAATTTTTTCACTAAATTAAAAATACTAAATTACTAACAAAGTAACATTAACATATACTTGTCATATAGTCATATACATATACTATAATATTATAGACTTGTAGTATTATAATTATAGTATTATACTCATATATATAATATATTTATAAAGTATAAAGTATAAACTATAATAAAGATAAAGTATAAACTAAATAATTAAACAAAGACAAGGAGAGTGTAAAAAAACATCCCAACGTTTTGTGCATCTTATATTATTAATTATTTCATTGAAATATACAAGATTCAAAATTACAACATCAGAAGCATCGTTGTTGAAAAAATTGCAAAAGACATAGAAAAATTAAAAATTGCAATGAAATAAATTACCAATTTGAAAATATTTTTCTAGTTTCTTTATAATTTCTTGTGGTTCTTCGGTTGGAATTGGTATATCTTGGTCAAATTGTTCCACGCCGCTACTCATGCCTTGGATAAAATGTCGCCAGTTGTCGTTTCTTCTTCGTTAATCTGTCGATCGCACCTCCTTCGCTCCGCTCGTATCCAATCTCGAATAGTACCGCCATCTCCAAGTCGCTCCGGCTAACGAGTGTCTCAGGTTTCCTATTTGAAATCTGCTGCAGAAAAGCGCTTCAGGCGATTGATGACGCCAATGTTCAAAATATCTCGTGCCATCATTGAAAGTGTCGGAAATGTCTTCTCATTCGCTCCAATATTTCAGCAAGTCTTCTTTTCCTTCTTCATTGATAATCGCTGTAAGGTAAATTACCCCGCAAAACAAAAACATCGAACTCGCTAATTTGGTTAGCATCGGTACCACCGCACATTCTATTTCGAGGCTTTCAATAGAACTAATACTACTAGCCCCGTAAACAAAGATGCCTTTTTTAGTTGTGTTGAAGAAGAAGAAGATGGTACAAAAGTCGGTCGGTTACTAGCACTTTCTTCTTTGGTAATGCCGATATACTTTTTGCATTCATCTTCTACGCTATTCAACACTTCTTCTAGCGTTAGTTCAATAGGTGGCTCAACATTTAAATTTTTGGGAGTTGGAGGTGGTAGAACGTCCATACAGTTATAAATATTTTCAATAAGACTTTTACAACCCTCTACTTTAATAGTCAGGTTTAATACAAAGACCAATAATATAAATAGGAATAGGAATAAAATATTTCATTAATTTCATAAACATTTTTTTAATAGTCGCAGATAAGGTGTTTTTCCATATATTCTTTAAGAAGTAAAAATATTATAGCTATATAAAACAACATAGTTGAAATAGTAGGATAATATAAAGTAGAAAATTCTTTTGTTGCTCGTTGAAAATTTTCTAAAAATACAATAAGTTCTCTAATTTTGTCCCAATCATTATCCACAATCATATCATTTGGATTTTGATTATGGGCGTTAAAAAATAAAGTAATAGGTTTTCTATAGTCATAAGCAACAACTAGTTGGTCATATAAAGAATTCCACCTAGTTGGTACTTCTTCGGGAATTTTTCTGTAAGATAGTCCACAATCGTGGCAAATTTTTTATATTCTTTTCTCTGTTGAATTCTATTATTTTTAAAAATAAAGTGTATAGCAAATTGTATTTTTTCAAGAATATCTTGAAAAAGTGAAAGACCATCCTTTACAACTAAGTTATAAATATGGCACGCACATTTAATATGAAAATGTTTTGGAAAAGACGGAGTTAAAACATCTCTTAAAATACTAATAGCAGAATTGTTAGAAGATGCATTATCTAATGTAATACTCATAACTTTATCGCTTATTTAATAATCGCAGATCAATAAATATTTTCAAATAAACTCACCAGGTGCCTACTATCTATATATCTATATGCTAAAATACGTTTTGCATAGACCATTTATAATCTATCCAATGACAAAGTTACCGTTAAATAATCATGGTCGTTAGTACTACGACCTATATCGGTTAGAGCGACTTTGCAATTTAAATGATATAATGCATAACGTAAATATTGTTGATATTCATGCAAATTTAAATACATCTCTTTAACATTGATCTAGGAAAACCTTTATAAGCGTGGATTATACATATCTCTAATATAATGAATAAAACCAGAGATTCAGGAAATGAAAAGGCAAACCCTCCACAAAGAACTAATTTTGCTAGTGATTCCTATCTTTATGTTTATCGATTTAGTGGCCTACAACTCCACCACATGTAGGGTTAATTTGACCTGTACTTTTTCCAAAACAAGATGTGAACCTTGTTCACTGAGAGGACGTTTTCGCCATTTTTTCAATCATGTATTGGGTATGCAAGGCTTTGTGTTTTTGCACAGTGTGTCTTCCTAAACCCCGTCCCACCATGACCTTGTCCAGCTTTTAAAAGAATAAACATTTTTACAAATTTTACATACAACTACTTGATTAGCTACGCCCTCAAAATATTTCCATACAACCGATTTTAATGGTCGCTTTGCCTGACCTCGCCTCATAGAGGGGATGTGAGGCATTTCACTAGTGGGTGTATAATCTTCATTAGTAGGTGTATCATCATCTAGGGTGTCATCTAAATTAAAATCTTCTTCAATTTGAGGATAATCATTTGTGTCAAGATCATATGGTATTTCAGGAAACATTTCAGGATCTATAAAATCATTTTGTCTAGGAATAGCTGGAACAGGAATACTAGAAGAAGTACCCTTGCCCTTGTTACCACCCCTACTAGAAGAAGCCTGACCCTTACCCTTACCCAACATGCCTCTTAGTCCTTTCATTTTAATTATGCTAATAAATAGTTAAAGATAATGAAATTAAATGTGCTAAATGAAATAAAGACAAAATAATAATTTAATGAGAGAACGAATGTACCAAACGCCGACGTAGAGTCGACGTGTAATCGAGAGGTTGAAAATTGAAACTTTGCTCGATAGATAATCCTCAAGCTAATTGCCAACTTCACTCCCAATTCTCAAATTAATAAATAGATTGAATATGTAGACAATGTTGTATAGAGATTGATTGATAATTGATTGAGAGATTAGAGAGTAGAAAGATTTGTGAAAATAATAAGAAGAGGAATGAGGTATTTATAGTTGAAAAATTGGGTTAACGTGTAAATATAATAACTTAGGGGTTAAAAATAAATATAAAGGGGGTAGGGGTTGGGGAGGAGGCCAAAATGGTCGTCATGTCAATGACTAAAATAAAATGGCCGTTGGACAACGGCTATTTTATGCAAAGGGAGGGATTGGGGCGGGACTGGGGCGGGGTCGGGGCGGGGTCGGGGCGGGATCGGGGCACACTGGGTCCGCCGGTTCGAGCCCCGGTCCCGCTTTTTTTTTTTTTTTTTTTTTTATAGCGGGGTCGTGTCGGGGTCGGGGCCGGGGTCGGGTCGGGACCGGGACGGGGTCGGGTCGGCCCGACCCACTGGCCAGCCCTAGTATGATTATAGACGATACTATAGCGTATCTGAACCTCACATCTTTTATCAAGTTTTTCTAAGTCTCTTTATCTGTTACTCTGTAACTAAAAAGAATATCTTATATACCACAAAATATAAGTCATTACTATTATTTTTCTCTACAATATGCTTAGCTTCCTCATACTGATAAAATTTGTCGAACAATATCAGTGAGAACTTCAAACAACTGAACTCCCAAATCCATCGAATTAAACGCAATTCTATTACTGAATGTTGTTTCATGTATAAAACTTGAATATACTGACATATGGATGTAAGTATTTTAGCGCTTGATATAGTTGTCAGCACACTTTTACTGACAAGCCAATGATAAACGCATGTCGTTAAATCTGATTAATACTTGGAACCACAACCACAAACACAAACTATGTTATTTGAATGAACAAAATGTAGTTACCGATGAACGATTCCATTCTGTAAATATGCTATCAATTTTTGGCATTTAGGCACTATGCCACTACTATTACTATGCAGTGGATATCTGTTTTCCCTGTAGGACTCAATTCTCATATTAATTCTAACCTTAGACCACCTTTCCTGACAAACTTAATAGAACCACTATGATATATAGAGGGTGTTGCTAACCTACGACATGAATATATATTTTGAATATATATATAGGGTGTTGCTAACTTACCACAAGAATGTTGTAGGATAGCAATCTACCGGTTTTTTACAATCACAATAACATATTCAAATAAATCATAACGTAGAAGATATATATATATATATATATGGTCTGCTAACCTACAACATGAATATATATTTTTTATATATATATAGAGTGTTGCTAACTTACAACATGAATATTGTAGGATAGTAATCTACCAGCTTTTTACAACCACAATAACATATCCAGTGAAATCTCATAATGTAGAGTATATATATATATATATATGGTGTTGCTAACCTACAACATGAATATATATTTTGAATATATATATAGGGTGTTGCTAACTTACAACATGAATGTTGTAGGATAGCAATCTACTGGTTTTTTACAACAACAATAACATACCCAGTGAAATCTCACAATGTGGGTCTGTGGAGAGTAGAGTGTACGCAGACCTTAACTCTACCTTGATAGGTAAAGCGGTTGTTTCCGAGACACCCTCGGCTCAAGACAAAACACAAGCACAAGAAAAGCAAGAGAAACGGTCAGACCCGGACAGAAAATTTAAAATAGTATGAAAATACTGGTATCAAAAGCGACTAAGTCATGATAGCACATTCTGAAAAAGAAGCAGTAACTAACGTAGGTAAATAAGATAAACAAAATACACTAGAGAACACATAGCAGCATAAATCAAACGACGGGTGACTATAAAACAATATTGCGTCTGCTAATATGATAGGCTAAGCGCGCCTACAATAATAACACTACAACTATCAGTTTGTAAGTGTAAGTAGGACTAATGTGGACTACCTACTACCCTTCTACCCTAATATGTGTCTTCCATAATCATCTATCTAAGGTCAAGTCATCAATAAGTTGCACATGCGTCATACCCCGTCTAATCACATCTCCCCAATAATTTTTCAGTCTACCCTAATATGTGTCTTCCATAATCATCTATCTGCCAAGTCATCAAGTTGCATACGGCCATACCCCGTCTAATCACATCTCCCCAATAATTTTTCAGTCTACCTCTACCTCTTCTGAACCCGTCCATAGTCAACATCTCACACGTCCACACTTAGTCATTTGTATCTCTAATCTACCGTTTTTTTATTTTCCCTAAATGTCTTTAATAGTCAACTGAAACCCATTAATAGGAGAGACATTTTGGTCTTTTAACAAAATTAAACCCATCAGAACACCCCCATCCCCCGTCACACACACTCTCTCTTTTCAAATCAATCCTTCTCCCTCCTCTCAGACAACCAAGAAACTGAAAATCTCTCTTTCCTCTCTCATTTAAACAATGTACCTTCAGGGATTTAAGAATCTGTGCAACTGAAGAAATATTTCTTCACAATTTTCCATACAACAAAATAAGAGAACCCAAAATGCATCTTCTCCTCCCAACCCTCTTAGATGTGTGAGTATCATGTTCAATTTTAAATTTGTTAGATATAATGAGTTACAAATGATGTCGCTAGTGTTGGTTTGATTTTTGATGGCTAAAGCTTCTTCTAGAAAGGAATGATAATTAGTCCAAATGATATCCTGATTTGTATTTTCTCTTTAGGTTGCATCTATTTATCAGTTTAATGTCATTTTTGTGTTGTGGTATCACCATTGACTTGAGAAGGTGAAGAATTGGGCTTAGGTTTTGGGAGAAAAGACAATGAAACCCCTCATGTTAATGAGTTGTTAGGATATTCCTAAGGACTTTTAAGGAAAATAAAAAATGGTCACATTGCTATCCTACCATCTTCATGTTATAGGGTTTTTTGGTAAAAATTTGGATTATTTTTCTATTTGTGTGTCATCCCTACGCAGGAATCATGGTAATCTTCTCCATGTCGTTCCAATTTTATCGGATGCCCCGAAGGGACCATGTTATAGGTTAGCAAATTATATTTTTTGTTAAAAATTTAGACTATTTTTCGATTTGTGTGTGATCCTTGCAGGGGCCATGATAATTTTCTCTGTATCGTTCCAATTTTATAAGATGCCCCCGAAGGGACCATGTTGTAGGTTAGCAAAACACACACACATATATATATATATATACTAGTTACGAAAGGCTCGTGCTAAGTCCGGGCCCAAACTCAAAATATAAAAAAATTATAAATAAGTATAACGTGTCACATTTTTCTACTGCATAATTAATTAATGTATTTGCAGATTAGTGATATCTTATTGATAAGTTATATAATTGTTAAAAAAAAATCATTATACAATTAGATTATTTTTAACGACAAATTTATTTATGAGGAAGAAAATTTAGTAGCAAAATTAGCAAATCTCAAAGGAACACAAGCGGTCTGATATCCTATACTGACAAGATAAAGTACGATAATTACAACTTATGAATATTAATAATTGAAAAATATTTTCGCATTTTTGTGAAATTGTGAGCATGTGATTTTTCTTTATAGATAAAAATCGATTTGTTTTTATATTTACAAAATTTTCACTCATTATTTTGTATCAAGGGTTTAATTATGCTAGTATTTTTAACCTTAGTTCTAGAAAAAAATCAAGAAATAACCTATTTTTATTACATGAACCTCAAGAATCAATAAAATTTAATTCCTCATATATACTTTAATACTTAAAATTAATTTTGGTTAACCAAACAAGAAATTTTAGATAACTCAATCTTGACCGGGTGGCGGCCGGGGCCAGCCTGGTCGGGTTTGGCGGGAGTCGGGCGGAGAAAAGCGCTGCCAGTCGGGCCCGGAGTGGTCGGGCGGGACCATACATGTCCCGTCCCGATCCGGCCCCGCTGGAAGTGGGCCTGACGGCCTGGGACGGACGGACGGACGGGTTTTTTTTTTTTTTTTTCACTAAATTAAAAATAATAAATTACTAAGTACTAACAAAGTAACATTAATGTAATATACATATACTATAATATTATAGACTTATAGTATTATAATTTATAATTATAGTATTATAGTATTATACTCATATAGTCATATATATAATATATTTATAAAGTATAAAGTATAAACTATAAAGTATAAACTATAAAGTATAAAGTTATAAACTAAATAATTAAACAAAGACAAGAATAGTGTAAAAAAACATCCCAATTTGTTTTTGTGCCTTTTATATTATTAATTTCATTGAAATATGAAATATCAAATATACAAGATTCAAAATTACATTGTAGTGTAATCGTTGTTGAAAAAATTGCAAAAGAGTGAAAGACATAGAAAAATTTAAAAATTGCAATGAAATAAATTACCAATTTGAAAATATTTTTCTAATTTCTTTATAATTTCTTGTGGTTCTTCTATTGGAATTGGTATATTTTGATCAAATTGTTCCACGTCGCTACTCATGCCTTGAGATAAAATGTCGTTGTAGTTGTCCATCTTCTTCGTTAATTCGGTTGTGCGCCTCCTTCGCCTCCGCTCGTATCCAATCTCGAATAGTACCGCCATCTCCAAGTTGTCTCGGCTAATGAGTGTCTGGTTTCTCTATTTGAAATCGCACTGCAGAAAAGCGCTTCGAAGCACGACGCCAATGTTCAAAATATCTCGCCATCATTGAAAGTGTCGGAAATGTCTTCTCATTCGCTCCAATATTTCATTGAAGTCTTCCTTTCCTTCATTGATAATCGCTTGGTAAGGTAAATTACCTGCAAAACAAAACATCGAACTCACTAATTTGGTTAGCACCGCTACCACCGCACATTTTATTTCTCGAGACTTTCAATAGAATTAATATTAGGCCTAGCCACGTAAGCCGCTTGTCTTTTTTAGGTTGTGTTGAAGAAGATGATACAAAAGTCGGTTGGTTACTAGCACTTTCTTTGGTAATGCCGATATACTTTTGCATTCATCTTCTACGCTATTCAACACTTCTTCTAGCGTTAGTTCAATAGGTGGTTCAACATTTAAATTTTTGGGAGTTGGAGGTGGTAGTACGTCCATACAGCTTATATATATTTTCAATAAGACTTTTACAACCTCTACTTTAATAGTCGGGTTTAATACAACACCAATAATATAAATAGAATAGGAATAAAATATTTTTAATTTCATAAACATTTTTTAATAGCTGCAGATAAGTGTTTTTCCATATATTCTTTAAGAAGTAAAAATATTATAGCTATATAAAACAACATAGTTGAAATAGTAGGATAATATAAAGTAGAAAATTCTTTTGTTGCTCGTTGAAAATTTTCTAAAAATACAATAAGTTCTCTAATTTTCTCCCAATCAAGATCCACAATCATATCATTTGGATTTTGATTATGGGCGTTAAAAAATAAAGTAATAGGTTTTCTATAGTCATAAGCAACAACTAGTTGGTCATATAAAGAATTCCACCTAGTTGGTACTTCTTCTGAATTTTTCTGTAAGATAGTCCACACTCGTGGCAAGTTTTTTATATTCTTTTCTGTGTTGAATTCTATTCTTTTTAAAAATAAAGTGTATAGCAAATTGTATTTTTTCAAGAATATCTTGAAAAAGTGAAAGATCATCCTTTACAACTAAGTTATAAATATGGCACGCACATTTGATATGAAAATGTTTTGGAAAATACTGAGTTAAAACATTTATTATAATTATAATAGAAGTATTGTTAGAAGATTCATTATGTAAGGTATTACTCATAACTTTATAGTTTATTACCTAATAATCGGCTACTGAATAAATATTTTCCAAATAAACTCACCAAAGGTGTTTACTATCTATATATCTATATGCTAAAATACGTTTTTGCATAGACCATTTATAATCTATCCAATGACAGGTTACCGTTAAATAATCATGGTCATTAGTACTACGACCTATATCAGAAGTTAAAGCGACTTTGCAATTTAAATGATATAATGCATAACGAAATCGTTGATATTCATGTGCAAATTTAAATACATCTCTTTTAACAGTTGATCTAGGAAAACCTTTATAAGCGGATTATACATATCTCTAATATAATGAATAAAACCGGAGATTCAGGAAATGAAAAAGGCAAACCCTCCACAAAGAACTAATTTTGCTAGTGCTTCCTATCTTTATGTTTATCGTATTTAGGCCTACAACTCCCGTCATAGGGTTAATTTGACTGCTTTCTCCAGACGAGTATCGATGTGAACCTTGTCCCGATTGAGAGGACGACTTCTCACGCTTCTTTTTCAAAAATGTATTGAGCATGCAAGGCTTTGTGTTTTTGCAATAGGTGTCTTCCTAAACCCCGTCCCACCGTGACCTTGTCCAGCTTTTAAAAGAATAAATATTTTTACAAGTTTTACATACAAACTACTTGATTAGCTACGTCCTCACAAAATATTTCCATACTGACTGATTTTAATGGTCGTTTTGCCGGACCTCGTCTCATAGTAGGGGGGATAGGAGGCATTTCACTAGTGGGTGTATCATCATCATCTTCATTAATAGGTGTATCATCAACTAGAGTGTCATCTAAATTAAAATCTTCTTCAATTCGGGATAATCATTTGTGTCAAGATCATATGGTATTTCAGGAAACATTTCAGGATCTATAAAATCATCTTGTCTAGGAATAACTGGAACAGGAATACTAGAAGAAGTACCCTTGCCCTTGTTACCACCCCTACTAGAAGAAGCCTGACCCTTACCCTTACCCAACATGCCTCTTAGTCCTTTCATTTTAATTATGCTAATAAATAGTTAAAGATAATGAAATTAAATGTGCTAAATGAAATAAAAACAAAATAATAATTTAATGAGAACGATCAGTACCAAACGCCACGTAGTCGACGTGTAATCGAAGGTTGAAAATTGAAACTTTGCTCGATAGATAATCCTCAAGCTAGTTGTCAACTTCACTCCCAATTCTCAAATTAATAAATAGATTGAATATGTAGACAATGTTGTATAGAGAATTAGAGATTGATTGAGAGATTAGAGAGTAGAAAGATTTGTGAAAATAATAAGAAGAGGAATGAGGTATTTATAGGGGTTAAAAATGAATATAAAGGGGGTAGGGGGAGGGGGGTAGGCCTAAAATGGCCGTTGTCCAACGACCAAAATGTAAAATGGTCGTTGGACAACGGCTATTTTGTGCAAAGTGGCGGGGCGGGATTTGGGGCTCGGGGCGGGATCGGGGCTGGCGGTCGGGACTGGCGGGACCATACATCGCCGCCGGTCCCCGCTTTTTTTTTTTTTTGCTTGGTGTCGTGTCGAAATTCGGTCGGGTCGGGGCCGGGGCCGAAGTCGGTCGGCCGACTTTAATCTTGGTGATAACATTGTCTTCATTTTCAACATTATATGGCATCATTTAATAAATTTTACTTTATGTATTTATAGTAAATCATAAATATTTCAAAGCGACCTATAAATTGTCCATAATTCTTTTTGTTCAGTTAAAATTACATTTTTGAAATTTTAACAAAATTATCTTTTATATATATATATATATATATATATATGGAAAAGGGAACAATTGATAGATGATGTGTTTTCAATACATAGATGGTTATAGTTTTGATAGGAAAAGAGAATAGTTGGGGTGTGAAACTTGTGAAAAAATTATAGTTGATGTGTGTTTTTTACCATCAACTCAAAAAACAATTAATTCTATCTTGACAAGAGGAGGTTGATCAGCGCCCTTCACTTTCAAATCGAAGGTTGCGAGTTCAAGTCAACAAGAGACCAAAGGAGGGAGCTCCTGAGGGGAGGGGTTAAAAAACAATTCTATGTTGAGTTTCCAAAATAACAAATAGTTTAGATAAACTAGACCAGAAAAGGCTAAATAATTTTACTACAAATCTCATATTTCATAAAATAAATATGAAGTAAAAAAATTCCTACATGTAAGAATCTATGACAAACGAATAAATAACAGAAGAAAAAAAACGTCAGAGAATAATAAGCAACAAATGAAAATGGAAAAAACGAGACAGCAACAAGAAGCAAGAATATCCAGCGAAAAAATGATTGTTTTTTTAATTAAGTTAATAGATAAGATCAATAGGAATAAAAAGTGAATTTCACTTTAAAAAATAAAATTAGGACCTAAAAGTAATTCATGACAAGTTTGACAACAAATTGGAAACTTTTGTGAGGACTACAAGAGCCCCTTGATTGTCCCCCTCCCATATATATATAGTAGTAAAGTTTTTGGGCATTTAGGCACTATGCCTCTACTATTACTATGCAGTGCATGTCTGTTTCCCCTGTAGGACTCAATTCTCATAATAATTCTAAGCAAGTATTAACATCCTGTTGATATATATATATATATTAGTAAGCGTAAAGAAAACAAAATAGTAAATAAATAAACAATAGTTCACCGAATCCACTGGATTCAAAGAACTCGCATACTTGAAATAAGAGAGCGCATCTAATACCAAATAGTATTTGTTGAGCAAGAACCAAAAGTTTAAATTAGTTCCTGGAGAGCATCCAGCTCTCGAGCAGGCACATAAATACAGTTAAAACCACAAATGACACAGTAAATTGAGAAAGAGACCATTAGAGAAATGTAACAGATGCTAATCCTGAGGTTAACTGAAAACCAGTCATAAGAACTTCACCAAATACGACATTGTCTAGGCTGTGAAAAGAGTACATTTCACCTAGGATTGGTGGTTTTCTGTTTGGCCTTCTCTATAAGAGGTCTCAGCTGCTTCTTTTCAGCTAGAATTTTCAAAAAGTTGAACAGAAAGGGTATATAGTTGTGCTTCCGACGGATATTTTCAGTCTTCCATTTCTTGAACTTCTCCTCCTCCCTCAATATCTTATCACTAACAGCTTCAATGCCAGAGTTTACTTCTACTAAGGATGTATTTAGTGACTCCACTTGACTGCTATCCACCATTCTCTCTGACTGGGATGCAGCCAACTGCTGCAGAATACGCTCCCTCCTCTTCTGAAGCTCCTTCAGCTCCGCGGTATACACCTCTTTCCTGTTCTTTACTACAGCCATGAGATTGAATCTTATTTCACTTTGGGAATACCTCTCAATACGTTCCTGAATAACTGGTTGCACCATGCGCAACCAATCGATATCATCTTGCCCACCAGGGCATGGCCCAAGACTGATTGGTCCCTCCTTCAATCCATCGAGCTCATACAACACACCGTCCACAGGTATATAGCTAATAAAATGATATACATCATCATCTTTTCCAGCAGCTTTCTGCTCCTCAGGCACAAATGGCTCAGGTCTTGCAAAACTATTATGGGCTGTGCGAATTGCTTCACTGTTGTTGATAGCTAAACCTTTAAGCTCCGGCGGGAAATTCTTTGTGAATTCTTTTAGTGCTGATAGTTCTGGGCCAATATCAACATCTGGACTGTTCAGGAGAATTGAAAGGATTGCTTGGGTAGCACAGGCATTGTTTATCACCTGTTTCACATCATCACGAGAGTTAGATGGCATAGTGCTAAGCAACTCCTAGTAGTTCAACTGCATACATCAGGTAAAGGAATTTAACCTGACTAGCAAAGAATAAGTTTGGGTTTGGGTCCTTGATCACAAGGCGATCATCTTTTTCACCAGGACGCCATTTGAAAAGGAATATCAAGCCATACACGGGCCTGTAAAATATCAGAGGATTAAATATTATTTCCTTTTTGGAAAATTGGAGACACGCAAGCTTGAAGCCTCTGATAATAAATTGTTCCCACAACCATACAACTAATGCTCAAGTGGCAGAATTAATTCACCTAAGACTGTTGAGCTCATCAAGATCCAAAGAATACAACTCCTCAACCTGTTTCAAGAATAGCATGAGAAGATAAAAAGTTAATCACCCAATAGAAAGTAGCTAAGCAACCATTTTAACTGCCCACCCTTCTCAATCCCCACCTTTTCCTTTGCTTTGTCTCATACGACTAGTGCTGTTACCGGTCCGGTCCGGGTATCAGCTTACCGGAACCGGTCCGATAAGCTTACCGGTCCGGTCCGGTCCCGGACCGATAAGGTTTCGGTCCTGGAACGAGATCCGGTCCCGGACCGAAACCTTATCAGTCCGGTTCTCGGTCCGGACCGATAAGAATTTTCCGGCTCGGGCCTTTTTTTTTTTTAAAAAAAAAAAATTGAATTTCCAATACTGAAATTGACATTCTCAGACGCGGTGCCACGCAATTTTTACGTTGAAATCAATTGTACATCGCGAGATATTTAGATTTGAAAATGGAAAACGCAACGATTTGGGGAAAAGAGAAATTGAGGGGCAATATGGACGGTTTTGGAGAAATCCGTGAAGCAAACGGACTTTAGTCAGTTTGGGATTATTCGCCTCAAAAATACGCGAAATCAAAAAAATTAGGTAAAGCGGACGTCCGAAGCGCAGTTATGACCATATAAAGTTTGATCAATTTACAACTAATTAGAGCCGACAGGAGGGCTGGGGTTTGCTGGCTGGGGGTGGTGGCTGGGGCTGGCTGGAGGGGACTGGGGGGCTGGCTGGAGGGGACTGGGGGGCTGGCTGGAGGGGACTGGGGGGGGGCTGGCTGGAGGGACTGGGGGTGGGGACCGTTACGGGTATTTTACCGGGTTACCGGTCCGGTTCCTTTAACGGTCCGGGTATTTTTTAGATACTCGTATCCGGACCGTTAAGGTTTCGGTCCGGGTTTACCGGTCCGGTTTCTGTCCGGTTCTCGAGTATATCCGAACCACTAACAGCCCTACATACGACAAGCACATCAATCATAATTTATCAGCTTCTACTGTTAGAAAAAATCCTTCATATAGAAATGAGATAACCACAAAGATGTTGAAAGAGTCATGAACAGATAGGAAGTTCCATCATTCCTAGATATACAAAGTTGGATCTCCCACGATTAATGGCCAAGACGACCCTTTGGGATGGTTGAACATGTGTGACCACTTCTTTCGACACCAACAAACTTCGGAAGAAGAGAAGGTTGGACTGGCTTCTTTTCATCTAGATGGGAATGCCCAATTTTGGTTTCTTCAACTAGAGACCGATATGCCTCATCCGTCTTGGGATGAATTCAAACACCATTGTAGCCTTCGTTTTGGGTCACCAATCAGAAGTCAGAAGTTGGGGGATTTGGCTAAGTTATGCCAGCTCGGGTCTGTGGCAGATTACCAAGAAAAGTTTGAACAGTTGATTTCGCGGGCTGGTACACTCACACAGTCGCAAAAAATTGAACTTTATATCAGCGGTCTTGCTGATAATATAGCAATTGAGGTTGAGTTACATAATCCCCTAGATTTGGCTACGGCGATTAGTTTATCCCGGCTTTTTATGAACGCAAGGGACAACCCCTTTGTTCGCAATTGTTAGATGCCTGCAGATCAAAGACAGCAGATTTCTCACCTCAACAACCCGCCAGATTTGTGAAAAAATTGACCAGATCTGAAATGGATGAAAGACGACTTAAGGGACTCTGTTTCAACTGTGACGAACTATTTACTCGGGGTCATTAGTGCAAGAAATTATTCTGGATTGATTTCATTGACGATGAGGAAGAATTTGCTGAAAAGGAGGTAAATGCTAGTATTTTCCACACTTAGCACTTGAGGACAAGCGCGATTTGAAGGAGGGGAGTAATGTTAGCACCCCTTTGGTCTATTAATGGTTTACGCATGGAAAATTTAAAGAAATCAGAAAATAGATTATTTCAGTTTATCTAGTATTAATGTTTCCTATTTCTTTGCAGCAGTTATTAGCAGTAGGGAGGTTATTCCTCCACTTTCTCATTTCAATAGTAGTAGGAAGTTATTTCCTTATTATAAGGTGGGTGGTTAATCCACCAGTGTTGTATTTAACTTATTTGTATTCAATGGAAAACTAGGCAGAAAATTATTCCAGTTTTGAGTACTTGAGCTCAAGAGATCGCAGGTTCTCTCTAACGCACCAGCAACATAGGTCGCAAAAAGAAATCATCTTCTCCTAATCCTCTCTAGGTTAACTTTGATTCTGTTTTACATCGTCCCGTAACTCGATCCATCACAGGGGACCGTAACACACTCTTTTTCTCGTTGACTAGCTAACCAAGATTCCTCAGCCATAGGTGTATTCTTTTGTAGATTAAGTTTACGCTACAAAATACTAGTATAGGAACTACAGGATAGAGGGTGGAGAACTATGATAAACCACTATGGAGGAAAAGAACCAAGGACAGCTCCACCTTTTTCCTATTTCCTCCACAGATTATATACGTTTTCCCTTCTTCTGCTAAGTTCTAACAAAAGGTATTTGCCACTCAACAAAGAAAATGGTTGCTCAAAATCCTTAAACTTAAGAACAAAATACAATGATAGCAAAGATAAAGACTCCATTGAGTTGCATTACATGCATCTGGCATGTAACGATTAAATACGGAGTTAATGTCCATAATTGCATGTACAAAAGCAATAATTGCAGGGAGATATATGATAATCAAATTTCTAGGAATAGAAAAGAAAAATCTCCAAAAAGCATGTTTTCAGTGCATAGTTGTATACTTCAACATGCCCAGTGAAAATCCCATAACGTGGGGTCTGGGGAGGGTAGAGTGTACGCAGACCTTACCTCTACCTTGATAGGTAAAGCGGCTGTTTCCGAGAGACCCTTGGCTCAAGACAAAGCACAAGCACGGCTGTTTCCGAAAGACCCTTGGCTCAAGACAAAGCATACTTTTTACTTGCATGTTGAAGAAAACAAATCATAATTGATGTTGTATACTTGATGTTCCAATAACAACTAAGAGATTAAACAACCTAACATTGAAGAAAACAAATCATAATTGAGAAGAAATTCAAAATTTTAGAATAATCTAAAAAATACCTGCACACCTTTTACTTGCATCTGCTGCATAAGTTCAGTAAAAACCCCTGCAGGCAAGCAATGTCAGTACCTTCCATGTTCAAGGGTTTTACAAAGTGAAATGCAACAGGGTTCATCAGAAAAGTTTATCATAGCGGCTAACATTTAAAGCTTAGGTGGATTCACAACCCCAAATTTAGTAGATGTTATCAAGAAGAATAAATCTTCTACCCCACATAAAATAACACAAATTGACTCATAACTTCTTAGTGGGATTGTAAATTGATAACCAAACAACTTACTTGGTATGTTGAATTTACGAAGCAACTAACATGCTACCAAACATTGTATTAGCTCATAGTTTTAATACATGAATAACTCCCTTCCTAACCATCAACCAAATGACCCCTAGGGTTTTAATTATTGCAACAAAAGACATGTGGTGTTACATAAACAAGATTGTCGGCAATGACGAATAGCTACACAGATAATATTAAGCAATTTATAAGGAAGATTAACCTCTTAAAAAAGGGGCAGCTCGGTGCACAAAGAATCTCGTTAGCAGGGTCCGGGAAGCGCCAAGACCCCAAGAGGTGTAATGTAGACAGCCAAACCTATGATTAACCTCTACAGAACTATTTTTTATACAGTCCGGGTAAATGAAATAAATCTGTAGTATGTATCAATATGAAGACGAGGAACAAGTTCTTTGCCCATTTCCTCTGCCTGTGGGAAGTGAAAAATAAATGCAACGAGAGACACAGCTCAATACTCAGTACGATACTTAACATTGGCAATCACCTCAACACACATACACACACCAAATGCCATAAAATTTATGAGCCCACATCCAAAATAGGTCCCAAAACAGACTAATGTCCACAAACTGGTTGTACATGTTTTTTTAGCCCATAAGTAGGCAGTTTGCTGATTAAAACGACCTATGCTAAAAGTGACACGGACTCGGCTAGAGGAAGTTATCGTCCAGTTAACAGTAGGTCATTAAAAAATTAAAGACCTGCAGCATAGTTTCGTATACAGGACTCGCGTTTTCAACGACCCAGTTAATCATGATATCTTGTCAATTTTAAATAACAAACAATATTTTAGTCATGCTAGATACATATTTCTTCTTGGTTCTTCCTTTAGTTTAATGGTATTGTGTTGTGGGAAATAACAATGCCTTGTTGAGATGTACCCCAAAAGGAATTCCAAAGAAAAACAATACTATGCAGAAATGCAGTATATTTCAGGCAATTAATTTACATTAGTCTCCAGTATGGCCTCTTGTAGCTATGACATGTATCTTAGGCTAAACTGCTTTTCTAAAAAGGTAGTTCGTTCTGTATTTATATTTGTGATACAACATTTGAGGAGGTGTTAGGATACAGTGGCAGATCCAGAATTTGAGTGTCATTTGAGGTGTCGGGATATAGTGGCGGATCCAGAATCTGAGACGAGAAAGTGGGTTTTGAAATGCATATCAAACTCTATTTATACTAGCCTAAGATTCATATTGACTATTGTAAGTTAAGAAACTATTGTTCTATTCATATTATATTGTTAATCTAAATTCCAATTTTCAAACCTTGATCAACTCTGTTACATAATTATGGACTGTTACTCATTACTATTTCCATTTTCTTTCATGGTTAGAAATGTTTTGGGGTTGAGATGCTAATATTTTTCATGATTATGTTATCATGCTTTTCCCACTAAATTAGCAAATGTATTTGTGATCTGGCTTGTCTCTCTGTACAGATAATCAACCTCGAGCCCGCAAGGTAAATTATACAGAGAATATATGTTAAGACTCAATGTAATCACAATGAGAAGACATCACAGAGGAGCATGAGACGATACAACCCATTTGTAGGCACTCATTAGTTTTTAAGGACCATTTTGGGCGCGAGCTCGAAACTTATCTCATAAAGCATTTGACCAAAGTGGACAGTACACACTACAGACAAATGTAGATACCATTTCTTCTTATCAAACTTGGTCAAACTTCCAACAAAAAAGAGTAAGGGATATTCTTGTGGGAAAAGATTGTATCAAATGGATAAGCTTACAGTGTTATATCCTTCTAATGAAGCAAGCAGGATATTGGGATACTAGTTGGCCATGGAAAGGGCTCTGGAGAATAAAAGCTAGGTAGCTTGTTTTGGTTGGATTGCAGCTTGGGGTGCTTGCCTTACTCGGGATATTCTTCAGAAGAAGGGTTTTGCACTAAGTAATAGATGTTAATTATGTGAAGAAGAGTTGGAGACTGTGAATCACCTTCTCATGCATTGCAGAGTAGCTAGACAATGTTGGGAATTTTTCTTCAATATTTGTGGGATCTCTTGGATCATGCCTCGAATGTGAAGGAATTATTGGAAAGATGGCAACACCTGAGTACTCATAAAGAATTGAGGCAAATCTGGAGAACTATACATTTGTGCATATTATGGACCATTTGGCTTGAAAGAAATAACGCTTGTGTAGACGGGCAAAAAGATCATATTTGTAGAGTTAAAAACAAGTGTTTACATAATTTGTTTTGTTGGTGTAGAAGTAGAAGTAGCTTCATTGATAATATAGATCAATATATGGAGGAATAGGGTGAAAAAAATTCCCACTTCAAAGGACCAAGAAAGAATCCATCCACAAAAATGGTACAACACATCAGTGTTAAAGGTTTACATTTTCCTGTGAACCTTAGTGTACTTGATCAAAGGGTGAGTAGAAGGATGAATGCTTGGTCAAAGAACAACTTCATCATCATCTTTGAATGACTATGTGAAAACCCATATGCATGTAATGGGGTTGAGCACAGATCTGTTAAGTAGCAACTAAAACAGGGTTAGGAAAAGGATTCGTCAGACTCTAGCCCAAGTCTCCACGCCTAGGGGTTACAACGACTATATAAATTTATTATCTTTACATCAACAAGAGAACATAACAACCGTATCATTCACTTTTCTAGAATGATACCTCTCCACTTTTAGCACCCCTAATTTTATTGGAAACAGTTTATTATTCTATACTAGGTTGTTCAATGTGACGGCTAAAATGCCACAAGAATGGAGGTGGAGTACTATGGTTCCGTTGTACAAGAACAAGGGTGATATTCAAAGTTGCAACAACTATAGGGGTATCAAGCTACTAAGTCATACTATAGCTACTAAGTCATAGTATGAAAGTTTTGGGAGGGGTCAACCCTTAGCCCGTTCCTATTCGCCTTCGTGATGGATAAATTGACACGACATATTCCAGGAGAGATGCCGCGGTGTATGTTATTCGAAGATGACATAGTACTGATTAACGAGACACGCAATAGAGTTAACGATAGGCTGGAAGTCTAGCGACGGATCCTAAAATCTTAAAGGTTCAAGTTAAGCAAGACTACGACAGGGTATTAGAGTTCAAGTTCAGTGATGTGACGCAGGAAACCGAGGTGGAAGTGAAGATCGATGCACAAGCCTACCAAAGAAATGTAGTTTCAAGTATCTTGGGTCTATAATACAAGGAGATGGGGAGATTAATGATGTCACTCGTACTATTAGGACAGAGTGGGTGAAATGGAGGCTCGCATTCCAGTGTACTATGCGATAAGAATGTGTCGTCAAGACTTAAAAGGTAAATTCTACAAAGTGGGGGTTAGAACGACCTTGTTGTACGGTGCAAAATGTTGGACAGTCAAAAATGAGTGGGTGAAATGGAGGTCGCATCCAGTGTACTATGCGATAAGAATGTGTCGTCAAGGCTTAAAAGGTAAATTCTACAAAGTGGTGGTTAGAACGACCTTGTTGTACAGTGCAGAATGTTGGACAGTCAAGAATCCCAACATTCAGAAGATGAATGTAGCAAAGATGAGGATGTTCAGATGGATGTGTGGCATACTAAGAGGGATATGATTAGGACAAAGTTATACGGGGCAAGGGAGAAGTGGCCCCCGTGGCAGACAAGATGAGGGAAGCACGACTAAGATGATTCGGGCATGTGAAGAGGTGTGTGGATGCGCTTGTAAGGAGGTGTGAGAGATTGGCTATAATAGGAGTTATAAGAGGTAGAGGTAGGCCGAAAAAGAACTAAGGGGAGGTGATTAGACAGAACATTACACGGCTTCAGCTTACTAAGGATATGAACCTAGATAGAAGGGTATGGAGGTCGAGAATTAGGCCAGAAGGTTAGTAGGTAGCCGAATGATTTCTGCATTATTATTAGGTAGGAATCACGTAGTTTCTTTTCCTCAATATGTATCACTATACATGGCTGCATTTGCTTTTATCTTGTTGTTTTGTTATCATATTTTTTTCTTGATACCATGCCTTTTTTCATGCTATTAGTTGTCACACCCTTGCCTTTTCTTTCGAGCTGAGGGTCTACCAAAAATAGTCTCTCAACCTCACAAAGGTTAGGGTAAGGTTTGCGTAATCTTACCCTCCACAGACCCCACTTGTGGGACTACAATAGGTATGTTGTTGTTATTATTAAGCGTGTTTTATTTAATATTTTAATTTTTTAGGTGAGATAGTCACACAATTCAACATGGTATCAGTATAGGTAGAGGTCCTGCGTTCGAGTCCCACCGCCACCCATTATAAAATAAAAAATAAAAAATTGAACGTGCTTGGTCTATGAAAAAATAAAGCCACATATGAAGGGGCGTGTTGAAATACATAATTAATAAAAAAATATATGTTCTTTTAACAACTTAAGCTTTTAGATGGGATGGTCACACATTTCAACAATAACCATATCATTCCACTTAGTGAACTCCTAATTCAACTTAATTTTCTTTTCCCCAATTTCAAATAGCGAGAGCTCATTTTGTTAGAAGAAGTCGACAATATCCATTATTACATTTGAAAGTGATAAAATTCATACATCCCAAAGACCATTAGTAAAACCATGCTATAAGAAAGTAAAGTTGAAAATCAGATATCATACAAGTTATCAAAAAGAGTAGGTATCCTTCAACAAAGGAAGATACACCCCATCAATGAAGCAATAGGATGTCATCTAAATATGTTACAGCTCAGTCAGCTACATGCACTAACTAACCACATTAGGCAAATAATTTTCCGTGGCAGTATGTTATGTGGATGATGAAACTTTTACTACTCAATGAAGTGAAACAAATAGCTCCCTCGATGGATAAGTAGAGCGAGGAGAATTTTGTATATCAGAACATGCATCATCGTGAGTATTTTGCTGGATATGACCTGAAATACTTTTTGGACCAACTTTTATTGTCCAAAGGAAAAAAGGCAGTGCTTGAGAGGAAAAGAGAACAATAGCTACCCTTTTTGGGATAAATGGAGAAAGGTTGGCTAGTACAATGTAACAAAGGGAAGGATAACTGAGCTTCTATAGTTTTCTGTAAATTGGCAAAACTGCAAACATTTTACATATATTAGCAGAACCTTGCACAAATTATTCTTTCAGAACGTTTTCAAAGCTAAACATAAAATAGAGATCATAAGAATTTCTCTTTTTGGAAGCCATAAACAGTTGATGGTTCAATTGACAATCACAAGTAAAACTAATGGTAGCTACTTCTCCAGCAGCCAGGAAGGGCAGCAATATTGAAATCTAAACCAATAAAAGATGGCATACAAGTAGCAACTGGAACACAAAATTAAATTCAGGAAGAGGATAACATCATTCGGGCATAACTAAAATTCCAGGCATAAATTATATGAAAACTATCATAACCTTAATACATGAGGATTGGAAAAAAAAAGTAATTTAAAGGGTGAAGTTATGTGGGATGACACTGAAGCACCTAGAGCTGATATCCAGTAACAAAGACTCTGCCTTCCACTTCCGTGACAAACTAGAAGCTAAGCACCTAGAGCTGATATCCAGTAACAAAGACTCTGCCTTCCACTTCCGTGACAAACTAGAAGCTAATGACATGTTCGTAAAGCCAGTAGCAGTAAAGACTCATACTTTACAAGGATTATTCTTTCTTTCTACTCTCAACCTTATTGCCAAGCCTTGTGAAAAAAACGATAGGGAACTAAAGGCTGGGACACTTACCGGGATCAGACTCGATAGTGCACCACGACATGATTGTTAATTACCTGTTGCAAACAGAAAGGACAGAGAACATTAATAAAAACGACCATTTGATCTTCAATAACTACAAAGAACCAATATTGTGTTAGTTCCATCACTCTAAAAGGTGCTTTAGTTCTAAGTGAAGAAAGAACCTAAAGCTGATACAATAATTGCGATCAGAAAATCGAAAGCGATAACAGTCCGTATCACAAATTAAGGGCGGAATTGGATACTTGAAGGTGGCGTGTGGGGAATTGTCTTATTTTAGTCTCTTGTCAGTGATTTTCCTGTAAAGACAACCAGTATGGGTGGGCTTTCGGTATTTGGTTTGATATTTTCAAAATTCGAGTTCAGTAATTCTGTAATTGACAGTAGATACCAAATACCGAACTTTCAAACTTCGGTATGGTACCGTATTCGGTAATACATATTAAAGTCGAAGTCCGTACTATTTGGAAAAATTTCCTTGTTTTAGCAGGAGAAAGACAAGGCAATCTCAAATGATCTACTTTACTTGTAGCCTGTTCAACCAGATAAGATTAGGTCTAAAAGAGAGGACGGTATGCTTATTCAAGGTCAACGGATAATGTAGCTGTACACATGCCCCTGTTTAGATTACACAGCTCCTATAAGCTTCTGCTGGAAGTGGCATGTGAATTCTTAGTTCTGTACTAATTGAGGCACTAAAGCATTCATATGTTACCAGATTGTAAAATGTAGCTTTACATAATACAACATGGTGTTCATGGCTTATTAAATGTAACTGTACACATGCCCCAGTTTTGTGAAGGCAAAAAACCAAAATTCATATACAACTTGTATAACACAATCATATAAATACATATATTTCAGTTTCATGCTAAATAATACAATACATATATTTTCCATCTCCACAATCGCACAGAAATTGAATAAAAAGTTTAATAGATTGCAAATGTTTACATTACACTTCCTGTTATGTGTCATCCTAAATAATATAATCAGGCTACTGTTTTTTTTCCAATTTAAACTAACAAAAAACATACCTTACATAACTTCTCCTCTAAATAAAGTTGCAATTACTCCCAACAAAAATAAGACAGACCAAATATCCAATATTCTCACAAAACAAAGTAAACCCATATGATAATTCACAAGAAGAAAAAACGAAAAAATAGTAGAAGCACAAACTTTTTTCAGATACACAATAGAAGGTGAGTTGAACGATCCTTTGTTTTTTATTGGATTGTCGGTTTCTGGAAACGAAGAAGATGAAGTTCAAAGGTTTGGATGAAGCTTATTGCTTTGTTATCGCCAAACCCACATTACAGATTATTCAGATTTGTCGCTGAGAAGAATAGAGAGATGCAGAGTTCTTACTTTCGTACGGTGAAAGAGAGAGATGCCCTAAAAAGTACTCATATGGGCTGGGCTGGGCTGGGCTGATGCCCATTGTAAATTTGTTATACTGGCTTATATTAACTAATTAAAAATAAATGGAGTAAAATTCTCTCTCCCGATTATCGAAATCGAATACTGAATTTCTGAATTTTACTCTCCGCTCAGTTTGATAATTCAATTTTCGGGGTTCTATGCCCGACCCTAACGACCGGAGATATTCTGACTGGCACTGAATTCTTATCATCTATTAAATTTTTTTATTTAATTTCTGTATGATTGGAGGACCGATTCAGATCTATATTATATATTCGGCTAGAGTTTTCGACTTGGGCTTAAACCGGACTTAAAAATTGTTATATGCACCTACCATTTTAAGTAATTGAGCTTCGAGATAGCCAATTCGCCATCCCATTTAGGTTATGTTAGGTATGGAGGAAAAATTTCTGAAAAATAAGTGAATTTCTTACTATTTTCTTATGTCAGTTGGTTAGTGGAAAATAAGTGAATTTCTTACTTATTTTTTCATATTCCATTGGTTAGCAGAAAACATTTTTTGGAAATACTCACCCAAACCCCACCACCCCACACCCACCACCCAGCCCAATCACTCACCCCACCCACCATTGATCATCACTCCCACCCACCACTGACCAAATCCCACCTCACTCAACCACCACGCCGAACGCACTTCATCTCCACTACCGCACCACCGTTCCACCCAGCCGCCATCCACGCTCTCAATTTTTTTATTTCATATATTTTATTTTACTTTTATAAATAAATTATAAAATGGGAATTGTTTCTTACCCCATCTTGTCCTCCCACCCCACCTCAAACAATAATCCACCCACGCAAATTTAATCATACAATTTTTTTATATTAAATTTATAAAAATAAAATAAAATATGAACTAGAAAATTCGGAAGGGTAGAGGTGGCTCGAGGCGTGGAGGATTGATGAGTGGTGTGAAACAAAAATAATAATTTAAAACTCTTTTTAAAAAAAATTGGAAGGGTGGTGGGGTCGGGTGGTCGCGTGGGGGTGTAAAAATAAAAAAATATATAACTTTAAAAAAATCGGAGGGTGGTCGGGGTGGGTGGGGTGTAGAAAACCAAAAGAAAAAATTAAGAACTTTAAAAAAATAAAGGAGGTTGGGGTGTGGGTGGGTGTGGGGGTGGGGGGTGCATGGGGTTTGTGGGAGTGGTTGGGGTTTGTTGGGTGGGTGGTTGGCTAGTTGGTTGAATGCAATTTGGTTTACCTACTTTCATTAGGAAAATCATTTTCCTCATTTTTAAGGAACTTGTTTTCCTAAAGAAAATATTTTCAAAATTTTGACGCGAGCGTGAGAAAGTTGGAAATCATTTTAGAAAAATGTTTTCCTCGGACCGTCGAACACGCTTTATATGATCATGTAATTCAAATACATATTTATAATTATTGGGCGTAGATACGTTTACATCTGACCTTGTTATACTCAAATGAATACATTTGAACTAAACTTTTTTTATTTGTGGAATTGTATGTGCAGGGCATATACTACTGCTAGCATGTGGCGTGATTGATCCGAAGAATGATAAGTCTTAGACGTGGTTCTTTGAGTGGTTGAATGAAGCTTATAGAGTACGGGAGAACATGTGTATTGTTGTTGGAGATACCAATATACATGGTTGATGTCAATAGTATACAGCTTTGTTATATTCAGTTTGTAGCTTTGTTATATTCAGCTTGTAGTACATTTTGTAGTTTACATTTATAGCCTAAGCCTAGTTTGTCTCATAAGGGTAATTGGTGCAAATGAGCCCATAGTATAAATAGGAACTTTGTACACATTTTGTGGTTAATCGAGAAAAAGCGAAAAGTTTGCGCTCTTCTCTCTCTTCTTACTTCCTCTTCCTCATAAACTTGGTTCATCGCTCCATGGCGGTCTTGGGTTTTATCACATGCAGTCGATTACTCTTGAATCTCGGTTTAACATGGTATCAAGCTACGAGAGACATCGATGCGTATAAAGCTACAAGAAATCGTAAGGTCTCGTAAATCGTAAGATTTCCATTTATCGATTCACGAAGGTGCGATTTGTATTTTCCTTGATTAAGGCATTCGATCGTTATTAGATGGACTTATATTGGATTTGTGTGGTTCTAAAGTAGTTTGTAATGTCGACACTTGATATAGTGTGAGTTTGCTAAGCGCGACTTGATATAGTGTGAGTTTGCTATTTGATTGGAAGTTATGGAAAACACGGTGAGTTCCTTATATGATTGTAGGCGAAAGTTCGACTTCTAATTTGAGATAATCGACCATCACTCTACTGAGTCACGGCACGGCAGTGCGCTCTGAGTTGACATTGATTAATCGAATGGAGAATTACATTATGGAGTAAAGCTATGCGATTAACGCTATCGCGAAGAATAAAATTGGCCGTAGATGGATGCGTGAGCGTGACACGTATGGATCTGCACGCGCGAGGCAATGGGATAGATGTAATGCCTTGGTGATGTCGTGGATTATGAGAAATGTTGATAAAAATCTTCTTAGTGGAATTACATATCGATCGGTCACGGTAGATATGCGGAAGGATCTAAAGGAGAGATTCGACAAAATCAATCTCTCTCGAGTATATCAATTAAAAATGAGTTATCAATGTTGAATCGGGGACATCATGGTTGCCTGATATTATTCGAATGAAGGATTTGTGGGGCGAGATAGAATCGATTATACCACCTCACTGTGAATGTTCAAATCGAAATGCATTACTAATCTAAGCGAGAGACTATTGGAGTTCATATGGGACTAAACGACGGATATAATAAAGCTAGAGTCACATGTGTTAATGTCTCCGCGAGTGTGAACGAGCCTATCTTTATGGTGGCGCGGGATGAAAGTCAAGCACATTTCTTCCAGGGAGTTACGCCGAGTATGGCAGCAGTAAAGCCGTTTAACAATGATAGAAAGTATAATACATATACTCTGTGATCATTGTCGTATGAAGGGACCTGACGAGGAAGGTGTCACAAATTATTATATTACTGTGACCATTGTAAGAAGCAGGGTCACACTATGGAGAAGTGTTATCGACTTGTAGGTTATCCCTCAGATTTCAAAGAAAAAATGAAGGTTAATGCAGATGTGGTTCATGAGTGGAAGCAAATGGATATATTCAGCGGAGGTATGAATGTAGCAATTCCCGGTGACAACATACCAACGAGGATCGGCTTGACGTATGATAAGGACTTGCGCGCTGCAAGTTACAACAAATGATGGTTGTTATGTCTCAAGAGAAAGGGCAGTGCTGGACCGTCATTCTTTGCGAAGTGCGTATGGCGGTAAGTATGATCATGTGAAGACAATAGTAGATATCATTGGATAGTAGATTCGGGTGCTATTAACCATATGGTTAAAGACGAAACATGATAAAGCATGATTATCGGAAAATCCGGGGCGTGTGCATTTTACTCTTGAGGCGTTGCTTGATTTCACTGGCGGGAAGTGTAGGCGACGGAGGTGAACTAATAAACCATGTGCTTTGTGTGCGAGTTTTCAATTCAATCTACTTTGTTATCCAAGTTAACTAGGAATTGAATTATAGTGCAAATTTTCCCCGATTTCTTTGTCTGCGAGGATCTCTTGTTTGGGAAGGTGAAGGAGATTGGTAGAAGTGGATGGTCTATATGTCTTGGAGGCTGGGAGGCGAAACGAGGTTGGTGGCGAAGCGGTAGCGTGACAAAGATCGATCGAGAAGGATTAAAGCGGTTTATGGCATAAAAGACTAGGGCATGCTCATGAGTGTCCCAGGAAGATAAATGTTTTTAGTAGTAATAAGTCTAACTTTACCATTCCACGTTGTGATGTATGTCTATGGCAAGACAAGCAAGATTACCGTTTCGGTAATGATGAAGCTACATCTCGTTTGAGCTATTACACCTTGATGTTTGGGGACCATCTGGGGTTCCAGCGTATCTGGAATGAGATATTTCTTAAGCGTAGTTGATGATTTTACTAGATGGACTGGATTTATCTCTTACATGTTAAATCGGATGTACTACTATGCTTAAAGATTTATGTGTGATGATTAAGACCTGATATGGTGTCTTGTCAAGTCCATCGATCGATAATGGATCGAAATTCATTAACGTACGTGTAGAGATTTGTTTGCTAGATTGGGAATTGTTAAATCAAAGGTCTTGTCTCATAGCCCTCGTGAGAATGGACTAGTTGAAAGGAGGCATAGACATATTTTAGAATTGTGAAAGCTATCAAGTTTGAGTTGCTTACGAATGAATCTTTGGGGGATTGTGTAGAGGTTGCGTGGTATATCATGAATATACTACATGCGATAATATTGGAAACATTTCACCGTTAAAAGCTATATAAGAAGTCTCGATCTTGTCGTATGAGTCGTTGGTTTCTTTCTATCTGACAAACTATTCTGATGGACAAGTTTGATGTCGAGGCAATAAGCGATCTTTGCTTGGATATTCTTCGAGTGAAAGGATATAAACTATTAAATTTATCTAACAACACTCTCTTTGTAGCGAGAGATGTCACTTTTCATGAAGACATATTTTCTTTCCGGTAGCGAATGCAGGCGATAATATAATAAATTGAAGCTCGACAAGTTGAAGGCGATGGTGATGGAAGTATTTCGGCATCCGTCAAATGCGAAGTTGCGGACCGGTCTCACAAGTTGAAGTTGATGGTGATGGAAGTATTTTCGGCGTCCGTCGAAATCACGAAGTTCTGAGACCCGATGCGAGGAAGGCGATGGTTATGCGATTGTTGAGATTGAACTGAACACGAGGCGAGCCATCGTTGAGGAGATCGGATAGGAAGCGAAAACAACTACATGGATGAAGGATTTTTATCGGCGTGCGAGCGTCTGAAGTGGAACAAGGAAGCGACGATGTTTATATCGTATGTCCAAAATCTCACTTACCTGGATTGGCTAGGTATCAAAGTTACATTGCTAAGATGGGGTTGGCGAGACGACATCATACTACTGCGGCGATTCGGGATGGCGGATGGGTGGATGTCATGAAGAAATTTGAGATGAAGCCTTTGGAGGACAACAATACTTGGGAAGTTCTTGCGTCTTCCCAAACCTGATAAAACCATTGGATGCAGTGGAGTACATAAGATCAAATACAAAGGCGATGGTGAGGTAGAAAGATTGAAAGCAAGATTAGTGGCTAAGGGATACAATCAAAGGAAGGAGTTGATTCCCAGATACCTTCTCACTGTAGCAAAAATGGTCGCGATAAGGGTAGTAATCTCGATTCTTGCTTCGAAAGGTTGGGAAACATATCAAATGGATGTCTCTGATGCATTTCTCTAGGTGATCTTAATGAGGAAGTATATATGAACATGCCCTGAGGCTTTGATGATAGCGAGGAAGATTCTGCAGTTGATTAAATCTCTTTATGGTTTAAAACAAGCTTACAGGCAATGGAATATTAAACACTCTTTGCTGAAGAACTGGGTTTTGTCGAAGTCATTTAGACTATTCACTTCACCAAAAAGGTTGGGGATAGAATAGTGATAGTACTCGTCTATGTGGATGACCTTATCATTACTAGGAATGATAAGGATCTTATCGAAGACCAAAACATCACTCACAGTGAACTTGAGATCAAGGACTTGGGAACTTTGAGATATTTCCTAGGCTTGAGTTTGCTCGAAATGCTAGTGGAATAGTCGTGCATCGGAGAAAATACCTGATGGGTGATTTACGATCTTGCTTTATCTGGAGGAAAACCGGCAAAAAACTCTATGGAGCTTAATGCCAAGTTAACATCTGTTGTTTATGACGGTGTGTTCTGCTCACGATAGCGCGTCGGAGTAAAGATCATTCTTGGAAGATCCGGTAATTTATCGAGAGACTAATTGGGAGGCTATTATACGACAAATACTAGACTGATATATCTTTTCTTTGTCAGTGCTTGAGTCGGTTCGCCCGAGTCAAGACATCTCATCTTATGGCGACACATCGTGTGGTTAGAGTACACGAAACAAGCGCGGTGCAGGTATTTTTATGCGGCGGGAGAAATGACGATCTCGCGACTGTGTGATCTTGATTGGGCATCGTGTCTGTCTGATAGAGATCCATTCTGAGTTATTTAGTGTTCTTTGGATCATCCTCATCTCGTGGAAGTCGAAGCAACCTACGATTTGAGGCTGGTGGCGAATTACAAAAGCTAGCGTCGTGATTGCGGAGGTGGTGTGGCTTACAGGACTATTTGTTGAGTTATGCGTTCCGCCCGTCGCCCGTACGATTATGTGGCGGCAAATACGCGCTGCGGTGCGGTCAATCGATCTTAATAGAGAACCAAGCATATTGATATTGGTCATTTTGTCCGAGAAAATCCAGCGGTGAGCGTCATCTGACATTTCGTTTGCCCACGTGAGCGACAATGATCTTTTCGTAAAGGACTTACTCGAGTCGGCATGACTATCTATTGTCAAGCTAGGACTGAAAATGCGCTTTTAGATCCTAGCGAGGCGTGTTGGAGATACCAATATCATGGTTGATGTCGATAGTATACAACTTTGTTATTATCGCGACCGACCGGGCGTGTTGGTGCACCGGGCACTGGTGATCTAACATCGAGAGAAAAACGTGGAAGTAAACTCATAAACATGAAACAATATAAATTAAAGCAGGCTAACCCAAAATGGTTACCTTTGGTAGCTATACATAACAAAAGCGAGCGATTACATCCTTTCTGAAACCCAATTACAGCGGGACTACGGACCTGCAGAGTTGTAACAACTATGACGGGGCCGTCGTACCCTGAATGTACTGAATCTGATAGCGGAAAAACATACCAAAAGATAAGCCTCGGAGAAGCGGGGCTTCCAGCGAGCGGTGATCTAGGCGAGGATCAACAGCCGATGTACCTCGACTGCGGCATGAGCGGCCCGAAGAAGGTCGATCTGCGGTACAGTATGTGGCGAAAATCGTAATGAAATCATAACATTTCCAAACCAAAATCACGGATATGTATGAAAAGCGATTAACGCTTGTGGTGCCGCGTAAGCAAGAACGATTAGGTGTAGCATGCTTAGGTCTTTCTAGGCGCTAATGATCGAAGCGAGTCCGTTCGCCCGTGGTATCATTACGCGAGCCTAATCACGGACTTAGTAGTCGCGTAGGCCACTGGGCGCGTGAGGTACTCGCCGCGTCGGGGTAGCTAACGCGGCATTTTCTGGACTCCGCGATCGCGTAGCGCTGGACGCGTGAGGTATTCGCTTGCATCGTAACACACGGAGTGATTCTGGACTACAGTAGTCGCGTAGGTCCGTGGACGCGTGAGGTACTCGCCGCATCGGGGTAGCTAACGCGGTAACTTAACAAGTCGGGGGTAAGTGATATAACACCCTGGCCAAACTCATCGTAACCAACGTAAGCACGATAAGAGAAACCCCACTTTGACAAATCTCGAAACTAACACGCGTAGTATCACGACATATTTACTTATCAAACGACTTACCGCGTTCGGAAATCGATGAGGCTCTTATAAAGCGAGTAAGTAAACCATTCTTTTATCTTTCTTAAGTCGTTATGACTAACTTCCCGTAAAGATAGTATAACACTTAAACTTTGTAATAACTCAAAACATCCACTTGTTTGGAAAACCAAAGAAACTTATTCTTTTAAACCCAGTATTAATTTAGTTTAAAGTAATGGTTCATAAGTCTTTTTGAAGTATTTCAAGATTCTTAACATTTTGGACTCAGTCAAAAGACCTCGAGTGCTGACGAATTTTAGTGAAACACGTCGTCTGCCGTCTTATATATTTTACAAATATCATGCTCGAGAGGATAGGAAGAATCACATACCTCTTGGTAAGTCGACGCCAGTCGAATATGCGTAGCGTGAAGTATCGACTATAATAATCAAATCTTACTAACGTCTAAACTTAACGTGAATATTCTAGCATAAAGTTCCTTATTCTACGGAAAATTGGACGGAACTTTCTTTGTTTCTATGTACTTTTCCACCTTTCCAGGCTCGAATTCAATATCGAAGCGTCACTTAAGGCCCGATAATCCAACAATACAAAGGGGATTACGCGCAATCTTGGCGTGTAAAATTACTTGTGATACATATCAACTAATTGATAAATTTAAGGTAGTATGTTGGCTACAACATGCTCACATAACCTCTAATCTAATCCTTTCAAATCCAAATCGTTATTCTTACATGCGATATTCCTAAAAGCAATATTTTCCACTGACAAGTCTTTTCTTCCTCGCATGCACACAATTTACTCGAGAATAAAGAAGAGATTGTTACCTTAGAGCTTACCCAAATTAATCCAACAACTTTCACTTATCTTAACCACGATCACCTCACAAACTCTATGAACGCATGACAAGTTTCATGCGCACTTTTAGAAATTTTCCTCTAGGCCTTGATTTCTTCTTGAATTTCTAGAGAGAAGGGAGAAGGATTTTAGAGAGAAAGAAGAGCTTTTAGAGAGAAGATGGAGCTTTCAAGAATGACCAAGTCTTCAAGACTTGGTCAATAAATAGGACATGTAAAAATCAGATGGGAATGACATGTCACCCTCGTAACCTTTTAAAAGGAAATATCTAACTTTTCCTCAGTTTTCCGCAAAAACTCCGCCTCGGCGCGTGACCCTGCGGCGCTGGTGAAACCTCTGCCAGCTATCAGAACTTGGCGCGCGGCCACTAGCTTCAGCGAACCCTCAAAATATCCGCGCTGCGCATCCGGCTGCGGCCACTAGCCTGGCCGCAAATTCATTTACGCCCAACGGTGCGAACTTGTACCTTCCATAACTTCTACTCAGATGTCCTATCGGCGAGCGGTTGGTTGTCTTTGGAAACTAGACTCGGCGAACTACGTCTTAGGCCTTTGAAACACCTAGGAATCCTCGATATAACGGGTCATAACCTGCCTCAAAGTTGACTAACAACCCGTCAAAATATTTAGTCCACCGTCATTCTCAAATTAAGTCTCGATTCCTTTAAATGCGTTCTCGAAAGCATGACTGAACTACGGGGTGTAACATTCTCACCCAGAAACATTCGTCGAATGTTCCTCCCGAGCTTACTCGTATCACAATATCAACATAGACCCTCTTACTACTCTTGCGCAAATAAAGGCGCTCGCGTAGCGCAATGATACTTAATCATATCGCCAAATTAAACTAATAAGCGAGGAAAGTGGGTTACACGGAGGTGTAGGGAGCAGTGAGGATACTTCTTAACGTGTCCTCCTCTGCTTCCGTATCATTTCTTCCACTGTTCTCGTTCGCCATAAGACGCTTGCGGAAGCCACGTCCTTCGTCCGTAGTCGCTAACTTTGACGATCGAGTATCGCTATGGGACTCTCCTCGTATGATAGCCTACATGTCACTGGACGTCACGATCGGGTGCACTCTAGATGGATCTCGATACACTTCCGCCATAGACACATGAAAGGCTGGATGTCTTGTCTCGGATCGGACGGCAGATCGACTCATAGGAAACTTTGCCTACCCTACGGACAATCGATAAGGCCCGATGTACCTTGGGCTAAGTTTCCCTTTCTTTCCAAACCTCATTACTCCGCCGTGGGTGATACTTTCGGGAAGACCCGATCGTCACCTCAGCTCCAAGTGTCGGCGATGATCTGCATCGACTTTTGTCGACTACGGTGACAATAACCGCTCGGATAAGCTTCACTTATCCATTGCTGTGAATCAAGTGCGGCGACTAGCGAACTTCTACCACCTCGAACCAGCGTATCGGTGACTGCGCTTCCTCGTATAAAGCCTCGTAAGGCGCCATCCGGATACTAGAATGGTAGTTGTTGTTATATGCAAACTCCTGAGGTAAATGATCCTCCCTACCGCAGAAATCAATAACACGGGCGTAGCATATCCTCAGCGTGCGGATAATGCGTTCGGCTGTCCGTCGATGCGAGGATGAAGCAGCGATCTTGAAACTCACTGTGTCCACTAATCCCTCTGGAAAGACCTCGAAGTTAGCGTGGCGGGCTCCTGCATGCGAAATAATCGATATAGGAACTCGTGCGGTTTCACAATCTCGCATATATAATCTAGCATAATCCTCGTGAAAAAGTCGTCATTTGGAAGAAAATGGTGATTTCGTTAACACGTAATAACGGATGGAATCATGCTTCCTCCGAGTGTGAGGTAACCTGTAATAAAGTCCATATTGATCACCTCCCTTCCGTATGCCGGAATCTACATCATCTGCAACCGCGCGAACACGGTGCTCGCTGACTGGCGACAATTCGGACGCGCCCACAAACCCATGGCGTCCTCTTGGCCGTCCGCGATATATACACACGAGGTCATGGTACATCTTAGTCGACCCGGATGAATAGATTAACTAGCCTTTGCGCCTCACGAGAATCGCTGCGAAGTCTGCTACATCGGGAACACAAACATGCGCTCGCTTAGCACCCGATCGGTACCTCGAATAGACTCTTCTTCCCTAAGCGGTATCTCGATACCGTCCGTGTCGGATCCTCATCTGCGCCTCTTACCTCGCCGGCGATGGAAGACTCGTGACCTCTCGAACCGAACCCGCTACTATCGAACCAATCGGACCTAAGACTTGCTGGTGTAACTCGCGGACCGTACCCTCTTAACCCGGCGCTTTGACGGACTACCCGTCGACTGCGACTAAGGCGTCTGCCTACATTGGCCTTGCTGGGTGGTATAGGATATCGACATCATAGTCCTGCGGCTCAACCAGTCTCTGCCGTAAGTTTAGCTCCGCCGGTGAAGATATCTTTGGAGGCTCTTGTGGTACGTGTAAATATCCACATGAACTCCATATAAATAATGTCTCGGATCTTGAGGCATGAATCACTGCGCCCGCTAAGTCATGTGTGGGATAGTTCTTCTCATCCTTCGGTGTCGAGGCGGCGTGGCTATAACTTTACCGTCTTTGCGTCGGCGCCAGCCCGACTCCATGGCGTCGCGATAAACTACATATCAGTCTAAACCTGCAGAAGAGTAGGCAGGCGGTTGTCAACTTCTCCTTGATGGCGGAAACTCTCCTCATGAGTATCAGTCCACGGAACATGGCGCTACGAGTCGGCTAGTCAAAGGTCTTTGAAATGGAAGCAAACTTCTCCACAAATCTCAGATAATAACATGAGGCCCAGCTACGCACTCAGTTGGTGTAGTGGGTGCAGGCCAAGTATTATGCCTCGATCTTTGTTGTATCAACCGAATACCATCGGCCCAGATAACATGCCTAAGAAAGCCGAAGCGACCAAAACTCGCGTTCGAGAACTTGGCATCTGTTGCCGGTCTCGGAAGACTCGATACCGCCTCGAGTGGTGCGTGTTCTGCTCGTGCGCGAATAAGCCAAGATATCATCGATGAATACTATAACGAACATATCCGGGAATGGCTTGAACACGGTTCATCAAATCCATAAATCTTTGGGGCGTTGAGTCGACCGAAAGACATCACCACGAACTTCATAGTGCCCATCAGGGTCACGAATGCGATCTTGGGATATCTGCCTCTCTAACTACTTTGATGGTAACCCGGACCGCGTATACATCTTGGAGAAACACCTCGCACTGCTGGTCAAACAAATCATCAATCACAGGAAGGGGATACATTCTTGATAGTTACCTTATTCGGTGCTGTAATCAACACGCATCTGTGGCGTCCGTCCTCTTCTTTACAAATAACACCGGTGCTCCCGGGGAGAGAAACACTAGGCACGATAAAGCCTTTTCCGACAAATCTTTGGTGGTCCTTGACTCCGCAACTCGGCGGGTGCCGTCTGTATGGTGGAATAGATATCGGTAGGGTGTGCGGCGACATATCAATGCAAAACTTCGATCTCTCGGGAGGATACTCGGAGATCGTGCGGGAATACGTCTGAAACTCTCGACAGCGGGCCCGGTGAAGGTGCGGTATCTTGGCCTCGATGTCGAATACGAACCGTATGGTAGATATACCGCTACGCACCATCTTGCAGCCGAGGTAAGAAATAAATCTACCGGCGGCGATGATATTCCTTCCACTCGATGCAGGCTCGCGAGCTGGGCCGTACGATCTCTCTGCGGTCCCGTTGGCATAGCAAGGCTAGCAAATTCATACCGTAACCACGTGAAGTCGTCATATCGGCTCTATCAAATCGGCTAGGTCGACGGTATATAGTCATTTGGGCAAGCCTTATATGCATTTCGACTACCACGAATCACTCTTGGCGTAGCACTCAAAAGGTTTTATGGACTCGGGCTCTGCCACATTCTACGATGTATGAGGAGATATATAAGACAAGGTAGAACACGGATCTATCAAAGCATATACATCACATGACATGAAACCAATAATGTACACGGCGACATCGGTGGCGCCTCGCGGTCTGACGGTGGACATAGCATAAATGCGGTTACGAGGCCTGAGGCCAAGACCACGCCCGTCCTCTGCGCGACCTGGCGGCCCATGCACCGCCTCGGGGCGATGCCGTAGGAGATGAAGACGGCGAATGACCAGTGGTGAACCTACCATCTGGCGCCTCTGGTCGGGACAGTCCTCGAAATATGACCATGCGGCCTGAAGTGTAGCAAGGCCCCAAGATATTACCTGACTCGAAATGGGATCTACATCGGCCAGCGCAGAGAGGTTGTCTCGATCGGGTAGCATCCTGCTTCCAGGCGAAGCCAGCCTGAGGCACGACGCCACGAATACCTGAGCGCCGGAAGGCGGTGGAGGCGCTCTGAGCCGGTGAGTGCAAACCGGTCTGCTGAGGTTGTCTACCTCGAAAACTACGAGAGGACCTGTTGTCGGCCTCTTCTGCGATATCTATCAATCTGCCGGCCCTACGTTCGCCGCACCAGTCGTAAGCTGCGTCGGGCAATGTCCGTGCCGTGAAGAGCTACTCGTGCAACTCTACGCTAAGTAATCATCGAGCCTGTGACATAGCGGTGCACTCTGTCCTCCATGTATGCCACTAAGCGGGGGCGTCTGAGCCAACGAGTCAAACTCCACGTTGTACTCGGACCGTCGCGCTCTGTCTCAGCGTCAATCTATCGGCGAGCCCTCGCCATCTGCGAGGCAAGAAATGGCTAAGCGCCTCGAGAACTCGTCCCAAACAAGCTGAGCGCATGCTCCCGGGGCGGTTCCGTGAATCAAACGATCAGCTGCGATATCACGCGATGTGAACCAATCTACCGACTACGTCTCAGAGGCCTTGATCACTCGTGATCGATGGCGCCGGATAAACTCTGAGGATCATCGCCGAGGCCTCGACCCATAGAACTACGGTGAGGCTGCGACTCAAAAAGTCCTAAGTCTCAAGCTACGGATCAGGGTGAACTATGGTACTGGCTGGAACCGCGCCTCCGTCTCTCCTCGCCGCCACGATCTGGCTAATAATCGGGCCGTCTCGCGTAGCCCGTATCCTGCGCTCGGTACGTATGGCGGAGGCTCAGTCTGCGCGGTCTCGATGGCATTATTCTTGCTCGAACTCTTTGAAATTTTGGCGAAGTCGTGGAACTTCGCCGTCGAAATATCACCTCGGTGGGGTGGGCACGTGCCTCGTAACCTCTGTGTCCTAGCGGCTCACCGCCATTGCCTTGCCATACGGGCGCGGTTGCACTGCGTGGGCATAAGCGATACATAAAAATATGTCGGAGGAAGTTCGACTATAACACGACTACATTGCCTTGCGACGATCTTAGAGTGAAAGAAATGGAAACGATCCTAAATACCACGTAGCCTCACGATTATAGATGTAGTGCACAACACAGCGATAATCGAGACTACTAGATACGGCTTGTAGACCGCTTCCAGGATTAAGCGCTCACGATACCACTTTTGTCACGGCCGAGCCTCGGCCGTGTTGGTGCCTTACCGGGCACCACTAGTGATACAACATCGAGAAAAACCGGTGAGTAAACTCATAAACATGAAACAATATAAATTAAGAAAGCAGGCTAACCCCGAAATGGTTACGCTTTGGTAGCTATACATAACAAAGCGACGATTACATCCTTTCTGAAACCCGATTACAGCGGGACTACAGGACCTCAGAGTTGTAACAACTATGTGGAGACGGGGCCGTCGTACCTGAATGTACTGAATCTACAATGACGGAAAAGCATGCCAAAAGATAAGCCTCGGAGAAATGGGGCTTCCCAGCGAGCGGTGATCTAGGCGAGGATCGACAAGCGATGTACCTCGACTGCGGCATGAGCGCGGCCGAAGAGTCGATGCAACGGTACAGTATGTGGCGAAAATGCGTAATGAAATCATAACATTTCCAAACCAAAATCCACAGATATGTATGAAAAGCGATTAACATGCGTGGTGCCTGCATGCGAAACGATTAGGTGTAACGTGCTTAGGTCTTTCTAGGCCGCTAATGATCGAAGCGGGGCCGTTCGCCATTATCACGACCGATCTCGGGCGCGAGTGCCTTACCGGCGCCCTAGTGATACAACATCAAAGAAAATCGTGGAAATAAAAACTTAAACATGAAACACATAAAGTAAGAACAGGCTAACCAAAACCGGTCACGCTTCAGTAAATATATATATATAAAACCGACAGTTAAAATCCTTTACAAACCACACTTGTGAGTACTACGGACTCTAAGAATGTACAACAACTATGGCCAGGACGGGGCCCATACTCACAGAATGCAAGTACTCTGATGACAGAGGACTATACGAAAGATAAGCCTCGGAGAAGCGGAGCTTCCCAATTGAGCTGCGATCACATGGCGAGGATCGACAAATGGTGTACCTCTACGCGGCATGAGCGGCCCGAGAAAGTCGATCTGTGAGTACCCAGTATGTGAATATCACGACCGTTCGGGGCGTGTGGTGCGCTACCGGGCACCCAAATAGACATACATCCAGTAATGTGAACATAAAGACAATACATGAAACGGTGTAATAAGGCAGTGAAATAAGAAGGCGGTAACCAAAAGCGGTTACGCCCGGTATATATATAAATAGCAACTTTTTCAACATGAGCAGTTTAATCCTTTTTACAAACCCAGCGGTACTACAGACCTCACAGAATGATCACGACAACGATGGCGGGACGGGGCCGCCAAACCACGAATGTAAACACTACGGCGGCGGGGACTATACGGCTGATAAGCCTCGGAGAAGCGGAGCTTCCCAATTTGGCTGTGACCACGAGAGCTAGGATCAACGGCCCGGTGTACCTCGACTGCGGCATGAACGCGGCCACGAGAGTCGGTCTGACAGTGCAGAGTATGTGGCGAAAATACATCACGTAAATGAAATCATAGCGATCGTATAAAGCGGGAGACATGTATGATAACCAAACTCTGATTCTGACAAAGCGATCATGTCTGCTAGGGACTCGCGCCTCAGTCATCACTCGAAGTATAACAATGGGTCTCGGGCCACAACGTCAATCGTGCGCGTGGAATACCGCCAGCTGCCGTGATCATGATATAAAGCACGAGGAACACGTGAACACGGTCCCGCGTGTCATAATAAAATGTCTGGGGGTAAATGCGAAGGCATGGCCAGGCTACTAAAAACCCACGGTACCAACAAGGTCATGAAGCGTATCATAAGATCTGTCTAGGTAGTCACGTGATCAAAGGCGGCCCGCATGATGTCGATGTCTGCGTCTAACCTGGAACTCCGCGACTCCGCGTAGGCCAATCTCGTCGGCCGCGTGAGGTATTCCCGCGTCGGTAGCTACTCCGGCGTCGATCACGAACGCGATCCGCGTAGCGCGTGGACGCGTGCCCGTAAGGGCGTCGCTAACACGGAACTCGTAGCTCGCGCAGGCCGGGACTGCGTAGGTATTCTCGAATCATAGGTCCGTCGACCGCTGAGTCTACCCCGCGTCGGAGCAACAACCGGAATCATCTCGAGATGAATGCCCGCAATACTATCATAACGGATAGTTAATAAGCACAATCGAGAAACCATGCGCTTCACACAAACATCGCGAAGATACTAACACACGTAGCGTCCCAACCGTTTACTTATCAGCGCAATCAAGAAAGTATTACAAGGCTATCACAAACCAATACAATCAAGTTGTTCACCTGAGGTACGCCTACTATATGATTAACAAAATCGGGTTTTATCCCAAAGTACTTCATACATTAACTCTTTAAAGATCGTTACTTTCGCGATGTCACACGATACGTAGTATAAAATAGGTGACTATCCTTTTAAAGTAAATCAATTCCTTCTCTTTGTAAAATCAAGTAGCAACGTTCTTTTCCAATGATCAAGTTTGCCTAATTTCCAATGTTCAAGTTTCTCATTTTAGAAAGGTTTAGTAGTTCATAGTCTTATTCGTTTGAGAATATAATTCTCCTTAAAACTATCGAAACATAAGTCTTATATGTGAGTAAGATATTCTTGTTTATAACAATCTTATTACAATGACCGTGATCTAGGAAATATCATTTTGTCTCATCTTAGCTTACATGCGGATGGAAGTTTCTCTTGGTTTTAATAATACTTAATTAGTCAAAACATTTCCTTTTATTAACGACTGCGGTGGTTTGTCGATACGTTCGATTTCCAAAATCGATAAAACATTCTTAAGAGTTATACCTAACTTCCCATAAAGCTAGTATAACTCTTAAGTTTTTCAAAAACCAAGTATTACTTCTTCTTTCAAAATGATTCAAAAATCTTTTGAAATACTTCAAGTTCTTTATTAACACATAACAAGCGATTTATAGTTCAAATCGATACCTTTTAAAAACCACATGTATTTTCTTACCAACGTAAGGTGTTATAACCAACTTCCCATAAAGTCGTTATAACACTTTATGTTTTAAATAATCACGTACATTTAGCACGTATGCGTCTCACGTACTACATAGTTCACACGTATCATGCTAGAAGAGATAGGAAGAGGTTCGCATACCTCGCGACGATTATCGACTAATAGCAAAACGCTCAAGTACCTCGAACCGGCATTTACTCCTAAGCCAGTAGATCGCGCCACGCGTAGTACTTCGCTATAAGGCCACGTGACTTATTAACATAAGGTCTCTTCGTAGAACATTCTCAGAAAATTCGGCGACCTCCCATGACAGCGTAAATCTCTCCTCTATCGGTAGGCTACGAAGCCAACCGGGGGTTATACATCTAACCTAACGGGTACAATTCTACTCGCGGTACTACTTCACAAGTCTCATGTCTGACCTAAGTAATTCTGATTCGGTAATCTTCTTTAAATCTGAGCTTAAGTCGCGAACATTGCAGTAAGTATTGTCGAGCTTAAGTCAAAAGACATTGCCAATAACTACGTTGATTACATATATAGTATACTTGACTATATATTCTAACAATATGTAATTTCCAATTACAATAGAGGACAAGATATTTACCTCAATAAGCCCGTAATTATCCAAGTAAAAAGTCGATCTGGGCAATCGTTTAGCTCGACTCGGCGCTCGACCGCTCAAACTACCTTAGAAGTTCTAACCAACACACAAACTACTCAACTAACCATGGAGATTTTCCTTAGGGTTTAGTTTAGAGGCTAAAGGGACGTATAATAGTATTTTAGGGCTTTCGTATAGAGGTACTTTGGAAATACTACAAGGTATTTGGGCTAAAGTATTTGGGTATTATATGATACTTGAAGAGTATTTCTACCAGGGTAGTATTTCGACTAGCACAACTAGGCTGGGGTTGCTCTCGGCCAAAGGCCACTCAAAGGGGAGGGAGTTGGGCGAGACAGCTGAGGAGGGAGTGTTTTGAGTCTAGGAATTTGCTCAAGTGTGGATGAAATAACTCGTCAACTAAGGGGTATTTATAGGGCACTTTCAGGCCAAGATTGAGCCAAGTGGTAGGCAAGTGTAAGGTGAAGATTAAGCCATGTGTTGTGTGGGTCCCACTTGGTCATCCACTCCAAAATATCTCACAAACATTGACCAAACATTTTAGGCACAAAAGATGAAAAAGCGTGCAAGCTGAAGCTTCCACGAGAAATTTCGTCGACCTTGGACACCAAGGGTGACACGTGTAAGCCTCGATTGATCCCAAAATGTTTCGTCTCTCGGAAAAATCCGTAAAAATAATAAATGACATAGCGAATTTTCCTACAAAAGTAATGGAAGCGTTTGGGAAAATGACTCTTTTCGGCGCTTGTGCACAAAAATAATTTCGGCGACACTTTATCTCAAGTTGAATTTTCTCGTGCGTCCATACGTCATACTCGAAAATCTGAGGTATAACATTCTCCTCGCTAGAAACATTCGTCGAATGTTCCTTCTAAATCTCAAAACAAGCGTGCGCGGTATAGTCTTATTACTATACTTACGAGAATCAATCTCGCCACTGGCCCGCGAAACAAGCTGCGTAAATACTTACATCAAAGTCACGAGGAAACACCTGTAATCATCGTATGCAACACTTCTCAGGTCTAAAATATACTTCCTTCGCCTCTTTATAAAAGAAATGATCGCATCTATGCTCGCCATACATGCTCGCTCTCTTTTACTCGTCGTAGATACCACTTTGTCACTTTGCACGAGGCATTAACCTACCGAGCGACCCGACAAATGGTACCACTTTGTCACTTTGTCGTGAGCCTTGCTCGGCGACCCGACAAATGGTGCCGGATGCGTGCGATCCACGAGGATGTCGTATGCTCGAACTCTTTCCACATTTACGATCGCTTGGTTTCCAAAACTGGGCTACTATCTCTACGTGGTCATCATTAAGTGGGAACACTCTGGATGGATCTCGATACTTTCCACGATCATAACAATCTGAAAAGGCCGGACGTCGCCTCCTAAGTCGGACGACAAAAGCTAACATATAAAACTGGCGGCCTATTCTTCATGAACTTCGAAAGGCCCAAGTAACTTCGGGCTAAGTTCCTCTGTATTCCAAACTCGTCACTGACCGGGGTGGTACTTTCAAGAAGACCGGCCGTCGGCACGAACTCTAAGCATCGTCGCGATTATCCGCACAACTCATGCGATTTGCGAACTTCTTAGACAAGCCGCACTATCCGCGGTCTGCGGAACAAGCTGAACCAACTAGCGAACGCGCCAACATCGAACCAATTGGCCAATTTACACTTCCGCCCTACAAGGCTTCACAAGCGATATCAGAACACCGAAATGGTAGCTTAAACACTTCCTCCAGGAACAACAATCCCGCGACTACCTGCGAAATCCGCGCCTGGCCTGGCGAATGCGGTCGAGACTCGCGCGAGTTCATAACCACTGCACGTAAACTTTTAGAAGGCGAAAAATAGCCTGACACGGGCTTCACATGCGAAATAAGGTGAAGGTAGGCACCGTCAACGCACAACCTTTACGATAAAACAATGCTGCCGAGTAAGCGGTCTTTGCTAGAAGGCGAGGCGGTGACCTCGCCGGTCCGCTCTTCGGTCGAATCGTCCACGAGTTAAGTCTGTGGTTAACTAAACTTGGGCCTAACACCTCGTGACCTACCCGCGGCGGGACCACATGGCCCACCCGCGCTGAACATGCGCGGGTTGACCGCGGCGTGGACTCGGCAGGCGGCAGCGCGTAATACTAGCTCGATCCGAACAATCTCGCTAATCACGTTTGAAAACCTGGCGGTCTTCTTAGCTCAACTACCCCTTCGTTCCACGCTACTAGGGACTATCCCAAACATAACTCACGTGCGCTATGCCTTCCATGAGATCAAACATAATACTACGCTTTACGAGATGGCACTTACCTCTGCAAGGTCTTTACGTAAACATTCTAAGGCTCGCACTTTTCTATCCCCCAAAATCTTACTCGGTTAACCCACCGTGATTCTAAACACAACTAACACAGCTATCGAACAAAGCACTTAAGGTATACTCACCTTATCACACATCTGACCTACAGAGGGTTAAAGATATATCTATATCTCTTCTTCCTCCCTTAGTCGTTCTAATCAAACTGCCCGTAGGCGCATTAAGGAAAATGACGAACTACCGCGATCACGAAGGCTAAGTCCTCCTGAGGACACTCTGCCGACACATGGCCACGGCGCGGTGCAACAAGTACCAACTAAAGGCGACATTCCGGGATGGCGTGCGTGCATCTGTAATGAGCGGAAGCCACAGGTTGACCAACTCTACACGCCCGACGTCACGAAATCGCGGAAGACCACTGCTGCTGGCGGAGGTGCATATCTGTCTGCTGGTGGCGACTCGCCTCGAAAGTTACTAAAGGACCTTGCTGCTGCGGCCTTACGGTGTCGCCGTTAACACTGTCGATCTCTGCGTCTCGGCTGCTGCGCATAAGCGTACGAGGCCGTGCTCGAGCCTGGCGAAGAATTACTCTTGCCTGACCCTCTTAGATAGTCGCCGAGACTCGCGGTACATCGGTATACTCTGCGGTAGCCAAATCTATAGCTAATGTGGTCGCCTCTTTGCGATCTAAATTCTCGTTCGATCGTGGGCGAAGGTTCAATATATCATGGCGCGATGAGCCTGCTGCGCGAACTAAACTCTTTGGGGCTAGTGGCGTCGCGAGAACTCCCGAATGAAGCACTACCTAGGTAATGATTGGGCTGTGCCCTCGCCACGCCGAACTCTGCTCGCGGCTCCGCCTTGCGCGCCTCACAGGCGGGTTGCCTGCGCGGAGGCATAGCGATAAGAAATAATTTCGTCGGAGGTCGACTTACAACACGGCTCTAAGGCCGCGATCTCGAGTGAGAAAAATGAAACCAATCCTAAATATCCTATAGCCTCACGATTATTGGCGTGGTGCGCAACTGCAGCGATAATCGAACTCTCTTGGATACGATGCGTAGACAACTTTCAGGATTAGCGCTCTGATACCACTTTTGTCACGACCGTTCGGGGCGTGGCCGTGCCTTACCGGGCACCCAAATAGACATACATCAGTGTCGTGGAACATAAAGACAATACATGAAACGATGTAATAAGGCGATGAAATAAGAAGGCGGTAACCAAAAGCGGTTACGCCGGTATATATATAAATAGCAACTTTTTCAACATGAGCAGTTTAATCCTTTTTACAAACGGCCAGCGATTACTACAGGACCTCTAAGAATGATACGACAACAATGGCGGGGCGGGGCCGCCAAACCCACGAATGTAAACACTACGGCGACGGGGACTATACGTGATAAGCCTCGGAAGCGGAGCTTCCCAAGCTGGCGTGACCACGAGAGCTAGGATCGGCGGCGGTGTACCTCGACTGCGGCATGAGCGGCCCCGAAGGAGGTCGATCTGGCAGTGCAAGTATGTGGCCCGAAAATACATCGTAAATGAAATCATAGCGATCATATAAAGCGAGACATGTATGATAACCAAACTACGATTCTGACAAAGCGATGCGTATCGAGCTAGGGACTCACGCCTCAGTCATCACTCGAAGTATAACAATGGGTCTCGGGCCCACAGCGTCAATCGTGCGTGGAATACCTTCCTTGGCGATCATGATATAAAAGCACGAGGAACAGCATGAACACGGGTCCCGCGCGTGTCATAATAAAGCATGCGGGGTAAATGCGAAGGCATAGCCGACTACTAAAAACCCGCGGTACCAACAAGGTCATGAAGCGTATCATAAGATCTGTCTGGGCCGTCACATGATCAAAGGCGGCCACTTGCGCGATGTCGATATGCGCGTCTAACCACTGGAACTCCGCGACTCGCGTAGGCCAATCTCGTCGGCGCGTGAGGTATTCCCGCGTCGGTAGCTACTCCCGGCGTCGATCACGAACGCGATCCGCGTAGCCCACGTGGACGCGTGCCCGTAAGGGCGTCACTAACACGGAACTCGTCAGCTCGCATAGGCCGGGACTGCGTGAGGTATTCTCGAATCATAGGTCCGTCGACCGCTGAGTCTACCCGCGTCGGAGGCGGCAACCCGGAATCATCTCGAGATGAATGCCGCAATACTATCATAACGGTGATAGTTAATAAGCGCAATCAAGGAAACCCGCACAACATCACGAGATACTAACACGCGTAGCGTCCCAACACGTTTACTTATCAGCGCAATCAAGAAAGTATTACAAGGCTATCACAAACCAATACAATCAAGTTGTTCACACAAGGTACCTTCTACTATATGATTAACAAAATCGGGTTTTATCCCCAAAGTACTTCATACATTAACTCTTTAAAAGATCGTTACTTTCGCGATGTCACCTGATACGTAGTATAAAATAGAGTGACTATCCTTTTAAAGTAAATCAATTCCTTCTCTTTGTAAAATCAAGTAGCAACATTCTTTTCCAATGATCAAGTTTGCCTAATTTCCAATGTTCAAGTTTCTCATTTTAGAAAGGTTTCGTAGTTCATAGTCTTATTCGTTTGAGAATATAATTCTCCTTAAAACTATCGAGAAACATAAGTCTTATATGTGAGTAGGATATTCTTGTTTATAACAATCTTATTCTGTGACCATGATCTAGGAAATATCATTTTGTCTAATCTTAGCTTATGCGGATGGAAGTTTCTCTTGGTTTTAATAATACTTAATTAGTCAAAACATTTCCTTTTATTAACTGCGGTGGTTTGTCGATACATTCGATTTCCAAAATCAAGAAAACATTCTTAAGCCGTTATACCTAACCTCCCGTAAAGCTAGTATAACTCTTAAGTTTTCAAAAACCAAGTATTACTTCTTCTTTCAAAAAGATTCAAAAATCTTTTGAAATACTTCAAGTTCTTTATTAACACATAACAAGCGGTTATAGTTCAAATCGATTACCTTTTAAAAACCATGTATTTTCTTACCAACGTAAAGTCATTATAACCAACTTCCCATAAAGTCGTTATAACACTTTATGTTTTAAATAATCACATACATTTAGCACGTATGCGTCTACCGTACTACATAGTTCACACATATCATGCTAGAAGAGATAGGAAGAGGTTCGCATACCTCGCGGCGATTATCGACTAATAGCAAAGCGCTCAAGTACCTCAAGCCGCTACTCCCTGGCCAAGTAGATCGCGCCACGCATAGTACTTCCACCTATAAGGCCACAAGGCGCTTATTAACATAAGGTCTCTTCGTAGAACATTCTACGAAAATTCGTGACCTCACGCGGCGGCGTAAATCTCCTCTATCGGCTGCAAGCCAACGAGGGTTATATCTAACCACTGGGTACAATTACACTCCACGGCTACTTCACAAGTCTCGTAATACACCCTAAGTAATTCTGATTCGATAATCTTCTTTAAATACGAGCTTAAGTCGCAGACATTGCTGTAAGTATTATTCGGGCTTAAGTCAAAAGACATTGCCAATAACTACGTTGATTCTATATAGTATACTTCAACTATATATTCTAACAATATGTAATTTCCAATTACAATAGAGGACAAGATATTTACCTCAATAAGCCCGTAATTATCAGTAAAAAGTCGATCTGGGCAATCGTTTAGCTCGACTCAGGCGCTCAACCCGCTCCAAACTACCCTTAGAAGTTCTAACCAACTTCACAAACTACTCCAACTAACCATGGAGATTTTCCTTAGGGTTTCGTTTAGAGGCTAAAGGGGCGTATAATAGTATTTTAAGGGCTTTTCGTATAGAGGGTACTTTGGAAATACTACAAGGTATTTGGGCTAAAGTATTTGGGTATAATAACAATACTTGGAGAGTATTTCTCTACCAAGGGGGGTAGTATTTCGACTAGCACAACTAGGCTAGGGGTTGCTCTCGGCCAAAAGGCCACTCAAAGGGGAGGGGAGTTGGGCGAGACAACTCTGAGGGAGGAGTGTTTTGAGTCTAGGAATTTGCTCAGTGTGGATGAAATAACTCATCAACTAAGGGGGTATTTATAGGACACTCAAAGGCCAAGATTGAGCCAAGTGGTAGGCAAGTGTAAGGTGAAGATTAAGCCATGTGTTGTGTGGGTCCCACGGTCATCCACTCCACAAAATATCTCACAAACATTGACCAAACATTTTAGGCACAAAAGATGAAAAAAGCGTGCAAGCTGAAGAACTTCCACCAAGGAAATTTCGTCGACCTTGGACACCTAAGGGTGACACGTGCCGCCTCCAATTAGTCCAAAATGTTTCGTCTCTCGGAAAAATCCGTAAAAATAATAAATGACATAGCCGGAATTTTCCCTACAAAAGCTGTGGAAACGTTTCGCCGGAAAATGACTCTTTTCGGCACTTGTGCACAAAATAATTTCGGCCAAGCACTTTATCTCAAGTTGAATTTTCTACGTGCGTCCATACGTGCATACTGCGAAAATACGGGTATATGATGGCGAAAATCGTAATGAAATCACATTTCATCATTTTATAAAACCATTTCGCAATAAATGCAGATTATGTCAAGTAAGGGCGCGTATCCTCAAAATAATCACTCACATAACTATGGGTCTCACGCCATGATATCAATCGTGCGTGGAACTCGCCTTCGCTGGCGATACATGATGTAAAACAACACCCGTATGTGAACTGAACACTAGATCCTGCGTCATAAAACCGATCGGGCAAGTAGAATAGCCAACTACGGATCAGAAGGCTAGTCATAAAACTTCACGGGCCACGGAAGCCTGCGAGATCCAAACCGGCCACGCGATTGGCGAGGCAAGTATCTTAAGCTAACATACGAGCTATCGCCTCACGAGATATGGTATGGCAAGTATCTTAAGCTATCTACGAGCCCGTAGATACGAGAAATGACCATGACAAGTATCTAAAGTGTGCGTGTAACCACGTGTACAAATCAAGCCCGTGATCGCTCGTCGCGGCAAGCTTCGTGGATTAGCGGTCCATGGACTAATAACATAACGGGATTTAACCGCCGCGATGACGCGTGCGATCTTACCTCGGTATAAGCATGGCCATGAAACCATCCTCATCGGGCGCATACCCGTGGACCATCCATCGTGTCGGTATGTCGAAGGAAATAACAAGATAATACTCAAAGTGGACGCATACCCGTGGACCATCCAACGTGTCAGTATGTCCAAAAGAAATAACAAGATAATACTCAAAGTGGACGCATACCCGTGGACCATCCAACGTGTCAGTATGTCCAAGCAATCAATCATATAACCGGCCCTCCATCGAGAGACGCAGTAGCATAGAAATACAACACTTGCACAACAAAGCTATCACAACAAGCATATGCAAGTTCAACGTACTTTCATTTTATGTCAACAATCCGGGTTTCAACCCCAAAATACTACTTACTTTCATTCTTTCAAAAATACCTCTTTTTTTCTCGTAAAAGCCACACGATACTATCACTCGTAGTATCAAAACACGTTTTCTTTTCAAACCTTCAGAAAATCTTTACAAGACTTTTAAAATCAAGTACTCCATACTTTTTAAACCAAGTGCTTTTCTTTTAAAACAACATCAAGTATACTTTTAAAACCCAAGTAACTTACTCTTTTCAAAACAAGTAACCTATACTTAAATCAAGTTACCTCTCCTTTTCCGAAATCAAGTCGTTTATAAGTCAAGTCTATTATCTTTCAAGATCAAGTCTCTTAACTTTTAAAATCAAGTCGTTTAGCTTTCAAAATCAAATCTTTCTTTTATCTTCATAAAGTCGTTATAACTAACTTCCCATAAAACCATTATAACACTTTATGTTTTAAACAAACAAAATTCATTTCACACACGTACGTCTACCGTACTATATAGTTCACAACAATCATGCTCAAGAGTATAGGAAGAATCACATACATCGCGACGATTATCGACAATTAGCAAAAAGCTCCAAAGTACTATAACCCTGCTAGCCTTTTCCACCCTTCAAGTAGAATACGCTACTCGTAGCACTTCAACCTATAAAGGCCACAAAACGTCTATCAACTTCTCGATCTCTTCGTAGAATATTTCTACGCACAAAGTTCCATATTCTATGGAAAATTCGGCAGCACCTCCCCCCCCCGCAACCACATAAAACTCATCCTCTATCAAGGCCCGCTATCAATCCAACAACTCCAAGGGGGTTACACGTCTAACCGGACGTGTACAACTCTGCCCCACAATAATACTACAAGTCTACTGTAAATACCGTACAATGTAAATACAGTTCAATTCTTTATAATCATCCTTCCAATATATCTTATACTCAATTCTAAACTACTACAATATGTAATATCCAATTGCAATAGGGGAACATAAATCATTACCTCGATAAGCCCAAAATTATCCAAGATTAATAAGTCGATCCTGAGCAACGCTTAGCTCCAATTCCTTACGCTCCAACCCGCTTCAAGCAACCCTTAGACGCTCCTAACCAACCCTCTTCAAGATCTAACTCCAAAAAGTGAAGAACACTTAGGCTAAAATTTTGGCAAGTTTCGGCCAATAGGTTCTTTAAAGGCTAGGGGTGTGAAATCTTTTCCAACTCTAGGTACACAATCTTCCTAACACCCTAAGGAAGAACACTTAAAAGTTTAAGAATTTTAGGACAACATTTGCTCCTAAAAACAACCTATGACCGAGAGCACTACAACAAGGGAGGAAGAATTTTTGCCTTGGAAAATAAACTAAGTGTGGGATGAATAAGTCTTGCACTCAAGGGGGGTATTTATAGAGAAATCAAAGGCCAAGATCAAGGCAAGTGTGTGGTGATATTGGGGGACAAGTGTGTGTGGGTCCCACCCTCCAAGTGTCTACACAAAGAAGAATACAAGTGGCTTGCCACTTGTAAAACCATTCGGCGAGGGACAGTGTCAGCCACGTCCCACCATTCGACCCATGGCCACCTAAGGGGTGACACGTGTCGCCACTGCTAAATCAAAATATTTGATCTCAGAAAATATCCGTAATGGTAAAAACCTCGAAAATAAAGTGGGCCCATAAAGCGCAAATTTCTCGAAGTGGGCCCACGTGACCAAATCTGGAAATAAAATTCCATAATTCTAATATAATCCAGGAAGTCCAAATACCAAATCTGGGAATCCAATTCCCATTAACGAACCTTTTTCCTTCACAAAATCCGGAAACTTTTCCGTCGAAAAATCACATCTTTCTTCCTTCCAATCTTAATGTCGTATTCTCGTACGTACGTTGTCACGACCGACCGGGCGCGATCGTGCCCTACACGCACCCTACAGTATACATCGAGAAAATCAGCGAACATACATGAAACTAAAAAAATAAAACAGTAAAACAATGAGTTAGCCGATGTGGCTACCTTCACGGACATATATATAAATAGCAAAGTTGCCTCCTTTCCTTTACAAAGCGACCCACAATATGTGACTACACCTCTAAGAGTTTTAACATAACAACTATGGCGGGACGGGGCCCGCCATACCACAATATACATGAATCTACTTCGGAAGCCGTGCCAAGAGATAAGCCTCGGAGTAAATGGAGCTTTTTCCCAAAATCAACCGAGATCCTAAGAGCAAGGATCACCAACCTGTACCTAATACTGCGGGCAATCCAATGACATTTGGCCCAATGGTCAAAGGTTAGGCTAAGGATACCCGTGTGGGAGGTCAAGGTTCGATTGAATTATACCGTATTTTGGTAGTATGCGTGAGGGCGTGCGTAGAAAATTTGAGCCTTAAGTTAGGCAAGTTTGAAATTTGTACACAACACGATTAGAGTCGTTTTTGGCGAAACGTTTCCAGACTTTTGTTGGGAAAATTCCGCTATGTCATTTATAATTTTTGGATTTTTAGAGGCGAAACATTGTGGACCAACGGAGGGTGACATGTGTCACCTCACATTGGAACAAATGGGGCGCAATGGTGGGCGAAAAAGAGGGCTTTAGTTGGTAGGATATTTTTGTGCAAGTTGTGTGGTAGATGGATAAGGTACACGTGGTGGAAATCTAACCCTACACTTGCACCACACTTGTCTTCATCTTGGCCATTGGTTGGCCATGGCTTGACCTATAAATACCCCCTAAGCTTGAAGAGTTCTTCATCCAAAATGTGCCTAAGTCTTGAAATCTCCCTCCTCTCCTCAGTAGTCGTCCGCCACACCCCTCCCCTTTGAGAAGGCCCTGGCCGAAAGTATCCACTCCTAGTGGTGCTAATGGGTACCCACTAGCCTAGTTGTTTTCGTATAATACCCCCTTGTGGTATAGAAATACTCTCCTAGTATTGTTATAATGTCCAAAATACTTTAGCCCTAATACCTTGTTGTACTTTCCAAGGTTATACTTATCTGGCTTAAAATACTATTATACTTTCCTTTAGCCACTAAACGAAACCCTAAGGAAAAATCTTCACCGTAGTTGAAGTATTAAGTAGAAGTTGTGTAGACACTTCTAAGGTTTCTTGGAGCGTTGAGCGCACGAGTAGGAGCTAAACCTTGTTCAGAACGACGTATAAACTCGGATAATTTTGGGCTTATCGAGGTAAACATTCTTGACCTACATTGTAATTGGAAATTACATGTTGTAGGAATATATAGTTGAAGTATACTATATATAGAACTGAACATTATAATTGCGGCAATGTCTTTTGACTTAAGCACGAATACTTACAGAATGTCTTGCGACTTAAGCTGAATTTAAATAAGAGAAGCGAATCGTAATTACATAGTTGTATCAGATGAGACTTGTGTAGCATTCTTTGTGTAGTAGAATTGTACACGTCCGGCCAGACGTGTTAACCCCGGTTGGCTTGGTAGCCGCCTCGATAGAGAGGAGATTTACGCTGCATGTGGGAGGTGCAGAATTTTACGTAGAATATTCTACGTCGGGATCTAAAGGTATTAATAGGCGCTTTGTGGCCTCTATAGGTTGTAGTACTACGTGTGGAGTGATCCACTTGGCTTAAGGAGTAGCGGCGGTTTGAGGTACTTGAGCGTTTTGCTATTAGTCGACAATCGTCGCGAGGTATGGACCTCTTCCTATCTCTTCTAGCATGATATGTGTGAACTATGTAGTACGGTGACGCATACGTGCTAAATGTATTTGATTGATTTAAAACATAAAGTGTTATAACGGCTTTATGGGAAGTTGGTTATAATAACTTTATGTGGATAAGCACATACTTTGTGGGTTTAAAAAAGGTAATCGATTTGAATAATAAGCGGCTTGATATGTGTTAATAAAGAACTTGAAGCATTTCAAAAGATCTATGAATCGTTTTGAAAGAATGAGTATTACTGGTTTTGAAAGCTTAAGAGTTATACTAGCTTTATGGGAAGTTAGGTATAACGGCTTAAGAATGTTTCTTCGATTTGGAAATCGAATGTGTATCGACAAACCACCGCAGCGTTAATAAAAGGAAAATGTATTGACTAAAGAAGTATTATTAAAATCATTAGAAACCTCCATCCGCAGAAGCTTAAGATGAGAAAAAATGATATTACATTTCTAGATCACGGTCGCTTAATAAGATTGATTATAAACAAAGAATACCTACTCACTTATAAGACATAGGTTTCTCAAAACGTTTAAAGGAGAATTATGTTTTAAAGGATTTAAAACTATGAACTACTGAAACCTTTTTCTAAAATGAAACTTGAGCATTGAAATTAGGCAACGAGCGTTTGGAAAATAAGGTTGTCACTTGATTTTACAAAGGAAAGCATTTTGGTTTACTTAACAATGTTAGTCACTCAAATCTTATACTATGGGTATCGGGTGACCTTTGTAAAAGAAATGGATCTTAAAAGGAATTCAACGGACGTAGTACTTTAAGGTTAAAATCCGGACTTTGATATAAAATGAAAGTACCTTGAGTCGTGTGTAACTTGCTTATACTTGTTGTTATGAAACTTGACCATGTTACGTGTGATAGCCTTGTTGTGTGAAAGCGTGTTCTACTCGACCACGGTTCATCCGGAATGTATTTCACTTGAGGACCGGTTCATCCGGAATGTATTTCACTTGAGGACCTGGTCATCCGAATGTGTTTCACTTGACTACGGCTCATCCGAATGTATTCCACTCGACTAGGTTACGGGATGAGCAGGGAATGTATTCCACCATTTTCTATATTGGGTCCATAAGATGGGCGAGACACGATATCGTATCACATGATTTGTACCTAGGCTGGCGGTGAGGAAGGAGTTCCACGGGCGTGAGGATGACTTTTAGGCGTGAGTCACGACTTGACATGATCGCTTCTATGTTGTGAATCGTAGTTTGGTTATCATACATGTCTCTCGCTTTTTATAGACTATTATGATTTCATTTATGTATTTTGCTTTCACATACTTGGTACTGCCAGATCGACCTCGCCTGGAAGTGCGTTCATCTGCAGTAAAAGGTACATCGGTGTCGATCCGCTTTTAGGATCACCTTCGTATTGAAAGCTCCTTCCTTGAGGCTTATCTTTGGTATGTTACCACGAGTGCGTAGATGCTTATACATTCGGGTATGGCGGGCCACTGTCGTCATAGTTGTTGTAAATCTTAAGTGCATAGCCTTTGTTGTGGCGGGGTTTGTAAAAGGTTAAGCGTTCGGGTTTTTATGTATATCTGAAGGCAATTGTTTTGGTTGGCTGTTTACTTATTATATCTCTTGTTTCATGACTCGTGTTTTATTTTCATTGGTTTTCTCGATGTTGTATCACCAGGGTGCGGGGTAAGGCACGATCCACGGCCGGATTGGTCGTGACAAAAGTGGTATCGAGCGATTAGTCCTCGGAAAGTGTCTGAGACCGTGTCTAGTAAGTCTTGATTATCGGTGTGTTGTGCACATCTATAATCGGGAGGCTGCAGACATTTAGGATTAGTTTCCATCCTTCTCATTACGAGATCGTGCCTTAGTGTGTGATAAATTGGACCCTCGGCGTATTCCTTCTTTACGATTATGCCTCCGCGTAAAACCGAGCCCAGTGGGCAAGGCAATCGAGGCTGTTAGTGAGATCTGAGAATGCGAGCGCGAGCGGCCGAGACTGAGACAAGACTGCCGACGGGTTTAGCGCCGCCCGGCACAGCGAGTTTAGGCGCGGCGGTGGTGCTGAGACTCTGATGCACGAGCCTCGGTCCACGGCACAGGCGATGAGATGGGTACAAGAGATGGCGATTCTTGGCGAGTCGTGGCAGATATGAGATAAATGGAAGCAGTGATTCCGGCCCGATGCGCACCGTAGTACACCCCGGCGAGCGGTTTGAGGCTACGTGACTTCACGAGTTGTAGCCCTCGGTGTTACATGGATCGAGAGGCGAGGCGACCCTCGGGAGTTTATCCGACTCTGACGGATCATGAGTGATCGAGCCTCGAGGCGGTCGGTGGTATTGGGATCGCGTCATTGCGTGATCTGCGATTGGTAGTTTGATTCGTGGGGCTGTCGGGAAGAGCATGCACTTCCAGCATTGGGACGAGTTCTCGAGGCATTTCTTGCACATTTCTTGCCTCGCAGATGAGAGTGCTCGGTAGCAATTTTTGACGTTGAGGCGGGGCGGGCGGGCGGTTAGAAATACAATGTGGAGTTCGACTCATTAGCTCGGTATGTTCCCAGTAATGGCGGATATGGAGGGTAGTACCGCCACGCCACGGGCCGACGATTACTTAGCGAGGCTTATGCGGGTGTAGCTCTTCACCGGCATGGACATTGCCGCATGCAAGCTCATGCACTAGGATGTGAGGCACGGAGAGGTCGGCGGAATGGCCGAGATCGGCGAAGAGGCGAGCAGCGAGGTCCTTTGGTAACTTTCGAGGCGGACCGCCTCAGCTGGCCGATCTAGTTATGTACCTCCGCGATCTGAGTGGTCCCCTCCGATCTTGGGGCGTTCGGGGTATTCGGAGCCGGTGAGCTCAGGGCTTAGTTCCGCGGTATATGTGAGTGCTAGCCAGCGGGATTCATGTCCCCGATTATGTGCGATGTGGCAAACATCATCGGGAATGTCGTCTTTCTGCGGTGCTTGTTTCACTGCGGCCGTCGAGCCATGTGACGAAGGCGTGCTTATAGGAGAAATGCCGGCGACTTAGCGCGCACCTCTGGGATCGATGTGAGTTCGCCGCGCCCCTACGGTTATGCGCCTGCAGTGGATTTATGATTAGAGTGGAGCGGTAGCTTCAGGTATATCCTTAACCATCTAGAGTTTTGTTTGTTATGATAATGTGTTAAGTGTTATGTTCGGATAGCTTGGTGCTAAAATGTGATTTAGAAACATGCTTAGTGAAAGGGTAAGCACAGGGTGAGAAAATGATGAACCTTAGAATATTACGGTTGAGACCTTAGATGTAAAGCCGTCTTGAGTACAAGATTTTGCGAGTGATCCTTGTCGAGTGCATTTTATGCCTAGAATGTATTGTGTGATAAGTCCTGGTTGGGTAAATGAAAGTGGTAGCTTTCATGATGTGTTTAGCAAGATTGTTCCGGTGTCGGAAGCAAGAGTTGGCGCGATAGTGGGTCGGGTTGGGGCGTGTTGCGGGCCAACCGCGTCCGTTCGAGGAAAGGTCAGCTCTGGGTGGTCGCCCGGTGGCGGTCACAAGGGTGCTAGGCCCAAGTTTAGATGACCATCTTATGAGTTCGTGGATACGTTCGACCAGAATCAGTTCGTGAAGGCGAGAGTGGCCTTAGAGGAAATCGAGGTTAGTAAGATGACCAAGTTTGGAGGTAGTGACTCGAGGGTTGGAAACAAGCGTTGGCGAAGTGTGGTGCGTGTCTTGGGAAGAGTTCGAGTGTTCGAACAGTGCGACGAGGTAGGGGAGAAGTGAGCGAATGTGATCGTTTCTTTTGTGATAACAGGTGATTCCTCGTGGACTTGGGATTTCGTATTTTGTGCATTTGTTATTTCATGGCGGTGTGGCATGATTGTTTTAAATGCGTATAGCGGTGAAGACTATCTTGGCGCATGTTTGTGTTGAGACTTGAGAAGGAACATTCGGACGAATGTTTCTAAGGAAGAATGTTATACCGTATTTTGGAGTATGCGTGAGGACGTGCGTAGAAAATTTGAGCCTTAAGTTAGGCAAGTTTGAAATTTGTACACAACACGATTAGAGTCGTTTTTGACGAAACGTTTCTGACTTTTGTTGGGAAAATTCCGGCTATGTCATTTATAATTTTTGCGGATTTTTCCGAGAGGCGAAACATTGTGGACCAGCGGGAGGGTGACATGTGTCACCTCACATTGGAACAAATGGGCGGCAATGGTGGGCGAAAAGAGGGCTTTAGTTGGTAGGATATTTTTGTGCAAGTTGTGTGGTAGATGGATAAGGTACACATGGTGGAAATCTAACCTACACTTGCACCACACTTGTCTTCATCTTGGCCATTGGTTGGCCATGGCTTGACCTATAAATACCCCTAAGCTTGAAGAGTTCTTCATCCAAAAATGTGCCTAAGTCTTGAAATCTCCCTCCTCTCCTTGTAGTAGTCGTCCGCCACACCTCCCCTTTGAGAAGGCCCTGGCAGAAAGTATCCCCTCCTAGTGGTGCTAGCGTGGGGTACCACTAGCCTAGTTGTTTCGTATAATACCCCCTTTGTGGTATAGAAATACTCTCCTAGTATTGTTATAATGTCCAAAATACTTTAGCCCTAATACCTTGTTGTACTTTCCAAGGTTATACTTATCTGGCTTGGAAAATACTATTATACTTTCCTTTAGCCACTAAACGAAACCACTAAGGAAAAATCTTCACCGTAGTTGAAGTATTAAGTAGAAGTTGTGTAGACACTTCTAAGGGTTTCTTGGAGGCGTTTTGAGCGCGGAGTAGGAGCTAAACCTTGTTCAGAAACGACATATAAACTCGGATAATTTTGGGCTTATCGAGGTAAACATTCTTGACCTTACGTTTGTAATTGGAAATTACATGTTGTAGGAATATATAGTTGAAGTATACTATATATAGAATGAACATTATAATTGTGCGGCAATGTCTTTTGACTTAAGCTGAATAATACTTACGGCAATGTCTTGCGACTTAAGCCGAATTTAAATAAGAGAATCGACTGTAATTACATAGAATTTGTATCAGATGAGACTTGTGTAGCATTCTTTGTGTAGTAGAATTGTACAAGTCGGTCGGACGTGTTAACCTCCAGTTGGCTTGGTAGCGGCCTCGATAGAGGAGAGATTCTACGTTGCGGGGAGTCGCTTAGAATTTTACGTAGAATATTCTACGTCGGGATCTAAAGGTATTAATAGGCGCTTTGTGGCCTCTATAGGTTGTAGTACTACGTGTGGAGTGATCCACGGCGGCAGAGTAGCGCGGTTTGAGGTACTTGGGCGTTTTGCTATTAGTCGACAATCGTCGCGAGGTATGTGGACCTCTTCCTATCTCTTCTAGCATGATATGTGTGAACTATGTAGTACGGTGAGCGTACATGTGCTAAATGTATTTGATTGATTTAAAACATAAAGTGTTATAACGGCTTTATGGGAAGTTGGTTATAATAGCTTTATGTGGATAAGCACATACTTTGTGGGTTTAAAAAAAGGTAAGCGATTTGAATAATAAGCGGCTTGATATGTGTTAATAAAGAACTTGAAGCATTTCAAAAGATCTATGAATCGTTTTGAAAGAATGAGTATTACTTGGGTTTTGAAAGCTTAAGAGTTATACTAGCTTTATGGGAAGTTAGGTATAACGGCTTAAGAATGTTTCTTGATTTGAAATCGAATGTGTATCGACAAACCACCGCGGCGTTAATAAAAGGAAAATGTATCGACTAAAGAAGTATTATTAAAATCGGTAGAAACCTCCATCTGCATAAGCTAAGATGAGAAAAATGATATTACATTTCCTAGATCATGGTCGCTTAATAAGATTGATTATAAACAAAGAATACCTACTCACTTATAAGACATAGGTTTCTCAAAACGTTTAAAGGAGAATTATGTTTTAAAGGATTTAAAACTATGAACTACTGAAACCTTTTTCTAAAATGAAACTTGAGCATTGAAATTAGGCAACTTTAACGTTTGGAAAATAAGGTTGTCACTTGATTTTACAAAGGAAAGCATTTTGGTTTACTTAACAATGTTAGTCACTCAAATCTTATACTACGTATCGGGTGACCTTTGTAAAAGAAATGGATCTTAAAAGGAATTCAACTGACGTAGTACTTTAAGGTTAAAATCCGGACTTTGATATAAAAGGAACGTACCTTGAGTCGTGTGTAACTTGCTAATACTTGTTGTTATGAAACTTGACCATGTTACGTGTGATAGCCTTGTTGTGTAAATCGTGTTCTACTCGACTCCGGGTCATCCGAATGTATATCACTGACACGGTTCATCCGGAATGTATTTCACTCGACTACGGCTCATCCGAATGTGTTTCACTTGATTACCGGCTCATCCGGAATGTATTTCACCGAGGACCAGGTTCATCCGGAATGTATTTCACTTGAGGACCGGTTCATCCGGAATGTATTTCACTTGACTCGGTTCATCCGGAATGTATTCCACTTTCGACCAGGTTCAGGACGAACCGGAATGTATTCCACCATTTTCTATATTGGGTCCATAAGATGGGCCGAGACACGTTATCGTATCACATGATTTGTACCTAGGCTGCCGGCGGTGAGGAAGGAGTTCCACGGGCGAGGATGACTTTTAGGCGTGAGTCACGACTTGACATGATCGCTTATGTTGTGATCGTAGTTTGGTTATCATACATGTCTCGCTTTATATAGACTATTATGATTTCATTCTGATATTTTCTGATTTCACATACTTGGTACTGTTGTCTTGACCTCCCCGGTGCGTTCATCTGCATGAGTAAAAGGTACATCGGTACATCGATCCCCTTTTAGGATCACCTTTGGCGATTGAAAGCTCCGTTCCTCGGAGGCTTATCTTTTGGTATGTTACCGAGTGCAGTAGATGCTTATACATTCGGGGTATGGCGGGCCTGTCCCGTCATAGTTGTTGTAAATCTTAGAGTGTCCGTGGCCTTTGTTGTGGCGGGGTTTGTAAAAAGGTTAAGCTGTTCGGGTTTTATGTATATACTTTGAAATCATTGCTTTGGTTGCTTGCTTACTTATTATATCTCTTGTTTCATGACTCGTGTTTTATTTTCCGCTGGTTTTCTCTGATGTTGTATCACTAGGGTGCCCGGGGTAAGGCACCAGTCACGGGCCCGGGATTCGGGTCGTGACAGATTCCCCATATCAGCAGAGGTGAGATTAATTGCCATTTTGCAGGGGCAAGGGGAGTAGCTAACCCTAAGCCTCTAACACGGATGGAATTACTCATAAAAAATCCTCCAAACGTGTAGGGACAGCGGAGGCGATTCCGTAGGTCGGTAGGAGAGTGCATGATACGGAGGATTCGAACCCGAGACCACGCGCTAAAAATGACTAATAATTAACCACTCAACGGCTAAATAAAGCCAACATTTTTATCCAACAGCATTTGGCCCAATGGTCAAAGGTTAGGCTAAGGATACCATGTGTGGGAGGTCAAGGGTTCGATTCCCCATATCAGCAGAGGTGAGATTAATTGCCATTCTGCAGGGGCAAAGGGAGTAGCTAACCCTAAGTCTCTAACACGGATGGAATTACTCATGAAAAATCCTCCAAACGTGTAGGGACAAGCGGAGGGTGATTCCGTAGGTCCAGGCCGGAGGGGGGTCTGTTGATAAGGAGGATTCGAACCCGAGACCACGCGCTAAAAAATGACTAATAATTAACCACTCAACGGCTAAATAAAGCCAACTTTTTACAGCACTACTAAAAAAAAAAAAAAACCCTACGTCGTGAACAGTAACGCCGCCAGCGCCGCCGGCGGTTTTTCACTGTTTCCGGCCAGCTCAGGCACCTGCTGCCAACGACACCCCCACCAAAAGCTTCGTCTCGACATCCCCGTCATTCCCATACCCTCCATTAACGTCGACTCTCCCTAAATCGCCGGGAAAATCAGATCGAAAAACTCCCAGTTTTTCCGATCGTCTTTTCCATTTTCCGGCGAACTCCGGCTGAGTTGACGGACGGGGCTGGTACCATCTGAATCGTCATCTCCTCCCCGTCATTTCTATACCCACCACATCCTTCGATTCTCTCTAAAACGCCGATTCACTCAAATCTCAAAACCAAAACCCTAATCGCCGTCATCCATTTTCCGGCGACACCACGTACAGTCGACGGTCGTGAGTGGTTCCAGTAGCCTCGCCGTCATCACCCCGTCATTTTGCACCCACCCCCACCCTCCAATTCAGTCGGATCAGCGGGACCACCATTTCACATTTTCCAGCGGTTCAACGCCGATTCCGTGGTCGTGCATAGTCGGTCGTGTGTGATACCGTTGGTTCGTCTCATCAAGCTCTACAATTCCACTAAATTTCGAATCTCAACAGTTCATTTTAGAAATTTTCCATATTTTCCGCGATCACGGCAAGGCCATGGCGGTGGCTGGGCAACCACCTGTTGAGGTTGCCCAGTCCATTTCTCCTGATTTTCCACCTCTAATGACTCCCCAATGCAATAATTCATTGACTTTGGATCAAAATGGCATTTTCCGGCGAACAACGCCCCCAAACAGTGGCGGTACAGCGGTGGTGCAACCCCCCGTGGTGGCAATGCAGCCCGGTCTAACACCTGGAATTCATTTTGCTCATGTTCTCCAATCATCATCTCCGATTTGGATCACGGGCCCAACAAAGCTCAGAATGGTCAATTACCACCCCCGCTAGCACCTAAAAAGGTAAATTATCTACACGGAGAACCTACATTATTGCTACAGAAATCTGAAATAGATGTGTTGATAGCGCGTCAAGATTTGAAATGGGCGGTAATAGGTAAATTTAGTCATGGCATGCCTAACATAGATCTTCTGAGGACTGAATTACCTAAACAATTGAAATTGAAAGCCCAAGTTAGAATTGGTTATCTGTTTAGCCGTCATATTCTGATTCGATGCTCCATTGAAGAAGATTATGATACGCTTATGTCCATCTCTTCCAGCTTTGATATTAAAGACAAGAGGAATCCTATCCTCACGCACTATGAAATATGACGTTTCCTTTGACCCTACAAAGAAACTAGTATAGCTTGGGCTTGGGTTTCATTTCCTAACCTTCCACCGCCTACTTTGACGAGTCTATCCTTTTATCTATTGCTTGTGTTGGTAGACCCATTTGTGTTGATCGGCTACCAAAAATATGACCGCCCTAGTTGTGCTAAGGTTAAGGTCGAATTAGATTTGTTGCGTCAACACCCCAAAAATATCCAAATCCAAATTGCTACGGAAGGAGGAATTCAAACAAACTCTTACAAGATTCAGTTTGACTTTCTCCCAAAGTATTGCACTAATTGTTCCCTTCAAGGACATGATGTGCGGGTGTTGGAAACTCAATCACGAGATGAGACCTTCAAGGACAAAGAAAATACCCATCCGCTCCCCACCTCCAAAAGACAACCCACAAAACCCAAACCCCAGATAATACAAACAAAACAAACAATCCACCCAAAAATCCAAACCCAACCAAAGAAACCCCAAACTACAAATCAAGCCAAAGATGCCCGAAAACCCAAATGATGGCAACGGTTGCCAATAAAAACGAAAGAAAATACTCCACAAGTCCAAAAGCCAAAACCAAAAATCTGGAATCAAATTCAGCTGAATATCTAAAGTTAACCAAAAACAACCTCCAAACAAAACACACAAGTCTCTATAACACACCCCGGAAATTACAATCAACCCCACTCCATTACCTACCCCACACCTACTCTAACACAAAGAACAAAACCCCCCATCCTTTTCATGGCACAACCCCTCCCGCTTTGCTAGCACCTCCTCACCTTACCTACCACCACCCACTCTTCACAACGCATGCCCTTCCCCTCTTTCTCAACCTAACCCACCAAATATTCCGACCCGCTTTAACGCCCACCCTCCTCTTATCAACCAAACCCACGAGACCACACCACCACTATCCCTACCCGACATTACACCCTTATTCGGCGAACTCATCCCACCTCCCACCGAACCTACCACTCCAGATACTACACCCTCCTTCCACCCACTCCTTACTCAGTGATCCCAGCTGGATATTGGGAAAGACAAATACAAACGCATCTATATTCTCTTCCGCACTCTACCCTCTACAAAGACCAAAATTTTTCCAACGACGGGACCCATTCTTGATTGGCATTAATCTTGAGCTACCTTCTTAGCCAAGAATATTGTGCCTTTGAACCAAGCTTGTACTAGCATTCCTCTTGGTAGTGTGGGGAGAATTTGTGGTAAGGAGAGCTTGTTATTGCGATAATGATGATCTGAGGTGGAGGTTGATGCATGAGATTACATGATTGATGAAGATGATAATTTTGTTGACACGGTGACCTATTTGATGAGGATAGGGATACAGTGGTTGACAAACCAGCCATAAGAGACTTCTCACGAGTAACGCCTTTTGCTATAGAGGATTCGGATCCTTTTATGGGCATAATACTCGAGGTAAGGAGATCCCGAGTTACACCAGCCGCTTAGATTGGTTTGGATAGGGCTATTCCTATTAGGAAACGAGGATATTCGTGGATCGGAGGTCGCGAATGGTGATGAAGATAAGCGAGCGGTGCCTGATTTTATCAACACCTTTATGGAGGCGAGAAGAGCGATTGTGGCGTCGAAACAGCGAGCTTGACAGCGTGATCAACTACGCCCATCTTTAGATATCATTAGAGGCTCTTGCGAGAAGCGGGGCGGGTTGCAGCATCACCCTACACTCATCGTGCGCGAGCAACGGATGGTAGCGGATATGACACGTTCAGCAATGAAAAATACAGAAGATGGATACTAAGCTAGATCGGACACTCGGGGCCATGACAGATGCATTGCTAGCTCGGCGGACCAGTCCGGTGATTCGGATGCAGTGTTGCTCAGGATTACACATCGGGCAACCTCATCCATCACTACTAGATCCAGATCCGCATCCGGACCGGGACTCGCTTTTACATGATCGATTTTTAGAGTATTTGGGGAGGACAAAGATGAGACACTTGAAGACTTTGTATGCGGAGGTAGCTTATAGCTTTAGGCTTACATTGTATCTTCATTTTGTTTGTATCCGCATTTGTAGTATCATCATCGAGTATGTTATAAACTCGGTGATGATCATTGCTTATTTGATTATTGCTTCTTCTTTCTTTTTGCACTCCTGCTGATAAGCAGTGTATTTCCTCCTACGGGGGCCCCATGTACTTTTCTTTGATATATAAAATAACCTAGGCCCACAAGCCTAGTGGATTAAAAAAAAAAAAAAACAAAAAAAAAAACTGCGGGCATTTAACGCGGCCAGAGGTCGATAACAGTGCAGAATATGGAGCTAAATAAGGTACAACAATTAAAACATACCTGTATAAAAGCATGACAGAGGTAAGTGTAAAAGAAGTAAATACCCGAACCTACTATGTCATTACTATCTCGTGAACATAATCGTACCTTATTATCTTTTCCCATTTTTCAATAAAAGTTATAGTCACTTTCTTACGTACATACTTAGGAACATCATCAAGTTTGTTATCATATAACTTACTTACTTTCATAACTTAATCCGGCCCTTTACGGAGGACGCTATACTACCCCAAATCGACGCGATAAAGTCACATAATCGCCCATACAGGTATCGCCTTACCATTCTCGAGACGCGATAATGTCGTATAGTCGCCCATAAAGGTATCTTGCGGCCCATTTCGGGACGATAATGTCATATAGTCGCCCATAAAGGTATCTTGCGGCCCATTTCGGGACGATAATGTCATATAGTTCGCCCATAAAGGTATCTCGCCGGCCCGTTTCGGGACGATAATGTCATATAGTTCGCCCGTAAAGGTATCGCCTGCCCATTTACGGGGCGATAATGTCATATAGTTCGCCCATAAGGTATCGCGGCCCATTTCGGGACGATAATGTCATATAGTCGCCCATAAAGGTATCTCGCTCGCCCATTTCGGGACGATAATGTCATATAGTCGCCCGTAAGGTATCGCCGGCCCATTTTCGGGACGATAATGTCATATAGTGCGCCCATAAGGTATCTTGCGGCCCATTTCGGGACGATAATGTCATATAGTCTGCCCATAAAGGTATACTGCCCGGCCCATTTCTGGGATGATAATGTCATATAAAATCCGGGAATTTAACCCAAAGTACTACGCATCTCTACTCCTTTAGAAAGACTCATTTTCAAATAAAACTTCCCAGATACTAACAACCGTAGTATCAAGTCATATCTACCTTTCAAGACAAGTCACAATACCTTTTTAGAAATACATTTAGAACTTCTAAATCAAGTGACTTCTTCTTTAAAACCTTAAGCAATTGGTACCTTTAAAACAATTTGCCCTTCTTAATTTCAAATCATTTCTTTGCTTACATTACTGAAGAAAACCATTCTTTTAATCTTCCATAAAGTTGTTATAACCAACTTCCCATAAAGCCGTTATAACTCTTTATGTCTTAGACAAAATCATTCCTTTTACAACCAAGAGACTTATACTTTCAAATCAAATCACATAGCTTCAAAATACCTCAAGTCTCTTAACTTTTAAGAAAACAAGTTTCAAAGTCTTAAAAACTTCATACATAACTCTTTTAAATTAAGTAACATATACTTGGGTGCGTTGTGAATAAGTTATACTTAAATATATCGATCTTATTCAAGTAGCCATGATCTAGAAAATGTAATACAATTTTGTCTTATCTTAGCTTCTATGCAGATGGAGGATTCTACTTGTTTTAATATAATTAATTGTCATTACATTTTCCTTTATTTACGCTGCAATGACTTGTTCGATACTTATTCTCATTCGTGCCGTAATTTAGCCAAGTCAACTCGACTCCAAGTACTTCCTAACGACTCTTACCAACATCCCCATAAGACTTGGTAAAAACTTAGATTTCTTAGACGTAGCTTTTACATGTAGTAAATCAACGTAACTACCTCTTAACTTCTAAGAGTAAGCGGAAACATGAAATAATACCACATGTATATTCCATACATAGAATCATGCCAAAGGAAGGAAGAGGTTCACATACCGCGACGATTGTCGACAAGTAGCAAAATGCTCCAAAGTACTTCAACCTTGAGCTATTCCATTCTCCAAGTAGGATACGCTATACTTAGTGCTTCAACCTATAATGGTCACCATACGTCCATTAACCTCTTACTTCAAACGTAGAATATTCCAAGTGCTAAGTCACTAAATTCTACGGAAAATCGGACAACACCTCCTTTGTTTTTACTTACTTTGCCACCTTTTTCAAGGTCGAATTCAATAACCAAACACGCCACATTTAAGGCCCAATCAATGAAATTAATCAATAGGGGATTACACGCCTACTAGACGTGTAAAATTCCGCCCCACAACGATATCAAACTAATACAACCTACAAGTCCAATTCGGCCACATAGAGTATAATAACACCAATTCTTATCCAATTCTTATTTCAATCCAAGTTGTTAACATAACATGATATCAAGTCGCAATCAATTATAACCACTATAATCTTCAAGTAATTAACATGCGACAATTCTAATAAACGACCAAATTGTAATCCAACTACACAAGGCTTAAATGACATTTCGGATTTAAGACTACAATCAATCCATAATACTTATCAAACTTTAACATATAAACTTCATGCTAGCAACATGTAAAGCTAACAACAAACAATATATATATAATCTTGTAACACTTTTTAGAGACAAGATTATACCTCAACGAATCTCAATCCAACTCCAAATCCGAATTTGCTCCTTAGCAACTTAGAGCTCCTTCAAGACACTTCAATACGCTACTTGAGACCCTTAGAACAATACCAACAACTTTCCTTCAAACTTCCAAACAAAACCTAGAAAAGCAACTAGGTTTTCACCTTGCGACTAATACGAAAACTCTCTTTTTCTGGGATTTTTCTATTGAGATACACTTACAATACCCTCATGAACCTTGGTTTAAAGTGTGGAGCTAAATGGACAAGAAACAAATTTTTTTTCTCTTCTTGAATGCTTGAACCCGAGAGCACTATGTGATGTTCTTCCAATTTTTTTGTAATTTTGGCTAAGTATGGAACTTGTCTCACTACTAGTAGTATTATATAGCAACATGGAGGGTCAAGATGTGTACAATTGGGTGGCTAGGATGAGGTCTTACTAAATATCAAGACTATGTGGACCCATTGACCAAGTCAATTATGTCAAGCTCTTCAAGTTGCAAGACTTGTCTTAACAAGGTCAAATGACCCTCTTGTCCATGCTCAATTCGCCAAGCTCACTTAAGGGGGTGACACGTGTCGCCTCCCATTAAATCACAATATTACGTTTCCGATAATTTCATAATTTCGATAAATTTTACAAGTCTCTAATCTTAACATTAGGAGTTCTCACGCACGTTCTAACACGTATCAGAAATACGGGTGTAACATTCTTCCCCTTAGAAACATTCGCCCCGAATGTTCTTTCGAGTCAAACTTATAATTAGCGACATAGTTCCCTTTCACAACCCCGGCATACCAACAATGCCACACATGGCCCTAATACCTCGCACACGCATATCCGTCCATCATAAGCCCAAAAGAGATTATCTTTTCGTACTTCCAACTCCTTCTAGTGCATACATAGTCTCAATATAATCTGTTCATGATATTAAAACATACCACAACTTTATCATGCATACAAGTTTCTAAAGGGCCAAAGACATACCTGAAATCATATAGGCGGTTCAAAGGACCGCTAAAACTGGGAACTCCTACCACGACCTCTGCCACGGCCTGTCGGTGCATGAACCTCCTGCCTAGCTATTGAAGGCGAAGAACCCGCAACTGATCCAGTAGACGGTGTTGTCCCACCAGGACCCCCTCTATAAGGACACTCTCTTAACCTGGCCTGACGGCCACAAGAAAAACAAGCACCGTCTGCGCGACATACCCGAATGTAACCTACCACATCGGGCGCGTTAGGCAAAGGTGGCCTCGATCGACCAGGACCCCATCTCTGAGACTCGCTCTAGAGACTGACCGCCCTGCATTCCCGGGTTGTAAAACCCGCCGAAAATCGTGGAGGAGCACTCGGTGCTGCGTAATGTAGACTGGTCCAGGCCGAGGCCGGCTAAAACCGCCTCGAGACCTGCTGTCTGGCCTCTTGGGTGGCTCGAGTCAATATGATCCTCCTCTCTCTATCTTCTATCCTCGCGCATAGGCTGCGCATCCTAGCAATGTCCATACCAGTGAAGAGCCCCAATGTCACGACCGACCCGGGCGCGACCGTGCCCTACCCAGGCACCCGCTCGGTATACATCGAGAGAACAAGAATGGAACATACACAACATAAACACGTGTGTAAAAATAATATACAACACAAAGCTGGCATAAGGCCGCTTCCAAAATATAAACAAAGTCAAAAGTACAACTTTACAACTCTCGGTTCTTATAGCCCAACCACATATGTGAATACGGACCTCTAGGAATAACAAGCGTGGCGGGACGGGGCCCGCCATACCACGAATGTACATAATCTACAACATCGGGAAAGATCGTACCAAAGAAAGACAAGCCTCGGAGAATGGAGCTTAGGCGTCGATAAGTGATCCTAAGAGTGTGGATCCGCACACCTTACCACTTTCTGCGGCGTGAGCGGCCCAGAGAAGGGTCGATTACCAATATGTACTAAGTATGTAAAAGCGTAAATCTGTAATTACAACATAAGTTTAAAAGAAAGCGGGAGACATGTATGATAATAAAATTACGATTACTGCGGTGCCTTACTAACAATGAGAGTACAAGAGAATACGCATAATATCACAATAGCGGTCTCCGATCATATCATGGGTAGCGAACCCTAAAAACCGGTGGTATAACGTCTTGGGGTTCCTACCGCCATTTATACTCTTACCACAGGCGGGTGGTATAATGTCTTGGGGTTTGCCTCATTTATACTCTTACCACGAAGAAGATAGTAGCGGTGGTATAACGTCTTGGGGCTTACCGCCATTTATACTCTTATCACGGAGAAGGTGGTATAGCGTCTTGGGGTTTGCCCCACGATACTCTTACCCTATCTCAATCTGGCCGTCATACTATAATTAAGCAAGTTAGCAATCCGCAACTTCTTATTAGTCTTATTCATCTACACTCTCATTTTAGTTACTTAAGGCACTATCATTTCTTTTATAAGAATCAGGGCATTTAACCCAAAGGACCACGCACTTCTATTCTTTAAAGCGAATGACTCCTTTTAGAAGAAAGCTTCAAGACACTAGTAACCCTAGTATCAAGTCCAAATTACATTTCAAGACAAGTCACAATACCTTTAGAATTAAAGTCGGTTTCTAAATCAAGTGACTCTTTTCTTATTAAAAGTCTTAGGCAATTGATACCTTAAAATCAATTTGCCTTTCATTAACATAAGCCATTTACCTTTGCATAAAGTCAATATAACCAACTCCCCATAAAGTCGTTATATTCACTTTATACCTTAGTCAAGTACATTTTCCTATCGAGGACTTATACGATTAAAGCGACAAAAGTATCACATACTTTAAATCCCTTCAGTCCTTAACTTTACTAAGACTTAAGACATTCTTAATATTTTCAAAATAAGTGAGTTAACTTCCTAACTCACCCGACTTGGCATTTTATAAGGCTAGTAAGGAATGTCAAAGTCTTGTCGTCTCAGAGTACTATATACGCGACACTAGTCATGCTCGAAAGATAGGAAAAGTTCTACATACCTCGTCGGGTCAAACCACTTGCCAAGTACAAAGTCCCGCGTAGTATGTCAACCTATAATATTCACAATCGTCTATTAAAGCCTTGCTTCAATCGTAGAATATTATAAGTGTTAAGTCTCTAATTTCTACGGAAAATCGGATGACGCCTCCTTTGTTTCTACTCGTTTTGCCACCTCTTTCGAGTAGAATACAATAACCAAACAGCCCCGATTGGCTCACGCAATTTATATAAAGTAGTCCAATACAATGCATAACTAAATGACCCGATTGGCTCACAAACCTATTATACATATCAATCTAAACATGATTCACGTGGCGATATCAACTTTAACAAGGATTTCTATCAATTTCCAAGAGGAGAGGAAGTCTCTTACCTTTGGGTTAGCCACCAAAGCTCTCTTTCTTCAACTTCTATTCCGTCAAACTCGTCCTTGTGAGTTTCCACAAGCTTACCGACACTTTGCCTTCTTCCGCGCTCAACAACACCCACTAAGCTAGGTCTTTCTCAAATCTCAAGAGAGGAGGAGAGGGGTTTTTAGGTGTTCAAAGGTGAAATGACCAAGTATTTCAAGACTTGGTCTTAAAATAGGGCTGTTTTCGTGGTCAACAAGATGGGAGGGACACTTGTCACCCTCATAGGCTCTTTTCGAAAATATCCTGTTTTTAGCAATTCCATGAAAAATTCCCGCCTGGCGGCGCTGCCTTCTACCGGCGCGGCGAAACCTCCGAGATCTTGGGACTAGTGGCGCCGCGGCCCTGCTGGCGGCGCCGCGGCGCTGAGACACCTGATACGAAAATCCTTCCTCTGCGCTCTTTGAATTTCTAACGCCCGTACCCTCCTCGATGTCCGCCGGCGAGTGGTTTGTTGCGTTGGAAACTAGACTCAATCAATGAATACTAGGCTAGCTAAACACCCCATACTATATAAAAAAATATTGGGGTACAACATTCCCAAAGACTTAAAATCCGTTCGACACATGGTTGCCAACTTATCTTATATTTGAATTTACTGGGTGTAACATTCTTCCCCTTAGAAACATTCGTCCCGAATGTTCTTTGAGTCAAACTTAAATAGCGACATAGTTTCCTTTCACATCCCGACATACCAAGAATGCCACACAAGCATTTAAGCGTAAGAAATACTTGATTAAAACGACAAGTAAGGAAGATGAATTACGAAGGTGTAGGAAATAAGTGAGGATACTTCCAGCGTGTCCTCCTCCGCCTCCCAAGTCATCTCCTCGGTTATCATTCCTCCACGGGACTTTGTGGAAGCTACATCCTTGGTCGCGATCGCTGACTGGCGATCGAGTATCGCTATGGGACTCTCCTCATCGATAACCTCTGTCACTGAACCTCACTAGTAGGAAAACTGCCGGATCACCGATACACTTCCGCAACATAGAAACATGGAAAGCGGATGTACGCCTCCAACTCGATGGCGAGATCCAACTCGTAGGCAACCTTGCCCACTCTACGAACGATGCGGTAGGGCCCGATGTACCTTGGTGAGTTTCCCTTCTTACCGAATCTCATCACACCGCCATGGGTGGCGCTGAAGACCCAATCGTCGACACGGAACTCCAAATGCCGACGCCGATTATCCGCGTAAGACCTGCGACTACGAGCTGCTATGATCTCTCTGGATAAGCCGCCTTATCCACGGCCTGCTTTGTACCAAATGCGGGCCAACTAAGCGTACCTGCCACGCGTCGAACCAACGATCGGCGACTGCATTTCGCCCGTATAAAGCCTCGTATGGCGCCATCCGTATCTTTGGAATGGTAGTTGTTGTTGTAAGCAAACTCTGAGGCAAATGATCCTCGGCTACCATCGAAATCAATCACGCAGCTCGCGACATATCCTCGAGTGTGCGGATAGTACGCTCTGCTGCCGTCGATCGAGGATGAAAAGGCATCTGAGACTCACTGTGTCCCCAAACCCTACGGAAAGACCTCAGAAATTAGCCGTAACCGGGCTCCCTATCGAAATAATCGACCTTTGGGACACCGTGCGACCTCACAATCTCACGATGTACAATCGGGCATAGTCCTCGGTGGCGTCGTCTGGAAGGAAATGGGCTGATTTGTCGACTGTCAACAATAACCCAAATGGAGTCGTGCTTCCTACGAGTGCGAGGTAACCTGTAACAAAGTCCATGTTGATCATCTCCCACTTCAGTCGGAATCTCGATAGGCGATAATCCACTGGGCCTCACGGTGCTCGACCTTAACTGCGGCGATTAGGACATTTGGCGGCGAAAGCACGCGTCCTCTTGGGCCGTCCACCAATACAAACATCGAGGTCATGGTACATCTTGGTCGACCGGATGAATAGAATAACGAGCGTGTGCCTCACGAGAATCTGGCCGGAGTCGGCCACATCGGGAACACCTGGCCGGCCCTCGAATCTCGGCACCGTGGGCGCTACCTCGAAGAGACTCTTCTCCTCGAAGAGGCCTCTCGATACCGCACCAACACTGGGTCCTCAAGCGCCGCATCTTCACTCATCATGATGGAAGACTCGGCAACCTCACGAACCCGCTCGCTATCGTCGGTATCGATCAAAGCGAACCCAGGCTCGCTGGCGGTGGATCGGCGGACCATGTATCTGTCTCTGGCTGTACCTCGATAGGCTCCCATCGATCTACGACTCAAGGCATCAAGAACTACGTTGGCTTTCCGGATGGTAGAGAATATCAACATCATAATCTTTCGTGACTCTAACCACGCCTCTGTCTCGGGTTGACTCATCTGCTGAAGATATCTGGAGGCTCTTGTGGTGCGTATAAATATCCACATGAACCCGTACAAATAGTGTCTCCAAATCTTGAGGCATGAATAACGCGGCCAATTCTAAGTCATGGGTAGGGTAATTCCTCTCATGCTTAGTAGCCTTAGGAAGCATAGGCTATCACCTTGCCGTCCGCATCAAAACACACCTAACCCGATGCAGAGGCATCACAATAAATCACATAACCGCCTAACCGCCGGGAAGAGTAAGCTGGGCCGTAGTCAACCTTTTCTTGAAGAATGGAAACCACGCCGCATGACCTCGTCGGCTGGAACTTGGCGCCACGAGTCGGCTAGTCAATGGTCTTGAAATCGAAGCAAACGCTCTACAAACCTACGATAATACCTGCTAGCCCTAAGAAGCTGCGCACCTCGGTCGGATAGTAGGTCTCGGCAAGACTTGCGCCTCGATCTTTGCGTATCCGCGAACACCATCAGCCCGATAATATGCCCGGGAATGCCACCGAGGCAACCAAAACTCACACTTGGAGAACTTGGCGAATAAGCTGCCGGCTCAGGAGAATCCCAAGTACAATCGCCGAGTGATCTGCGTGCTCTGCTCTGTAGTGAATAAACGGGATGTCATCAATGAATGCAATCACAAATGTATCCAAAATGGCTTGAACACGGTTCATCAAATCCATAAATACGGAGGCGTTGGTCAAACCGAAAGACATAACCCTAAACTCATAGTGCCCATACAGGTCTGAATGCGATCTTTGGGATATACGCCTCTCGAACTCGAACGATGATAACGGACCGCGAGTCTATCTTTGAAAACACCTCGCACCGCAGTTGGTCGAACAAATCATCAATCTCGGGAGGGTACCTATTCTTAATGGTTACCTTATTCATGCTGTAGTCAACACACATCTGCAGGCGTCGTCCTTCTTCTTCACAAACAACCAGCGCTCCCGGGGAGATACACTAGGCTGATAAAGCCTTTTCGGCCAAATCTTTGGTGGTCCTTGATTCCTCAACTCGGCGGTGCCGTCTGTATGGCGGAATGGAAATAGGTCGAGTGTTTGGTAGCGTGTCAATACAAAACTCAATCTCCTCTCGGGAGGATACGGAAGATCATGCGGGAACACATCCGAAACTCCTAACCAGCGGGATGAAGCGGCACCTCGGTCTACGTATCAAATACGAACGGATGATAGATGTAACCGCTGCGCACCATCTTCAGCCTTGAGGTAAGAAATAAACCTACCGCCGGCGTCTTTGTGTTGCCCTCCACTCGATAAGCGGCTCGCGGCTGGAACCGAACCAACTGTCCCTACAGTCAGCGTTGGCATAACAAGAAGCCAGTCACCATACCGTAATGACATCAAAATCTGTCATCTCGGCTCTATCAAGTCTGCGAGGTTCGGCGTAAATATAAACCGGACAACCTCGGTACACGCTCGGCTAACGAATCACCTGGCGTAGCTACCTCAAGCGGCTCTATCAACCGGCTCTATCCCGATTCTACCCGATAAGAGGACACATAGGACAAGGTAGAACACGGATCTATCAAGCATAAACATCGCGACTGAAATCGATAAAGTACATGGCGGCGTCGAGGAAAGCCTCACGATCTGGCGGTGGCTAATGAATATATGCGGTTACGAGGACCGCTAGAACTAGAACCACCACCTCGACCTCTCTGCGGCTGCTGTCAGTGAGTACCACGCCTCCGGGCGCATAACCTGAAGGAGAAGACCGGCAAGCCCGATCCGTCGGTGTCTTTGTACTACCCATCTTGCCTCTGAGCGGACAATCTCTCTTCAAATGGCCCGGTGGCCACACAAGTAACAAGCTCGGCTCTGCGACACTCGCCACAGTGGAACCTACCACAGCTGAGCACCTGCGAGGTGTGGGTGGTCCCGTCGGTGGCAGTTCTGCCGCGAAATCCTGTAGTCCGGAGCCACGACTGCTCTGGCGACTTAGGTGATCGGACCTCTTGCGAGAAAACCGTGGCGGAGCACTCTGTCTTTGGTGGGTGTGGACTACTCTGCTGCGAAATTTGTCGCCTCAGCGCCCTGAGACCACGATGTCACAGCCTCTTGGGTGGCTGCGTCAATCTGGTCCTCCTCTCTCATCCTCTATCCCGAGCATAGGCTGCATCTAGCAATGTCCATCTGGGTGAAGAGCCACCCCAAGCATCTTTGTAATCATATGACGTCTAGCCCGTCACATAACGATGAACTCTATCCGCCATACTAGCTACAATAGTATGCGCGTGCACGGCAAGAGTCAAACTCAGCTATACTCGCAGCGGTCCTCGTTACGCCTCGAGGTCAAGAATCTGTCTGCAGGGCTCTCCTCGTCTCGGGAGGCAAAAAGTGATCCATGAAGGCCTCTGTAAACTCCTCCCAAATTTGGAAGAGCATCATCACCTCTCGAAAGCAACCACGACTCAAACAGTTCAACGCAATATCGCATGGCCGGTAGGAGGCTAGTGTAACAGACTCTGTCTCTGAAGCCCTAAGAACCTGCATGGTCCGCTGTAGCTGTCGAACGAACTCCTGCGGATCCTCATCAGACCTCGAACCATAAAACTCAGGTGGATGACATCCCAGAAAATCCCTAATCCACAAACTGTCGGCTCTAGGGTGGGCTGCCTGCTCCTGTCGGCGCTGCCCGGCTACTATACTGGTCAATAACCGAATCTGCTCCCCGTAGTCTCTATACTCGGGTGGTGAGGCTGGAGGTGCAGTATCGGAACCTCTGGAGCTCTGCCGCTCTCGGCTCTCTAAAAGCTGCAGCGTGGTGAACTTGCCGACCGCCTCTTACCTCGGGCATACTCGTGCACGAGCAGTGTAACCCTCGAGTACCGCTAGCGACTCTGCCGCTGCGCCTTGCCCTACGGGCCTGGTAGCCTTCCAGTGGAGGCATAGGCATTTCATAAGAAGAGGTCGGAGAGGATTGACCTAATAAGGCAGCTCTAATGCGATCTCGAGAGAGAAGAATGAAACCAATCCTAAATGTCCTGCGACCTCACGATTATAGATGTGGTGCGCAACACCGATAATCAAGACTACACTGAACGCGATGCGTAGACACTTTCGAGGACTAAGCGCTCGATACCACTTTTGTCACGACCGACCGGGCGCGCGGTGCCTACACAGGCACCGTTGGTATACATCGAGGAGAACGGCGGAACATACACAACATAAACACATGTGTAAAAATAATATACAACACGGGCTAGCCGATAAAGGCGTCTTCCATAATATAAACAAAGTCAAAGTACAACTTACAACTCGGTTCTTATAGCCCAACCACGTATGTGAATACGGACCTCAGGAATAACAATGTGGCGGGACGGGGCCCGCCATACCACGAATGTACATAATCTACAACATCGGGGAAAGGCGTACCAAAGAAAGACAAGCCTCAGGAGAATGGAGCTTAGGCGTCGATAAGTGATCTAGAGTGTGGATCCGACACCTTACCACTTTCTGCGGCGTGAACGCGGCCCCAGGAAGGGTCGATTGTGATATGTACTAAGTATGTAAAGCGTAAATCTTGTAATTACAACATAAGTTTAAAAGAAAGCGGGAGGCGTGTATGATAATAAAATTACGATTACGGTGCCTTACTAACAATGAGAGTACAAGAGAATCGTCTGATATCACAATAGCGGTCTCGATCATATCATGGGTAGCGAACCCTAAAACCGGTGGTATAACGTCTTGGGGTTCCTACCCTCATTTATACTCTTACCCCAGGCGGGTGGTATAATGTCTTGGGGTTTGCCCTCATTTATACTCTTACCACGAAGAAGATAATGCTGCAGTGGTATAACGTCTTGGGGCTTACCTCCATTTATACTCTTATCACGGAGAAGGTGGTATAGCGTCTTGGGGTTTGCCTCACCGATACTCTTACTATCTCAATCTGGCCGTCATACTATAATTAAGCAAGTTAGCAATCCACTAACTTTATTAGTCTTATTCATCTACACTCATTTTAGTTACTTAAGGCCTTATCATTTCTTTTATAAGAATCAGGGCATTTAACCCAAAGGACCACGTCTTCTATTCTTTAAAACGAATGACTCCTTTTAGAAGAAAGCTTCTAAGACACTAGTAACCCTAGTATCAAGTCCAAATTACATTTCAAGACAAGTCACAATACCTTTAGAATTAAAGTCGGTTTCTAAATCAAGTGACTCCTTTTCTTATTAAAAAGTCTTAGGCAATTGATACCTTAAAATCAATTTGCCTTTCATTAACATAAGCCATTTACCTTTGCATAAAGTCAATATAACCAACTCCCCATAAAGTCGTTATATTCACTTTATACCTTAGTCAAGTACATTTTCCTATCCAAGGGACTTATACGATTAAAACGACAAAAGTATCACATACTTTAAATCCCTTCAAGTCCCTTAACTTTACTAAGACTTAAGACATTCTTAATATTTTCAAAATAAGTGAGTTAACTTCCTAACTCACCCGACTTGGCATTTTATAAGGCTAGTAAGGAATGTCAAAGTCTTGTCGTCTCACAGTACTATATACGCGACACTAGTCGTGCTCAAAAGATAGGAAAAAGTTCTACATACCTCGTCGGGGCAAACCACGCCAAGTACAAAGTCCGCGTAGTATGTCAACCCATAATATTCACAATCGTCTATTAAAGCCTTGCTTCAATCGTAGAATATTATAAGTGTTAAGTCTCTAATTTCTACGGAAAATCGGACACCTCCTTTGTTTCTACTCGTTTTGCCACCTCTTTCGGTGAATACAATAACCAAACAGCCCATTGGCTCGCGCAATTTATATAAAGTAGTCGAATACAATGCATAACTAAATGCCCCGATTGGCTCACCAAACCTATTATACATATCAATCTAAACATGATTCACGTGGCGATATCAAGCTTTAACAAGGATTTCTATCAATTTCCAAGAGGAGAGGAAGTCTCTTACCTTTGGGTTAGCCACCAAAGCTCTCTTTCTTGAACTTCTATTCCGTCAAACTCGTCCTTGTGAGTTTCCCACAAGCTTACAAAGACTTTGCCTTCTACCGCGCTCAACAACACCCGCTAAGCTAGAGTCTTTCTCAAATCTCAAGAGAGGAGGAGAGGGGTTTTAGGTGTTCAAAGGTGAAATGACCAAGTATTTCAAGACTTGGTCTTAAAATAGAAATGTTTTAAGTAGTCAACAAGATGGGAGGGACACTTGTCACCCTCCATAGGCTCTTTCGAAAATATCCTGTTTTTAGCAATTCATGAGAAAAATTCCGCGCTTGCGCGCGGCCTTACCGGCGCGTGGCTGAAACCTCGAGGATCTTGGGGACTAGTGGCGCGGCCTGGCGGCAATGCGCGGCTGAGACACTGGATCACGAAAATCCTTCCTGCGCCGCTTGAATTTCTAACGCCCACGCCCGCCGCTCCGATGTCCGACCGAAGGGTTTGTTGCGTTGGAAACTAGACTCATCCAACTGAATACTAGGCTAGCTAAACACCCCATACTATATAAAAAAAAAATATTGGGGTACAACATTCCCAAGAAGACTTAAAATCCGTTCAACACATGGTTGCCAACTTATCTTATATTTGAATTTACGGGGTGTAACACCCAAGCATGCAGTAATCATATGACGGTCTAGCCCCATCACGTAACGATGAACTCTATCCGCCATGTTAGCGACAATGGTGTGCGCATGCCTGGCCAAGGAGTCAAACTCCAGGCTGTACTCCCTGATGGTCCTCCCATTCTGCCTCAATGACAAGAACCTATCAACACGGGCTCTCCTCATTTCAGGAGGCAAAAAGTGATCAAGAAAGGCCTCCGTGAACTCATCCCAAACTGCTGGACGAGCCCCCACTCCTCTCGACAGCTCCCAAGACTCAAACCAGTTCAACGCAATATCGCGTAACCGGTAAGAGGCTAGCGTAATGCACTCTGTTCAAGCCCTAAGAACTGCATAGTCATTGTGCCGAATGAACTCCTGCGGATCCTCCTCAGACCTCGAACCATAAAACTCGGGCGGATGACAACCCAGAAAATCCCGAATCCGCAAACTGTCAGCTCTAGGGTTAGCTACCTGCTCCTGTCGGCGCTGCCCTACCACTATGCTAGTCAATAGCCTGATCTGCTCTCCGTAGTCTCTATACTCAGCTCCTGGCTGTGGGACTGGAGGCTCTGGTACCGGAACCTCTGGAGCTACTGCCGCCCTCGGCTCCTCTAATACTGCCGGCGTGGCTGAACTCACCGATCCGCCTACTACCTCAGGCATAGTCTGTGCTCGAGTCCTGGTAACCCTCTGCGTACCACTAGCAGCTCCTGCTGCTGCCTTGCCCTTCTGGGCCCTGGTCGCCTTCCGAGGAGGCATAACTGTTACATAAGAAGGGGTCAGAGAGGATTCAACCTACTAGGACAGCTCTACTGCACGATCTCAAAGAGAGAAGAATGGAAACCAATCCTAAATGTCCTGCAGCCTCCTGATTATAGATGTGGTGCAAGACTCTACCTAGGTTCACATCGGCTGCGTGATACCACAGTCGACTGGTTTGATTCGTGGGAGCTGTCCCGGGGAGAGAATGCACTTCCGTTTGCTTGGGCGAAGTTCGAGGCATTTATTGCACATTTCTTGCCTCCACAATGAGAGGGCTCGGTAAACGATTTTTGGTGTTGCGTGATCCGCGCGTTTGCGGTTCGAGTACAATGTGGAGTTCGACTCATTGGCGATGCGTCCCGCATTAGTAGCTAGTATGGAGGATCGAGTGCACCGATATGTTACTGAGGCTCGATGATTACCTAGCGAGAGTTGTTCGGTGTAGCTCTTCCGGGCATGGACATTGCCGCATGCGAGCTTATGCACTTGGATGTGAGAGCGGAGAAATCGCGGAATAGCCGAGATCGCGAAGAGGGCGAACAATGAGGTCCTTGATGACTTTCGAGGCGGACCGCCTCAAGAAAGCGATTATGCGCCTCCGCGATGCAAGTGGTCCCCGCGTCGTGCGGGCGTTTGGAATATTGAGAGCGGTCGGGGCTCGGGGTTCAGATTTCGAGGAGTAGGAGTACTCGCGGATGAGGCCACCGTATCTCAGTGTGACCATTGTGGTAAAGCCCATAGAGGGGAATATCGTACTGGTTTGGGAGATTGCTATACTTGCGGCCGACAGGGCCATTTGACGGGAGACTGTCCGACCAGGGGTAGCACTGGTGGGATAGCACAGATGTCACGACCCGTTCCGGGGCCCGTGACCGGTGCCTTACCCCGGGCACCCAAGTAGACATACATCAGAGTAATCAGCGGAACATAAAGACAATACATGAAACCAGTGTAATAAGACAGTGAAATAAGAAGGCGGTAACCAAAAGCGGTTACCTTGTATATATATAAATAGCAACTTTTTCAACATGAGCAGTTTAATCCTTTTTACAAACCACGCCAGCGGTACTACGGACCTCTAAGAATGATACGACAACAATGGCGGGACAGGGCCGCCAAACCCCGAATGTAAACACTTACGGCGACGGACTATACGTGATAAGCCTCGGAGAAGCGGGCTTCCAAAGCTGTGACCACGAGGCTAGGATCAACGCGGTGTACCTCGACTGCGGCATGAGCGGCCCCGGCGAGGTCGATCTACAGTGCAGTATGTGGCGAAAATACATCGTAAATGAAATCATAGCGATCATATAAAGCGGGAGACATGTATGATAACCAAACTACGATTTACAACAAAGCGATCGTGTCGAGTTAGGGACTCACGCCTCAGTCATCACTCGAAGTATAGCAATGGGTCTCGGGCCCAACATCAATCATGCGTGGAATACCTTCCTCTGCCGGCGATCTATGATATAAAAGCACGAAGGAACACACATGAACACGAGGTCCCATCGTGTCATAATAAAGCTATGCGGGGGTAAGTGCGAAGGCATAGCCGGCTACTAAAAACCCGCGGTACCAAGGTCATGAAGCGTATCATAAGATCTGTCTAGGCCGTCACATGATCAAAGCGGCCACTTGCCCGATATCGATGCTGCGTCTAACCTCGGAACTCCGCGACTCGCGTAGGCCAATCTCATCGGCCGCATGAGGTATTCCCGCATCGGTAGCTACTCCCGGCGTCGTCACGAACGCGATCGCGTGGCCACGTGGACCGCGTGCCCGTAAAGGGCGTCACTAACACGGAACTCGTAGCTCCGCATAGGCCGGGACTGCATGAGGTATTCTCGAATCATAGGTCCATCGACCGCTGAGTCTACCCGCGTCGGAGGCGACAACCGGAATCATCTCGAGATGAATGCCACAATACTATCATAACGACGATAGTTAATAAGCACAATCAAGAAACCCTTCACACAAACATCACAAGATACTAACACACGTAGCATCCCAACACGTTTACTTATCAGCGCAATCAAGAAAGTATTACAAGGCTATCACAAACCAATACAATCAAGTTGTTCACACAAGGTACCTTCTACTATATGATTAACAAAATCGGGTTTTATCCCCAAAGTACTTCATACATTAACTCTTTAAAAGATCGTTACTTTCACAATGTCACACAATACGTAGTATAAAATAGAGTGACTATCCTTTTAAAGTAAATCAATTACTTCTCTTTGTAAAATCAAGTAGCAACATTCTTTTCCAATGATCAAGTTTGCCTAATTTCCAATGTTCAAGTTTCTCATTTTAGAAAGGTTTCAGTAGTTCATAGTCTTATTCATTTGAGAATATAATTCTCCTTAAAACTATCCGAAACATAAGTCTTATATGTGAGTAGGATATTCTTGTTTATAACAATCTTATTACAGCCGTGATCTAGGAAATATCATTTTGTCTCATCTAGCTTCTATGCGGATGGAAGTTTCTCTTGGTTTTAATAATACTTAATTAGTCAAAACATTTCCTTTTATTAACGCTGCAATGGTTTGTCGATACACATTCTGATTTCCGAAATCAGTAAAACATTCTTAAGCCGTTATACCTAACTTCCCATAAAGCTAGTATAACTCTTAAGTTTTTCAAAAACCAAGTATTACTTCTTCTTTCAAAATGATTCAAAAATCTTTTGAAATACTTCGAGTTCTTTATTAACACATAACAAGCCAGTTATAGTTCAAATCAGTACCTTTTAAAAACCACATGTATTTTCTTACCAACATAAAGCTGTTATAACCAACTTCCCATAAAGTCGTTATAACACTTTATGTTTTAAACCAATCACATACATTTAGCACATGTACGTCTACCGTACTACATAGTTCACACATATCATGCTAGAAGAGATAGGAAGAGGTTCACATACCTCGCGACGATTATCGACTAATAGCAAAACGCTCCAAGTACCTCAAACCGCCGGCTACTCCCTAAGCCAAGTAGATCGCGCCACGCATAGTACTTCCACCTATAAGGCCACAAGGCGCTTATTAACATAAGGTCTCTTCGTAGAACATTCTACAGAAAATTCGGCATACCTCCCATGGCAGCGTAAATCTCCTCTCTATCGAGTGCTGCCACTAAGCCAACCAGGGGGTTATACATCTAACCCTAACGGTACAATTCTACTCCACGGTACTACTTCACAAGTCTCATGTCTGACCCTAAGTAATTACTGATTCAGTAATCTTCTTTAAATACAGGCTTAAGTCGCAAGACATTGCCGTAAGTATTATTCAGGCTTAAGTCAAAAGACATTGCCAACAACTACGTTCAGTTCTATATATAGTATACTTCAACTATATATTCTAACAATATGTAATTTCCAATTACAATAGAGGGACAAGATATTTACCTCAATAAGCCCATAATTATCCAAGTATAAAGTCGATCCTGGGCAATCGTTTAGCTCGACTCAGGCGCTCAACCCGCTCCAAACTACCCTTAGAAGTTCTAACCAACTTCTACAAACTACTCCAACTAACCATGGAGATTTTCCTTAGGGTTTCGTTTAGAGGCTAAAGGGACGTATAATAGTATTTTCCGGGCTTTTCGTATAGAGGGTACTTTGGAAATACTACAAGGCATTTGGGCTAAAGTATTTGGGTATAATAACAATACTTGAAGAGTATTTCTCTACCAGGGGTAGTATTTCGACTAGCACAACTAGGCTAGGGGGTTGCTCTCGGCCAAAAGGCCACTCAAGGGGAGGGAGTTGGGCGAGACAAGCTCTGAGGAGGAGTGTTTGAGTCTAGGAATTTGCTCAGTGTGGATGAAATAACTCATCAACTAAGGGGTATTTATAGGGCACTCAAAGGCCAAGATTGAGCCAAGTGGTAGGCAAGTGTAAGGTGAAGATTAAGCCATGTGTTGTGTGGGTCCCACTTGGTCATCCACTCAACAAAATATACACAAACATTGACCAAACATTTTAGGCACAAAAGATGAAAAAAGCGTGCAAGCTGAAGCTTCCACCAAGGAAATTTCGTCCAACCTTGGACACCTAAGGGTGACACGTGTCGCCTCCAATTGGTCCAAAATGTTTCGTCTCTCGGAAAAATCCGTAAAAATAATAAATGACATAGCGAATTTTCCTACAAAGGCTAATGGAAACGTTTACGGAAAATGACTCTTTTCGGCACTTGTGCACAAAAATAATTTCGGCCCAGCACTTTATCTCAAGTTCGAATTTTCTCCGTACGTCCATACGTACATACTCTGAAAATACGGGGTATAACATTCTCCCCTCCTTAGAAACATTCGTCCCGAATGTTCCTTCTAAGTCTCAAAACAAGCGGCGTGATATAGTCTTCACTACTATACTTACGAGAATCAATCTGCCACATCGGCCACGAAACAAGCTGCGTAAATACTTACATCAAAGTCCACGAGAAACACCTGTAATCATCATCGCAACACACTTCTCACCGGGGTCTAAAATATACTTCCTTCGCACCTTCTCTTTATAAAAGAAATGATCGCATCTATGCTCGCCATACATGCTCGCTTCTCTCTTTACTCGTCGTAGATACCACTTTGTCACTTTGCCTGAGGCATTAACCTTCTCAGGCGACCCAACAAATGGTACCACTTTTGTCACTTTGTCGCGAGCCTTGCTCGGCGACCCAACAAATGGTACCGATGCATGCGATCCACGAGGATGTCGTATACTAGAACTCTTTCCACATTTAAATCGCTTGGTTCCAAAACTCGGGGCTACTATCTCTAACGTGGTCATCATTAAGTGGGAACACTGCGGATGGATCTCGATACTTTCTCGATCATAACAATACGAAAGGCCGGACGTCGCCTCCTAAGTCGGACGGCAAAAGCTAACATATAGGCAACCTGGCCTATTCTTCACATGAACTCAGAAAGGCCCAAAGTAACTCGGGCTAAGTTCCCTCTGTATTCCAAACTCGTCACACCCAACCCGGGGTGGTACTTTCAAGAAGACCACCGTCAACTGAACTCTAAGCATCGTCGCGATTATCCGCACAACTCCTCCGAGCGCGAACTTCTTCTAGACAAGCACGACTATCCGATCTGCTTTGGAACAAGCTGAACCAACTAATGAACCTTGCCAACATCGAACCAATCGGCCGGCAATTTACACTTCCGCCCTGCAAGGCTTCATGGCGATATCAGAACACGAAATGGTAGCTTAAACACTTCCTCCACGGAGACAACAATCCTCACGACTACCTACGAAATCCACGCATGGCCCGAGGCGAATGCGGTCGAGACTCGCGAGTTCTTAACCTGCTGGTAAACTTTTAGAAGGCGAAAAATAGCCTGACACGGGCTTCACTGTCGACATAAGGTGAAGGTAGGCACCGTCTTGACCTTACAACCTTCGATAAAACAATCTGCTGAGTAAGCGGTCTTTGCTAGAAAACAAGGCGGTGACCTCCTCGGTCCGACCATCGGTCGAACGTCCACGAGTTAAATCTGTTTGGTTAACTAAACTTGGGCCTAACACCCTCGTGACCTACGCGGCGGGACCACCGCCTGACCCCACCACTAACATGCGCGGGTTGACCCGGCGTGGACTCAACCCGACCCGCAGCGCATAATACTAGCTCCGATCGAACAATCTCACTAATCACGTTTGAAAACCTAGCGGTCTTCTTAGCTAAACTACCCCTTTCATTCCACACTACTAGGGACTATCCCAAACATAACTCACGTGCGCTATATGCCTTCCATAAGATCAAACATAATACTACACCTTTACGAGATGGCCTTACCTCTAAGGTCTTTACGTAAACATTCTAAGGCTCACACCTTTTCTATCCCCAAAATCTTACTCGGTTAACCCACCGTGATTCTAAACACAACTAACACACCGCTATCGAACATAGCACTTAAGGTATACTCGCTTATCACACATCTTGACCTCAGAGGTTAAAGATATATCTATATCTCTGCTTCACTCCCTTAGTCGTTCTAATCAAACACCGCCTGCAGGCATAAGAAAATGACGAACTACCCACCAATCTCGAAGGCTAAGTCCTCCTACAAGGACACTCTCTCGACACATGGCCCGACGGCCGCAGTGCAACAAGTACCAACTAAAGACGACATTCCCGGGATGGCGTGCATCAATGAACCGGAAGCCACAGGTTCGACCAACTCCTACATACCGAACGTCCCGAAATCGCGGAAGACCACTGCATCTTGGCGGAGGTGCATATCTGTCTATTTGGTGAGGCGACTCGCCTCGAAAGTTACTAAAGGACCTTCTTTGCTCTGGCCTCTTACGGTGTCGCCCGTTAACTGTCGATCTCTGCGTCTCGGCTGCTGCGCATAAGCCCGTGCAGGCCATGCTCGAGCCTAATCGAAGAATTACTCTTGCACAACCCTCTTTTAGATAGTCCTCAAGACTCGCGGTACATCGGTATACTCTGGTAGCCAAATCTATAGCTAATGTAGTCGCCTCTTTGCAATCTAAATTCTCTGTTCGGCCGTGGGCGAAGGTTCATATATCATGGCGCGATGAAGTGCCGCTGCCGACTAAACTCTCTTTGGGGCTAGTGGCGTCGCGAGAACTCCCGAATGAAGCACTACCCTAGGTAATGATTGGGCTGTGCCTCGCCACCTCGAACTCTACTCGCGGCTCCGCCGCTGCCTTGCCCTCTGGGCGGGTTGCCCTACGCGGAGGCATAACGATAAGGAAAATAATTTCGTCGGAGGGTCCGACTTACAACCACGGCTCTAAGGCACGATCTCGAGTGAGAAGAATAGAAACCAATCCTAAATATCCTATAGCCTCACGATTATTGGCGTGGTGCACAACACGATAATCAAGACTCTCTTGGATACGATGCGTAGACACTTTTCAGGATTAAGCGCTCACGATACCACTTTATGTCACGACCGTTCGGGGCGTGGCCGTGCCTTACCGGGCACCCAAGTAGACATACATCCAGTAATCAGTGAACATAAAGACAATACATGAAACGATGTAATAAGACGGTGAAATAAGAAAACAAGCTAACCAAAAAGCAGTTACCTTGGTATATATATAAATAGCAACTTTTTCAACATGAGCAGTTTAATCCTTTTACAAACCACACTTGTGGCGATTACTACAGACCTCTAAGAATGATACGACAACAATGGCGGGGCGGGCCCGCCAAACCACGAATGTAAACACTTACGGCGACGAGGACTATACGTGATAAGCCTCGGAGAAGCGGAGCTTCCCAACGCTTGTGACCACGAGCTAGGATCAACGGCGGTGTACCTCGACTGCGGCATGAACGCAGCCCCGAAGGAGTCGAGACAATGTGCAAGTATGTGGCCCGAAAATACATCACGTAAATGAAATCATAGCGATCATATAAAGCGGAGACATGTATGATAACCAAACTACGATTTACAACAAGCGATCGTATGTCAAGTTAGGGACTCACGCCTCAGTCATCACTCGAAGTATAGATGGGTCTCGGGCCACAACATCAATCATGCGTGGAATACCTTCCTCACTGCCGGCGATCTATGATATAAAAGCACGAGGAACACGTGAACACGGGTCCATTCGTGTCATAATAAAGCGTATGCGGGGTAAATCACGAAGGCATAGCCGACTACTAAAAACCACAGTACCAACAAGGTCATGAGCGTATCATAAGATCTGTCTAGACCGTCACATGATCAAAGGCGGCCACTTGCGCGATATCGATGTCTGCGTCTAACCTGGAACTCCGCGACTCCGCATAGGCCAATCTCATCGGCCCGCGTGAGGTATTCCGCATCGAGGGTAGCTACTCCGGCGTCGTCACGAACGCGATCCGCGTGGCCACGTGGACGCGTGCCCGTAAAGGGCGTACACTAACACGGAACTCGTAGCTCGCATAGGCCGGGACTGCGTGAGGTATTCTCGAATCATAGGTCCATCGACGCACTTTGAGTCTACCCGCGTGGAGAAGCGCTTAACCCGGAATCATCTCGAGATGAATGCCACAATACTATCATAACGGTGATAGTTAATAAGCACAATCAGAAACCCCTTCACACAAACATCACAAGATACTAACACACGTAGCATCCCAACACGTTTACTTATCAACGCAATCAAGAAAGTATTACAAGGCTATCACAAACCAATACAATCAAGTTGTTCACAAGGTACCTTCTACTATATGATTAACAAAATCGGGTTTTATCCCCAAAGTACTTCATACATTAACTCTTTAAAGATCGTTACTTTCACAATGTCACACAATACGTAGTATAAAATAGAGTGACTATCCTTTTAAAGTAAATCAATTACTTCTCTTTGTAAAATCAAGTAGCAACATTCTTTTCCAATGATCAAGTTTGCCTAATTTCCAATGTTCAAGTTTCTCATTTTAGAAAGGTTTAGTAGTTCATAGTCTTATTCATTTGAGAATATAATTCTCCTTAAAACTATCTGAAACATAAGTCTTATATGTGAGTAGGATATTCTTGTTTATAACAATCTTATTACGACCATGATCTAGGAAATATCATTTTGTCTCATCTTAGCTTATGCGGATGGAAGTTTCTCTTGGTTTTAATAATACTTAATTAGTCAAAACATTTCCTTTTATTAACTTGCGGTGGTTTGTCGATACATTCGATTTAGAAATCGGTAAAACATTCTTAAGCCGTTATACCTAACTTCCCATAAAGCTAGTATAACTCTTAAGTTTTCAAAAACCAAGTATTACTTCTTCTTTCAAAATGATTCAAAAATCTTTTGAAATACTTGAGTTCTTTATTAACACATAACAAGCGATTATAGTTCAAATCAGTGCCTTTTAAAAACCACATGTATTTTCTTACCAACATAAAGTTTATTATAACCAACTTCCCATAAAGTCGTTATAACACTTTATGTTTTAAATAATCACATACATTTAGCACATGTCGTCTACCGTACTACATAGTTCACACGTATCATGCTAGAAGAGATAGGAAGAGGTTCACATACCTCGCGACGATTATCGACTAATAGCAAAACGCTCAGTACCTCAAACCGCGGCTACTCCTAAGCCAAGTAGATCGCGCCACGCCTAGTACTTCCACCTATAAGGCCACAAGGCGCTTATTAACATAAGGTCTCTTCGTAGAACATTCTACGAGAAAATTGGCACACCTCCCCACGGCGTAAATCTCTCCTCTATCGGTAGGCTACCAAGCCAACCAGGGTGGTGTTATACATCAAAAACTAACGGGTACAATTATACTCCACTGTACTACTTCACAATGCTACTGTAATACAGCCCTAAGTAATTCTGATTCGAATCTTCTTTAAATACAGCTTAAGTCGCGAGACATTCTGTAAGTATTATTCGAGCTTAAGTCAAAAGACATTGCCAACAACTACGTTGATTCTATATATAGTATACTTCAACTATATATTCTAACAATATGTAATTTCCAATTACAATAGAGGACAAGATATTTACCTCAATAAGCCCATAATTATCAGTATAAAGTCGATCTGGGCAATCGTTTAGCTCGACTCGAAGCGCTCCCGCTCCAATCTACCCTTAGAAGTTCTAACAAACTTCTACAAACTACTCCATCTAACCATGGAGATTTTCCTTAGGGTTTCGTTTAGAGGCTAAAGGGACGTATAATAGTATTTTAGGGCTTTTAGTATAGAGGTACTTTGGAAATACTACAAGGCATTTGGGCTAAAGTATTTGGGTATAATAACAATACTTGAAGAGTATTTCTCTACCAAGGGGGTAGTATTTCGACTAGCACACCTAGGCGAGGGGTTGCTCTCGGCCAAAGGCCACTCAAAGGGGAGGGGAGTTGGGCGAGACAACTGAGGAGGAGTGTTTTGAGTCTAGGAATTTGCTCAAGTGTGGATGAAATAACTCATCAACTAAGGGGGTATTTATAGGGCACTCAAAGGCCAAGATTGAGCCAAGTGGTAGGCAAGTGTAAGGTGAAGATTAAGCCATGTGTTGTGTGGGTCCCACTTGGTCATCCACTCCACAAAATATCTCACAAACATTGACCAAACATTTTAGGCACAAAAGATGAAAAAAACGTGCAAGCCTAGAAGCTTCCACCAAGGAAATTTCGTCCAACCTTGGACACCTAAGGGTGACACATGTCGCCCTCCAATTGGTCCAAAATGTTTCGTCTCTCGGAAAAATCCGTAAAAATAATAAATGACATAGCCGGAATTTTCCCTACAAAAGCTGTGGAAACGTTTCGCCGGAAAATGACTCTTTTCGGCACTTGTGCACAAAAATAATTTCGGCCAAGCACTTTATCTCAAGTTCGAATTTTCTACGTACGTCCATACGTACATACTCTGAAAATACGGGGTATAACAACAGACTACTAGATCAGTTGCGGGTTCTTCACCTTCCATAGCTAGGCAGGATGTTCATACCCCGGCAGGCCACGGTAGAGGTCGCAGTGGAAGTTCCCAGTTTTAGCGGTCCTTTGAACCGCCTAATTTCAGGTATATCCTTAATCCTCTAGAGTTTTGTATGTATTGATCTGCTGATGATGTGTTTAGTGTTTTGTTCGGATAGCTTGTGCTAAAATGTGAATTAGAAGCCTGGTTAGTGAGAAAATGATGAACCTTAGAATATTACAGTTGAGACCTTAGATGTAAGGCCGTCTTGAGTACAAGGTTTTGCAGGTGATCCTTGTCAGAATGTATAAGTATACGTGGAGTAATTGTGGGAAAATTTCCTTGGGTGTTGTAAATGGAAGTGGTAGCTTTCATGACCTGTGTAGGTAAGATTGTCCGGATCGGGGGGCTGAGCGTATAAAGAGGCCAGAGCCTCTACCACGGGAACAGGCCCGAACCGTGGCTCTCCGTATGGCACGTCCTGAGATGGTTCATGCCTCAGGGATCGCATGCAGCCCGGTACCATTTGTTGGGTCGCTGGGCTTAGTGCGGCAATGTGACAAAAGTGGTGATGCGTTAAGTGGGTCGGGTTGGGGCCATGTTGAGGGCCAACCCGCGGCCTGTTTCGAGGTGGGGTCAGCTCTGGGTGGTCCCGCCAGGTGGTAGGGTCACGAGGGTGCTAGGCCCAAGTTTAGATGACCACCGCATGAGTTCGTGGAGATGTTCGACCAGAAGCGGATCGTGAAGGCCGGGAATGGCCTTAAGGGAGATTGAGACTAGTAAGATGACCAAGTTTGGAGGTGGTGACTCCAAAGTCTTGGGAACAGAAGCGTTGACTGAAGTGTGGTACGTATACTAGAAGAGTTCAAGTGTTCGAGAAGGGCACAACGAGTAAGGAAGGAAGAGAACGTGTGTTAGTTCGTGGCCAGGCGTGGCGTTGGCAACTTGTTAGAAGATCTTCATCGTAATCCGTTTTGAGAAGGAACATTCGGGACGAATGTTTCTAAGGAGGGGAGAATGTTATACCCCGTATTTCCAGAGTATGTACGTGAGGGCGTACGTATATAAATTCAAGCCTTAAGATTAGGCAAGGTTCGAAATTTAGGCACAAGTGCCGAAAAGAATCGTTTTTCGACGAAACGTTTTACTAAACTTGCGAAGGGAAAATTCCGGCTATGTCATTGAGAATTTTTGCGGATTTTTCCGAGAGACGAAACATTTTGGACCAACGGGAGGGTGACATGTGTCACCCTCACATTGGAAGCAATAGTGGGCGGAAATGGACGAAATGGGAGCACTTTAGTTGGTAGGATATTTTGTGCAAGTTGATGTGGTAGATGGATAAGGTGCACTTGGCTTAAATCTAGCCCTACACTTGCCTTACACTTGGATGAATCTTGGCCATTGGTTGGTCATTTCTTGACCTATAAATACCCCCCTTGTTGAAGAGTTATTTCATCCTAAATTGAGCAATCTTTCTAAGTCTCAAATACTCCCTCCCTTCTAGTGTTTCGTCCGCCACCACTCTCCCCCCCTCTTGAAGGCCCTCGGCCGAACCTCCCCCTTTGTGGTGCCTAGCCGTGGGGTACCCCCCCTAGCCTAGTTGTTTTCGTATAGTACCCCTTGTTGTGGTATAGAAATACTCTCCTAGTATTGTTATAATGCCCAAATACCTTGTAGTATTCCCAAGGTTACACTTTTACAAAGCCCAGAAAATACTATTATACTTTCTTTAGCCACTAAACGAAACCCTAAGGAAAACCTTCATAGTCGGTTGAAGTATTAAGTAGAAGTTGCGTAGAACTTCTAAGGGTTGTTTGGAGCGGGTTGGAGCACTCGGAGTAGGAGCTTAACGTTGCTCAGGAGCGACATTATACTTGGATAATTTTTGGGCTCATCGAGATAAATACTACTGTCCTTCTATTGTAATTGGAAATTACATACTGTAGTAGTATAGAAATGAATATAAGATTCATAGAAGAGATTTGAACTGTAATAGAAGGATATTACGAGAAAAGTTGAATGAAATCACTTGAGGAAGAATATAAGTAGAAGTTAAACTGTACTTACATGGTGTATTCTGATGGTCGATAACCTTTTTGGTTGAATGTTTTGCAAGTAGCATGTGCTACTTAGAAGGTGGACAAGGCTAGCGGGTTATAGCCGTGGGCGTTTTGCTTATAGTCGATAATCGTCGCGGTATGTGATTCTTCCTATACTCTTGAGCATGATATTTTAAAGGAAGATATATATAATGCGGCAATGTCTTTTGACTTAAGCTGAATAATATATAGTGCGGTGAGCGTCGTGTGCTAATTGAACGTGGTTGTACGACAATGTCTTTTGACTTAAGCTTTGAATAATAAGAAACTTGAAGTATGTCACAAGAGTTAAGAAACCATTTTTGAAAGAAGAGTAACACTTGGTTTTAAAGGTTTTAAAAAAGAGTTATACTAGCTTTATGGGAGTTAGGTATAACGTCTTAAGAGGTAAAGAAAATGGTTTACTGATTTTAGAAGTTAAGAGACTTGATCTTATAAGATAAGAGACTTAACTTAAATGAATTAATATGAGTTTCGTGTGAAACCTCATTCGTGAGTAATGAGTACGTGGTTTGTAAAAGAAATAATGTTTCTTGATTTGAAATCGAATGTATCGACAAACCATGCGGCGTTAATAAAGGAAAATGTATTGAATAATGAAGTATTATTAAAACCAGTAGAAACCTCCATCTGCATAGAAGCTAAGATGAGACAAAATGATATTACATTTCCTAGATCATGGCTGCTTAATAAGATTTATGAACAAGAATAACCTACTCGCCTATGGCATATGTTACTCAATTGTAAAAAAAAAAAAAGATTAAGACATTGAACTATGAAACTTTTCTAAAAAGAGACTTGAGTAATGGAAATTAGGCAAACTGGAACTTTAGGGAAAAGAAAGGCATTGTGTTGTCTTAAAATGGTTTAAAACTTAAAGTGTTATAACAACTTTATGGGAAGTTGGTTATAACGACTTTACGAAAACAAAAGAAGGGTTTTTATCATTGGTTTTAATGTGGAAACTTGGCCTTAAAAAGAGAAGTTGTTTTGGTTGCTTTAAAGATGTAAGACACTCTATTTTATACTACGGGTATCGGGTGATTTTCATAAAAGGAATGGATCTCTTAAAAGGAATTTAACGTACGTAGTACTTTAGGGTTAAAACCCGGACTTTGACATAAAATGAAAGTACTTAGAGTTATGTATAACTTGCCTATGCTTGTTGTTGTGTAACTTGCCTATGCTTGTTGTTGTGTAACTTGCCTATGCTTATTGAAGATAGTCTTTGTTATGCAAGAATTGTGTTTCTATTCTACCGCGTCTCTCGATGGAGGGCCGGTTGACTTGTTGAGAACTTACTTGGACGTATCGGCAGTGACGGGAAATTCCACGGGTATGCTTCCATTAGCATTTGTTACATGGGCATGTCTACCCCGTTGATGGATTCTGTGGACATGTGACCATTTTTGGTTATGGCGAAGTATCGTGACTTACGGTTGTGATTGGGTGCGTAGCCTGTTTACTTGCCCCCGTCAGCTACGTGGCGCAGGTGGATCTGGTACAGGTTGTTGCACTTACCACGTGTCAGCTTCGCGGCGAAGTATCGTGACTTACGGTTGTGATCGGGTGCGTAGCCGTTACCTGCCCCCGTCAGCTACGTGGCGCAGGTGGATCGGGTATAGGTTATTGCACTTGCCACGTGTCAGCTTCGCGAGTCAGTATAGTGACGAGGTCTCGTGGTACGGCTTTGGCATCAGGTAGGACTTGGTGTTCAGGTGTACTCCTTGGTGTTGTTATATCATAGACTGCCGGCAGTGAGGAAGGAATTCCACGGGCACGAGTGATGATTTGGAGGGCGTGAGTCCCTGACTTGATATATTTGTTTATATGTTGTGTCTTGTAGTTTGGCTATCATACATGTCTCCCGCTTTATATAGATCGCTATGATTTCATTTATAGTACTTCTGATTTCACATACTTGGTACTGTTATCTTGACCTCGCCGGGGCTGCGTTCATGCCGCAGGTAGAAGTACATCGGTTGTCGATCCCCGCTTATAGGATCACCTTTCAGCGTATTGGGAAGCTCCGTTCCTTCGGAGGCTTATCTTTGGTATGTTACCCTGAGTCTGTAGGTTCTTGTACATTGGGGTATGGCGGGGCCTGTCCCGCCATAGTTGTTGTAAAAATCTTAAGTGCATGCTTTGTTGTGGCGGGGTTGTAAGGATTATGCTATTCAAATGTTTATATATATATGTTGAAAGGCAACCGTTTTGGTTGGCTTTGTTTTCTTCATCTTGATCCATGTCTACTTGCATGTTTAAGTTTTTATTTCCGCTGGTTTTCTACGATGTTGTATCACTAGGGTGCGGTAAGGCACGATCCGCGGGCGGTTCGGGTTGTGAGTATCGCCCGGCCCATTGGGACGATAATGTCATATAGTCGCCCGTAAGGTATCTTGCCCGGCCCATTTCGGGACGATAATGTCATATAGCGCCCGTAAAGGTATCTTGCCGGCCCATTTCGGGGCGATAATGTCATATAGTTCGCCCGTAAGGTATCTTGCCCGGCCCGTTGCGGAGCGATAATGTCATATAGTCTGCCCATAAAGGTATACTTTCCGGCTCATTTCTGGGACGATAATGTCATATAGTCTGCCCATAAAGGTATACTGCCCGACCCATTTCTGGGACGATAATGTCATATAGTCTGCCCATAAAGGTATACTGCCCGGCCAATTTCTGGGACGATAATGTCATATAGTCTGCCCATAAAGGTATACTGCCCGGCCCATTTCTGGGACCATAATGTCATATAGTCTGCCCATAAAGGTATACTGCCCGGCCCATTTCTAGGACGATAATGTCATATAAAATCCGGGAATTTAACCCAAAGTACTACGCACCTCTACTCCTTTAGAAAGACTCTTTTTCAAATAAAACTTCCCAGATACTAACAACCGTAGTATCAAGTCATATCTACCTTTCAAGACAAGTCACAATACCTTTTTAGAAATACATTTACCGGCTTCTAAATCAAGTGACTTCTTCTTTAAAACCTTAAGCAATTGGTACCTTTAAAACAATTTGTCCTTCTTAATTTCAAATCATTTCTTTACTTACATTACTGAAGAAAACCATTCTTTTAATCTTCCATAAAGTTGTTATAACCAACTTTCCATAAAGCCGTTATAACTTTATGTTTTAGACAAAATCATTCCTTTTACAACCAAGAGACTTATACTTTCAAATCAAATCACATAGCTTCAAAATACCTCAAGTCTCTTAACTTTTAAGAAAACAAGTTTCAAAGTCTTAAAAACTTCATACATAACTCTTTTAAATTAAGTAACATATACTTGGGTGCGTTGTGAATAAGTTATACTTAAATATATCGATCTTATTCAAGTAGCCATGATCTAGAAAATGTAATACAATTTTGTCTTATCTTAGCTTCTATGCAGATGGAGGATTCTACTTGTTTTAATATAATTAATTGTCATTACATTTTCCTTTATTTACGCTGCAATGACTTGTTCGATACTTATTCTCATTCGTGCCGTAATTTAGCCAAGTCAACTCGACTCCAAGTACTTCCTAACGACTCTTACCAACATCCCCCATAAGACTTGGTAAAAACTTAGGATTTCTTAGACGTATCTTTTACATAGAGTAAATCAACGTAACTACCTCTTAACTTCTTAAGAGTAGACGGAAACATGAAATAATACCACATGTATATTCCATACATAGAATCATGCCAAAGGAAGGAAGAGGTTCACATACCTCGCGACGATTGTCGACAAGTAGCAAAATGCTCCAAAGTACTTCAACCTTGAGCTATTCCATTCTCCAAGTAGGATACGCTATACTTAGTGCTTCAACCTATAATGGTCACCATACGTCCATTAACCTCTTACTTCAAACGTAGAATATTCCAAGTGCTAAGTCACTAAATTCTACGGAAAATCGGACATCACCTCCTTTGTTTTTACTTACTTTGCCACCTTTTTCAAGGTCGAATTCAATAACCAAACACGCCACATTTAAGGCCCAATCAATGAAATTAATCAATAAGGGATTACACGCCTACTAGACGTGTAAAATTCCGCCCCACAACGATATCAAACTAATACAACCTACAAGTCCAATTCGGCCACATAGAGTATAATAACACCAATTCTTATCCAATTCTTATTTCAATCCAAGTTGTTAGCATAACATGATATCAAGTCGCAATCGATTATAACCACTATAATCTTCAAGTAATTAACATGCGACAATTCTAATAAACGACCAAATTGTAATCCCACTGCACAAGGCTTAAATGACATTTCGGATTTAAGACTACAATCAATCCATAATACTTATCAAACTTTAACATATAAACTTCATGCTAGCAACATGTAAAGCTAACAACAAACAATATATATATAATCTTGTAACACTTTTTAGAGACAAGATTATACCTCAACGAATCTCGATCGACTCCAAATCCGAATTTGCTCCTTAGCAACTTAGAGCTCCTTCAAGACACTTCAATACGCTACTTGAGACCCTTAGAACAATACCAACAACTTTCCTTCAAACTTCCAAACAAAACCTAGAAAAGCAACTAGGTTTTCACCTTGCGACTAATACGAAAACTCTCTTTTTAGGGATTTTCTATTGAGATACACTTACAATACCCTCATGAACCTTGGTTTAAAGTGTGGAGCTAAATGGACAAGAAACAAATTTTTTTTCTCTTCTTGAATGCTTGAACCCGAGAGCACTATGTGATGTTCTTCCAATTTTTTTGTAATTTTGGCTAAGTATGGAACTTGTCTCACTACTAGTAGTATTATATAGCAACATGGAGGGTCAAGATGTGTACAATTGGGTGGCTAGGATGAGGTCTTACTAAATATCAAATTGACCAAGTCAATTATGTCAAGCTCTTCAAGTTGCAAGACTTGTCTTCCTAACAAGGGTCAAATGACCCTCTTGTCCATGCTCAATTCGCCCAAGCTCACTTAAGGGGGGGTGACACGTGTCGCCCTCCCATTCGTCACAATATTACGTTTTCCGATAATTTCATAATTCCGATAAATTTTTACAAGTCTCTAATCTTAACATTAGGAGTTCTCACGTACGTTCTTAACACATGTCCTGTAAATACGGGGTGTAACATACGTCATCACATAGATACCCTGGAACTACGGGGTGTAACACCCATGGTATCATTACGCGAGCCTAATCCTGGACTTCCGTAGTCCGCATAGGCCACCTGGGCCCGCATGAGGTACTCCTCGCATCGGGGGTAGCTAACCCGCGACATTTTCCTGGACTCATGATCCCCATGGCCACTGGACCGCGTGAGGTATTCTCGCATCGGCGTAACACACGGAGTGATTCTGGACTCAGTGAGTGCATAGGTCACATGGACCCGCATGAGGTACTCCTCGCATCGGGGGTAGCTAACCCGCGGTAACTTAACAAGTCAGGGGGGTAAGTGATATAACACCAGCACAACCGAGTAAGTAAACCATTCTTTTTATCTTTCTTAAGTCGTTATGACTAACTTCCCATAAAGCTAGTATAACACTTAAACTTTGTAATAACTCAAAACATCCACACTTGTTTGGAAAACCAAAGGAAACTTATTCTTTTAAACCCAAGTATTAATTTCCGTTTAAAGTAATGGTTCATAATTCTTTTTGAAGTATTTCAAGATTCTTAACATTTTGGACTCAAGTCAAAAGACCTCAAGGTGCAACCAAATTTTAGTGAAACACGTACGTCTACCGTACTATATATTTTACAAATATCATGCTCAAGAGGATAGGAAGAATCACATACCTCCTCGGCTAAGTCCACTTGCCAAGTCGAATATGCCGCGCGTAGAGTATCAACCTATAATAATCAAATACTTCTATTAACGTCTAAACTTCTTCGTCGAATATTCTAGCATAAAGTTCCTTATTCTACGGAAAATTGGACAACACTTCCTTTGTTTCTACGTACTTTTCCACCTTTCCAAGACTCGAATTCAATATCCAAACGCCACTTAAGGCCCAATAATCCAACAATACAAAGGGGATTACACGCCTAATCTTGGGCGTGTAAAATTCTGCCCCACAATACATATAAACTAATTCAATAAATTTAAGGTAGTATGTTGGCTACAACATGCTCACATAACCTCCTTATCTAATCCTTTCAAATCCAAATCGTTATTCTTACATGCAATATTCCTAAAGGCAATATTGTCCACTACAAGTCTTTTCTTCCTCACATGCAACACAATTTACTCAAGAATAAAGAAGAGATTGTTACCTTAGAGCTTACCCAAATTAATCCAACAACTTTCACTTGTCTTCTTTCCACAATCACCTCCACAAAACTCCTACAAGCTTGCCAACAAGTTTCCTTCTTGCGGCTTTTCTGAAATTTTCCTCTAGGCCTTGGTTTCTTCTTGAATTTCTAGAGAGAATGGAGAGGGACTTTAGAGAGAAGGAAGAGCTTTTAGAGAGAAGAAGGAGCTTTCAAGAATGATCAAGTCTTCAAGACTTGGTCAATAAATAGGACATGCAAAAATCAGATGGGGACACTTGTCACCCTCCCATGGCCTTTTAAAGAAAATATCGACTTTTCCTCGATTTCGCAAAACTCGCCTCGGCGCGGCATGCCCGGCCCAGGCGCTGAAACCTCTGCCAACTATCAGAACTTCCGGCACCGCGGCCCTGCCCTCCGGCGCCACGGCGCTGCAACTTCAGCGAACCCTCAGAATATCCGGCGCCGCGGCCCTACATCCGGCGCCGCGGAGCTGTGGCCCCCTGACCGCAAATTCATTTCTGCCCAACAGTGCGCTGAACTTGTACCTTCCATAACTTCCTACTCCGATGTCCTATCGACGAACGGTTGGTTGTGCTGGAAACTAGACTCAACGAACTACGTACTAGGGCTTTGAAACACCTAGGAATCCTCAATGTAACGGGCCATAACCTGCCTCAAAGTTGACTAACAACCCGTCCGAAATATTTCGTCCACCCATCATTCTCAAATTAAGTCTCAATTCCTTTCGTACGTTCTCAAAAGCATGACCTGAACTACGGGGTGTAACAGTTATATTCAGTTTGTAGCTTTGTTATATTCAGCTTGTAGTACATTTTGTAGTTTACATTTATAGCCTAAGCCTAGTTTGTCTCATAAGGGTAATTGGTGCAAATGAGCCCATAGTATAAATAGGAACTTTGTACACATTTTGTGGTTAATCAGAAAAAACTGAAAAGCTTCCGCACTCCTCTTCTTCCTCTCTTCTTCCTCTCATCTTCTTCACAAACTTGGTTCACTGCTCCATGGTAGTGCTGGGTTTATACACACATGTAGGTCAATTACTCTTGAATCTCGGTTTCTAACAATTGTTAAGAGCATCATCAAGGCTGAATCTATAGTATATCATATTGTACATATTTTGCATGCATGTGACATCTATGGAATAACATAACAAGAAATACATAGAGAGTCATTAGCTGTTGAGTGAAGTGTTTTATTCAATAGCAAAAGCATACACGCCAAATAATTTTGACAGGTTAATGAAAAAGGTTGAGAAGGTCGATATTCGGGTGAAAGATTACTTGGAGTTAGTTGGAAGGGAAAAGTGGGCTAAATGGTATGACCCGTTAACCAAGATGGACAATGACATCAAACATTGTCGACGCTATTAATTCGACACTCGTACCAGTAAGAGAATCACTTATCTTTTATTTTAATGAAGAATTTAGGATGATGTATGTACGATGGAATTACACCAATCGGAAAAATGGTTCATACACATTCACAATACTTGGGCAAAAATACCACGAGTTGCTAACAATTAATGGGGAAATGTTCATGTATGATGGTTGTCACAACCCAAACCCCGGGCCCGCGACTGGTGCCCTATCTGGGCACCCCTCTTATACCCTCACATCCCATACAAGACACATGCCAAACAATACATGAAAAAAACTGTATATGTAGCAACAAGGCAAGCCGGTGAGGCTGCCACTATATATATATACGGGAACATCCCGACAGTACAGTTATATAATTGGCCCAAAATAAATACAACTCCCGCAAGTCCAGCCCACATATGAATATAGACCTCTAAGAGTTTGGAGAATATACTATGACGGGACAGGGCCCCGCTGTACCCCTGAATGTACATAAGACTGTAAACTCCGTACCAAAAGACAAGCCTCCGAAATAATGGAGCTTCCTCAAAAACTGAGTAGAGATCCTAAGAGCGAGGATCAATAAACTGTGTACATACACCTGCGGCATGAAACACAGCTCCCCGAGGAAAGGGGGGAATTTAACCCAAAGTACTACGTATCTTTATCCTTTTAAAGATGACTCTTTCTCGTATAAAACCCCCAAGATACAAACACCCGTAGTATCAAGACTTGTCTACTTTTCAAAACAAGTCACTACACCTTTTAGAAATTGCCCTTCTTCATTTCAAGTCATTTATCTTTGTTTACCTTACTAGAGTAAACCATTCTTTTAACTTTCCATAAAGTTGTTATAACCAACTTCTCATAAAGCCGTTATACTAACTTTATGCTTTAGAAACTAAGACATTTTTATCCTTTAAAACAAGTGAGTTCATTCTCTAACTCAACCAACTTGGACATTCTTAAAACAAGTCAAGGATATCAAAATGAAACTAAATTCATTTAAATCTCGTACGTCTACCATACTATACATTTATAACTACTCATGCTCAAGAGATCAGAAAAGTTCCACATACATCTTCGGTTCAATCCACTTGCTAAGTCCAATATGCCGCACGTAGTATGTCAACCTATAATCACCATAATACGTCTATCAACTTCTAGCTTTCTAACGTAGAATATTCTAAGTGTAAAGTCACTTATTCTACGGAAAATTGGACAGCACTTCCTTTGTTTCTACATACTTTTCCACCTTTTTCAAGGCCCGAAATCAATAACCAATATGCCACATTTAAGGCTCAACACATCAACCAATCAAAGGGGATTACACGCCTTACAGGACGTGTAAAATTCTGCCCCACAATTAATACCAAGTAGTTCAATAGTCAATGCCATTCTCGGCTAATATGTGCAACAATGTAAAGTCTTTTCCAATTCTTTTTCAATCCAAGTTGTTTAGTTTAACATGTTATATAGCCGCAATCGACTATAACTACTATAACCCTTCCTTTATATAACATGCGATGATTATAACTATCGATCAAATTGTATTTCAATTTCAATGGCTAACAAGGTCATTCTCAGATTTAGGCTTCCAATATTCCATAACACTTATCAATCTTCACCATATAATTCACATGATCATATATGAACTACAAAAACATGTAATCTTTAATTACATAAGTAAGATGAAGATCATTACCTTGTTAATCCCAAATATAACTCCAAGATTCAAAGTCGCTCCTTAGCAACTTAGCTCCTTTCCTTCACGCTCCAATCCGCTATTTGAAGCCCTTAGAAGTTCATAAACAACTTCCCTTCAATTTCCAACCAAAACTTATGAAAACAACTTAGGTTTTCACCTTGCGACTAATGTAAAAATGTAGCTTTTCCGGGATCTTTGTATTGAGATATCCTTATAATACCCCTAGGAACCTTGAGTTTAAGTATCGTGAATTATGAACAACAAACAAAAGTTTTTTCTTCTCCTTATTGAGCTTAGCCGAGAGCTCTCTATCTATTGCTCAAGTTTCTCTAATTTTTTCTAAGTGTTGAGACTTGTCTTGCTACTAGGGTGAATATATAATAAAACTAAGGGTCAAGATTAAAACACTTGTGTGGATTGGATGAAGAAAAATTAAATATCAAGGGTCAACTTGACTAGTTTGACTTGGTCAATTTTCTCAAGCTTTGATCATCCACATTGGACTACTTAATCTTGGTCATTATACCACTTAACCTTGGTCCACTTTCGACCAAGACCATGTAAGGGGGGTGACATGTGTCACCCTCCCATTCGTCGTAATATTTCGTTTCCCGAATGTTCTTTTGGAGTCAAACTAATTAGATAGCGACATAGTCTCCTTTTACAACCCCTACATACCAATTATGTCACATCTGGCCACATAATAACACTTAAACAAATACGTCAATTAAAACTGACAAGTAAGGGAAATGAATTACCTGAAGGTGTAGGGAATAAATGAGGGTACTTCTTCATCATGTCCTCCTCTGCTTCCAAAGTCATCTCCTCTCTATTATCATTCCGCCACAAGACTTTGACGGAAGCCACATCCTTGGTCATGATCACTTTGACACAGCGATCGAGTATCGCTATGGGACTCTCCTCATATGATAATCCCTCTATCACCTAGACATAACTAGCTGGGAAAACTCTCGATGGATCTCCGATACACTTCCGCAACATAGAAACATGGAAGACCGAATGTACTGCCTCCAAGTCGGACGACAGTTCCAACTCATAGGCAACCTTGCCTACTCTACGGAGGATATGATAAGGCCCAATATACCTTGGGCTAAGTTTCCCCTTCTTCCCGAACCTCATCACACCCTTCATGGGTGATACCTTCAAGAAGACCCAGTCGTCAACCTGAAACTCCAAGTGTCGACGCCGATTATCTGCATAAGACTTCTGCCGACTCTGAGCTGCTAAAAGTCTCTACTGGATAAGCTTCACCTTATCCACAGCCTGCTGAATCAAGTCTGGGCCAACTAACTGAACCTCGCCTACGTCGAACCAACCAATCGGTGACCTACACTTTCGCCCATATAAAGCCTCATATGGCGCCATCTGAATGTTGGAATGGTAGTTGTTGTTATATGAAAACTCCACAAGAGGTAAATGATCCTCCCAGCTACCCCTGAAATCAATAACACAGGCCCGCAACATATCCTCAAGTATCTAGATAGTACGCTCTGCCTGTCCGTCGATCTGAGGATGAAACGCGGTACTGAGACTCACCTGTGTCCCTAACCTCTTCTGAAAAGACCTCCAAAAGTTAGCCGTAAACTGGGCTCATCTGTCTGATATAATAGATGTAGGAACTCTGTGCAGTCTCACAACCTCCCTGATATAAAGTCTAGCATAATCCTCAACCGAATACGTAGTCCTAACTGGAAGAAAGTGGGCTGATTTCGTCAGCCTGTCTACAATAACCCAGATGGAATCACACTTCCTCTGAGTACGAGGTAACCCTGTAACCAAATCCATGTTGATCACCACCCACTTCCATTTCGGAATCTCAATCGCCTGTAATAGCCCATCGGGATTCTGGTGCTCAACCTTGACCTGCTGACAATTCGGATATTGAGCAACAAACTCTGCTACGTCCCTTTTCAGGCCATCCCACCAATACATACATCTGAGGTCATGGTACATCTTAGTCGACCCCGTATGAATAGAGTAACGAGTATTATATGCCTCCCCCGGAACCTGCTGACGAAGTCCTGCAACATCAGGAACACACAATCTGTCCTCGTATCTTAGCACCCCATCCGACACTACCTCAAATAAACTCTTCTCCACTCGAAGAGCCGTATCTCGATACCGTATCAGAACTGGATCCTCATACTGTTGCCTCTTCACCTCCTCAACGATGGAAGACTCGACAACTTCTCAAAGCCGTACCCCACTATCATCGGTATCGACCAACCGAACCCCAAGGCTCGCCAGCTGATGGATCTCACAGACCATGTCCTGTCTATCTGGCTGTACATTTGACAGACTCCCCATATGTCTACGACTCAGAGCATCTGCTACCACGTTGGCTTTTCCCGGATGGTATAGGATATCAACATCATAATCCTTCAGCAACTCTAACCACCGTCTCTGCCGCAAGTTCAGTTCCCTCTGCCTGAAGATGTACTGGAGGCTCTTGTGGTCTGTATAAATATCCACATGAACCCTGTATAAATAATGTCTCCAAATCTTCAAGGCATGAATAACTGCGGTCAACTCTAAGTCGTGAGTAGGGTAATTCCTCTCATGCTTCCGTAGCTGCCGGGAAGCATATGCTATAACCTTGTCGTGCTGCATCAATACGCACTGAGCACGATACAGGCATCACAATAAATCACATAACCTTCTAATCCCTCGGGAAGAGTAAGCTGGAGCCGTCGTCAACTTTTCCTTCATAAGCTGGAAGCCCTTCTCAAGCTTAGTCCACGGAACTTAGCCGCTTCGAGTCACCTAGTCAAAGGCGATATCGAAGAGAACTTGTTATACCCCGTATTTCAGTATGACGTGGGGCGACGTGAAAAGTTTGGACTTTAAAGTGGCTTGGCGAAAATTATTTGTTCACAACACCGGTTAGAGTCGTTTTTCGAAGCGTTTTCACGACTTTACGTAGGGAAAATTCGGCTATGTCATTTCTTATTTTGCGGATTTTTCCGAGAGGCGAAGCGTGTTGGACCAACAAGAGGCGCCACTTGGCACCCTCTCATTGGAGTGTGGGCGGTAAGGTGGCCGAAGGTGTGGCCATTGTGTTCAAGGGTTGGTCGGCGATTTGGTGTGTTAGTTGGTTAGGGTGCACTTGGCAAGATCTTGGCCCTACACTTGCTATGCACTTGGCATGATCTTGGCCATTGGTTGGCCTTGGCTTGTCCTATAAATACCCCTCCCCTTTGAAGACTTATTCATCCTAAAATGTTCTAAGTCTTAGAAATCCTCCCCCTCCCTTCTTGTTGTTCGCCCTCCCTTGTGAGGCCCCCGGCCGAGAGCTTCCCCCCCGAGTACCCCTAGTGGGGTAGAGAGGTATACACCCCTTGTGGTGTTGTCTCATATAAATACCACTCTTGGTAGAAATACTCTCAAAAGTATTGTTATTATACCCAAATTACCTTAGCCGTATACCTTGTAGTATTCTAAGGTTATACCTATCTGAAAAGCCCGTAATACTATTATACTTCCGTCGGTCACAAACCGAACCCTAAGGAAAATCTCCATAGTTAGTTGGAGTATTATGTAGAAGTTGGTTAGAACTTCTAAGGGTGGTGGTTGGAGCGGAGTTAGGCCTTGAGTTGGAGCTAAACGTTGCCAGGAATCGACATTATACTTGGATAATTATGGGCTTATCGAGGTAATTATCTTGTCCCCTATTGTAATTGGAGATTACATGTTGTAGGAATATATAGTTGAAGTATACTATATATATAAGAACTGAACATAGTTTTGTGGCAATGTCCTTGGACTTAAGCACGAATTTAAAGAGAAGCTGATGTAATTACATAGGTGTATGTGATGAGACTTGTGTAGTTTGTGGGTAGGGAAGGGGCTGCCCAATTTCCGTAGGATCTTGCATCTAGATTTATTCTACCAAGTAGTCTAGACTTTGATAGACTTGTATAACTCGTATAGGTTGAATGTTCTGCGAGTATGTGCTACTTGAGAAGGTGGACCAGCTAAGGGTTATAGCCGTGGAGCGATTTGCTTTTAGTCGATAATCGTCGCAAGGTATGTGAACCTCTTCCTATCTCTTCCAGCATGATATGTGTGTAACTATGTAGTACGGTAGACGTACGTGTGTTAATTGAACGTAATTATACGGCAATGTCTTTTGACTTAAGCCCGAATAATAAAAATCTTGAAGTAGTTCAAGAGAATTAAGAACTGTTTTTAAAAAGAAGAGTAATACTTGGTTTTAAAAGCTTAAGAGTTATACTAGCTTTATGAGAAGTTAAGTATAACGGCTTAAGAGAGATAAAACAAATGATTTATTTCTTTTAGAAGTTAAGAGACTTGATCTTGTAAGATAAGAGACTTAACTTAAATAAATTATATGAATTTTGTGTGAAACCTCATTCGTGAGTAATGAGTACTTGATTTTTTAAAGGGATAATGTTTTACTGATTTCGGAAATCAGAATGTGTATCGACAAACCACTGCAGCGTTAATAAAGGGAAATGTTTTGATTAATAAAGTATTAATAAAACCAGTAGAAACTTCCATCTGCATAGAAGCTAAGATGAGACAAAATGATATTTCCTAGATCATGGCTGCTGTAATAAGATTGTTATAAACAAGAATATCCTACTCACATATAAGGCTTATGTTTCTTAGATGGTTTAAAAGAGAATTACATTCGTAAATGAATAAGACTATGAACTACGAAACCTTTCTAAATAAGAAACGTGAACATTTGAAATTAGGCAAACTTGGACGTTTGGAAAATAATGTTGTTACTTGATTTTACAAAGAGAAGTGTTTTGCTTTACTTCAAAAGATAATCACTCTATTTTCATATACTACGGGTATTGTGTGACTTTTGTGAAAGTAACGTATCTTTTAAAAGAGTTAATGTATGAAGTACTTTGGGGATAGAAACCCGATCTTGTTAATCATATAGTAGAAAGTGCCTTGTGTGTATAACTTGATTGTGTTGGGTTGTGATAGCCTTGTGATACTTTCTTGTTTATTTGATAAGTAAACATGCTAGGATGCTACGTGTGTTAGTATCTTGTGATGTTTGTGTAAAAGGGTTTCCCCTCGATTGCGCTTAAATAGTTTCACTATCAGCCGTTATGTTGGTATTGTACCACTCACCACCCCGATTAGGAGGTTGCGCCTCCGATGCGGGGTAGACTCAGGCGGGTCTAGTGACCTATGATTCGAGAATACCTCATGCGGGTCCCAGGGGCCTATGCGGAGCTACGAGAGTTCGAGGGTAGTTTGCGTCCTTTATGGGCATGCGGTCTATGTGGCTACGCGGACTGCGAAGTCGAGTGATTCTTAGGGAGTAGCTACCTCGACGCGGGAATACCTCATGCGGGCCATCGGGGTGGCCTACGGAGTGCGGGAAGTTCGAGGCTAGACGCGCATTAGATATCGCGCGAGTGGCGGCTTTGATCATGTGACGGTGCAGACAGATTTCATAATCTGATTTATGACCTTGTTGGTACGGTGGGTTTTAGTAGTCGGCTATGCCTTCATACTTACCGACGATTTTATTATGACACAGTGGGACACAGTGTTCATATGTATCTCTTGGTGCTTTTATATATCATAGACTGCCGGCAGTGGGGAAGGTATTCCACGGGCATGATTGATGTTGTGGGCGTGAGACCCATATTTATGTATTTGAGTGATGACTTCGAGGGCGTGAGTCCCGGACTTGATATGACTGCTTATTTATTGTGAACGGTAGTTTGGTTATCATACATGTCTCCTGCTTTATATAGACTACTATGATTTCATTTACAGTATTTTCAGTTTCGCATACTCGGTTATGCCAGACCTCCTTGAAATTTGCGTTAAATACGGGTAAAGGTACACGATCGTTGATCCTCGCTCTTGGGTCACACTTCAGCGTTTGGGGAAAGCTCCGTTTCTCGGAGGCTTGTCTTCGTATAGTCCCTGTTGTTGTAGGTGCTACATTCGAGGTATGGGAACCCTGTCCGTCGTTGTTGTCATATCATTCGTAGAGTGCATGTAAATCTTGTTGTGGGCGGGGTTTGTAAAAAGGATTAAACTGCTCATTTGTAAGAGTTGTTATTTATATATATGCCGAAGGCAAGTTTTCTCATTCTTGTTGCGTACCTTATTGGTTTCGTGTATGTGTTTTATGTTCCGCTGATTACTCTGATGATGTATGGCTACTTGGGTGCCCGGGGTAAGGCACCAGTCACGGGCCCGGGTTCGGGTCGTGACAGAACTGCTCCACAAATCTACGGTAATAACCTGCCAGCCCTAAGAAGCTGCGCACCTCCGTCGGAGTAGTAGGTCTCGACCAAGTCTTGACTTCCTCAATCTTTGCCGTATCGGCTTTGAACAATCGGCCCCGATAATGTGCCCAGAATGCCGGAGGCCAACAAAACTCACTGGAGAACTTGGCGTAACTGCGGCTCGGAGGACCCAATCACCGTCGCCGAGTGATGCATGCTCGCCTTTCGGTGCGAGAATAAACCAGGATGTCATCAATGAATACTATAACAAACGTATCCAGAAATGGCTTGAACACCCGGTTCATCAAATTCATAAATACCGCTGGAGCGTTAGTCAAACCGAAAGACATCACCCTGAACTCATAATGCTCATACCGGGTCCTGAATGCAGTCTTCGGGATATCTACCTCTCTAACTCGCACCTGATAATAACCGGACCGCAGGTCTATCTTGGAGAAACACCTCGCACCCTGCAACTGGTCAAACAAATCATCAATCCTGGGGATGGGGTATCTATTTTTGATGGTTACCTTATTCAGCTGCCTGTAGTCAACACACATACTGTTATACCCCGTATTTCCAGAGTATGTATGCGAGGACGTACGTACGAGAATACGGCAGAAAGATTGGAAAGGAAGAAAGAGGTGATTTTTCCACGGAAAAGTTTCCGGTTTTTGTGAAGGAAAAAGGTTCGTTAATGGGAATTGGATTCCCAGATTTGGTATTCGGACTTCCTGGAATATTAGAGAATTATGGAATTTTATTTTCGGAAATGGTCACGTGGGGCCCACGGGAGAAATTCTGGTTTCGCGAGGCGCTTTGTTTTGAGATTCCATTAAATTGGATATTTTGGAAGACGAAATATTCTGGCGAATCGGGCGACACGTGTCACCCCGTGTGGCACCTGGCCGATTTTACATTTGGGCACAACACGGTTAAGTCGTTTTCGGCGAAGCGTTTTACTTAACTGCGAAGGAAAATTCGGCTATGTCGTTTTGTTTTTGCGGATTTTTCCGAGAAGCGAAACATTCTGGACCAACGGGAGGGTGACGTGTGTCACCTCACAATGGAGACAAGTGGGGCGACTTGGCGAAACAAGGGGCAAGTTGGGCTTGATATTTGTGTAGATATTTGTAGGGTTTTAAGGGTAGGGTCTAGGGTGCACTTGGCGATCTTGGCCTTACACTTGCCTTGCACTTGGCTAGATCTTGGCCGTTGGTTGGCCTGGGTTGCTATAAATACCACTCCTTGTGAAGACTTATTCATTCACTCCTCACTTTGTCTAAGTCTTGAAATCCCTCCTCCCTCTAGTAGCTCGTCCTAAGCCTCTCCCCTCCTCCTCCTTGTGGCCTTTGGCGAGAAGGTCCCCTTTGTGGTGCTAGCCGTGGGTACCCACTGCTAGTTGTTTCTGTATAATACCCTTGTTGTGGTATAGAAATACTCCTAGTATTGTTATAATGCCCAAAATACCTTAGCCTTGTACCTTGTAGTATTCCAAAGATACCTCTTTACGTAGAGTCAGGAAATACTACCTTTTGTCCTTTTAGTCTCAAACCAAACCCTAAGGAAATCTTCATAGTTGGTTGAAGTAATTGAGTAGAAGTTGGTTAGAACTTCTAAGGGTTGTTGGAGTGGTTTGGAGCGCGAATTGGAGCTAAACCTTGCTCGGGAGCGACATTAAACTCGGATAATTTTGGGCTTATCGAGGTAATTATCTTGTCCTCTATTGTAATTGGAAATTACATGTTTGTTAGGATATATAGTTGAAGTATACTATATATGGAACTATACTTAGTATTCGCAATGTCTTTTGACTTAAGCTGAAGAATTAAGCCCGAACTAAAGGTATTTACATAGGGTGTATTGCGGTAGGCTTGTGTAGAATTGTACACGTCAGGTTAGGCGTGTAAAACCCCACTAGTTGGCTTGGTAGCGGCCTCGATAGAGGAGAGATTTACTGTTTGTTGCGGGGAAGTCTTCCGAATTTTCTATAGAAAGATAGAAACTTATGTTTTGGGGTTAATAGGCGTTTGTGACCTTTATAGGTGAAAGTACTAAGAGTAGCGTATTCTACTCGAGGAGTGGAAAGGGCTAGCAAGGTTGTAGTACTTGGAGCATTTTGCTTATTGTCGATAAATCGTCGCGAGGTATGTGAACCTCTTCCTATCTTTTCTAGCATGATTGTTGTGAACTATGTGTAATGCGGTAGGCGTACATGTGCTAAGTGATTTGGTTGGGTTAAAACATATGGTGTTATAATAGCTTTATGGGAAGTTAGTTATAACGACCTTATGTAAGTGAAAATGGTTTCTTGACGTTAAGTTAAGAGACTTGATCTTATAAGATAAGAGACTTAACTTATTTGTTTTAATGTGGATGTTTGTGTGAAACCTCATTCGTGAGTAATGAGTACTTGGTTTTAAAGGGATAATGTTTCTTCGATTTGAGTCGAGAATGTGTATCGGCAGGACCACTGCAGCGTTAATAAAAGGAAAATGTATTGAATAATGATGTGTTGTATTAAAACCGGTAGAAACCTCCATCTGCGTAGAAGCTAAGATGAGACAAAATGATATTACATTTTCTAGATCATGCATTTCTTGTAATAAGATCGTTATAAACAAGAATAAACTACTCACGTATATGACATATGTTACTTAATTGTTCTAAAAGGAATCAGTGATTAAGTTTGGGAACTATGAAACCATTTGAAAATGAGAAGCTTGAGTAATTGAAACTAGGCAAACCTGGAACTTAGGAAAAGAATGTTGTTACTTGGTTTTGAAAAGGAAGGTGGGTTGGTCATTCTAATACTACGGGTATCGGGTGACTTTTATAAAAGAAATGGATCTCTTTTAAAAGAACTTACGTATGTAGTACTTTGGGGTTAAAACCCCGGACTTTGGTATAAAATGAAAGTACTTTGTGTTGTTGTGAAACTTGCCTATGCTTGTTGTTGTGAAGCTTGGCTATGCTTATTGTGATAACCTTTGTTGTGCAAAGCGTTGTATTTACGTATTCGCGTCTCTCGATGGAGGTCGGTTGACTTGTTGAGAACTTACTTGGGCGTCTGCGATGGCGGAGAAATTCCGCAGTGCGTTCACATTGATAGTATTATTGTTGTTAATCACTTTGGACATACCGACACGATCGTGGCGCTGCGGGTATGCTTCCATTTTGGTTAAGGTCTTGTGGTTAATCGCTTTGGATATCTTGACCGCGATCGTGGCGCTGCGGGTATGTTTCCATTTGATTATCGCCTTGTGATTTCCTTTTGGACATCGCGACACGATCGTAGCGCTGCGGGTATCGTCCATTTGGAATGCCGTCTATTGTTTCCCTCTGGACATCGACACGATCGTGGCGCGCGGGTATCGTCCATTTGGAAAGTTGTTTTATTGTTTCCCTTTGGACATATCGACACGATCGTAGCGACGCGGGTATGCTTCCATCTGGATTCTTTGTCTTGTTGTTGAGGTCACATGGACATGTCTACACCGTGCGATATTAGGGGCACGCGGCCGTGATCGACCACGATTGATGTTGTGGGCGTGAGACCCATAGTTATATCGAGTGATGATGTTTTATGTTGTGAGCGTAGTTTGGTTATCATACATGTCTCCGCTTTATATAGACTAGTATGATTTCATTCTGACTTTATGCAGTTTCACATACTTGGTACTGTTATCGACCTCCTTGAGGCTGCGTTCATGCCGCAGTAGAGGTACGTCGATCGTGGATCCTCGCCATAGGATCACGATTCGTAGCATTTGAAGCTCCGTTTCTCGGAGGCTTATCTTTTAGTAGGTGTTCTGAGTTGTAAGTTCTTGTACATTGAGGGTATGGCGGGGCCTGTCCCGTCATAGTCGTGTATATCTTAAGTGCATGAAATCTTGTTGTGGCGGGGTTGTAAAAGATTAAAGCTGTTCGGAGTTTTATGTATATACTGAGCAACCCGTTTTGGTTGCTTTGTTTATTTATTATATCTCTTGTATAATGACTCATGATTTATGTTCCGCTGATTTTTCTCGATGTATGTATCGCTAGGTGCAGGGTAAGGCACGATCCACGCCGATTTTGGGGTGTGACATAGTGGTATCGAGCGATTAATCCTCGGAAAGTGTCTGCACCGTGTCTAGTAGAGTCTTGATTATCGGTGTGTTGTGCACCACATCTATAATCAGGAGGCTATAGGACATTTAGGATTGGTTTCCATTCTTCTCATTCGAGATCGTGCCTTAGAGTGTGTTGTAAGTTGTACCCTCGGCGTATCTCGTTTTTACGATTATGCCTCGCATGCAACGGCAGAGCCCGGAAGGGCAAAGCGGTAGAAGTCTTGCTAGTGAGATCTGAGAGAATGCGAGCGCGAGCCCGAGCAAGACACGAGTTGTGCTTGACGGCGGGTTTCGCGACGCCAAAGACCAGCGAGTTTAGAGCGCGGCCGTGGTCGTGAGACTCTGATGCACGAGCCTCGGTCCGCGATGCAAAGGCGAGAGGAGATGGGTTACAAGGAGATGGCGATTGTTGGCGAGGTTGTGGCGAATATGAGGGCAGTGGATCACGGCGATTCGGTTCGGTAGCACCGATGGTTCACCCCGAGCAGATAGTTTGAGGCTACAGGACTTTACGAGTCAGAGCCGCGAGTTTACGGTCGAGGCTCGAGGATGATCCGCGAGAGTTCATCCGGCGATTCTGACGGATCACGCGGGTGATCAAGGCTTGAGACCGAGTCTGTGACCTTTGGTTCGCATCGGCTGCGTGATACATGATCGATTGGTTTGATTCATGGGAGCTTTCGGGAGAGCATGCACTCCAGTGATATGGGATGAGTTTTGGGGGCTTTCCTCACGCACTGCTTGCCTCCGAGATGAGGAGCACGCGGCGGTGATTTTTGTTCTCGAGGCAGAGGCGCCGTCGGGAGTACAATGTCGAGTTCGATTCTTTGGCTCGATATGTCCTGCGCTTAGTTGCGAATATGGAGGATAGGGTGCATCGCCACGCCACCGGCTTGATGATTATATGGCGAGTCTTGTGCGGGTGTTTCTCTTGGTAGGGCATGGACATTGCCCGCACGCGAGCTCATGCACTAGGACGTGAGGCACGGAGGGTCGACGGAATGACACGGATCAGCGAGAAGAGGGCCGGGCGGCAGGTCCTTTGGTGGCTTCGAGGCGGACCGCCTCGGCGAGCTAGTTATATACCCCCACCGGTACAGAGTGGTCCTCCACCGTCTTGAGGCAGTCGGGGCTCGAGGTTCAGATTTTGTGAGCGGGGTGTTAACGGTGAAGCCACCCCTACCTCGTTGTGACCATTGTGGTAGACTCCATTTTGGAAGTGTCGTGCTAGATTGGGAGTTTGTTTTGCATGCGGCCAGCGGGCCATTTCGAGGCTGTCAGGCCAAGGGAGCGCGGATGTTACGACTCGGCCGAGGATCTGTGGCTGGTTTATCACCTTCTGACTATGCGCCTGCGAGTGAGGCCTATGATTAGAGTGGGCGGTAGCCGGTATATCCTTAACCTCTAGAGTTTTGGTATGCTTGTTATGATGATCTCATTATTGTGTGCTATGTACGGATAGCATTGTGATATTGTGAGTTTGGAAACATGTTTAGTTGGGAGGTTACGTATGGGGGCATGGTAAGTATGAACCTTAGACTATGTCACGGCTGAGACCTTAGGGGTAAGGTCGTCTTGAGATTAAAGATTCGTTTTATGTTTGACTTTTATCGAGTAGTAGTATCATTGGGATTTATTTGTGTGATAAGTCCGTGGGTAGTGTGAGATGGAAGTGGTAGCTTTCATGATGTGAATTAGTAAGATTGTTCGGATCGGGAACAAGAGTTTGCTGCAGTTGTGGGTCGGGTTGAGGACGTGATCTGGGTCAACCGTAGCTTGGATGGGTAAGTCAGTTAGGTGGTCCCGCGAGGTGGTAGGGTCACGAGGATGCTAGGCCCAAGTTTGTATGATCATCGTATGAGTTCGTGGACGCGTTCGACGAGCGGTTCGTAAAGGCGGGAATGGCCTTAAGGAAGTTTGAGGTTAGTAAAATGACCAAGTTTGGAGGTGGTGACTCAAGGTTTTGGGAAGCCCAGGCGATGGTGAAGTGTGGTACGTATGCTAGAAGAGTTCAAGTGTTCGAGAAGCGGCACGACGAGTAAGGAAGGAAGATAACGTGTGTTATTTCGTGACTGTATGGCGTTGGCAATTTGTTAGAAGAGCTTCTTCGATATCCGTCTTGTGAAGGAACATTCGGACGAATGTTTCTAAGGAGGAGAATGTTATACCGTATTTCCGAGTATGTATGCGAGGACGTGCGTGCGAGAATCTGCGAAAGATCGGAAAGGAAGAAAGGTGATTTTCCACGGAAAAGTTTAGGTTTTGTGAAGGAAAAAGGTTCGTTAATGGGAATTGGATTCCCAGTTTGGTATCGGACTTCCCGGAATATTAGAGAATTATGGAATTTTATTTTGGAAATGGTCACGTGGGGCCCACGGGAGAAATTCTGATTTCGTGGCCCGCTTTGTTTTGAGATTTCCGTAAATTGGATATTTTGGAAGACGAAATATTCAGGCGAATCGGGGCGACACGTGTCACCCCGTGGCACCGCCGCGATTTTACATTTGGGCACAACACCCGGTTAGAGTCGTTTTTCGACGAAAAGTTTTACTTAACATGCGAAGGGAAAATTACGGCTATGTCGTTTTGTTTTTTTTCGGATTTTTCCGATAAACGAAACATTCTGGACCCAAGGGAGGGTGGCGTGTGTCACCCCACAATGGAGACAAGTGGGGCGTGACTTGGCGAAACAAAGAGCAAGTTGGGCTTGATATTTGTGTAGATATTTGTGAGGTTTTAAGGAGTAGGGTCTAGGGTGCACTTGGCTTGATCTTGGCCTTACACTTGCCTTGCACTTGGATAGATCTTGGCCATTGGTTGGCCTTTGGGTTTGCTATAAATACCCCTCCCTTGTGAAGACTTATTCATTCACTCCTCACTTTGTCTAAGTCTTGAAATCCCTCCTCCCTCTAGTAGCTCTCGTCCTAAGCCTCTCCCCTCCTCCTCCTTGTGGCCTTTGGCGAGAAGGTCCCACTTTGTGGTGCTAGCCGTGGGGTACCCCTGCCTAGTTGTTTCGTATAATACCCTTGTTGTGGTATAGAAATACTCCTAGTATTGTTATAATGCCCAAAATACCTTAGCCTTGTACCTTGTAGTATTCCAAAGATACCTCTTTACGTAGAGTCAGGAAATACTACCTTTTGTCCTTTTTAGTCTCAAACCGAAACCACAAGGAAATCTTCATAGTTGGTTGAAGTAATTGAGTAGAAGTTGGTTAGAACTTCTAAGGGTTGTTTGGAGTGGTTTGGAGCGCACTGAGTGGAGCTAAACCTTGCTCGGGAGCGACATTAAACTCGGATAATTTGGGCTTATCGAGGTAATTATCTTGTCCTCTATTGTAATTGGAAATTACATGTTTGTTAGGATATATAGTTGAAGTATACTATATATGGAACTATACTTAGTATTCGGCAATGTCTTTTGACTTAAGCTGAAGAATTAAGGCGAACTAAACCTGTATTTACATAGAATGTATTGCGGTAGGCTTGTGTAGAATTGTACACGTCAGGTTAGGCGTGTAAAACCCCTGGTTGGCTTAGTAGCGGCCTCGATAGAGGAGGAGATTTCTGTTTGTTGCGGGGAGGTCTGAATTTTCTATAGAAAGATAGAAACTTATGTTTTGGGGTTAATAGGCGTTTGTGACCTTTATAGGTGAAAGTACTAAGAGTAGCGTATTCTACTCGAGAGTGGAAAGGGCTAGCAAGGTTGTAGTACTTGGAGCATTTTGCTTATTGTCGATAAATCGTCGCGAGGTATGTGAACCTCTTCCTATCTTTTCTAGCATGATTGTTGTGAACTATGTAGTGCGGTAAGCGTACATGTGCTAAGTGATTTGGTTGGTTAAAACATATGGTGTTATAATAGCTTTATGGGAAGTTAGTTATAACGACCTTATGTAAGTGAAAATGGTTTACTGACGTTAGAAGTTAAGAGACTTGATCTTATAAGATAAGAGACTTAACTTATTTGTTTTAATGTGGATGTTTGTGTGAAACCTCATTCGTGAGTAATGAGTACTTGGTTTTAAAGGGATAATGTTTCTTGATTTGGAGTCGAGAATGTGTATCGACGGACCAACTGCGGCGTTAATAAAGGAAAATGTATTGAATAATGATGTGTTGTATTAAAACCGGTAGAAACCTCCATCTGCATAGAAGCTAAGATGAGACAAAATGATATTACATTTTCTAGATCATGGTCTTTGTAATAAGATCGTTATAAACAGAATAAAATACTCACGTATATTACAAATGATACTTAATGTTTCTAAAAAGTAATCAAGTGATTAAGTTTGCGAAATATGAAACCATTTTAAAATGAGAATCTTGAGTAAGTTAACCTAGGCAATATTGAACTTAGGATAAGAATGTTGTTACTTGGTTTTGAAAAGGAAGGTGGGTTGGTCATTCTAATACTACGGGTATCGGGTGACTTTTATAAAAGAAATGGATCTCTTTTAAAAGAACTTACGTATGTAGTACTTTGGGGTTAAAACCGGACTTTGGTATAAAATGAAAGTACTTTGTGTTGTTGTGAAACTTGCCTATGCTTGTTGTTGTGAAGCTTGGCTATGCTTATGTGATAACCTTTGTTGTGCAAAGCGTTGTATTTACGTATTCGCGTCTCGATGGAGGTCGGTTGACTTGTTGAGAACTTACTTGGGCGTGCGGCGGTGTGGAGAAATTCCAGCATGCGTTCTGTTGATAGTATTATTGTTGTTAATCACTTTGGACATCACGACCGCGATCGTAGCGCTGCGGGTATGCTTCCATTTTGGTTAAGGTCTTGTAGTTAATCGCTTTGGATATCGACCGCGATCGCGTGGCGCTGCGGGTATGTTTCCATTTTGATTATCGCCTTGTGATTTCCTTTTGGACATCACGACCGCGATCGTAGCGCGCGGGTATCGTCCATTTGGAATGCCGTCCTATTGTTTCCTCTGGACATCGACACGATCGTGGCGCGCGGGTATCGTCCATTTGGAAAGTTGTTTTATTGTTTCCCTTTGGACATACCGACCGCGATCGTAGCGCGGGTATGCTTCCATCTGGATTGCTGTCTTGTTGTTGAGTCACATGGACATGTCTACACCCGTCACGATATTAGGGGCATGCGGCCATGATCGACCACGATTGATGTTGTGGCGTGAGACCCATAGTTATATTGGAGTGATGATTGTTTATGTTGTGAGCGTAGTTTGGTTATCATACATGTCTCGCTTTATATAGACTAGTATGATTTCATTCTGACTTTATGCAGTTTCACATACTTGGTACTGTTGTCGACCTCGCCCGGTGCGTTCATCTGCAGTAGAGGTACATCGATCGTGGATCCTCGCTCATAGGATCACGATTCAGCGCATTTGAAGCTCCGTTTCTCGGAGGCTTATCTTTAGTAGGTGTTCCCGAGTTGTAAGTTCTTGTACATTCGGGGTATGGCGAGCCACTGTCGTCATAGTCATTTATATATCTTAAGTGCAGAAATCTTGTTGTGGCGGGGTTGTAAAAGGATTAAACTGCTCGGGTTTTATGTATATCTGAAGGCAGTTTTGGTTGGCCTGTTTATTTATTATATCTCTTGTATAATGACTCATGATTTATGTTCCGCTGATTTTTCTCTGATGTATGTATCGCTAGGGTGCCCGGGGTAAGGCACCAGTCACGGGCCCGATTTTCGGGGTGTGACACATACGCAGCGTCCCATCCTTCTTTTTAACAAACAAAACCGGCGTTCCCCAGGGAGAAATACTAGGCCTAATAAAGCCTTTTTCCAGCAAATCTTTCTTTGGTCCTTGACTCCTCAACTCAAGGCCGTGCCCATGCGTGCGGAATAGACATAGGTAGAGTGTGCGGCAAAGACATCAATACAAAACACTATCTCCCTTTCTGGAGGAATACCTGGGAGATCATTTGGAAATACATCCAGAAACTCTCTAACCACCGGAACTTACTGAAGAACTAACACCTCAGCCTCTGTATCGAATACCCGAACCAGATGATATATGTACCCTTTCTGAACCATCTTCAATGCCTTGAGGTAAGAAATAAACCTACCCCTCGGCGACGCTGTATTGCCCTTCCACTCGATAACCGGCTCACCAGGAAACTGGAATCGGACCAACCTGTCTCTACAGTCAACATTGACATAACAAGAAGCCAACCAGTCCATACCCATAATGACATCAAAATCTGCCATCTCCAACTCTATCAAGTCCGCTAGGGTCTGACGACTGTAAATGAACACCGAGCAATTTTTATACACCCGCTCAGCTAACACCGAATCACCCACTGGCGTAGCTACCTCAAAAGGCTCTATCGACACCGCTCTATCCCTATTCTACCAGCAATAAGAGGGGACACATAGGACAAGGTAGAACCTGGATCTATCAAAGCATAAACGTCACAGTATGAAATCAATAATATACCTGTGACGACATCCGGCGAAGCCTCCTGGTCCTGCCGGCTGGCTAAGGAATATATGTGGTTCTGTGGACCGCTAGAACTAGAACCTCCACCACGACCTGCCGCGGCTGGCAGTGAACACCACGCTTCAGAAGCGCATAGCCAGAAGATGAAGAAGCCAAGAATCGACCGTAGCTGAATCATACTACCCATGCTGCCTCTGGTCGCACAATCCCTCTTCAAATGGCCCTGCTGGCCGCAAGAGTAACAAGCTCCTGAAGGAATACGACACTCCCCCTGATGGGACCTACCACATTGACCACACCGAGGTAAAGGTAGCCTCATCTGACTAGGACCCCGGTTCCCCTGGAGCCCTGACCTGCTCCTGAATGACCCGGCTGATCAAACCTCCTGCCAGAAAACTGGGAAGGAGCACTCTGTGCCGGCTGAAATGTAGACCTAGCCTGCTGCTGAGGCTGTCCGCCTCGAAAGTTACCCTGAAACCCTGCCGTCCTGGCCCTCTTGGGCTGGCCTCGATCTAGCTGGTCCTCTCTCGGTGTCGATCCACGCTGCATCGGCAATATTCATACTGGTGAAGGGCCACTCCGAGCATCGATAACCATATAGCGGTCTAGCCCCATCACATAGCGATGAACCCTATCCGCCATGTCAGCCACAATAGTGAGCGCATACCTGGCCAACGAGTCAAACTCCAGGTTATACTCTCTGATGGTCCTCCCATTCTGCCTCAATTCCAAGAACCTATCAACGCGGGCTCTCCTCATCTCAGGAGGCAAAAAGTGATCAAGGAAGGCCTTTGTGAACTCATCCCAAACCGCTGGAGGAGCACCGCACTGCAAGCAGTTCCATGACTCAGCAGTTCAACGCAATATCGCTGTGCCGTAAGCTAGCACAACTGACTCTGTAGCCCTAAGTACCTGCATAGTCCGCTGTATCTGCCGAATAAACTCCTGAGGATCATCCTCAGATCTCGAACCATAGAACTCAGGTCGACTACAACCCAGAAAATCCCGAATCCTCAAATTGTTGACTCTAGGGTTAGCTACCTGCTCCTGTCGGCGTTGCCCTGCCACTATGCTGGTCAATAACCTGATATGCTCTCCATAATCTCTATACTCCGCCCCTGGCTGAGGGACTAGAGGCTCAGGTATCAGAACCTCTGGATCTGCGGTCGCTCTCGGCTCCTCTAATACTGTCGCACCGCCTGGGCAACAACCTCAGACATAGTCTGGGCCTAAGTCCTAGTAACCCTCTGCGTACAGCACTCCACTGCTCGCCGCGCCGCCATACGGGCCTTGTTCACCTTTCGTGGAGGCATAACTGATACATAAGAATAGGTCAGAGAGGATTCAACCTAATAAGACAGCTCTACTGCACGATCTCTGAGAGAGAAAAATGGAAACCAATCCTAAATGCCCTGCAGCCTCCTAGTTATAGATGTGGTGCACAACACGATAACGAGACTACTAGACAGTGCGTAGACACTTTAGAGGACTAACTGCTCTGATACCACTTTTGTCACGACCCGACCCCGGGCCCACGACTAGTGCCCTACCTGGGCACCCATATAGGTATACATCAGAGAAAATCAGCGAAACATACATAAAATTTGTAACGTAATAACAAGACATAAACAACTGGTTAGCCGATAAGGCTACCTCCTTGGATATATAAATACATAACCAAAAGCAGTTACATCCCTTTTTTTTACAACCCAATCCACAAGATATGACTACAAACCTCTAAGAATTTTGACATAACAAGCGTAATGGGATAGGACCCATTACCACGAAATGTACATAAATCTACAACATCAGGAAAAACGTACCAAAAGACAAGCCTCCGGAGAAATGAAGCTTTCTGACAACTGATCAGTGATCCTAAGAGTGAGGATCCGCACCTTACCTACTGCGGCATGAACGCGGTCCAGGAGAAGGGATTATATGATGTACCAAGTATGTAAAACTGAAAGTACTGAAATAAATCATATAGTCTAAAATAAAGCTGAAGACATGTATGATAACCAAAATAATAGTACACTGTGCCTTACTAATAATGAGAGTAAACAAGAGTATACTTTACTGCATAAAATAGGAGGCTCATGATCAAATTAGGGCCACCCGCCCGTAGTATCATTAAGCAATCCTACTCCTGGGACTATTTCACCCGCATATGTCATGTGGACCCGCAATGGAGCAATTTGCTCCGCATGGGACTATTTCACCCGCATGGGCCCGATGATGTTACACACCGTAAGTCTAGAACATGTATACGAGAATGTATGTAAGGAATCAAGACTTGAAAATTAGTACGAAAGGAAGAATTATTTTTCCGACGGAAAATCTTCCGAACGTCGGAAAGGAAAAATGTTCGTTGAGGAGAATTAGATTCTCAAAATGTATTATTTGAAGGGTTTGGAACTTATTATCATAATGGAAATTTATTTTTATGGATTTGGTCACGTGGGGCCCACCCGAAGAATTTTACGTTTTGTGGGACCCACGAGGGTTACATAATTTTATGGATGAATGGGAGGGAGACATGTGGCACCCCCTCACAATGGTCATGGATGAAAATTACAAGGGTAAAATGGTCATTGACCATTGAAGATTAATAAGTCTTCAAGCTTGAGATTGTTGACTTGTCAACTTATCCACTTGGCTAGTTATCCAAGTGTTCTTCATCCTAGCCACACATTTGTTGATATCTTGACCCTCCATTGTGTTTTATATACCACACTAGTGCAAGACAAGCTCTTAAACACTTAGAAAAATTACACATTCTTGTTCTTCAAGGCTAGTGCTCTCGGGTTCATCATTATCCACACAAAAAAATTTAGTTTGTGATCCATTATTCACAAGAATTTAACCCTAGGTCCCTAAGGGTATTGTAAGGATATCTCAATAGAAAGATCTCGGAAAAACGACATTTTCGCGTTAGTCGCAAGGCGAAAACCTAAGTCGTTTTCCTAGTTTTGGATTGGAAATGGAAGAGAAGTTGGTTGTGAACTTCTAAGGGCTTCAAATAGCGGATTGAAGCGTAAAGGAAAGGAGCTAAGAATTGCTAAGGAGCGACTTTGAATCTTGGAAATTATAAGGGCTTATAAAGGTAACAATTCTTGTCATTTTAGTAATTAAGATTACTTATTGTTGTAGCTACGGATATTAGCAAGCATGAAGTTTATAGTATGAAGTTTGATAAGTGTATTGGCTATTGGAACCCTAATCCGAAAACTAGCATGTTTAGCCTTTGAGATTACAATTCGATTTGATTATTAGTTTAAGTCGTCACATGTTATATAAAGAAGGAATTATAGTTGTTGAAGTTGTTTATGACTATATAACATGTTATACCTAAGGACTTGGATTGAAAAAGAATTGGAAAGAACTTTGTGTTGTTGAATAAGTTAGCCGAGAATGGCTTTGATTATGGACTTAGTTGGTATTAATTGTGGGGCAGAATTTTACACGTATTGTAAGGCGTGTAATCCCCTTTGTTGGTTGATGTATTGAGCCTTAAATGTGGCATGTTGGTTATTGATTATCGGTCCTTGAAAAAGGTGGAAAAGTATGTAGAAACAAAGGAGGTGTTGCCCGATTTTCCGTAGAATAAGAGACCGCTTACTTAGTATTTTTCTACGTTAGAGGCTAGAAGTTGATAGTCATGTTGTGTCCATTATAGGTTGACACTTCTACGTGCGGCGTATTCGACTTAGCTTGTGGATTAAGCCGAAAAGGTATGTGAACCATCTCCTCTTCTTCTAGCATGATTCCTTATGGTAAAGTAAGTAAGTCCTACTCCTTAAATGATCCACTCCTTGATTGTACTTGGATTGCCTAATATAGAAGTTGTTCTATATACTTCCTTGATTGTACTTTGGATGTTTAAATTGTAAGTTGTTATAATCCATTACCTTAATGAAGTTTGGATTTTCAAAAGTGAAAGTATTTTACTTGAAGTACATAGAGTCTTGAAAAGGAAGTGGTTTCCAAATCTTTTGGCTAGTGCCTTAGTTCCAAAACCTAAAGGTCGTTATAATGACTTTAGGGGAGTCAAAGGAGTGATTTATTTAATTGATTTAAAAGAGGAGAAATGACATGATTTAAAGAGAAGTAACTTGTTCTAAAGGTTTGAGTTACTTGGGATTTAAAAGTATAAAAAACTTGATTTCTAAAGATTAAGAGACTTGAAGTATTTTGAAAGTTAAGAAACTTGATTTGAAAGTATGATACTTGGTTTTAAAAGTATAAGTCTCTTGGTTATAAAAAGAATGAATTTGTCTAAAACCATAAAGGGTTATAACGGCTTTATGGGAAGTTGGTTATAACGACTTTATGGAAGGTTAAGAGAGTTGTCTATTTTGGATGATAGGCATGAGTTGCCTAGATTATAAAAATTAAAGTTACTTGGTTTCAAGCCTTGAAATGAATTTCCAAAAGGTGTAGTAACTTATTTTAAAAAATAGACATGCCTTGATACTACGGGTGTTAGTATCTTGGGGTTTTACATAAAAAGAAGTCTTTTGAAAAGAATGTACGTACGTAGTACTTTGACTTGTTTAAATGAGAATTTTTCCATTTGTGCCTTGATAGTACTTTGGCTTGTTTAAATGAGAATTATTCTATGTGTGCCTTGATAGTACTTTGGCTTGTTTTTGTTACACCCCGGAATTCCAGAATATGTTTATAAGGAACGTACGTAAGAACTAAAAAATGTTAAGATTTGAGACGAGTAAAAATTTATCGGAATTATGGACATGTCGGAAAACGAAGTATTGCGACGAACGGGAGGGCGACACGTGTCACCCCCTTAGTGGTCTTGGACGAAATGGACATGGTTAGAATGGTCATTTTACCATTATTAAGATGACCAAGTCTTGCAAAGACTTAAGCTTGACATTGTTGACTTAGTCAAGGCCACTTGGCTTGATCCTTGTGAAACTCATCCAAGCCACCCATTTGTTTTAATCTTGACCCTTCCTAGTGTTATTTAAGTATACTAGTAGCAAGACTTTGTCATTCTACACTTAGAGAAAAAAATTGAAATCTTGGTCTTGCTCTTTATAGAGCTCACGACATTAAGGCCATTTGGAAGAGGAAATTTTGCTATTGTTGTTCAAAATTCACAATACTTTAAACCAAGGTTCCTAAGAGTATTGTAAGGTTATCTCAATAGAAAGATCCCGGAAAAGTGGCATTTTCGTATTAGTCGCAAGGCGAAAACCTAAGGAGTTCTTCCACTTTGAAGTTGGAACTTGAAGAGGAGTTCTTCATAAGCTTCTAAGGGTTGCTTGGAGTGGATTGGAACGTCGAAAAGAGGAGCTAAAGTTGCTAAGGATCGACTTGTAATCTTGGATCATATTTGGGCTAAATGAGGTAATAATCTTCGTCTTACTTTTGTAATTAAAGATTCCATGTTATGATAAGTTAGAAATGATCATGTGATATGAGTTATGAAGATTGATAAGTGTTATGGAAGTTTAGAAGCTCAAATCCGAAAATGACATGTTGAGTCATTTGAAATTGAATTACAATTTGGTCGTTAACTAGAATCGTCGCATGTTATCTACTTGAAGATTATAGTTGTTATAATCAATTGCGGCTTTATAACATGTTATACTAAACAACTTGGATTGAAAAGGAATTGGAAAAGACTATGTATTGCTGTTCCTCAAATTGCCGAATGTAACATTGTATGTTGGACTAGTTTGATATCAATTTGTGGGGCGGAATTTTACACGTCTTGTAGGCGTGTAATACCCTATTGATAACTACATTGTTGATCCTTAAATATGGCGTGATTGGTTATTGAATTCAGACCTTGAAAAAGGTGGAAAAGTATGTAGAAACAAAGGAAGTGTTGTCCGATTTTCCGTAGAATTTAGTGACTTTGCACTTAGAATATTCTACGTTTGAAGTTAGAAGTTAATAGACGTATTATGGTCATTATAGGTTGACATACTACGTACGGCATATTGGACTTAGCAAGTGGATTGAACCGAAGAGGTATGTGGAACTTTCTTATCTCTTGAGCATGAATAAGTTGTAAATGTATAGTACGGTAGACTTACGAGTTTTTGACGAATCTAGTCCATTTGATATCCTTGGTTTATCTTAAGAATGTTCAAGTTGGTTGAGTTAGGGAATTAACTCACTTGTTTAAAAATATTAAGGATATCTTGGTTTTTAAAAGTTAAGAGACTTTAAGTATGTTGAAAGTATTTTTGATACTTGTTTTGTTGGAAAGTTTAAGTCACTTGGTTATAAAGAAAAATGTAAGTAGCTAAGTATAAAGTTAGTATAACGTCTTTATGGGAAGTTGGTTATAATAGCTTTATGGAAAGTTAAAAAGAGTGGTTTACTCTAAGTAATGTAAGTATGATAAATGACTTGAAATGACGAAAGACAAATTGACTTTTAGGCATCAATCGCTTAAGGCTTTAAAAGAAAGAAGTCACTTGATTTAGAAGCCTAAATGTATTTCTAAAAGGTATTGTGACTTGTCTTGAAAAGTAGATATGACTTGATACTACGGTTATTAGTATCTTGGAAGTTTTATATGAAAAAAAGTAATTTTAAAAAGAATAGAAGTACGTAGTACTTTGGGTTAAATTTCCGGATTTTATAATGACATGTTAGTGCCTTAAGTAAACTAAAATGAGAGTGTATATGAATAAGACTAATAAGAAGTTAGGGGGATTTCTTAACTTGCTTATGTTATGTATGATAAGCCGGTAGTGCTTATGTTATGTATGATAAGCCGGTAGTGCTTATGTTATGTATGATAGCCGGTTGTGCTAGTTTATGTTATTCTTACGGGGTAAAGCCCCAGGTTACTACTAATTCCATGGATTTGCTACCCATGATGCGAGTGCGGCGTTTGTACTCATTGCGGGCCCATCGGGCCCAAGCGGGTGAAATAGTCCTGTGCGGGTGAAATAGTCCTATGCGAGGAATACCTCATGCGGGTCCACACAACCTATGCGGGCGGATACAGCCTATGCGAGGAAGTTACCTCATTGCGGGTCCACAGGACCTATGCGGGTGAAATAGTCCCAGGAGTAGGATTACTTAATGATACTACGGGCGGGTGGCCCTACTTTGATCATGAGCCTCCTATTTTTATGCAGTAAAGTATACTCTTGTTACCCTCATTGTTAGTAAGGCACAGTGTACTGTTATTTGAGTTATCATACATGTCTCCAGCTTTATTATAGACTTATGATTTCACTACAGTACTTTCAGTTTCACATATTTGGTACATGTTGTACTGACCTCCTTCGGGGGGCTGCGTTCATGCCGCAGGTAGAGTATACAGGTTGTTGATCCTCACTTTTAGGATCACTGATTCAGTTGTTGAGAAGCTCCATTACTCCGGAGGCTTATCCCTGGTATTGTCGGTTGTTGTACATTCAGGGGTATGGCGGAGCCCTGTCCCGTCACAGTTGTTATTCTTAGAGGTCTGTAGTTGTCACGACCCGATCCCAGGCCCGTGACTGGTGCCTTACCCCGGGCACCCTAGTGATACAACATCAGAGTAATCAGCGGAATAAAAACAAGACATGAAACAATTATAGAATGAGAACAGTTTATCCAAGAAAAGATCACCTTCGGCATGTATATATATATAAAACTTGAACGACGATTACATCCTTACAAACCACACAGTGATCTCTGACCTCTAAGAGTTTTATACAACATGGCGGGACGGGGCCGCCATACCACGAATGTACAAGTACCTACAGTGAGGACTATACGAAAGATAAGCCTCGGAGAAAGCGGAGCTTGTCTGTTGAAATGTGATCCAAGGCGAGGATCAACAAGCGATGTACCTCACTGCGGCATGAGCGCAGCCCCGAAGGAGGTCGATGCAACGGTACCAAGTATGTGGCGAAAATCAGTAAATGAAATCATAGTAGTCTATATAAAGCGGGAGACATGTATGATAACCAAACTACAATCCTGATAAATAGCGATCATGTCAAGTCGGGGACTCACGCCCTCAGTCATCACTCGAATATAACTATGGGTCTCACGCCCACAACATCAATCATGCGTGGAATACCTTCCTCATCGCTGTGATCATGATATAATAACACCAAGGAGTACACATGAACACGGGTCCCACTGTGTCATAAAACCGTCGGGGCAAGTCACGAGGCTAACTACGGATACCAAAGCGCATCATCAATCGGCGGGGCAAGTCTGAAAGCCAACTACGGATACCAAAGCCGTACTAACAATACTATACAACCAAACCACGAAGGCGACACGGCAAGTCGAAAGCCAACTACGGATACAAAGCGTGTCACGTGGTGGCCGAGGCAAATCTGAGGGCTAACTACGGATACCAAAGCCGTAATCACGAGACTTCGCCACTAAACTGAGCGGGCAATCTGAAGGCTAACTACGGATACCAAAGCCGAATCAACCACGACCGGGCAAGTACGAGCCAACTACCGGATACCAAAGCGAGAATCGGTAAAACCTCGGAGAGCTAGTCCGTGGAATAACACTATCGGCGAAGCGTGCGTGGAATCTTGATCGCTGCAGATGCGTCCAGTAAGATCATAACAAATCAGCCGGCCCTCCATTGAGAGACGCGGTGGTATAGAAATACAATACTAGCACGACAAGGCTATCACACGCAAACATAGGCAAGTTACACACAACTCAAGGTACTTTCATTTTATGCCAAAGTCCAGGTTTTAATCCCCAAAGTACTACGTACGTTAAATTCTTTTTAAAAGATCCATTTCTTTTACAAAGGTCACCCGATACCTGTCACGACCCGACCCCGAATCCGTGACCGGTGCCTTGACCCGGGCACCCTTGTGACACAACATCAGAGAAAACCAGCGGAAAACAACCATAATGATATAAATAGTCTAGCCCAAAATGGCTACCCCAAAAGTACATAAAACCGAACAGCTACATCCTTAAACAAACCAAGTTATGACAAGACTACATGCCTCTAAGAATGAGTAACACTATGACGGGACAGGGCCCCGTCATGCCCCTGAATGTACAAAATATCAACAACACCAGGGAGAACCATACCAAAAGTCGAGCCTCCGAAGAAATGGAGATCCTGACACCTGAGTAAAAGATCCTAGGAATGAGGATCTACCACCTGCTTTCCCTTACCTGCGGCAGAACGCAATCCAGGAAGGGAGTCGATCTATGACGTACCAAGTATGTAAAGCGGAAAATCTGTAGTAATATCATAAGTAAAAAAATAAGCTGAGTCATAGATAAAAATCAGTTTCCTTGCACTGTGCCTTACTAACAATGAGAGTAACAAGTATAAATCTTATAGCATAAAAATAGGAGGCTCATGATCAAAACAGGGTACCTCGCCCGTAGTATCATTAAGCCATCCTACTCACGGGACTATTTCACCGCGTGGGTCTGTGGACCCGCGTGAGGTCATCCGCCTCGTCATGGGACTATTTCACCCGCATGGATCCCGTGGACCGCATGAGTACCATCGCCGTACTCGCGTGAGACTATTTCACCCGCATGGATCACGTGGTGGGATCGCGTGAGTGCAAGCGGCCTTTCGCATCATGGGTAGCAAATCCATGGCATAGATAATAACCCGGGGTTTACCCCGTAATAATACTAATATATAACATAGCTCATCCGGCTATCATACATAACATAAGCACTACCGGCCTATCATATCTTACATAAGCACTACCGGCCTATCATATCACAACATAAGCACTACCGGCCTATCATATCATACATAAGCACTACCGGCTTATCATAACATAAGCAAGTTAAGAAATCCCCTAACTTATTATAACATTATTAATATATCCTCTCATTTTAGTATCCTGAGGCACTAACATGTCTTTTAATAGAAAATCCGGGAATTCAACCCAAGTACCATGTACTTCTAACTTTTTAAGAAATAACTATTTTTATACAAAATTTCCAAGATACTAATCACCATAGTATCAAGTTACGATTTCTTTTCAAGACAAGTCACATTTCCTTTTAGAAATATAATAGGCTTCTAAATCAAGTGACTTCATTTCCTTTAAAACCTTAGGCAACCAATGCCTAAAAATCAATTCACCTTTCTTAGTTTCAAATCCTTTACCCGTACTTGTTTTAATTAGAGTAAACCTTTCTTTGTGAACCTTTCAAGAAAACTAATATAACCAACTTCCCATAAAGTCCTTATATTAGCGTTATCCCTTTGTCAAATACATTTTCCCTCAACCCAAGGGACTTATACTTTTGAAATGAAACAAGTATCATATACTTTAAAGCAAGTGTAGATTATCAAATCTTGTACGTAGCATTTCCTTTGTTTCTACATACTTTGCCACCTTTCTCAAGGCAGAATTCAACATCCAAGAGATATTACTACAGTATTTTCCAGTTTTACAACTATTCATGCTCAAGAGATAGGAAAGCTCTACATACCTCTTCGGTCAATCCACTTGCTAAGTCCAACTACCGCAAGTAATATGTCAACCTATAATAACCATAGTGCGTTTATTAACCTCTAATTTCAACGTAGAAATAATCTAAGTTCAAAGCCCCTAATTCTATGGAAAATTGGGCAGCATTTCCTTTGTTTCTACATACTTTGCCACCTTTCTCAAGGCAGAATTCAACATCCAAATGCCACATTTAAGGCTCAACAATCCAAATATATCAAAGGGGATTACACACCTAAACTTGGGTGTGTAAAATTCTGCCCCAAATGGTACAACAATTCACTTAACAATTCTAAAGTAGTTTTTAGGCTACAACATGCTCATAATATCTCTTTAGCCAAATCCTTCATACCCAACCCACATTTCTTGCATGCAATGACTCTAATAGCATTATTTACTACCACAAGTACTTTCTTCTTAACATGCAACACTAAAAACTAGTAATAGAGGAAGAATCATTACCTTAGAGCTTTAGCCAAATTTATCCAACAATTTGCTAGCTACTATTCCAAGAACACCACCACAACAACCTTCACAAGCTAGCCACAAGCTTCCTTCTTGCCTTTTACTTTTCAGATTTTTCCTAAGGCTAGAATATCTCTTGGAGTTTTAGATAGAAGGAGGAGCTTGAAATAATTAAGAGAGAAGGAGGAGCTTTTTCTAAGAGAGAGATGAAAGATGACCAAGTCTTAAAGACTTGGTCAATATAACATCATGAGAAATCAGATGGGGACACTTGTCACCCACCCATGCCCTTTAAAGAAAAGATCAGATTTTCCTAAGTTTTCCGCGATTTCGCCGCCGGCGCGGCTGCGATCGGCGCGCGGCTCGTAACTCCTGCGGACTCTGGAACTTTCGGCGCGCGGCTACTTCCCGGCGCGCTGAAACTCGGCGACCCTCGATATTCGGCGCCACGACCGCCTTCCGGCGGCCTACAATCACCCGCTGGCGCGCGCAGCCCTGCAGCGCGGCGCCCGAGGCCACCGCGTCCGGCCGAACCACGGGGTATAACATTCTCCCCCGGAAACATTCGTCCCGAATGTTCCTTCTAAACTTACTCGAATCACAAATCGGCGTAGGCGCTCTTAACTACTCTTTTGCAAATAAAGATGCTTCCACGCCACAACAATACTTAAGCACAATTGCTAAATCAAAACTAACAAGCGGAAAGTGGGTTACACGGAGGTGTAGGGAATAAGTGAGGATACTTCTTCATCATGTCATCCTCGCTTCCCACGTCATTTCCTCCTGTTCTCGTTCGCCATAAGACCTTGATGGAAGCCACGTCCTTCGTCCAAGTCGCCTAACTTCGATCGAGTATCGCTATGGGACTCTCTCATACGATAACTCCTCATCACGGACATCATGAGCGGGAGCACTCTAGATGGATCTCGATACATTTCGCAACTTGGACACATGGAAAAGCGGATGTACCGCCTCCAATCGGACGACAGGTCTAACTCAGGCAACCACCGCCTACGGACAATCGATATGGCCCAATGTACCTTGGGCTAAGCTTCCTTCTTTCCAAATCTCATCACGCCGCCATGGGCGTACGCTAGAAAAACCAATCATCTATCTCAAATTCCAAGTGTCGGCGCCGATGATCTGCATCGACTTGCCGACTCGGGCTAACAACCGCTCTGGATAAGCTTCACCTTATCCACTTCTGTGAACTAAGTCTTGCCCGACTAAGCGAACTTCTCCCACCTCGAACCGGCTATCGGTAACTGCACTTCCTCGTATAAGGCCTCGTAAGGCGCCATCGTCGAATCTGGAATGGTAGGCGTTGTTGTAAGCAAACTCCACGAGGCAAATGATCCTCGGCTACCCACGAAATCAATAACACAAGCCCGCTGCATATCCTCAAATGTCTGGATAGAGCGCTCGGCCTGTCCGTCGGTCTGAGGGTGAAATGCAGTACTGAGACTCACCTGTGTCCCTAATCCCTTCTGAAAAGACCTTGAAGTTAGGCGAAGCGGGCTCCTCTATCGATATAATCGACACTTTGGGACTCCGTGCGGTCTCACAATCTCTCTAATATATAATCGGCATAGTCCTCGGTGAGCGTCGTTACAGAAAGAAAATGGTGATTTAAATCGACTGTCGACAATCACCCAAATGGAATCATGCTTCCTCCGAGTGGTATGTAGCCTGTAATAAAATCCATATTTATCACCTCCCACTTCCAGTCGAATATCAATAGCTGCATAGCCCAGGGCTTTTGGTGCTCAATCTTGACCTCGACAATTAGGACATCGCAACAAAATCGCCACGTCCTCTTCGTGCCATCCCACCAATACACACACGAGGTCATGGTACATCTTAGTCGACCGGGTGAATAGAATAACGAGCCGTGTGCCTCCCAAAATCTGCTGACGAAGTCCTGTCACATCGGGAACACACAACCGGCCCTCGAATCTTAGCACCCCATCAGGCGCTACCTCAAATAGACCCTTCTCCTTCTGGAGAGCTGCATCTCGGTACCGTACCAAAATCGGATCCTCATACTGTCGCCCCTTCACATCCTTGACGATGGAAGACTCGGTAACCTCTCGAATCCGAATTCCGTCACTATCAGAATCAACCAAACGGACCCCAGGCTCGCTGGCGATGTAACTCTCGGACCATATCCCTCTCTGCGGTGAACATCGAGACGGACTACCCATCGATCTGCGACTAAGGCATCCGCAACTACATTGGCCTTCCCGGTGGTATAGAATATCAACATCGTAATCCTTAAGTAGCTCCAACCACCGTCTCGCCATGAGTTCGGCTCCTCCGGTGAAGATATCACGGAGACTCTTGTAGTGCGTGTAAATGTCCACATGAACTCCATATAAATAATGTCTCGGATCTTCAAGGCATGAATCACATTTGCCAACTCCAAGTCATGTGTGGGATAGTTCTTCTCATGCTTCCTAAGCCGCCGAGATCGTAAGCTATAACTCTGCCGTCTTTGCGTCCAAGCCGGCTGACACCGACTGGCGTCACAATAAACCACGTATCCATCTAAACCCTGCGGAAGAGTAAGAAAGCTGGGGCGGTCGTCAACTTCTCCTTTAGCAATGAAACTTTCCTCACAAGTGTCAGTCGGCGGAACATAGCGCATACGAGTCGGCTTAGTCAAAGTCTTTGAAATAAAGCAAACTTCTCCACAAACCTTCGATAATAACTGCGAGGCCCAAAGCTGCGCACCTCTGGCCGTGTAGTGGGTCTAGGCCAAGTCTTGGCGCCTCAATCTTAGTTTGTATCAACGAATACCATCGGCTCCGATAACATGTCCTAAGAAAGCCATCAAGCCAAAACTCACATTTTGAGAACTTGGCATACAATGCGGTCACGAGGACTCGAATACCGTCGCCGAATGATCGTATGCTCTGCTGCGTGCGAATACACCAAGATATCATCAATGAACACTATAACGAACATATCCAAGAATGGCACGAACACCTATTCATCAAATCCATGAATCTGCCGAGTGTTGGTCAATCCGAAAGACATCACCTGAACTCATAGTGCCCATCTGGGTCACGAATGCGATCTTGGGATATCTGCCTCTCTAACTTGCACTGATGATAACCGAACGCAGTCTATCTTGGAAAAACATCTCGCACCTGCAGCGGTCAAACAAATCATCAATCACGGGAGGATATACATTCTTGATAGTTACCTTGTTGGTGCTGTAATCAATACACATCTGCCGGCGTCCATCCTTCTTCTTTACAAATAACATCGGCGCTCCCGGGGAGAAACACTTGGCACGATAAAGCCTTTCTCGGCAAATCTTTCGGTGGTCCTTCAATTCCTTCAACTCGGCGGTGCCATCGTATGGAGGAATAGATATCGGTCAGTGTCTGGCGCCAAATCGATGCAAAACTCAATCTCCTCGGGAGGATACGGAAGCTTCGTGCGGGAATACGTCGGAAACTCTCTAACAGCGGAACTATCAATGTCGGTATCTCACCTCGATATCGAATACGAACCAAATGGTAAATATACCCGCCGTACCATCTTCCTAGCCGAGGTAAGAAATAAACCTACCGCCGGCGATGCCGTATTCCTTCCACTCGATAGCGGCTCACGGAAGCGGAACGAACTAACCTCTACGGTCCCACATTGGCATAGCAAGACGCTAGCCAATCCATCCCCATAATCATATCGAAGTCTGTCATATCCACTCTATCAAGTCGGCCAGAGTCGGCGACCATCTATAGTCATTTGGGCAAGCCTTATATACGCTCGGCTACCATGAGCACCTACTGGCGTAGCCACCTCAAAAGATTCTATGGACTCGGGCTCTATCCCTATTCTACCAAACAATATGAGGAGATATATAGGACAAGGTAGAACACGGGTCTATCAAAGCATAAACATCACAAGCAACCAACAATGTACTGTGGCGACATCGGTGGCGCCTCACGATCTGGCGGTGGACATAGCATAAATGCGGTTCGAGGACGCTGGGCTGGAACCCTACCACGACCCTGCGCGGCTCTTTGGCCGTGAACACCACGCCTCAGGGGCCACTGCGAAGATGAAGACCCGGCAAGCTGGCGGTGGTGAGCCATAGCATTTCCGCGCCTGCGGTCGGACAATCTCTCTTCAAATGGCCTGGCATCAAGAGTAACAAGCTCACGGAGGAACACGACACCCCATAATGGCAATCACCACATCGACCACCCGAGGCATAGGTGGCCTCATCGGCGGAACTACGGTCCTGCGAAACGAAGCCACGGAACCTGTCCTGCTCCTGGATACTCATGCGTCCGAAGATGGTGGAGAGCGCTCTGGACCGGCGTGGTGCAAATCTTTTCCTTCTTTGGGGTTGTCTACCCTAAAACTACGGAGGACCTGCTTGTCACGGCCTCTTCGCGATACTGCCGATCCGTCGGCCCCTGCGTTCCTCACACCCAAGTGCATATGCCTGCATGCGGGCAATGTCCATGCCCGGCTGAAGAGCCACTCCCGTGCAACTTCGGCCAAGTGATCATCGAGTCCTGTGACATAGCGATGCACCACGTCCTCCATATGCGCTACCAAAGCGGGCACATCCGAAACCAATGAGTCAAACTCCGTGTTGTATTCGGACCGTCCGCCCATTACGTCTCGGTGTCAAAAATCTATCGGCGAGCCCTCCATCTGCGGAGGCAAGAAATGGCCAAGTAACACCTCGAGAACTTCGTCCCAAACTTGGAAGCGCATGCTCCCAGGGCGGTTCCATGAATCATACCGATCAGCTGCGGTGTCCGCGGCCGATCACGAACCTAGTACCACCGACTCGGTCTCGGCCGATCACCTCGTGATCCGTATGGCGTCGGATAAACTCACGAGATCATCCTCAGGCCTCGACCCATAAAACTCCGGTGGGCTGCAACTCAAAAAGTCCTCAGTCTCAAGCTAGCACTCTGTCTTTGAACTACGAGTCTGGCCGGAGCTGCATCTCGCTATCCTCGTATGCGGCCACGATCACGGCGATGGCGCCATCTCGCGTAGCCCATATCCTGCGCCAGCTTTGGGTGGGGCTCGGTCTGCGGTCTCGATGGCGGTGATCTTGCCTCGGACTTCTTGGGGTTGGCGGCGTTGTAGAACTTCGCCGTTGAAACACCTCATCCGTGGGGCGGGCACGTGCCTGTAACCCTCGGTGCCCTACTAGTAGTTCCCTCTACTTCCTTGCCCTTCTGGGCCGCGGTTGCCTTGCGTGGAGGCATAACTGATACAGGAAAAATACGTCAGAGTAAATTCAACCTATAACACAGCTCTATTGCACGATCTTAGAGTGAAAGAATGGAAACCAATCCTAAATATCCTGCGACCTCACGATTATAGATGTGGTGCCTGCAACCTGCGATAATCAAGACTCTACTAGATACGTCCTGTAGACCCTTTCTGAGGATTAACTGCTCTGATACCACTTTTGTCACGACCCGACCCCGGATCCGTGACCGGTGCCTTGACCCGGGCACCCTTGTGACACAACATCAGAGAAAACCAGCGGAAAACAACCATAATGATATAAATAGTCTAGCCCAAAATGGCTACCCCAAAAGTACATAAAACCGAACAGCTACATCCTTAAACAAACCAAGTTATGACAAGACTACAGGCCTCTAAGAATGAGTAACACTATGACGGGACAGGGCCCCGTCATGCCCCTGAATGTACAAAATATCAACAACACCAGGGAGAACCATACCAAAAGTCGAGCCTCCGAAGAAATGGAGCTCCTGACACCTGAGTAAAAGATCCTAGGAATGAGGATCTACCACCTGCTTTCCCTTACCTGCGGCATGAACGCGGCCAGGAAGGGTCGACACAACGTACCAAGTATGTAAAACTGGAAAATACTGTAGTAATATCATAAGTCAAAAAAAATAAGCTGGAGTCATAGATAAAAATCAATTTCCTTGCATTGTGCCTTACTAACAATGAGAGTAACAAGTATAAATCTTATAGCATAAAAATAGGAGGCTCACGATCAAAACAGGGTACCTCGCCCGTAGTATCATTAAGCAGTCCTACTCTTGGGACTATTTCACCCGCATGGGTCCTGTGGACCCGCATGAGGTCATCCGCCTCGTCATGGGACTATTTCACCCGCGTGGATCACGTGGACCCGCATGAGTACCATCGCGTGTACTCGCGTGGGACTATTTCACCGCGTGGATCACGTGGTGGGATCCGCGTGAGTCTGGCGCGCTCGTCATGGGTAGCAAATCCATGACATAGATAATAACCGGGGTTTACCGTAATAATACAAATATATAACATAGCTCATCCGGCTATCATACATAACATAAGCACTACGGCTATCATATCTTACATAAGCATTACCTATCATATCACAACATAAGCACTACCTGCCTATCATATCATACATAAGCACTACCGCATCATAACATAAGCAAGTTAAGAAATCCCCTAACTTCTTATAACATTATTAATATATCCTCTCATTTTAGTATCCTGAGGCACTAACATGTCTTTTAATAGAAAATCCGGGAATTCAACCCAAGTACCATGTACTTCTAACTTTTTAAGAAATAACTCTTTTTATACAAAATTTCCAAGATACTAATCACCATAGTATCAAGTTACGATTTCTTTTCAAGACAAGTCACATTTCCTTTTAGAAATATAATAGGCTTCTAAATCAAGTGACTTCATTTCCTTTAAAACCTTAGGCAACCAATGCCTAAAAATCAATTCACCTTTCTTAGTTTCAAATCCTTTACCCGTACTTGTTTTAATTAGAGTAAACCTTTCTTTGTGAACCTTTCAAGAAAACTAATATAACCAACTTCCCATAAAGTCCTTATATTAGCGTTATCCCTTTGTCAAATACATTTTCCCTCAACCCAAGGGACTTATACTTTTGAAATGAAACAAGTATCATATACTTTAAAGCAAGTGTAGATTATCAAATCTTGTACGTATACCGTACTACATAGATACAACTATTCATGCTCAAGAGATAGGAAAGCTCTACATACCTCTTCGGTCAATCCACTTGCTAAGTCCAACTACCGCAAGTAATATGTCAACCTATAATAACCATAGTGCGTTTATTAACCTCTAATTTCAACGTAGAAATAATCTAAGTTCAAAGCCCCTAATTCTATGGAAAATTGGGCAGCATTTCCTTTGTTTCTACATACTTTGCCACCTTTATCAAGGCCGAATTCAACATCCAAATGCCACATTTAAGGCTCAACAATCCAAACATATCAAAGGGGATTACACACCTAAACTTGGGTGTGTAAAATTCTGCCCCAAAAGGTACAACAATTCACTTAACAATTCTAAAGTAGTTTTTAGGCTACAACATGCTCATAATATCTCTTTAGCCAAATCCTTCATACCCAACCCACATTTCTTGCATGCAATGACTCTAATAGCATTATTTACTACCACAAGTACTTTCTTCTTAACATGCAACACTAAAAACTAGTAATAGAGGAAGAATCATTACCTTAGAGCTTTAGCCAAATTTATCCAACAATTTGCTAGCTTCTATTCCAAGAACACCACCACAACAACCTTCACAAGCTAGCCACAAGCTTCCTTCTTGCCTTTTACTTTTCAGATTTTTCCTAAGGCTAGAATATCTCTTGGAGTTTTAGAGAGAAGGAGGAGCTTGAAATAATTAAGAGAAGGAGGAGCTTTTTCTAAGAGAGATGAAAGATGACCAAGTCTTTAAGACTTGGTCAATATAATGCATCAGAAATCGGATGGGGAACTTGTCACCCATGCCCATTTAAAAGAAAAGATCAGATTTTCCTAAGTTTTTCCATGATTTCCGCCTCGGCGCGCCTGCGATCGCGCGCGGCTCAGTAACTCCTGCGGACTCGGAACTTTTGCGGCGTACCCGCTTCCGGCGGCTGAAACTCAGCGACCTCAGATCTTCCGCGCGCGGCCTACAATCACTCGCCTTGGCGCGCGCCACCTGCAGCGCGCGAGGCCCCTGACCATGGTCGGACGAACCACGGGGTATAACAATACCCGTAGTATTAACATAGAGGGACTAACAATTTTTAAGTAAACCAACACACTTTCCTTTTTAAAATCAAGTAACAACATTCTTTTCCAAAGTTCAAGTTTGCCTAATTTCAAATATTCAAGTCTCTTATTTTCGAAAGATTTCATAGTTCATAGTCTTAATCACTTAATAACGTAATCTCTTTTAAAACAATTTGAGTAACATATGCCTTAATTGTGAGTAGGTTAATCTTGTTTATAACAATCTTATTAAAGCAGCCATGATCTAGGAAATGTAATACAATTTTGTCTTATCTTAGCTTACATGCGGATGGAGGTTTCTCTTGGTTTTAATATAATTACTTATTTGTCAATACATTTTCCTTTATTAACGCCGATGGTTCGTTCGATACTTATTCTCATTTCCGAAATCAGTAAAACATTATTCTTTAAAAACCAAGTACTCATTACTTACGAATGAGGTTTCACACGTTTTAACAAAAAATCATATCAATTCAATTAAGTCAAGTCTCTTATCTTTTAAGATCAATAAACCATTCTTTTTATCTCTCTTAAGTCGTTATACCTAACTTCCCATAAAGCTTAGTATAACTCTTAAACTTTCAAAACCAAGTATTACTCTTCTTTCAAAAACGATTCTTAATTCTTTTGAAATACTTCAAGATTCTTTATTATTTAAAACTCAAGTCAAAAGACATCGAAGTAAAACCACGTTCGATTAACACACGTCGTCTACGTACTATATATATTCTTTTAAAATATCATGCTCAAGAGGATAGGAAGAATCACATACCTCGACGATTCTGATAATTAGCAAAGCGCTCCAAATGCGTAATCCTGCTAGCCTTTTCCACCCTTCGAGTAGAATACGCTACTCGCAGTACTTCAACCTATAACAGTCATATAAGTCTATCAACGTCTAGACTACTCTGTAGAATAATTCTAGATACAAGATTCCTTATTCTATGGAAAATTGGGCAGCACTTATCTACCCGCCAAACTACACAAGTCTACTGTAAATACAGTCCTATGTAAGTACAGTTCAGTTCTCTTCTTTTATACCATTCTTATATACGTCTTATACTCAATTCTATACTACTACAGTATGTAATTTCCAATTACAATAGAAGGATAAGAGTATTTACCTCGATAAGCCCAAAATTATCCAAGTTTAAAAGTCGATCCTGAGCAAGGTTTAGCTCCTATTCTGTACGCTCCAATTCGCTCCTAGAAACCCTTAGAAGTTCTACACAACTTCTACTAAATACTTCAACCAACTATGAAGATTTTCCCTAGGGTTTCGTTTAGTGACTAAAGGAAGTATAGTAGTATTTTCCGGGCTTTTAGTATAGAGGTAACTTTGGGAATACTACAAGGTATTTGGGCCAAGGTATTTTGGAATAGTAACAACACTTGGAGAATACTTTTCTACCAAGGGGGTGTGTTTCTAGCACACAAGAAGGGGGTTTAGTGAAGCAACTAGGAAGGGGGGGGGGGGGAGGTGTTAGGACGAGAGCTTTCTCTAAGGGGGAGAGAGTTTTGAGACTTGGAAAAATGATTTGTGGATGAAGAAGTCTTGCACTTCAAGAGGGTATTTATAGGACTACCAAGGGCCAAGATTAAGGCAAGTGGAGGGCAAGTGGAGGGTGTAGATTTGCACATGTGTACCTTATCCATCTACTACACAAATATCCTACCTAATCCTTGACTAAAAAACGTGCCAAGAATGCCCACATTGCCGTCCACTTTGAGGGTGACACATGTCGCCCTCCCGTTGGTCCAAAATATTTTATCTATCGGAAAAATCCGCAAAAATAATAAATGTCGCAATCGTAATTTTCCCTTCGCAAGGTCCGGAAAACGTTTCGTCGGAAAACACTTCTTTTCGCTAGTTGTGAACAAATTTCGTCCCTTATGCCTACTTAAGGCTTAAACTTTTGCACGCCCTCACGCATACTCACTGAAATACGGGGTATAACAGTAGTCATATCTTGTGGATTTGAGTTGTAAAGAAAAGAAAGAGTTGTACCGTTTTATTTATGGATTTTGTTTATTTTACGGAAGGTGGCCTCATCGGCTAGCCTGTTGTTATTTAATATCTAAGTATTTTTGTGAGTTGTGTATGTTCCGCTGCTATTCTCTGATGTATACACGAAGGGTGCCCGGTAGGGCACGATCGCGAGCCTGGGGTCGGGTCGTGACAAAAGTGGTATCAGAGCAGTTAGTCCTCGGAAAATGTCTACAGACCGTGCCTAGTAGAGTCTTGGTTATCGGTGTGTTGTGCACCACATCTATAACCAGGAGGCTGCAGGACATTTAGGATTGGTTTCCATTCTTCTCACTCTGAGATCGTGCGATAGAGCTGTGTGGTTAGGGTCGTCTCTCCCTAACAAGTTATGTTGATTGCAGCTACGAGAAAGGCAGCAGTGACCCAGGAAAGATTATATGGATTGCGTATCCAGGTTGGTAATATTTGTAGTATAGTTGGTATTATGACATACAACTATACGGATTTATGTATGAGGGTCAGACGCGTGTTGCATAGAATAATTTTAGAGTACCAGGATTTGGTAAGGACTAAATAAATACCGGGAAAGTATGAAGAGTTAATGAACTCTCATCAAGGTTTTACGTGCTAATTTGAGATAATTAGGAGATGATGAACTGTCTGAGAAGGAAATGTACCCTTAAGAAGTTTGATTAAGGGACTTAATGGAAGACTATGTTAATAGATTAAGATACGTGGTATGATTAAGAGAATGGTACGGGTGAGATCCGTATGGAGTAAGTATGGTTGTTGTGGTCAAGACAACACAATTATGGTATTATGAGAAGTTATTGTACCCGTTTACGGGGGGACTGATAAGTTAGGCTTGGAGCATGGAAATTGTGAGCCTAAGAATGTTGATAACCACCGAGACCTTAGGTATATAAGGCCTTCTCGGGTAGTAAAAAGTTAAGTCAGACCAAGGGTAAGAGTTAAGTACGACGCCGAGTCGGGTTGAGAACTTATTAAGGGTCGCCCCATAGCCTGTAATAGGAATGGGATCAGTTGGTAGTAGTCATTCGTGGCGAGTCACGAGTGCAAGGCCCGAGTCTAGTTAATCGTTTTACGGGTTCGTGGACGCATTCCACCGGAACCAAGTTGTGAGAGCCGGAAATGGCCTTATATTGTTTAATATAGTGACTCCAAAGATTGGAGGCCGGATTTAGTATGGAAGTTATGTGCGTAAGCTAGAATAAGTTTGGAAGTACGGAAAAGAGTACGACCGGTAAGGAAGTGAGCAACCAAGTGTGAAAGAAATAGAGCCTGAAGCCATGAGAACCTTTCGAGGTGACTACACCCGTTAGTGTTGGGTGGTAGCTGAGCGGGTAGATAATGATTGCCGGTAACGATACAGTCGTTGGACCCTAGCAGACCTAGAAAAGTTGTTATGACAGACGTTGAGGTCATTATGAGTACGGGCTAGTTGGCCTCTTGTTATGCCCACGTTGACTACATAGAGAGATTGGTTCGGTACCAGTTTTCCAGTAAACCGGTTATCGAGTGGAAAGCAAGGGAAGTGGTTGTAACCAGTGAATTATCCGTCCTTCTTTGACATAGTTGATTTTAATAAGTCTGTGTGACTTGTTCATTTGAGGTAAATTGACGCAGAAAGTAAGTAATACTTGAATTTGAAGGAATTTATGTTAAGTGCCCTTGGAGGTACTTGGAGTTGGTTTGGTGTGGCGGTCAGGGTCACGACCTTCCAGATAAGTTCAGGATAGCGCGCAAGCAAGAATAAGATAAGTACGAGTGCTGCCTGCGGAAAACAGAAGACATCATTAGTAGGTTTTGAAAATCTATACGATTATAAGGGGGCGCTTGATGATTAAGATTTTGTAAGAGAGATAAGTTCTCTCCCCCTCGTAAAAGGGATAGTTTTACGTATTATGGGGTTACGTATATCCATGTTGTTAGACGAAGGATAGGAGACAGGTAAGGTCTTCAATATCGTCATACCATAGGTTACAGTTTTGGATAACCGTGGGAAAGGTTTTGTGTTGGGGTAATTAAGAACGACGTTACGAAATGGTCGAGGAAGTGTCGTAAGGATACCAATGCAGGTAGTACGCACTGTTACATCCCGTAAGTCCAGGACATGTATAAAAGAATGTACGTAAGGAATCGAGACTTGGAAATTGGTACGAAAGAAAGAATTGTTTTTCCGACGGAAAAATCTTTCGAACGTCGGAAAGGAGAAATGTTCGTTAAGGAGAATTAGATTCTCAAAATGCATTATTTGAAGAGTATGGAACTTATTAACATTATGGAAATTTATTTTTACTGATTTGGTCACGTGGGGCCCACCCGAGGAATTTTACGTTTTGCGGGGCCCACGAGGGTTACATAATTTTATGGACGAATGAGAGGGCGACACGTGGCACCCCCTCATGTGGTCTTGGATGAAAATGAAAGGGTTAGAATGGTCATTTGACCATCAAGGAAGATAAGTCTTCAAGCTTGATATTATTGACCAAGTCAACTTGCCACTTGGGCTTGATCCTAGTGAAACTCATCCTAGCCACTCATGTGTTGCAATCTAAACCCTCCATTGTGTTATATATACTAAGCTAGTGCAAGACAAGCTCTTCTAACACTTAGAAAAAAATCACACTGTTATACCAGTATTTCGGTAGTATGCGTGAGGCGTGCGTCTGAAAGTTGAGCCTTAAATTAGGCAAGGGCGAAAATTTTGTTCACAACCACAAAAGAATTGTTTTTCCGAAACATTTTCCAAACTTTGCGAAGGAAAATTACGGTTGCAACATTTATTATTTTGCGGATTTTTCCGAGAGATGAAATATTTTGGACCAACGAGAGAGGCGACACTTGTCACCCGCCAGTGAGATGATCAGTGGACGAATTCCTTGCACGTTTTTTTCATTTTTTGTGCCTAAAACATTTGGTCAATGTTTGGTAGGATATTTGTGTGGTAGATGAGTAAGTGGGACCCACACAACACTTGTCCAAATCCTCACCCTCCACTTGCCCACCACTTGTCTTAATCTTGGCCATTGATTTCCCTATAAATACCCCCCTTGAGTTGAAGACTTCTTCATCCCTAAAACATTTTCTAAGTCTTGAAAATCCTCCCCCCCTTCTTGTTGCTCTCGTCCAAGAGCACCCCTCCCCCTTTGAGAAAGCCTTGGCCGAAAGTACCCCCCCTCTTGAGAGTTGTTCTCGTAAAAACACCCCCCCTTGGTAGAAAAGTATTCTCCAAGTATTGTTACTATTCCAAAATACCTTGGCCCAAATACCTTGTAGTATTCCAAGGTTACCCCTATACTAAAAGCCCAGAAATACTATTATACTTCCTTTAGTCACTAAACGAAACCCTAAGGAAAAATCTTCATAGTCGGTTGAAGTGTTAAGTAGAAGTTGTGTAGAACTTCTAAGGGTTTCTTGGAGCGTTCAGAATAGGAGCTAAACGTTGCTCAGGATCGACATTAAAACTTGGATAAGTTTGGGCTTATCGAGGTAAATACTCTTGTCCTTCTATTGTAATTGGAAATTACATACTGTAGTAGTATAGAAATGAATATAAGATTCATAGAAGGATATTACAAAAGAAGATTGAACTGTACTTACATAGGACTGTATTTACAGTAGACTTGTGTAGTTTAACGGGTAGGGAAGTGCTGCCCGATTTTCCGTAAAATAGAGAACCTACTGCTTAGAATATTCTACAGAGTAGTCTAGAAGTTGATAGACGTATATGGCCTTTATAGGTTGAATGTTCTGCGAGTAGCATGTTCTACTTGAAAGGTGAACAAGGCTAGCCGTTATAGCGAGTGGGCGTTTTTGCTAATTGTCGATAATCGTCGCGAGGTATGTGATTCTTCCTATCCTCTTGAGCATGATATTTTAAAAGAATATATATAGTACGGTAGACGTACGTGTGTTAACTGAACGTGGTTTTACTGCGATGTCTTTTGACTTGAGTCTGAATAATAAGAATCTTGAAGTATTTCAAAAGAATTAAGAATCGTTTTTGAAAGAAGAGTAATACTTGGTTTTAAAAGATTAAGAGTTATACTAGCTTTATGGGAAGTTAGGTATAACGACTTAAGAGAGATAAAATGAACGGTTTACTTAATTGTTTAGGAAAGCCTTATATTGATTTTGGAAATGAAAATAAGTATCGAACAAACCACATCAGCGCTAATAAAGGGAAATGTATTGACTAATAAAGTATTATTAAAACCAGTAGAAACCTCCATCTGCATAGAAGCTAAGATGAGACAAAATGATATTACATTTCCTAGATCATGGCTGCTTTAATAAGATTGATTATGAACAAGAATAACCTACTCACATATAAGGCATATGTTTTTCAGATTGTTTTAAAAAGAGAATTATATTATTACAGTGATTAAGACTATGAACTACGAAACCTTTCGAAAATAAGAGACTTAAGTATTTGAACTTAGGCAAACTTGAACTTTTGTAAAGGAAGGTTGTTACTTGTCTTTAAAAAGGGAAATTGTTTTGGTTTACTTAAAAAGATAGTCACTCTATTTTAATACTACGGGTATCGTGTGACTCTTGTGGAAGAAACAGAATATTTTTTTTAGAGTTAATGTATGAAGTACCTTGTGTGAATAACTTGACTATGTTGGTTTGTGATAGCCTTGTAATACTTTCTTGTTGATTTGATAAGTAAACATGTTAGGATGCTACGTGTGCTAGTGTCTTGTGATGTTTGTGTAAAGGGGTTTCCCTTGTTGTGCTTATGTTGTTTAGCAGTGCGCCCGTTATGTTAGTATTGCACCACTCACCCTGACATGTTATCTGGGGTTAAGCTGCCCTCCGTCTGGGTATACCTCGAGCGATGCAGGGACTATGATTCGAGAATACCTCATGCGGGTCGGGGACCTATGCGAGCTACGAGAGTTCGAGTTAGTGTGCGGTCTATGTGGCCATGCGGTCTATGTGGCTATGCGGACTGCGAGTCCAGGACGATGCCGATGAGTAGCTACCCTCGATGCGGGGAATACCTCATGCGGGCCTATGTGTGTGGCCTATGCGGAGCTGCGGGAAGTTCCAGGATTAGACGCGCACATTTGATACTGCGGGCGAGTGGCCAGCTTCGATCATGTGGCGATCTAGAAAGACCTTGTGATCTGATTTTATGGCATTGTTGGTGCTGGGTGTTAGTAGTCGGCTATGCCTTCGCATTTACCCGTCACGGTTTTATTATGACACAGTGGGACACGTGTTCATGTGTATTCCTTGGATGTTTTTATATCTTGCAGCGATGAGGAAGGAATTCCACGGGCATGATTGATATTATGGGCATGAGACCACGTGGTTATATTTGAGTGTTAACTTTAAGGCGTGAGTCACGACTTGTATTTGCTTACATATTGTGTATCGTAAATTGGTTATCATATATGTCTTACATTTTATATAGACTATTATGATTTCATTTCTGATATTTCGATTTCACATACTTGGTACTGTTATCTTGACCTCCTTGGGCTGCGTTTATCCGCAGGTAGAGTACACCGGTGTTGATCCTCGCCATAGGAGTCCGATTCAGCGTTTGGGAAGCTCCGTTTCTCGGAGGCTTATCTTGGGTATAGTCCCTGTCATTGTAGGTACTACATTCGAGGGGTATGGCGGCCCTGTCCGCCATTGTTGTTATATCATTCTTAGAAGTCTGTAGAATCGTTGTGGCGAGTTTGTAAAGGATGTAACTGTTGGATTCAAGTTATATATATATGCCGAAGGCAACTTTTCTCGAATAAAGCTTCTCACTTCATATTATATCATGTCTTGTTTTATATTCCGTTGATTACTCTGATGTATGTCTACTTGGGTGCCCGGGTAAGGCACCAGTCACGGGCCCGGGTTCGGGTCGTGACACACTCTTGTTCTTCACTAAGTGCTCTCGGGTTCACCCTAGCTTCCACAAGAAAATTTTGTAGTTTTGATCTATCTTTCACAAGACTTAAACCCAAGGTTCCTAAGAGTATTATAAGGTTATCTCAATAGAAAGATTTCGGAAAAACGACATTTTCGTATTAGTCGCAAGGCGGAAACTTAAGGAGTTCTTCAACTTTGAAGTTGGAACTTGAAGATGGGTTCTTCATAGGCTTCTAAGGAGTGCTTGGAGCGGTTTGGAACGTAAGGAAAGGAGCTAAGAATTTGCTAAGGAGCGACTTTGAATCTTGGAAATTTTAAGGGCTTATAAAGGTATAATCTTGTCGTTTTAGTAATTAAGGTTTACTTATGGTTGTAGCTATGGATATTAGCAAGCATGAGATATATAGTATGAAGTTTGATAATTATATTGGCTATTGGAACCCTAATCCGAAAGCTAGCATGTTTAGCCTTAAGATTACAATTCAAGTTGATTATTAGTTTAAGTCGTCGCATGTTGTATAAAGAAGGAAATTGTAGTTGTGGAAGTTGTTTATGACTATATAACATGTTAGACCTTAGAACTTGGAATTGAAAAAGAATTGGTAAGGACTAGTGTTGTAGTATATGTTGTGGCCGAGAATGACTTGAATATGGAACTACATCGTATTAATTGTGGGACGGAATTTTACACGTATTGTAAGGCGTGTAATCCCCTTTGTTTGGTTGTTGTTTTGAGCCTTAAATGTGGCGTGTTGGTTATTGTATTCGGCCTTGAAAAAGGTGGCAAAGTGAGTAGAAACAAAGGAAGTGCTGCCCGATTTTCCGTAGAATTAGAGACAGTATACTTAGTATTATTCTACGTTAGAGACTAGAAGTTGATAGTCATGTTGTGACCATTATAGGTTGACACTTCTACGTGCGGCGTATTCGGCTTAGCTTGTGGATTTAGCCGAAAAGGTATGTGAACTATCTCCTCTTCTAGCATGATTCCTTAAGATAAAGAAAGTATGTCATACTCCTTAAATGATCCATTCCTTGGTTGTATTTGGATTGCCTAAAATAGAATTTGTTCTATGTACTTCCTTGATTGTACTTTGATGTTTAAATTGTAAGTTGTATAATCCATTTCCTTAGTGAAGTTGGATTCTTATAAGTGAAAGTATTTTTCTTAAAGTACATAGAGTCTTGAAAAGGAAGTGGTTTCCAAACCTTTTGGCTAGTGCCTTAGTTCCAAAACCTAAGGGTTGTTGTAATGACTTTAGGGGAGTTAAAGGAGTGATTTACTTAATTGGTTTAAATGAGGAGAAATGACATGATTTAAGAGAAGTCACTTGTTTTAAAGGTGTGAGTTACTTGAGGTTTAAAAGTAGAAGAAATTTGTTTTCTAAATATTAAGAGACTTGAAGTATTTTGAAAGTTAAGAACTTGTTTTGTAAGTATGTGATACTTGGTTTTAAAAGTATAAGTCTCTTGGTTATAAAAAGGAATGAATATGTCTAAAACCATAAAGGGTTATAACGGCTTTATGGGAAGTTGGTTATAACGGCTTTATGGAAGGTTAAGAAAGTTGTCTATTTTGATTATTAGGCATAAGTTGCCTAGATTGTGAAAATTTGAAGTTACTTGATTTCAAGCTTTGAAATGAGTTTTCTAAAAGTGTAGTAACTTACTTTGAAAAATAGACACACCTTGATACCACGGGTGTTAGTATCTTGGGGTTTTACATAAAAAAGAGTCTTTTGAAAAGAATGTACGTACGTAGTACTTTGGCTTGTTTAATTGAGAATTATTCTATGTATGCCTTGATAAGTACTTTGGCTTGTTTAATTGAGAATTATTCTATGTGTGCCTTGATAAGTACTTTGGCTTGTTTTAATTGAGAATTGCCAATGTGTGCTGGTGATAGCATTTGAGTACAAGTATTATGTTTTATTACGTTGTCGCGACTCTCGGTTGGAGGGTCGGCTGCCTTGTTGTAAGTTTACTTGGATGTACCGACAGTGAGGTGGGATTCCACGGGTATGCTTCCATTATTTGTGTTACCCCATGGTCATGCTTATACGATGTGGGATTCCGGGGCATGCGACCACGAGGGATACTCCTTGGACATGCTTATACGATGTGGGATTCCGGGGCATGTGACGAGGCGGGTTAGATTCCGGATTTGTTTGTATTACCCTATGGTCATGCTTATACGATGTGGGATTAGGGCACGCGACCACGAGGATACTCGACATGCTTATACGATGTGAGATTAGGGCATGTGACCATGGCGGGTTAGATTCACGGTTGTTTGTATTACCCCACGGTCATGCTTATACGATGTGGGATTAGGGCATGCGACCACGAAGGATATTGTTATATCATGGACTGCCGGCAGTGAGAAAGGATTCCACGGGCATGGTTGATATTATGGGCGTGAGACCCATAGTTATATTTGAGTAGTGACTTTTAGGGCATGCGTCACGACTTGATATGACCGCTATGTATTGTGTCGTAGGTTGGCTATCATACATGTCTCTGTTTTGTTTAGTATTATGATTTCATTACATGACTTCTTGTTTCACATACTTGGTACATTCTTCAATCGACCTCCTTCGGAAGCTGCGTTCATCTGCATGAGTTTAGGTACTGTTGTTTGGTGATCGGCAGTGTAGGACCGCCTTTCGGAGTTTTGGATAGCTCCTTCCGTTCGGGAGTTTATCTTTTTGGTATAAGTTCTTTCGATGTGCTTTTATGCGATTATGGGTACGGCGGGGCCTTGTCCGTCATAGTTGATTTAACTCTTAAGTGCGTATTCATATGTGGGATTGGACTCATGTACGGTGTAGTGTCTTTTGTTTATGTATATTATATGGCAGCCTTGTCGACTTTGCCCTTGCACGTACGTTAGTTTTAAAAAAAAAATGAGGTGTTATTTAATTTCTGCAGTTTACTTAGTTGTTAAGGTAGAAGGGTGCCCAGGTAGGGCACCGATCCACGAGCAGGTTGGGTGTGACAGTGGTATCGAGCGATCGGTCCTCGAGAATGTTTCTGAGGCGTGTCTAGTAGAGTCTTGATTATCGGTGTGTTGCGCGCCACACCCATAAACAGTGAGGCTACAGACATTTAGAGTTGGTTTCTATTCTTCTCACTCTAAGATCGTGCCATGTAGTGTTAGTAAGATAATTCCTCTCTGGCGTAATTTTGTGTTACGATTATTCCTCCAGAGAGCAACGGCCGCCAGAAGGGCAAAGGAGTAGCGAGCTACTAGTCGGACTCGAGAGTTGATAGGGCTTATGCCCGGAGTATCTGGATGTTGTCGCGATCGGCGAGTTCTGCGCCAGTTTTGAGACCCCGACACGAGCCTCGGTGTCTCGATTAGGAGAAGACTATAAGTGGTGAGGAAGCGATTATGTTATTGACCAAGATAGCGATTACTCTGATTTCATCAATGAAGGTTATTTGTCACGACCGATCTCGGGCGCGGCGGGTGCCTTACCCCGGGCACCCTAGTGATACAACATCAGAGAAAATCAGCGGAAATAAAAACTTAAACATGAAATAAGATAAAATAAGAAATAGGCTAACCAAAACGGTTACCTTTCTGCATATATATATACCTGAACAGTTAAATCCTTTTACAAACCACACTTGTGGCAGTCTTCTGGACCTATGAATTTTATAACAACTATGACGGGGCGGGGCGCCATACCACGAATGTAGCACCTACAACGACGGGGACTATACGAAGATAAGCCTCGGAGAAGCGGAGCTTCCCAATGAGCCGTGATCCTATGGCGAGGATCAACAACGTGTACCTACACTGCGGCGTGACGCACGGCCCGAAGAGGTCATTACAACAGTACCAAGTATGTGGCGAAAATCAGTAAATGAAATCATAGTAGTCTATATAAAGCAGAGACATATATGATAACCAAACTACGATTACATAATATGTAGCATGTCAAGTCGGGGACTCACGCCTCAAAGTCATCACTCAAATATAACAATGGGTCTCACGCCCAACATCGATCATGCGGTGGAATACCTTCCGCCGCGGCGATCTATGATATAACAACACTAAGAAGTACACATGAACACCGGTCCCAATTGTGTTATAAAACCGTCACGGGGCAATGCGAAGGCTAACTACGGATACCAAATCCGCGTCATCAGCGGCCGGCAAGTACGAAAGCCAACTACGGATACCAAAGCGTACCAACAATACTATACAACCAAACCACGAAGGCGTCACGGGGCAAGTACGAAGCCAACTACGGATACCAAAGCCGTGTCACGTAGATGGCCGGCAAGTACGAGGGCTAACTACGGATACGGGCGTATCGAGACTTCGCCACAAGGCGTCACGGCAAGTCGAAAGCCAACTACGGATACCAAAGCCGTGTCACGTGGCGGCCAGGGCAACGAGGGCTAACTACCGGATACGGTCGTATCACTGGACTTCGCCACTAAAGCGAGCGGGGCAAGTCGAAGGCTAACTACCAGTACCAGGCGAATCAGCCACGAGGCGGCAAGTGCGAAAGCCAACCACCGGATACCAAGGCGAATCGGTAAAACCTCATGGAGAGCTAGTCCATGGAATAACGCTATCAACGAGGCGCGCGTGGAATCCTCAGTCACTGCAGTGCGTCCAAGTAAGATCATAACAAATCAGCCAGGCCCTCGTGAGACGCGGTGGTATAGAAATACAATACTAGCACGACAAGGCTATCACGCAAACATAGGCAAGTTACACACAACTCAAGGTACTTTCATTTTATGTCAACAATACGGGTTTCAAACCCAAAAATAATACCTACTTTCATTCTTTCAAAAGACCTCTTTTTACGTAAAGATACTAATACTCGTAGTATCAAAAACACATTTCCTTTTCAAACCAAATTACTTTACTTTCGTAAAAACCTTTACAAGACTTTTAAAATCAAGTACTGTATATTTTTAAACCAAGTGCCTTTCTTTTAAAACAACATCAAGTATACTCTTTAAAACTCAAATACTTACTCTTTTCAAAACAAGTAACCTATACTTAAATCAAGTTACCATTTTAAAACCAATGATAAAACCATTCTTTTGCTTTCATAAAGTCGTTATAACTAACTTCCCATAAAGCTGTTATAACACTTTATGTTTTAAACCAATTTAAGACAAAACCATGTCTCTCTTTTAAACCAAAACTCTTGATTCCTCAAGTCTCTTTTCTTTTAGAAATCAAGTTCCTTAATACTTCATAACAAGTCACTTAACTTTGGAATCAAGTCAAGGACACAAAAGGAAAATCAACTTCCTTTAAACACACGTGCGTCTACCGCACTAAATATATTTCACAAATATCATGCTAGAAAGGATAGGAAGAGGTTCACATACATCGCGACGATTATCGACAATTAGCAAAACGCTCCAAAGTACTCTAACCTTGCTCGCCTTTTCCACCCTTCAAGTAGAATACGCTACTGGTAGCACTTCAACCTAAAAAGGCCACAAAACGTCTATCAACCTCTAGATCTCTTCGTAGAATAATTCTAGATAAAAGATTCCTTATTCTACGGAAAATTCGGAAGACCTCCCCATGACCACATAAATCTCCTCTAACGAGGCACGCTGCAAACCAACAATCCCGGGGTTACACGTCTAACCTGGACGTGTACAATTCTACTCCACAATAATACTACAAGTCTCTGTAAATACGATCCTATGTAAATCTGATTCAATTCTTATCCATATTCATTCTACATATAGTATACTCAACTATACATTACTACAACATGTAATATCCAATTACAATAGGACAAAGATCATTACCTCGATAAGCCCAAAATTATCCAAGTTTATAAGTCGATCTGAGCAACGTTTAGCTCGATTCCTTACGTTCCAACCCGCTCCAAGCAACCCTTAGAAGTTTCTAACCAACTCCTCTTCAAGATCCAACTCAAAAGTGAAAAACACTTAGGCTACAACACTACCAACTTTCGGCCAGGGTGTATTTAGGCTAGGGTGTAAAATATTTTCCAACTCTTGGTACACAATCTTCCTAACACCCTAAGGAAGAACACTTAAAACTTTAAGAATTTTTGGACAAGTTTTGCTCACAAAATCAGCCCATGGCCGAGAGCACACAAGAGGAAAGGGAGGGAGTTTTCAAGACTTTGAAATCTCTAAGTGTGGATGAAATTATGTCTAGCATAAAGGGGTATTTATAGATAAATCAATGGCTAGGATTAAGGCAAATGTAAGGTGAGGATGGGGTACATGTGTGTAGGTAGTTGGCCAACCATTTGTTCACCACAAAAATGGGACAAGTGGCCACCACAAAAATGGGCCACTTGTCCACCTAAAAAAACGTACACTTGCCCTTCTCCACCCGCCAACATGGCACACGGGGTGACACGTGTCGCCCCTGCTAAATCCAAAATATTTCATCTTAGAAAATATCCGTAATGCCAAAAATTCGAAAATAAAGTGGGCCCACAAAGCAGTAAATTTTCGTGGGCCCCACGTGACCAATTTCGGAAATAAAATTTCATAATACTCAAATATTCTAAAAAGTCCAAATACCAAATCTGGGAATCCAATTTCCATTAACGAACCTTTTTCCTTCACAAAATCCGGAAACTTTTCCGTCGAAAAATCACATCTTTCTTCCTTTCCAATTTTTGTGTCGTATTCTCGTACGTACGTCCTCATATACATACTCTGGAACTACGGGGTGTAACATTATTTGGCCAGTACAGACAGGTGTACAGAGGGTAGAGGGCCAACGCGGAGATCAGCGTAAGAGGGCTAGACCGGTTGGTTATCCCGGTGAGTTTTGAGCGGCGACCTCGGAATGAGTGAGATATTCATCGCATCCTACCCAGTACATACCCCCGCAGAGCACAGGTGGGAGATTGGACCCCACGAGGTATTTAGAAGCCGGTCCAAGCTCCAGGGGTCGAGGTTCTCAGAGGAGCAGAGGACTTTCTCGGTCGAGGCCACCTATTCCTCAGTGTAGCAGATGTGGTAGGCGTCATTCGGGGAAATGCCGTTATGACACAGATGTTTGTTATTATTGTGACCGTCCGGGCCACATGAAGTGGGAATGTCCGGTTAGAAAGAGCGCCGGTAAGGTGGCTCAGCCTATGAGGCCGATGGTTGATTCTCTTTCCTCCGCAGCTGTGCGTCCCCCAGGGCAGGGTGTTCAGATGTCAGCCAGTCGTGGTAGAGGTCAGGGTGGAGTTTATAGTTCTGGCGGTCCTTCGAACCGCATAGCTGACGTGACTACGGGACAGGATCAGGAGGCGACATCGCATGGGGTTACAGGTATATGTCGATTCTTTTGAATCATACGTGCATTGTTAGATTCAGATTTTGCCCTAGCGTATATGTTTTCCCTGTGTTGCTAGCAGTTGTAAGTGATAGTACCCCCAGAGGTAGGAATACTTTGATTAGTAAGAGTGAGAAGTTAAGAATGTTGACAAGAATGGTAAGTGAACTGAGACTATAGTTGTGTAGAGTTCACAAGTTGTAATTGCCCCATAACAGTGTAAGACCGATAGGGAAGAATGTACAGTAGAAATACTTTGGCCTATGTGACGAACCTCTAGTGAATAGGGGGATAGGGTGAGAAGTACCTTGAGATAAGAGAAAGATTTATTCCAGACTAAGAATGAGAAGTTAAGTATGACAAGTAAGGAAAGAAAGGAACCTCTAAGGATCCCGTGTTTTAGAGGACTGTAACCTTCGAGTTTTGTGAGAAGGGGTCGCGGACGGAAGGTCCATTGATATGTTTACGTATGTTAGGTGGTGGCCATGTGTGGCATCGTTGGTCTTGTGGAGTACTGACTGTTAGGCATAGTATAGAGTTTATTGTCACGACCCGACCCCGGGCCCGCGACCGGTGCCCTACCTGGGCACCCTTACAGGTATACATCAGAGATAATCAGCGGAACATACATGAAACTTTAAAAATAAACAACAGAAGTAAAATAACAGGTTAGCCGATAGGGCTACCTTCCAGGACATAATATATACAACCGAAGCAGTTGCCTCCTTTCTTTTACAAACTGACCCACAATATGTGACTACAGACCTCTAAGAATTTTAACATAATAACTGTGGCGGGACAGGGCCCCGCCATACCCCTGAATGTACATGAATCTACTACCTCAGGGAAAACCGTACCAAGAGCTAAGCCTCCGGAGCAAATGGAGCTTTCTTTCAAAAACTGAACTGAGATCCTAAGAGCAAGGACCACCAACCTGGGTACCTATAACCTGCGGGCATGAACGCAGCCCGAAGAAGTCGATATAACAGTGCGAATATGGAGTAAATAACGTCTGATAAGCGGTCATGCGTACAAAAGAATGTCATTTTAACTCCTGAAATCAATCGTATATTAACCGTTCCTTTCCTTCTTTCCATAAGAATTAACCACATATTCTTACATACTTACTTAAGAGTTTAATCCAGCCTTTTTCACATAACTTACATATCTTACATAACATAATCCGGCCCATTTGCGGGACACGGTGTACTGATGAATCATGTGACATAATCCGGCCCGCCTGTGGGGCTCGGTGTACTGTGGAATCATATAACATAATCCGGCCCGCCTGTGGGGCTCGGTGTACTGTGGAATCATATAACATAATCCGGCCCGCCTGTGGGGCTCGGTGTACTGTGGAATCATATAACATAATCCGGCCCGCCTGTGGGGCTCGGTGTACTGTGGAATCATATAACATAATCCGGCCGCGTTGTGGGGCTCGATTATCTTGTGGAATCATATAACATAATCCGCCCTCTGTGGGGCTCGGTGTCTTGTGGAATCATATAACATAATCCGCCCGCTGTGGGGCTCGGTGTACTGTGAAATCATATAACATAATCCGGCCCGCCTGTGGGGCTCGGTGTACTGTGGAATCATATAACATAATCCGGCCCGCCTGTGGGGCTCGGTGTATCTCATAACGTAATCCGGCCTATGTGTAGGCTCGGTGTATTTCATAACGTAATCCGGCCTATGTGTAGGCTCGGTGTGATTTTCCTTACGTAACATTTTTAAACCATCTTATTACTTCTTCTTAAGTCGTCATAACAACTTCCCATAAAGCTATAACAACCTTTCGTTTTAGAGAACTTAAGACACTTTATTCTTACAACAGTTAGGAAAACTGGATCCAAAGATACTACGTACATACATACTTAAAAAGAATCGTATCGCTTAAAACTTCATAATCCTTAAAAGACAATCAAAGTTCTTAGTCTTAAAACTTCATAACATACTTCCTTTAACGCCCGATTTCCTATACTTATATAAAAAAATATAAAGTTCCATACACTTCCAAAACCAAGTAACTTATTCCCTTAAAATCATATAACTTCCACTTTTAAAATCAATCCCCTTTTCACATATAAATTCAAGTCATTTTCGAACATAAAATCCACTTACTTACTTTAAACAAATCAAGACACATAGCCTTTAAATCAAATCTCATAATTTCCTAACCATTCTTACTAACGTCTCCCATAAGACCTAGTAAGGACTTAGGACAATTTAAACATACTCTTAACTTAGATTCAACAATGTAAATACTTCTTAACTTCTAAGAGTAGAAGAAATCTTGAAATACTATCACATGGATATTTCATACGTAGGATCATGCCAAAGAAAGTGGAGGTTCACATACCTCGCGACGATTGTCGACAAGTAGCAAAATGCTCCAAAGTACTTCAAACTTGAGCTATTCCATTCTTCAAGTAGGATACGCTAAACTTAGTACTTCAACCTATCATGGCCACAATACGTCCATTAACCTCTTACTTTAAACGTAGAATATCCTAAGTGCCAAGTCACTAAATTCTACGGAAAATCGGACAGCACCTCCTTTGTTTTTACTAACTTTGCCACCTTTTTCAAGGCCGAATACAATAACCAAACAGCCCCAATTGGCTCACCACAATTGTTATACCCCGTATTTCCAGAGTATGTACGTAAGGACGTACGTAGAAAATTTGAACTTGTAGTAAGGCTTGGCCGAAATTTATTTGTTCACAACACCCGATTAGAGTCGTTTTTCGACGAAACGTTTTCACAGCTTTCGTAGGGAAAATTCCGGCTATGTCATTTTTATTTTTTGCGGATTTTTCCGAGAGACGAAACATTTTGGACCAACAAGAGGGCGCCACTTGGCACCCTCTCATTGGAGCACGTTGTGGGCGGTTCAAGTGGACGAAATGGCCATTGTTTGGTCAAGGGGTTGGTAGGATATTTTGTGGTAGATGGATAAGGTGCACTTGGCAAGATCTTGGCCCTACACTTGCCTTGCACTTGGCAAGATCTTGGCCATTGGTTGGCCTTTGCTAGACCTATAAATACCCCCCTCTTTGATGAACTTCTTCATCCACTCTTCACTTGTTCTAAGTCTTGGAAACCCCTCTCCTCCCTCTTGTTGACTCTCGTCCAAGAGCCCCTCTCCCCCTTTGAAAGGCCCCCTTGGCCGAGAGCCCTCTTCCCCCCCTCCTTGTAGTGTGGCCGTGGGGTACCCCCCCCCTAGCCTAGTTGTCTCGTATAATACACCCCCCTCTTGGTAGAAATACTCTCAAAAGTATTGTTATAATGCCCAAATTACCTTAGCCGTATACCTTGTAGTACTCTAAGGTTATACCTATACAAAAAGCCCAGAAATACTATTATACTTCCCGTCAGTCACAAAACCGAAACCCTAAGGAAAATCTCCATAGTTAGTTGGAGTCATAAGTAGAAGTTGGTTAGAACTTCTAAGGGTTGTTTGGGCGGTCGAGCACCTGTGAGTTGGAGCTAAGCGATTGCCTGGGATCGACTTTATACTTGGATAATTATGGGCTTATCGAGGTAATTATCTTGTCCCTCTATTGTAATTGGAAATTACATGATTGTTAGACTATATAGTTGAAGTATACTATATATAGAACTGAACGTTGTTGTCGGCAATGTCTTTTGACTTAAGCCTGAATAATAAACCTTTTCTAAAGAAGAGTAATCTTGCTTTTTACATAGGATTGTATTGAGAGACTTGTAGTAGTCTTGTGGAGTAGAATTGTACCGTTCGGGTTAGGCGTATAACCCCCGGTTGGCTTGGTAGCCGACCAGTTAGAAGGAGCGATTTCTGTTGCGGAGAGTCTGCCGAATTTTCCGTAGAATGTTCTACGAAGGGATCTAAATGTTAATAAGCGCCTTGTGGCCTTATAGGTTGAAGTACTACGTATGGCGCGATCTACTTGGCTTAAGGAGTAGCCAGCGGTTGGAGGTACTTGGGCGTTTTGCTATTAGTCGATACTCGTCGCGAGGTATGTGAACCTCTTCCTATCTCTTCTAGCATGATATGTGTGAACTATGTAGTACGGTAGACGTACATGTGCTAAATGTATTTGATTGGTTTAAAACATAAAGTGTTATAACGGCTTTATGGGAAGTTGGTTATAATAGCTTTATGTTGATAAGAAAATACTTGTGGTTCTTGAAAGGTAACTGATTTGAACTATAACTGGCTTGTTATGTGTTAATAAAGAACTTGAAGTATTTCAAAAGATTTGTGAATCATTTTGAGAAGAAGTAATACTTGTTTTTTTTGAAAACTTAAGAGTTATACTAGCTTTATGGGAAGTTAGGTATAACGGCTTAAGAATGTTTTACTGATTTCGGAAATCAGAATGTGTACCGACAAACCACTGCAGCGTTAATAAAAGGAAATGTTTTTAATAATTAAGTATTATTAAAACCAGTAGAAACTTCCATCTGCATAGAAGCTAAGATGAGACAAAATGATATTTCCTAGATCATGGCTGCTGTAATAAGATTTTTATAAACAAGAATATCCTACTCACATATAAGGCTTATGTTTCTCAGATGGTTTAAAAGAGAATGATATTCTTAAGTGATTAATACTATGAACTGCGAAACCCTTTCGAAAAATGAGAAACTTGAACATTGGAAATTAGACAAACTTGAACATTGGAAATTAGACAAACTTGAACATTGGAAATTAGGCAAACTTGAACATTGGAAAAGAATGTTGCTACTTGATTTTACAAAGAGAAGTAATTGATTTACTTTAAAAAGATAGTCACTCTATTTTTATACTACGGGTATTGTGTGACATTGTGAAAGTAACGTATCTTTTAAAGAGTAAATGTATGAAGTACTTTGGGGATAAAACCCCGAACTTGTTGGCATATAGTGGAAAGTACCTTGTGTGTATAACTTGATTGTGTTGGTTTGTGATAGACTTGTAATACTTTCTTGTTGATTGATAAGTAAACATGCTAGGATGCTACGTGTGTTAGTATCTTGTGATGTTGTGTAAAGGGGTTTTCCTTTGTTGTGCTTATGTTGTTTAACGATAAGCGGTTGTGTTAGTATTTTACATCACTCATCTCTTGAGATGATTAGGGGTTAAGGCGCCTCCGTCTGGGGTAGACTTCGGGCGGGTCGATGGACCTATGATTCGAGAATACCTCATGCAGTCCTGGGGCTATCGCGAGCTACGAGTTCGAGGTTAGTGTCGTCCTTTATGGGCATGCGGTCCATGTGGCCATGCGGATGCGAAGTCGGGGCGATGCCGGGAGTAGCTACCCTCGATGCGAGGAATACCTCATGCGGGCGATGAGATTGGCCTACGCGAGTGCGGAAAGTTCGAGGACTAAGCGCGCATTAGATCTGCGGGCAAGTGGCGGCTTTGATCATGTAATGATGCAGGCAGATCTTATGATCTGATTCATGACCTTGTTGACTGCGTAGGTGTTAGTAGTCGGCTATGCCTTCGCACTTACCGCACGGTTTTATTATGCACAGGTGGGACACGGTGTTCATGTGTGTTCCTTGGTGCTTTTATATCATAAGCTACGGCGGTGAGGAAGGTATTCCACGGGCATGATTGATGTTGTGGGCGTGAGACCCATTGTTATATTTGAGTGATGACTTTGAGGCGTGAGTCACGACTTGATATATTGCTTGTTTATTGTGAGCGTAGTTTTGTTATCATACATGTCTCCGCTTTATATAGACTACTATGATTTCATTTCTGATATTTTGATTTCACATACTCGGTACTGTCTTGACCTCGCCCGAGGCCGCGTTCATGCGCGGTAAAGGTACGCCGATCGTTGATCCTCGCTCTTAGGGTCACGATTGGCGTTTGGAAAGCTCCGTTTCTCGGAGGCTTGTCTTCGTATAGTCCTGTTGTTGTAGGTGCCATTCGTGGGTATGACGGCCCCTGTCCGTCGTTGTTGTCATATCATTCGTAAGTGCAGTAATCTTGTTGTGGCGGGGTTTGTAAAAAGGATTAAAGCATTCATGTTGAAAGAGTTGTTGTTTATATATATGCGAAAGGCAAGTTTCCTGATTATTGTTTATATACATTTATTTTATGTTGTTGATTTATGTTCCGCTGATTTTTCTCGATGTATGACTCTTTGGGGTGCCCGGGGTAAGGCACCAGTCACGGGCCCGGGTTCGGGTCGTGACAAAAGTGGTATCAGAGCAGTTAATCCTCGGAAAGTGTCTACAGACCGTATCCAGTAGAGTCTTGATTATCGGTGTGTTGTGCACCACATCAATAATCAGGAGGCTATAGGATATTTAGGGTTGGTTTCCATTTCTTCTCACTCTGAGATCGTGCCTTAGAGCTGTGTTGTAAGTTGGACCCTCTAACGTAATTCTTTCCCCTATCATTATGCCTCCGCGTAGGGCAAACCCGGGCCCAGGAGGGCAAGGCAGCCGAGGGAGCTGCGAGTAGAGTCTGAGAGGTTGTGCGAGTAATTCTTCGATTAGGCTTGGCGTGGCACGTATGCGGGCTTATGCGCAACAGGCCAAGAAACGTAGAGATCAACGGGTTAACGAAGGACAGCAGAAGAGGGCCAGAGCAGCAAGATCCTTTGGTAACTTTCGAGGCGAGTCACCTCACCAGCAGATTGAATATGCGCATCCACGGTCTGAGTGGTCCTCGCGGGGTTCAGGACGTCGGGGTATGCAGGAGTTGGTCAGAACTCCAGAGTTTCCGGTTCACGCGGCTACGTAGGTTCCCGGCCGGATTGATTTTCCTCGGTGTTCGCGATGTGTGATGACGTCATTCCGGGGAATGTCGTCTTTTAGTTGGTACTTGTAGTACCTGCGGCCGTCAGGGCCATGTGTCGAGAGAGTGTCCTTGCGGGAGGACTTAGCCTTCAGGATCGGTGGGTAGTTCGTCATCTTCCTTAGCTATGCGCCCTACGGGGCAGGTTTGATGAGAACGACTAAGGGGAGTGAAGCAGTAGATATAGATATATCCTTAACCCTCTAGAGATCTGTATGTGTGATAAGGTGAGTATACCTTAAGTGCTATGTTCTGATAGCAGTGTGTTAGTAGTGATTAGAAATCATGGTGGGTTAACCGAGTAAGATTTTGGGGGACAGAGAAGGTGTGAGCCTTAGAGTTTTATACGTAGATACCTTAGAGGTAAGGCCATCTCGAGTATAGGTGTAGTGTTATGTTTGATCCTTATCAGAGTGCATGGTGCACGTGGGCTATGGTTGTGGGATAAGTCCCTGAGTAGCGTGATTTGAAAGAAGGTAGTCGAGCTAGGAAGACCGCTAGGTTTTCGTAACATGATTTGTGAAATTATTCCTTCGGGGAGCTAGTGTTTCGCGCGATCTGGGTCGGGTTGAGAGCTATGTTGCGGGTCAACCCGCGGCATGTATGGTGGTGGGGTCGGTTGTGGTGGTCCCGCCTTGTGGTAGTCACGAGGTGTTAGGCCCGAGTTTAGTTAACGGCGTATGAGTTCGTGGATGCGTTCGACCGGTGGTCGGGCGATGAGGGCAGCCCATCGTGTTCTTGATCGGGGACCGTTCACTCGGCGATGTTGTTGTATCGAGAAAGGTTGTAGGGCTGCGGGGTGCCTACCTTCACCTTATGGCGACGATGGAGCCAGGTTATGGCTGTTTTGTTTGGAAGTTTTACGGGCATGTGTTAAGAACTTCGGGTGAGTCTCGAATCGCATTCGCCTCGGGCGGTGTTTGGATTTCAGGGATAGTTGTGGGGATTGTTGTCTCCTGTGGAGGTAGTGTTTGAGCTACCATTTCAATGTTCGGATGTCGCCTTATGAAGCCTTGTAGGGGCGGAAGAGTAAGTTGCCGGTCGATTGGTTCGATGTTGGCAAGGTTCAGAAAATTGGTTGATACGTGTTGGCAGGATGTGGATAGGGTGAAGCTTGTCTAGAAGAGGTTACGGCGGCTCGGAGAAATCGTGCGGATAATCGGCGGCGACGCCAGAGTTCAGGTTGTGATCGGTCTTCTTGAAAGTACCACCCCGGATTGGGTGTGACGAGCTTTGGAAAAACAGAGGGAACTTAGCCCGAGTTGTTTTGGGCCTTTTTAAGTTCATCTGAAGAATAGGCCAGGTTGCCTATATGTTAGCTTTTGCCGTCCGACTTAGGAGGCAGTGCGTCCAGTCTTTCGTATTGTTATGATCAGGAAAGTATCGGAGATCCATCCAGTGTTCCCGATTAATGATGACCACGTTAGAGATAGTAACCGAGTTTTGGAAAGCGTAGCGATGTAAATGTGGTAAGAGTTCGAGTGTACGTCAGCCTCAGGGATCGCATGCGGCCCGGTACCATTTGTTGGGTCGCCGGAGTGAACCTCGCGGCAAAGTGACAAAAGTGGTATCATTTCTTTTGTAAAGAGAAGGTGCGAAGGAAGTATATTTTAGACCCCGGAGAGAGGTGTTTGTGGTGATGTTAGAGGTGTTTCCTCGTGGACTTGGAGGTAAGTATTTTGCGCAAGTTGGTTACGTGGCCATGCGTGGCAGGATTGTTTTAGTAAGTATAGCGGTGAGGACTATCTGTAGCGTTTGTTTTGAGACTTAGAAGGAACATTCGGGGCGAATGTTTCTAAGGAGGAGAATGTTATACCGTATTTCCAGTATATGCGTGGGGCGTGCGTAGAAAATTTGAACTTGTAGTAAGGCTTGGCCGAAATTTATTTGTTCACAACACCCGATTAGAGTCGTTTTGACGAAGCGTTTTCCACGACTTTCGTAGGGAAAATTCGGCTATGTCATTTTTATTTTTGCGGATTTTTAGAGAGGCGAAACATTTTGGACCAACAAGAGGGCGCCACTTGGCACCCTCTCATTGGAGCACGTTGTGGGCGGTTCAAGTGGACGAAATGGCCATTGTTTGGTCAAGGGGTTGGTAGGATATTTTGTGGTAGATGGATAAGGTGCACTTGGCAAGATCTTGGCCCTACACTTGCCTTGCACTTAGCAAGATCTTGGCCATTGGTTGGCCTTTGCTAGACCTATAAATACCCCCCTCTTTGATGAACTTCTTCATCCACTCTTCACTTGTTCTAAGTCTTGGAAACCCCTCTCCTCCCTCTTGTTGACTCTCGTCCAAGAGCCCCTCTCCCCCTTTGAAAAGCCCCCTTGGCCGAGAGCCCTCTTCCACTCCTTGTAGTGTGGCGTGGGGTACCCCAGCCTAGTTGTCTCGTATAATACACCCTCTTGGTAGAAATACTCTCAAAGTATTGTTATAATGCCCAATTACCTTAGCCGTATACCTTGTAGTACTCAAGGTTATACCTATACAAAAGCCGAGAAATACTATTATACTTCCGTCGGTCACAAAACCGAAACCTAAGGAAAATCTCCATAGTTAGTTGGAGTCATAAGTAGAAGTTGGTTAGAACTTCAAGGGTTGTTTGGAACAATTCGAGCACCTGGAGTCGAGCTAAACGATTGCCGGGATCGACTTTATACTTGGATAATTATGGGCTTATCGAGGTAATTATCTTGTCCTATTGTAATTGGAAATTACATGATTGTTAGACTATATAGTTGAAGTATACTATATATAGAATCGAACGTTGTTGTCGCAATGTCTTTTGACTTAAGCTCGAATAATAAACCTTTCGAAAGAAGAGTCTTGAATGTTTTACATAGGACTGTATTCTGATGAACTTGTGTAGTATCTTGTGGAGTAGAATTGCACCGTTCGGGTTAGACGTATAACCCCACGGTTGGCTTGGTAGCCGACCCAGTTAGAGGAGGAGATTTGTTGTTGCGGGGAGTCTTTGCCGAATTTTACGTAGAATGTTCTCGAAGGGATCTAAATGTTAATAAGCGCCTTGTGGCCTTATAGGTTGAAGTACTGCGTATGGCGCGATCTACTTGGCTTAAGGAGTAGCCGGCGGTTGGAAGTACTTGTAGCGTTTTGCTATTAGTCGATACTCGTCGCGAGGTATGTGAACCTCTTCCTATCTCTTCTAGCATGATATGTGTGAACTATGTGATGCGGTAGACGATACGTGTGCTAAATGTATTTGATTGGTTTAAAACATAAAGTGTTATAACGGCTTTATGGGAAGTTGGTTATAATAGCTTTATGTTGATAAGAAAATACTTGTGGTTCTTGAAAGGTAGCGATTTGAACTATAGCGGCTTGTTATGTGTTAATAAAGAACTTGAAGTATTTCAAAAGATTTGTGAATCATTTTGAGAAGAAGTAATACTTGTTTTTAAAACTTAAGAGTTATACTAGCTTTATGGGAAGTTAGGTATAACGGCTTAAGAATGTTTCTTGATTTGAAATCGAGAATGTGTAGACAAACCATCGCGGCGTTAATAAAGGAAATGTTTTTAATAATTAAGTATTATTAAAACCGGTAGAAACTTCCATCTGCATAGAAGCTAAGATGAGACAAAATGATATTCCTAGATCAGGCTGCTGTAATAAGATTTTTATAAACAAGAATATCCTACTCACATATAAGGCTTATGTTTCTCAGATGGTTTAAAAGAGAATGATATTCTTAAGTGATTAATACTATGAACTGCGAAACCCTTTCGAAAAATGAGAAACTTGAACATTGGAAATTAGACAAACTTGAACATTGGAAATTAGACAAACTTGAACATTGGAAATTAGGCAAACTTGAACATTGGAAAAGAATGTTGCTACTTGATTTTACAAAGAGAAGTAATTGATTTACTTTAAAAAGATAGTCACTCTATTTTTATACTACGGGTATTGTGTGACATTGTGAAAGTAACGTATCTTTTAAAGAGTAAATGTATGAAGTACTTTGGGGATAAAACCCCGAACTTGTTGGCATATAGTGGAAAGTACCTTGTGTGTATAACTTGATTGTGTTGGTTTGTGATAGACTTGTAATACTTTCTTGTTGATTGATAAGTAAACATGCTAGGATGCTACGTGTGTTAGTATCTTGTGATGATGTGTAAAGGGGTTTTCATTTGTTGTGCTTATGTTGTTTAACGATAAGCGGTTGTGTTAGTATTTTACATCACTCATCTCTTGAGATGATTCCGGGTTGCGCCTCCGATGCGGGTAGACTCGGCGGTCGATGGACCTATGATTCGAGAATACCTCACGCAGTCCTGAGGGCCTACGCGAGCTACGAGTTCCAGTTAGTGTGCGTCCTTTATGGACATGCGGTCCATGTGGCCATGCGGATGCGAAGTCGGGGCGATTTAGGGAGTAGCTACCTCGATGCGGGAATACCTCATGCGGGCGATGAGATTGGCCTACGCGGAGTGCGGAAAGTTCGAGGACTAGACGCGCACATTAGATCTGCGGGCAAGTGGCGGCTTTGATCATGTGACGCAGACAGATCTTATGATACGATTCATGACCTTGTTGATGCGTAGGTGTTAGTAGTCGGCTATGCCTTCGTACTTACCGTGCGGTTTTATTATGGCACAGTGGGACTCGGTGTTCATGTGTTCCTTGGTGCTTTTATATCATAAAGCTGCGGCGGTGAGGAAGGTATTCCACGGGCATGATTGATGTTGTGGGCGTGAGACCCATTGTTATATTTGAGTGATGACTTTGAGGCGCGAGTCACGACTTGATATGATCGCTTGTTTATTGTGAATCGTAGTTTTGTTATCATACATGTCTCCCGCTTTATAAAGACTACTATGATTTCATTTACGGTATTTTGATTTCACATACTAATTTTGTTATCGACCTCGCCCGAAGCTGCGTTCATGCCGCAGTAAAGGTACGCCGATCGTTGATCCTCGCTCTTAGGGTCACGATTCAGCGTTTGGGAAAGCTCCGTTTCTCGGAGGCTTGTCTTGGTATAGTCCTGTTGTTGTAGGTGCTTACATTCAGGTATGACGGCCTGTCCGTCGTTGTTGTCATATCATTCGTAAGTGCAGTAATCTTGTTGCAGGCGTGGTTTGTAAAAAGGATTAAACTGCTCATGTTGAAAGAGTTGTTGTTTATATATATGCCGAAGGCAAGTTTTCCTGATTATTGTTTATACTACATTATTTTATGTTGTTGATTTATGTTCCGCTGATTTTTCTCTGATGTATGACTACTGGGGTGCCCGGGGTAAGGCACCAGTCACGGGCCCGGGTTCGGGTCGTGACAACAATCTATAAGGTAGTCCAATACAAATGAATAACAAACTATTACAAACTATAAGTACAAATTCGACCATCTTAAGTTCAACAATACCAATTCTTAACCAATTTCCAATTCAATCCAAATTGGTAGCATAACATGATATCAAGTCGCATTTGATTATATCAACCATAATCTTCAAGTAATTAACATGCGACTATTCTAATAACGATCAAATTGTAATCCAACTTAACATGGCCTACATTACATTTCGAACTTCCAAGACTACAATCGATCTATAATCCTTATAAACTTCAACTTAACAACTTCATGCTAGCAACATGTAAAGCTAACAACAACAATATAATTATATAATCTTGTAACACTTTTAAAAGACAAGATTATACCTTAACGATTCTTAATCCAATTCCAATCCGAAGTCGCTCCTTAGTAGTTTAGAACCTCTCCAAGACACTTCAATCCATTTGTTGAGACCCTTAGAACCATACCAACAACTTTCCTTCAAACTTCCAATCCAAAACCTAGAAAGCCACTAGGTTTTCACTTTGCGACTAATACGAAAACTCTCTTTTTCCGGGATTTTTCTATTGAGATACACTTACATAACACTCATGAACCTTGGTTTAAAGTGGGGGAATTATTGGACAACAATTGAAAATTTTCTTCTCTTAATTTTCACCAAACCCGAGAGCACAAGGCTTCAAGAACAAGGGTTCTTCAATTTTTTCTAAGTGTGGAACTCTTGTCTTGCTACTAGTACCCTTATATAACAACATGGAGGACTAAGATAAAAACACATGGGTGGTTTGGATGATCTCTCATTAAATATCATGCTAAGTGGTCCCATTGACCAAGTCAATAATATCAAGCTCTCTAATAGCAAGACTTGTCTTCCTAACAAGGGTCAAATGACCCTTGTGCCCATGCTACAATTCGCCCAAGCTCACTTAAGGGGGGGTGACACGTGTCGCCCTCCCATTCGTCACAATAATTCGTTTTCCGACAAATTCAAATTTCCGATAAATTTTTACAAGTCTCAAATCTTAACACTTGTGAGTTCTTACTTACGTTCTTAAAACATATCCTGTAAATACGGGGTGTAACATTCTTCCCCCCTTAGAAACATTCGTCCCCGAATGTTCTTTCGGAGTCAAACTCATAATTAGCGACATAGTTTCCTTTCACAACCCCGACATACCAATAATGCCACACATGGCCCTAATACCTCGCACACGCATACCCGTCCATCACAAGCCCAAAAGAGGTTACCTTTTCGTACTTCCAACTCCTTCTAACATACATACCTAACTTCCATACCAATTCTGGCCTCTAATCTTTGGAGTCACTCTATAAGACAAAATACGACCATTACCGGCTTTCACGACCTGGTTCCGGTGGAACGCGTCCACGAACCCGTAAAACAATTAACTAGACTTGGGCCTTGCACCCTCGTGACTCACACGTGGCGAACTACTACCAACTGATCCCACTCCATTTCAGGCCATGTGGAGACCCGTAACAGGTCCTCAACCCGACTCAGCGTCGCACTTAACTCTTATCCTTGGTCTGACTTAAAATCTTATTGCCAGAGAAAGCCTTATATACCTAAGGTCTCGGCAGTAATCAATATTCTTAGGCTCGCGATTCCATGCTCCAAGCCTACCTTACCAGTCCCCCAGTAAACGGGTACAAAAACTTCTCATAAAACCAAAACCATGTTGTCTCGATCACAACAACCATTACTTACTCTATACGGACCTCATCCGTACCATTTCTTAAACCTACTACGCAGCTTAATCTATTTACATGACATTCCGTTAGGTTCCTTAACATGGCTTTCTTAAGGGTTCACTACCCTATCGCATGACTCATCCTTTCCCAATAATCTCAAAATAAACCACAAGACCTTGGCGAAAATTCATTAACTATTCCATACCTTCCCGGTATCTAGTTAGTCTTTACCAATTCCTGGTAATCTAAAATCATTCTAGGCAACACGCGTCGACCATACATAAATCCGTATAGATGTATGTCATAATACCAACTATACTATAATCATTACCAACTGGATACGCAATCCACATAGTCCTTCCCGTCGCTGCGCTTTACCGTGGCGCAATCAACATAACTCGTTAGGGAGACGACCCTAACAACACAACTCTATGGCACGATCTCGAGTGAGAAGAATGGAAACTAATCCTAAATGTCCTGCACCTCCGATTATAGATGTGGTGCACAACACACCGATAATCAAGACTCTACTAGACACGATGCGTCAGACACTTTCCGAGGACTAATCGCTCGATACCACTTTTGTCACGACCACCGGGCGCGACCAGGTGCCTACAGGCACCCTTACAGTATACATCAGAGATAATCAGTGAACATACATGAAACTTTAAAAATAAACAATGTAAAATAACATGTTAGCCGACAGCTACCTTCCAGACATAATATATACAACCGAAGCGATTGCCTCCTTTCTTTGCAAACCGACCACAATATGTGACTACTGACCTCTAAGAATTTTAACATAATAATCGTGGCGGGACGGGGCCCGCCATACCCACGAATGTACATGAATCTACTACCTCGTGGAAAACTGTACAAGAGCTAAGCCTCCGAGCAAATGGAGCTTTCTTTCAAAATCGACCGAGATCCTAAGAGCAAGGACCACCAACTGGTACCTATAACTGCGGGCATGAACGCAGCCCCGAAGAAATCGATAACAGTACGAATATGGAACAGAAATAACGTCTGATGCGGATCATAATCGTAAAAGAATGTCATTTTAACTCCCGAAATCAATCGTATATATTAACTGCCTTTCCTTCTTTCCATAGAATTAACCACATATTCTTACATACTTACTTAAGATTTTAATCCACCTTTTTCACATAACTTACATATCTTACATAACATAATCCGCCCATTTGCGGGACACGGCATCTTGATGAATCATGTGACATAATCCGCCCGCTGTGGGGCTCGGTTATCTTGTGGAATCATATAACATAATCCGGCCCGCCTGTGGGGCTCGGTGTACTGTGGAATCATATAACATAATCCGGCCCCCCTGTGGGGCTCGGTGTACTGTGGAATCATATAACATAATCCGGCCCGCCTGTGGGGCTCGGTGTACTGTGGAATCATATAACATAATCCGCCCGCTTTGTGGGGCTCGGTGTCTTGTGGAATCATATAACATAATCAGGCCGCTGTGGGGCTCGGTGTACTGTGGAATCATATAACATAATCCGGCCGCCTGTGGGGCTCGGTGTATCTCATAACGTAATCCGCCTATGTGTAGGCTCGGTGTATTTCATAACGTAATCCGCCTATGTGTAGGCTCGGTGTGATTTTCCTACGTAACATTTTTAAACCATCTTATTACTTCTTCTTAAGTCGCCATAACAACTTCCCATAAAGCTGTTATAACAACCTTTCGTTTTAGAGAACTTAAGACACTTTATTCTTACTAAAGTTAGGAAAACTGGATCCAAAGATACTACATACATACATACTTAAAAAGAATCGTATCGCTTAAAACTTCATAATCCTTAAAAGACAATCAAAGTTCTTAGTCTTAAAACTTCATAACATACTTCCTTTTACGCCCGATTTCCTATACTTATATAAAAAAATATAAAGTTCCATACACTTCCAAAACCAAGTAACTTATTCCCTTAAAATCATATAACTTCCACTTTTAAAATCAATCCCCTTTTCACATATAAATTCAAGTCATTTTCGAACATAAAATCCACTTACTTACTTTAAACAAATCAAGACACATAGCCTTTAAATCAAATCTCATAATTTCCTAACCATTCTTACTAACGTCTCCCATAAGACCTAGTAAGGACTTAGGACAATTTAAACATACTCTTAACTTAGATTCAACAATGTAAATACTTCTTAACTTCTAAGAGTAGAAGAAATCTTGAAATACTATCACATGGATATTTCATACGTAGGATCATGCCAAAGAAAGTAGAGGTTCACATACCTCGCGACGATTGTCGACAAGTAGCAAAATGCTCCAAAGTACTTCAACCTTGAGCTATTCCATTCTTCAAGTAGGATACGCTAAACTTAGTACTTCAACCTATCATGGCCACAATACGTCCATTAACCTCTTACTTTAAACGTAGAATATCCTAAGTGCCAAGTCACTAAATTCTACGGAAAATCGGACAGCACCTCTTTTGTTTTTACTAACTTTGCCACCTTTTTCAAGGCCGAATACAATAACCAAACAGCCCCAATTGGCTCACCACAATCTATAAGGTAGTCCAATACAAATGAATAACAAACTATTACAAACTATAAGTACAAATTCGGCCACCTTAAGTTCAACAATACCAATTCTTAACCAATTTCCAATTCAATCCAAATTGGTAGCATAACATGATATCAAGTCGCATTTGATTATATAAACCATAATCTTCAAGTAATTAACATGCGACTATTCTAATAACGATCAAATTGTAATCCAACTTAACATGGCCTACATTACATTTCGAACTTCCAAGACTACAATCGATCTATAATCCTTATAAACTTCAACTTAACAACTTCATGCTAGAAACATGTATGTTATACCCCGTATTTCCAGAGTATGTACGTAAGGACGTACGAAGAAAAGTTTGTGCCTTAAAGTGCTTGGCCGAAATTATTTTTGTGCACAACACCCGATTAGAGTCGTTTTTCGACGAAACGTTTCCACAACTTTCGTAGGGAAAATTCCGGCTATGTCATTTCTTATTTTTGCGGATTTTTCCGAGAGACGAAACATTTTGGACCAACGGGAGGCGACACTTGTCACCTCCAATTGGTGGACGTTAGGGCGGTGAAGTGGCGATTGGACTTGGCTTTTGTCAAGTAGTTGGTAGGATATTTTGTGGGTAGATGGATAAGGTGCACTTGGCATGATCTTGGCCTACACTTGCACCACACTTGGCTTGATCTTGGCCATTGGTTAGCCATGGCTTGTGCTATAAATACCCCTCCCTTTGATGAACTTCTTCATCCAAAAACATCTCTAAGTCTTGAGCGCTCCCTTTGTGTTTGAGGTCCGCCTAGCCTCCTCCCCCTTTGAGAGGCCCTCGCCGAGAGTTCCTTCCCCTTGGCGAGAATACCCCTCTAGTAGGGTTGGCCGAGGTATACACTCCCTTGTGGTGTTGTCTCGTATAAATACGCCCACTTGGTAGAAATACTCTCACAAGTATTGTTAATATAACCAAAATACCTTGGCCCTAATACATAGTAGTATTCCAAGGTTATACTTATCTGAAAAGCCCGTAAATACTATTATACTTCCTTCATCACAAAACCGAAACCCAGGAAAATCTCCATAGTTAGTTGGAGTATTAAGTAGAAGTTGGTTAGAACTTCTAAGGGTGGTTTGGAGCGGGTCGAGCGCTTGAGTCGAGCCAAACGCTGCCAGATCGACTTTATACTTGGATAATTATAGGCTTATCGAGGTAATTATCTTGTCCCCCTATTGTAATTGGAAATTACATGTTGTTAGAATATATAGTTGAAGTATACTATATATAGAACTGAACGTAGTTATCGGCAATGTCTTTTGACTTAAGCCTGAATATTAAGAAACCTTTTCGAAAGAAGAGTACTGAACTGTAATTACATAGGACTGTATTACAGTAGACTTGTGTAGCTTTTCTGTGAGGTAGAATTGTGCACGTCCGGATTAGACGTATAACCCCCCCTGGTTGGCTTGGTAGCCGGCCCCGATAGAGGAGGAGATTTCTGCCGTTGCGGGAGGGGAGTCTACGAAATTTTCTACGAATGTTCTCTGAAGAGACCTAAATGTTAATAAGCGCCTTGTGGCCTTATAGGTGGAAGTACTATGCGTGGCGCGATCTACTTGGCTTAAGGAGTAGCCGGCGGTTTGAGGTACTTGGAGCATTTTGCTATTAGTCGATAATCGTCGCGAGGTATGTGAACCTCTTCCTATCTCTTCTAGCATGATATGTGTGTAACTATGTAGTACGGTAGACGTACATGTGTTAAATGTATTTGATTGGTCTAAAACATAAAGTGTTATAACGGCTTTATGGGAAGTTGGTTATAACAGCTTTATGTATGTAAGAAAATACTTGTGGTTTTTAAAAGGTAACTGATTTGAACTATAACTGGCTGGTTATGTGATAATAAAGAACTTGAAGTATTTCAAAAGATTTTTGAATCATTTTGAAAGAAGAAATACTTGGTTTTGAAAACTTAAGAGTTATACTAGCTTTATGGGAAGTTAGGTATAACGGCTTAAGAATGTTTCTTCGAGTTCGAAATCGAATGTGTATCGACAAACCACCGCGGCGTTAATAAAAGGAAATGTTTTGTGATTAAGTATTATTAAAACCAGAGAAACTTCCATCCGCATATAAGCTAAGATGAGACAAAATGATATTTCCTAGATCATGGTCATTGTAATAAGATTGTTATAAACAAGAATAACCTACTCACATATAAGGCTTATGTTCCTCCGATTGTTTAAAAGAGAATTACATTCTTAAATGAATAAGACTATGAACTACGAAACCTTTCGAAAATGAGAAACTTGAGTAATTGAAATTAGGCAAACTTGAAACGTTGGAAAAGAATGTGATTACTTGATTTTACAAAGAGAAGTGTTTTGATTTACTTCAAAAGATAATCACTCTATTTTCATATACTACGGGTATCGTGTGACTTTTGTGAAAGTAACGATCTTTTAAAAGAGTTAATGTATGAAGTACTTTGGGGATAGAAACCGATCTTGTTAATCATATAGTAGAAAGTGCCTTGTGTGTATAACTTGATTGTGTTGGGTTGTGATAGCCTTGTGATACTTTCTTGTTTATTTGATAAGTAAACATGCTAGGATGCTACGTGTGTTAGTATCTTGTGATGTTTGTGTAAAGGGGTTTCCCCTCGATTGCGCTTAAATAGTTTCACTATCAGCCGTTATGTTGGTATTGTACCACTCACCCCGATCGCTTCCGAGGTTGTGCCCTCCGACGCGGGTAGACTCAGCGTCTAGTGACCTATGATTCGAGAATACCTACGCGGGTCCTGTGGGCCTATGCGAGCTACGAGAGTTCCAGTTAGTTTGCGTTCTTTATGGGCACGCGGTCTATGTGGCCACGCGATCGCGAAGTCCAGCGGTTCTTGGGAGTAGCTACCTCGATGCGGGAATACCTCATGCGGGCCATTGGGTGGCCTATCGCGGAGCTGCGGGAAGTTCGAGGGCTAGACGCCAGACATTAGATCCGCGCGAGTGGCGGCTTTGATCATGTGACGGCCAGACAGATTTCATGATACGATTTATGACCTTGTTGGTACGGTGGGTTTTAGTAGTCGGCTATGCCTTCATACTTACCGTCACGATTTTATTATGACACGCTTGGGACTGGTGTTCATGTGTATCTCTTGGTGCTTTTATATATCATAGACTGCCGGCAGTGGGGAAGGTATTCCACGGGCATGATTGATGTTGTGGGCGTGAGACCCATATTTATGTATTTGAGTGATGACTTCGAGGGCGTGAGTCCCTGGCTTGATATGACTGCTTTTTTTATTGTGAACTGTAGTTTGGTTATCATACATGTCTCCTGCTTTATATAGACTACTATGATTTCATTTACAGTATTTTCAGTTTCACATACTCTGCACTGTTGTCGACCTCCTTGAAGTGCGTTTGTCACGACCGATTTCGCCCCCCGTGTCGTGCCTTACCGGGCACCCTAGTGATACAACATCGAGTAATCACGGAACATAAACGATACAAGACATATTATGAAATATGAAACAATAACTGAGAAAACTTGCCTTTAAGATATATATAAACAACAACTTTTTCAACATGAACAGTTTAATCCTTTTTACAAACCACGCCACAACAAGATTACTGACTTCACGAATGATATGACAACAACGACGGACAGGGCCCATCATACCTCGAATTTAAGCACCTACAACAGGGGACTATACAAGACAAGCCTCCGAGAAACGGAGCTTTCCCAATGAATCGTGACCCTAAGAGCGAGGATCAACGATCGTGTACCTTACTGCGACATGAGCAGCCCCGAAGGAGGTCGATACAACAGTGCAGAGTATGTGAAGCGAAAATAAATCAGTAAATGAAATCATAGTAGTCTATACAAAGCAGGAGACATGTATGATAACCAAACTACAGTTTATAATAAATAAGCAGTCATGTCAAGTTAGGGACTCACGCCCTCAAAGTCATCACAATAAAACCGTACGGGGTAAGTACGAAGGCATAGCCGACTACTAAGACCCTCAGTACCACAAATGCCATAAACTGTATCACGAGGTCTTTCTAGACCGCACCACATGATCGAAGCTGGCCATTTGCCCGCAGTATCAATGTGCGTGTCTATCCTCGAACTCGCGACTCGCATAGGTCACACACCCGCATAAGGTATTCCTCGAATCATGGTCCTAGACCGCCGAGGTACACCCGCATCGAAGGCGACAACCTTCGGTATCCGCCTAGGCTCCCGCACCAGATAGTCTCAAAAGACCGCATAGTCTCAACAGACCGCATAGGGAATCCCCCGCATCAGGCTAAACACCCGGAATGATCAATCCTGGAGCTCTCGCACTCCGCATAGTCACAAGGACCGCATAGGCCGTATAGACCCGCATCAAGGGTGGCAAGCCCTGGTATAATAAGTCGGGGTAGGTGATATAATAATAGTACAATGGACTTACTGCTTAGCAACGTAAAGACAAGAATGACTCCCCTTACATAACAACCACAAGATACTAACACACGTAGCATCCTAACATGTTTACTTATCAAATCAACAAGAAAGTATTACAAGACTATCACAAACCAATACAATCAAGTTATTCACACAAGGTACTTTCTACTAACAAGTTTGGGTATCTATCCCCAAAGTACTTCACACATTAAATCTTTAAAAGATCCGCTTCTTTCCCATAAGTCACGCAATACGTAGTATAAAATAGTGATTTGTCTTTTTTAAGTAAACCAAAACACTTACCTTTGTAAAATCAAGTAACAACATTATTTTCCAAACGTTCAAGTTTGCCTAATTCCAAATGTTCACGTTTCTTATTTTAGAAAGGTTTCGTCGTTCATAGTCTTATTCATTTAAGAATATAATTCTCTTTTAAACCATATAAGAAACATAAGCCTTATATGTGAGTAGGATATTCTTGTTTATAACAATCTTATTACAGCAGCCATGATCTAGGAAATATCATTTTGTCTCATCTTAGCTTCTATGCAGATGGAAGTTTCTACTGGTTTTAATAATACTTAATTAGTCAAAACATTTCCTTTTATTAACGCTGCGGTGGTTTGTCGATACACATTCTGATTTCCGAAATCAGTAAAACATTAACCCTTTTAAAAACCAAGTACTCATTACTCACGAATGAGGTTTCACACAAAATTCACATAATTCAATTAAGTTAAGTCTCTTATCTTACAAGATCAAGTCTCTTAACTTCTAAAATAATTAAATCATTCGTTTTATCTTTCTTAAGCCGTTATACCTAACTTCCCATAAAGCTAGTATAACTCTTAAGCTTTTAAAACCAAGTATTACTCTTCTTTTAAAAACAGTTCTTAATTCTCTTGAACTACTTCAAGATTATTATTATTCGGGCTTAAGTCAAAAGACATTGCCGTACAACTACGTTCAATTAACACACGTACGTCTACCGTACTACATAGTTATACACATATCATGCTAGAAGAGATAGGAAGAGGTTCACATACCTCGCGACGATTATCGACTATAAGCAAATCGCTCCACGGCTATAACCCGGCTAGCTTTGGTCCACCTTCTCAAGAGCACATGCTACTCAGAACATTCAACCTATACAGTTATACAAGTCTATCAAAGTCTAGACTACTCGGTAGAATAAATCTAGATACAAGATCCTACGGAAATTGGGCAGCCCTTCCTACCGTCAAACTACACAAGTCTCCATGTCAGATCTACGTAATTCTGATTCGCTTCTCTTCTTTAAATTCAGGCTTAAGTCCAAAGACATTGCCACAAGCTATGTTCAGTTATATATATAGTATACTTCAACTATATATTCCTACAACATGTAATATCCAATTACAATAGGGGAACAAGATAATTACCTCGATAAGCCCATAATTATCCAAGTATAAAGTCGATCCTGGGCAATGTTTAGCTCCAACTCCGTGCGCTCCAACCCGCTCCAAACTACCCTTAGAAGTTCTAACCAACTTCTACATACTACTCCAACTAACCATGGAGATTTTCCTTAGGGTTTCGGTTTGTGACTGACGGGAAGTATATTAGTATTTTCCGGCTTTTCGTAAAGGTATAACCTTAGAATACTACAAGGTATACGGCTAAGGTAATTTGGGCATTATAACGATATTTGGAGAGTATTTCTACACCACAAAAGGGGGGTATTATACGAAAACAACTAGGCTAGGGGGGGTACCCCACGGCTAGCACCACAAAGAGGGGGGGGAGGGCTCTCGGCCAAGGGGGAGGGGGATGGTGTTGGACGAGAACACTACTAGGAGAGGGGGAGGATTTTAACACTTAGAGAATTTTAGGAATGGATGAAGAAGTCTTCCAAAGGGGGGGGGGGTATTTATAGGTCAAGCAAAGGCCAACCAATGGCCAAGATCATGCCAAGTGCAAGGCAAGTGTAGGGCCAAGATCTTGCCAAGTGCACCTTATCCATCTACCACCAAAATATCCTACCAACCCCTTGACCAAACAAGGCCAATTCGGCCAACCCCTATTACCGCCCAACGTGCTCCAATGAGAGGGTGACAAGTGTCGCCCTCTTGTTGGTCCAAAATGTTTCGTCTCTCGGAAAAATCCGCAAAAAATAAAAATGACATAGCCGGAATTTTCCCTACAAAAGCTGTGGAAACGTTTCGTCGAAAAACGACTCTAACCGGGTGTTGTGCACAAAATAATTTCGGCCAAGCCACTTTAAAGGTTCAAATTTTCTACGTACGTCCTTACGTACATACACTGGAAATACGGGGTATAACAGCGTTTATGCCGCAGGTAAAGGTACACCAGTCATTGATCCTCGAGCTTAGGGTCACAGTTCAGCGTTTGGGAAAGCTCCGTTTCTCCGGAGGCTTGTCTTGGTATAGTCCCCTGTTGTTGTAGGTGCTTACATTCAGGGGTATGACGGGGCCCTGTCCCGTCGTTGTTGTCATATCATTCGTAGAGGTGCAGTAATCTTGTTGTGGGCGGGGTTTGTAAAAGGATTAAACCGTTCATTTGTAAGAGTTGTTATTTATATATACGCCGAAAGACAAGTTTTCTCGGATTCGCTTTCGCACCTTATTGGTTTCATGTATGTGTTTTATGTTCGTGATTACTCACGATGTTGTATGGCTACTAGGTGCGGGTAGGCACGATCACGGGCCCGTTCGGGTCGTGACAAAAGTGGTATCGAGCGATTAATCCTCGGAAAATGTCTGCACCGTATCGATGCAGTCTTGATTATCGGTGTGTTGTGCACCACACCAATAATCGTGAGGCTATAGGATATTTAGGATTGGTTTCTATTCTTCTCACTCGAGATCGTGCCTTAGAGTGTGTTGTAAGTTGACCTCTCACGTATTTCTTTCCACCGCTATGCCTCGCGTAGGGCAACCCGCCCGGGAGGGCAAGGCGGAGAGGCTGCGAGTAGAGTTCAGAGGGTTACGAGGGCACAGGCCCAATCATCACCTGGGGTGGTATTTCGTTCGGGGAGTTATGCTACGTCACCAGCCCCAGCAGAGTTTAGCACGGCGGCCGCAGTTCCTACTGCGCCATGATATTTGAACCTTCAGTCCCACGACCGGGAACTGAGAATGTGGATTGCAAAGAGGCGACCCTGTTACTAACTATGGGTTTGGCTACTAGAGAGCACCGATGTACCGCGAGTCTTGATGACTATCTAAAGGAGGGATGCACAAGAGTAATTCTTGATTAGGCGAGCATGGCACGTATCGGGCTTATGCGGCAGTAGAAAATGTAGAGATCGACGGGTTAAGGAAGCGAGAAGAGGGCAGCGGTAAGGTCCTTTGGTAACTTTCGAGGCAAGTCGCCACCGGCAGATTAGTTATGCACACCCACCGGTCAGAGGTCCTCCACGATTTGGGGCGTTCGGGGTATGCAGGAGTTGGTCAGAACTCCAGGGCTTCCGGTTCACAGTGTGGCAGACGTCATCCCGGGGAATGTCGTCTTTTTAGTTTGGTACTTGTTGTACCTACGACCGTCAGGGTCTGATGTCGGAAGAGTGTCCTAGTAGGAGGACTTAGCCTTCAGGATCGGTGGGTAGTTGTCATCTTCCTTAGCTATGCGCCCTGTAGGGCAGTTTTGATTAGAATGACTAAGGGGAGTGAAGCAGTAGATGCAGGCATATCTTTAACCCTCTAGAGTTTTGTTTATGTGATAAGGTGAGTATACCTTAAGTGTTATGTTCAGATAACATGAGTAGAAATCTTGGTTAGTTAACCAAGTAAGATTTGGGGGATAGAAAAAGTGTGAGCCTTAGAGTTTTATACGTAGAGACCTTAGAGGTAAGGCCATCTCGAGTAAAGACGTATGTTTATGTTTGACCCTTATAGGAGTGCATAGTGCACGTGAGCTATGTTTGTGGGATAAGTCCCTGAGTTGTATGGAATGAAAGAGGGTAGTTGAGCTAAGAAGACCGCCAGGTTTTAAGCGTGATTAGTGAGTTTTCGGTTCGGAGCTAGTGTCTTGCGCGTTGCCGGGTCGGGTTGAGGCCACGTTCCGGGTCAACCCGCGGCCTGTATGGTGGTGGGGTCAGTTTGTGGTGGTCCCGCTTTGGGTTAGGGTTATAAGGGTGTTAGGCCAAGTTTAGTTAACCAGCGTACGAGTTCGTGGATGCATTCGACCAGTAGTCGGGCCGAGGAGGTCAGCCGTCTTGTCTTCTAGCAAAGACTGTTTACTCGGCAGTGTTGATTTATCGAAGGTTGTAAGGCTGCACGGGTGCCTACCTTTCGCCTTATGAATGACGGTGGAGCCAGTGCGGCTGTTTTGTTTGGAAGTTTTACAGCGAGGTTAAGAACTCAGGTGAGTCTCAGAATCGCATTCGCTTCGGGCCGGTGTGTGGATTTCGGGGTAGTTGTGGGATTGTTGTCTCTGTGGAGGAGTGTTTAAGCTACCATTTCGGTGTTGGATGTCGCCTTATGAAGCCTTGTAGGGGCGGATGTGTAAATCGCCGTCGATTGGTTCGATGTTGGCAAGATTCAGATAGTTGGTTGAGCTTGTTCCGGTAATTTGTGGATAGGGTAAAGCTTGTCTAGAAGAGGTTGGCGGCTCGGAGAAATCGTGCGGATAATCGGCGACGCTAGAGTTGAGTTGACGGTCGGTCTTCTTGAAAGTACCACCGGGTTGGGTGTGACGAGTTTTGGAAAACAGAGGAACTTAGCGAGTTACTTTGGGCCGCACGAGTTCATGTGAAGAATAGGCGGGTTGCTATATGTTAGTATTTGCCGTCCGACTTAGGAAGCGGTATGTCGGTCTTCGATTGTTATAATCGGGAAAGTATCGGAGATCCATCAGTATTCGATTAATGATGACCACGTTAGAGATAGTAACCCGAGTTTTGGAAAGCGATGTCAAATGTGGTAAGAGTTCGAGTGTCTGGCGACCTCGGGGATCGCATGCGGCGGTACCATTTGATAGGTCGCGGGTGACACTAGAACCTCGCGGCAAAGTGACAAAAGTGGTATCACGACGAGTAAAGGGAGGAGCGAGCATGTATTGCGAGCAGAGATGTGACCATTTCTTTTGTATGGAGAAAGTGGGAAGGAACTATATTTTTGTTATACCCCGTATTTCCGGAGTATGTACGTAAGGACGTACGTAGAAAAGTTTGGGCTTTAAAGTGCCTTGGCCGATTATTTTTGTGCACAACACCCGGTTAGAGTCGTTTTTCGACGAAACGTTTTACACAACCCGCGTAGGGTAAATTCCGGCTATGTCATTTTTAATTTTTGCGGATTTTTAGAGGCGGCGTGTTGGACCAACAAGAGGGCGCCACTTGGCACCCTCTCATTGGTGGAGTGTGGGGCGGTAAAGGGGGACGAATTCCTTGACATTTTTGTCAAGTAGTAGGTAGGATATTTTGTGGTAGATGGATAAGGTGCACTTGACATGATCTTGGTCCTACACTTGCACCACACTTGGCTTGATCTTGGCCATTGGTTAGCCATGGCTTGACCTATAAATACCCCTCCCCTTTGATGAACTTCTTCATCCAAATTGTGCTAAGTCTAAAATCCCTTCCCCCTCTCTTGTGGTGTTCGTCCAACACCCCCTCCCCTGGTGAGGCCCTGGCGAGAGTACCCCACTCTGAGTGGGGTTGGCGGTATACACCTTGTGGTGTTGTCTCGTATAAATACACCCACCTTGGTAGAAATACTCTCAAAAGTATTGTTACTATACCCAAAATACCTTGGCCTAATACCTTGTAGTATTCCAAGGTTATACTTACAAAAGCCAGAAATACTATTATACTTCCCCGTTCACAAAACCGAAACCTAAGGAAAATCTCCATAGTTAGTTGGAGTATTAAGTAGAAGTTGGTTAGAACTTCTAAGGGTGGTTTGGAGGCGGGTTGAGCGCACGGAGTTAGAGCTAAACGTTGCCCGGATCGACTTTATACTTGGATAATTATGGGCTTATCGAGGTAATTATCTTGTCCCCCTATTGTAATTGGAAATTACATGTTGTTAGAATATATAGTTGAAGTATACTATATATAGAACTGAACGTAGTTATCGGCAATGTCTTTTGACTTAAGCTTGAATAATAAGAAACCTTTCCGAAAGAAGAGTAATACTTGGTTTTTGAAAACTTAAGAGTTATACTAGCTTTATGGGAAGTTAGGTATAACGGCTTAAGAATATTTTACTGAGTTTGGAAATCAGAATGTGTATCGACAAACCACTGCAGCGTTAATAAAAGGAAATGTTTTGACAGATTAAGTATTATTAAAACCAGTAGAAACTTCCATCTGCATAGAAGCTAAGATGAGACAAAATGATATTTCTAGATCATGGTTTGTAATAAGATTGTTATAAACAAGAATATCCTACTCACATATAAGGCTTATGTTTCTCAGATGGTTTAAAAGAGAATTATATTCTTAAATGAATAAGACTATGAACTACGAAACCTTTCTAAAATAAAGCGTGAACATTTGAAATTAGGCAAACTTGGGCGTTTGGAAAATAATGTTGTTACTTGATTTTACAAAGGTAAGTGTTTTGATTTACTTCAAAAGATAATCACTCTATTTTCATATACTACGGTGTGTGGTTTTGTGAAAGTAACGCACTTTTAAAGAGTTAATGTATGAAGTACTTTGTGTAAAAAAACACGATATTGTTAATCATATATTAGAAAGTACAATGTGTATATAACTTTATTAAGTTGGTTTGTGATTGCCTTGTAATAATTTCTTGTTGATTTTTTAATTAAACATGCTAGGATGCTACGTGTGATAGTATCTTGTGATGTTAGTATAAAGGGGTTTCCTCATTTAAAGTTGTTTGACTCTCAGCCGTTATGTTGGTATTGTACCACTCACCTTGACTTGTTTTCGGAGTTTAAGCTGCCCTCCGATGCGGGGTAGACTCAGGCGGTCTGGGACCATGATTCGAGAATACCTCATGCGGGTCCAGGATCCATGCGGAACTCGGAGTTCGGAGTTAGTTTGCGGCCCTGTGGTCATGCGGTCTTTGTGGCCGTGCGGTGCGAGTCGGGGCGATCTTGAGTAGCTACCCTCGATGCGAGGAATACCTCATGCGGGCTATGAGGTTGGCCTATGCGGCTGCGGAGTTCGGGGCTAGGCAGCGCGTCGATCTGCGAGCGAGTGACGGCTTTGATCATGTGACGATGCAGACAGATATCACGATACGATTTATGACCACTGTTGTCGTGGGTGTTAGTAGTCGGTTATGCCTTCGTACTTACCACATCTTGTTTTATTAGGACACAGTGGGACACGTGTTCATGTATTTCTTGGTGCTTTTATATCATAAAGCTGCGGTGAGAAGGTATTCCAGGCGTGATTGATGTTATGGGCTTGAGACCCATAGTTATATTTGAGTGATGACTTTGAGGCGTGAGTCACGACTTGACATATGCTTATTTATTGTAAGCGTAGTTTGGTTATCATACATGTGTCTGCTTTATAGACTATTATGATTTCATTTCTGATATTTTGATTTCACATACTTGGTACTGTTGTCGACCTCGCCGGGGATGCGTTCATCCGCGAGTTGAGGTACACCGATCGTTGATCCTAGCTCTGGTCACGATTCAGCGTTTGGGAAGCTCGTTTCTCGGAGGCTTATCAGTGGTATAGTCCCCGTCGTAGTAGGTGTTTACATTCGAGGTTTGGCGGGGCCCCGTCCGCCATTGTTGTCGTATCATTCTTAGAAGTGCAGTAATCTTGTTGTGGGCAAAGTTGTAGAAAGGGATGTATCGCTCAAATTGTTATATATTATGAAGTAACCGTTTTGGGTTGCTTTGTCTTCTTATTTCTTTGTCTCATTGCATTGGTTTCATGTTATTGTTTTATGTTCATTGATTACTCGATGTTGTATCACTAGGGTGCGGTAAGGCACGATCACGGGCCGGGTTGGTCGTGACAATTTAGACCACTTGGATGGGGCGTTTGTGATGTTAGAGGTGTTTCCTCGTGGACTTGGATGTAAGTATTTTGCGCGGTGATGTTGTGGCGATTGTGGCAGGATTGTTCGAGTAAGTATAGTAGTGAAGACTATCTTTGGCGACGCTTGGTTTGAGACTTAGAAGGCATTCGACGAATGTTTCTAAGAGGAGAATGTTATACCGTATTTCGGAGTATGCGTGGGGCGTCGTAGAAAAGTTGTGCCTTAAAGTGCTTGGCGAAATTATTTTTGTGCACAACACCCGATTAAGTCGTTTTTAAAGCGTTTCCACGACTTCGTAGGGAAAATTCGGCTATGTCATTTCTTATTTTTGCGGATTTTTAGAGAGGCGAAACATTTTGGACCAGCGGGAGGCGACTTGTCACCTCCAATTGGTGAGCGTTGAGGCGGTGAAGTGGCCGATTGGTCTTGGTTTTTTTGTCAAGTAGTTGGTAGGATATTTTGTGGGTAGATGGATAAGGTGCACTTGGCATGATCTTGGCCCTACACTTGCTATGCACTTGGCATGATCTTGGCCATTGGTTGCCATGGCTTGACTATAAATACCCTCCTTTGATGAACTTCTTCATCCAAAAATCTCTAAGTCTTGAGAGCTTCCCCAGCTGTGTTTGAGGTCTCGTCTAGCCTCCTCCCACTGAGGCCCTGGCCGAGTTCCCTTCCCATGGCGAGAATACCCCACTCCTGTAGGGTTGGTAGAGGTATACACTTGTGGTGTTGTCTCGTATAAATACGCCCACCTTGTAGTAGAAATACTCTCAAAAGTATTGTTACTATACCCAAAATACCTTGGCCCTAATACCTTGTAGTATTCCAAGGTTATACTTATCTGAAAAGCCGAGAAATACTATTATACTTCCTTCATCACAAAGCAGAAACCACTAAGGAAAATCTCCATAGTTAGTTGGAGTATTAAGTAGAAGTTGGTTAGAACTTCTAAGGGTGGTTTGGAGGCGGGTTGGGCGCACGGAGTTGAGCTAAACGTTGCCGGGATCGACTTTATACTTGGATAATTATGGGCTTATCGGTAATTATCTTGTCCCTATTGTAATTGGAAATTACATGTTGTTAGAATATATAGTTAAAGTATACTATATATAATGAACGTAGTTATCGGCAATGTCTTTTGACTTAAGCAATATTAAGAAACCTTTTGAAGAAGAATCTTGAATCGTAATTACATAGAATTTGTATTCATGAGACTTGTGTAGCTTTTACGTGAGGTAGAATTGTGCGTCGGATTAGGCGTATAACCCCCTGGTTGGCTTGGTAGCGGCCCAGATAGAGGATGAGATTCTGTTTGCGCGGGGATGTCACGACCGATTCCGCGTGTTGGTGCCTTACCGGGCACTAGTGATACAACATCAGTGTAAGTGGAACATAAAGCGATCTGACATATTATGAAATATGAAACAATAATCGAGAAAAACTTGCCTTTCGGCATATATATAAATAACAACTTTTTCAACATGAGCAGTTTAATCCTTTTACAAACCACACTTGTAGCGATTACTCTGACCTAAGAAATGATACGACAACAATGGCGGGGGCGGGCCCGCCATACCACGAATGTAAACACCTACAACAACACGGGACTATACCCGATAAGCCTCGGAGAAAGCGAGCTTTCCAATTGACTGTGATCAGGATCAACGATGGTGTACCTTTACTGCGGCATGAACGCGGCCCGAGGTCGATAACAACGGTACCAAGTATGTGGCGAAAATAAATCGTAAATGAAATCATAGTAGTCTATACAAAGCGGGAGACATGTATGATAACAAACTACGATTCCTGATAAATAAGCGATCATGTCAGTGACTCACGCCCTCATCACTCGAATTTAACAATGGGTCTCACGCCCAACATCAATCGTGCGTGGAGCATTCCTCACTGGCGATCTATGATATGAAAGCACCAGAACACACATGAACACGGTCCGCTGTGTTATAATAAAGCGTGCGGGGTAATCACGAAGGCTACTAAACCTAGTACCAACAAGGTCATAAAGCGTATTATGAGATCTGTCTGCAGCCGTCACATGATCAAAGCGGCCACTCGCCGATATCTAATGTCGCATCTAGTCCTGGAACTTCCGCGTCCGCATAGGCCAATCGACGACCGCGTGAGGTATAACCCGCGTCGGTAGCTACTCCCGGCGGCGTCTGGACTCGCCGTCGCATGCCCTGAGACCGCGTGACCACGGCCGTCCTAACTCGGAACTCCGCGATTCGCGCCCACGGACCGCGTAGGGTAGTCTCGAATCATAGGTCCATCGACCCGCTGAGTCTACCCCGCGGAAGGCGACAACCGGAATCATCTCAAGAGATGAGTGATGTATAATACTATCATAACGACTTATCGTTAAACAACATAAGCACAACAAAGGAAAAACCCTTTACACAAACATCACAAGATACTAACACACGTAGCATCCTAGCATGTTTACTTATCAAATCAACAAGAAAGTATTACAAGGCTATCACAAACCAATACAATCAAGTTATTCACAAGGCACTTTCTACTATATGATTAACAAGATCGGGTTTTATCCCCAAAATACTTCGTACATTAACTCTTTTCAAAGATCGTTACTTTACAAAAGTCACACAATACGTAGTATGAAAATAGAGTGATTATCTTTTGAAGTAAATCAAAACACTTCTCTTTGTAAAACTCAAGTAACAACATTATTTTCCAAGCGTCCAAGTTTGCCTAATTTCAAATGTTCATGTTTTTTATTTAGAAAGGTTTAGTAGTTCAGTTTTATTCATTTAAGAATATAATTCTCTTTTAAACCATCTAAGAAACATAAGCCTTATATGTGAGTAGGATATTCTTGTTTATAACAATCTTACTCTGACCGTGATCTAGGAAATATCATTTTGTCTCATCTTAGCTTCTATGCGGATGGAAGTTTCTCTTGGTTTTATTAATACTTCATTAATCAAAACATTTCCCTTTATTAACGTTGCGGTGGTTTGTCGATACATTACGATTTCGAAATCGGTAAAACATTATCCCTTTTAAAAATCAAGTACTCATTACTCACGAATGAGGTTTAGCAAAATTCATATAATTCATTTAAGTTAAGTCTCTTATCTTACAAGATCAAGTCTCTTAACTTCTAAAATAATTAAAACATTCGTTTTATCTTTCTTAAGCCGTTATACCTAACTTCCCATAAAGCTAGTATAACTCTTAAGCTTTAAAACCAAGTATTACTCTCCTTTTAAAAGCGGTTCTTAATTCTTGAACTACTTCAAGATTATTATTATTCGGGCTTAAGTCAAAAGACATTGCCGTACAACTATGTTCAATTAACACGTCGTCACCAGGTACTATATAGTTATACACATATCATGCTAGAAGAGATAGGAAGAGGTTCACATACCTCGCGGCGATTATCGACTATTAGCAAATCGCTCGCGGTATAACGGCTAGCACGGTCCACCTTCTCAAGTAGCCCATGCTACTGCGAGAACATTCAACCTATACGAGTTACACAAGTCTATCAAAGTCTAGACTACTCGGTAGAATAAATCTAGATACAAGATCCTACGGAAATTGGCGACCGCCACTGCCGTCAAACTACAAGTCTCATGTAATACGATCCTACGTAATTACGATTCGATTGATTCTTGAGCTTAAGTCCAGGACATTGCCACAACACTAAGTTCAGTTCTATATATAGTATACTTCAACTATATATTCTAACAACATGTAATTTCCAATTACAATAGGGACAAGATAATTACCTCGATAAGCCCATAATTATCCAAGTAGAGATGTCGATCCTTAGCAATGTTTAGCTCGACTCAGCGCTCAACCGCTCTAAACCACCCTAGAAGTTCTAACCAACTTCTACACAATACTCAACGGACTATGGAGATTTTCCTAAGGGTTTGGTTTTGTGGTGGACGGAAGTATACTAGTATTTCGGGCTTTTCGTATAGGTATAACTTTAGAATACAACAAGGTATACGGCTAAGGTAATTTGGGCATTATAACAATACTTTTGAGTATTTCTACCAAGAGGGTGTATTATACGAGACAACTAGGCTATGGGGTTACTACGGCCACTACTAGGAGGAGGGCTCTCGGCGAGGGGAGGGGCTCGCAGACACTACACTAAGGGAGGAAGAAGCTTTCAAGACTTAGAGATTTTTGGATGAAGAAGTTCATCAAAGGAGGGGTATTTATAGGTCAAGGGATGGCGACAAGGGCGAGATGGTGCCAAGTGCAAGGCAAGTGTAGGGTCAAGATTAGGGCAAGTGTACTAGCCAACTTGCACACAAAATATCCTACCAACTACTTGACAAAATAGCCAAGCAATTCGTCCTCCCAACATGTCGTCTTCCATGAGAGGTGACAAGTGTCGCCCTCTTGTTGGTCCAAAATGTTTCGTCTCTGGAAAAATCCGCAAAAATTAAAAATGACATAGCGGAATTTTCCCTACGAAAACTGTGAAAGCGTTTAGTCGAAAACGACTCTAAGGGTGTTGTGCACAAATAAAATCGCCAAGCCTATTTAAAAGTTTCAAATTTTCTACGTCGTCCTACGTACATACTCGGAAATACGAGGTATAACATTCTCCTCCTTAGAAACATTCGTCCCGAATGTTCCAAGTCTCAAAACAAGCGCGGCGAGATAGTCTTCACTACTACACTTACGAAACAATCACGCCTGGCGCCACGAAACACTGCGCAAATACTTACATCAAAGTCCGAGAAACACCTCTATCATCACCACAAAACACTCGTAGGGGTCTAAAATATACTTCAGCGCCTTCTCTTTACAAAGAAATGATCACATTTATGCTCGCCATACATGCTTCTCTCTTTAAATCGTAGATACCACTTTGTCACTTTGCGAGGCATTAACCTTCTCGGCGACCAAAGATGCCAGGCGCTGCGATCCACGAGGATGTCGTGCACTCGAACTCTTACCACGTTCGACATCGCTTGGTTCCAAAACTTCGGGTTACTATCCTAACGTGGTCATCATTAGCGGAATACTGCGGATGGATCTCGATACTTTCGAACATAACAATACGAAGCCGGACGCATCGCTGCCTCCTACGTCGGACGGCAAATGTTAACATATAAGCGACGGCCTATTCTCACATGAACTCAAAGGCCCAAGTAACTCGGGCTAAGTTTCTCTGTTTTCCAAAGCTCGTCACACCTGTCAGGTGGTACTTTCAGAAGACCGACCGTCAACTTTGAACTCTAGCGTCGTCGCCGATTATCCACGATTCCTGCGAGTGCGAACTTCTTCTAGACAAGCTTCTCACTATCCACGTCTGTGGAAGCTGAACCAACTATCGAACCTTGCCAACCTCGAACCAATCGGCCAACTTACACTTCCGCCCTACAAGGCTTCAAGGCAACATCCGAACACCGAAATGGTAGCTTAAACACTCCTCCACGAGACAACAATCCACGACTACCCTGCAATCCACACATGGCCCGAGGCGAATGCGGTCGAGACTCACTGAGTTCTTAACCTGCTGGTAAAACTTCCGAACAAAACAGTACCACGGGCTCCACCATCTGTCATAAGGTGAAGGTAGGCACCCGTGCAGCCTTACAACCTTTACGGTACAACAACATTTCTGAGTACGGTCGACCAGAAAAACACGGGCTGCCCCGTGGCCCGACGGCTGGTCGAAACGCATCCACGAACTCGCGTTGGTTAACTAAACTTGGGCCTAACACCCTCACAACCCTAACAAGGCGGGACCACCACCTGACCCGCACCAAAACTACGCGGGTTGACCCGCAGGCCTCAACCCGACCCGTAACGCCTTGCACAATACTAGCTCCCGATCCGGAACAATCTTACTAATCACGTTTGAAAACTGGCGGTCTTAGCTCAACTACCCTCTTTCATTCCACACTACTGGGACCTATCCCAAACATAGCTCGCGTGCTAGGCACCGATAAGGATCAACATAACCATCGTCTTTTACTCTAGATGACCTTACCTCTAAGGTCTCTACGTAACAAAACTCTAAGGTTCACACCTACATCCCCAAATCTTACTTGGTTAACTAACGAGATTTCTAATCACAACTAACACCTTTGCTATCGAACATAGCACTTAAGGTATACTCACTATCACGTAAACAAAACTCTAGAGGGTTAAAGATATATCTATATCTCTTGCCGCTCCCTTAGTCGTTCTAAACAAACGCCGTAGCATAGCTAAGGAAGATGACAAACTACCCGCGATCACGAAGGCTAAGTCCTCTGCTAGGACACTCCGACATCGGACCACGGCGGTCAGAGTGCAACAAGTACCAATCTAACAAGACGACATTCCGGGATGGCGTGCGCATCTTAATGGCAGGAATGTCACGACCAGCGGGCGTGGCGGTGCCTTACCGGGCACCCTAGTGACACAACATCCAGTGTCAATGGAACATAAAACAACAACGTGAGATAACGAAATATAAAACAATAATGCGTGAAAACTTGCATTCGGCGTATATATAACCATCAACTCTTTTACAAATGAGCGGCAATCCTTTTTACCAACCACGCCTGGCGATTTTCTGGACCTCAGAATGATACGACCGATGGCGGACGGGGCCCGCCAAACCACGAATGTAAACACTTACTACGACGGGGACTATACGTGATAAGCCTCGGAAAGCGGAGCTTCCCAACGCTGACCACGAGGCTAGGATCGGCGGTGATGTACCTCGACTGCGGCATGAACGCGGCCCGAAGGAGGTCGATCTGGCCAGTGCAGTATGTGAAACTAAAAATAAATCACGTAAATGAAATCATAGTAGTCTATACGGCGGGAGACATGTATGATAACGAACTCTGATTCACCTGAATAGCGATCATGTCAAGTCGAGGACTCACACCTCAAGTCATCACTCGATTTAACAATGGGTCTCACGCCGCAACATCAATCGTGCGTGGAATACCTTCGCCAGCTGGCGGATTTATGATATACAAGCACGAGGAATACACATGAACACGAGTCCGCTGTGTCCTAATAAAGCATGCGGGGTAAATGCGAAGGCATAGCCGACTACTAACACCAGCGGTACCAACAAGGTCATAAAGCGTATCATAAGATCTGTCTGGGCCGTCACATGATCAAAGGCGGCCACTTGCGCGCGATATCTAATGTGCGCGTCTAGTCCTGGAACTTCCGCGACTCGCGTAGGCCAATCTCATCGGCCGCGTGAGGTATTCCGCATCGGTGCTACTCCGGCATCGTCACGGACTTTCGAGTCGCGTAGCGCGAGGCGCGTGCCCATAAAGGGCAGCGTACTAACACGGAACTCGTAGCTCGCGTAGGCCCCGAGGACCGCGTGAGGTATTCTCGAATCATGGTCCCGGATCGCTGAGTCTACCGCGTCGGAGGCGACTTAACCGGAATCATCTCGAGATGAATGCCACAATACTATCATAACGGTGATAGTTAATAAGCACAATCAAGGAAACCCGCACAAACATCACAAGATACTAACACACGTAGCATCCTAACACGTTTACTTATCAAAGCAACAAGAAAGTATTACAAGGCTATCACAAACCAATACAATCAAGTTATTCACACAAGGTACTTTACTAACAAGTTCGGTATCTATTCCCAAAGTACTTCACACATTAAAATCTTAAAAAAGATCTGTTTCTTTCACATAAGTCACACAATACGTAGTATAAAATAGAGTGGTATCCTTTTAAGAAAACCAAAACTCTTACCTTTGTAAAATCAAGTAACAACATTATTTTCCAAGCGTCCAAGTTTGCCTAATTTCAAATGTTCACGTTTCTTATTTTAGAAAGGTTTAGTAGTTCATAGTCTTATTCATTTAAGAATATAATTCTCTTTTAAACAATCGAGAAACATAAGCCTTATATGTGAGTAGGATATTCTTGTTTATAACAATCTTATTACAATGACCATGATCTAGGAAATATCATTTTGTCTCATCTTAGCTTACATGCGGATGGAAGTTTCTCTTGGTTTTAATAATACTTAATTATTCAAAACATTTCCTTTTAATGTATTTGCGATGGTTTGTCGATACACATCGATTTCCAACATCAAGAAAAGCGTTCTTAAGCGTTATACCTAACTTCCCATAAAGCTAGTATAACTCTTAAGTTCTCAAAACCAAGTATTACTTCTCTTTCAAGCGATTTGAAATCTTTTGAAATACTTCAAGTTCTTTATAATCACACATCAAGCGATTTATAAACAAATCATTTACCTTTTAAAAACCACAAAGTGTTTTCTTATCTACATAAAGTTTGTTATAACCAACTTCCCGTAAAGCCGTTATAACACATGTTTTAAACCCATCGAATACATTTAGCACGTATGCGTCTGCCGTACTACATAGTTCACATATCATGCTAGAAGAGATAGGAAGAGGTTCACATACCTCGCGGCGATTATCGACTAATAGCAAAATGCTCAGAGTACCTCAATGTCGGCTACTCCTAAGCCAAGTAGAGCGCCACACGTAGTACTTGACCTATAAGGCCACAGGCGCATTAACATCTAGATCTTATCGTAGAACATTCTCAGAAAATTCGACGACTCCCCCACATGCAGCGTAAATCTCTCTCTCTATCGGTAGGCTATCGAAGCCAACCGGGGTTATACATCTAACCCGACGGGTACAATTCTACTCCACGGTACTACTACACAAGTCTCTGTGTCTGATCTATGTAAAGATTCGATTCTTGGGCTTAAGTCGAGGACATTGCCACAAGCTATGTTGATTATATATATATAGTATACTTTAACTATATTTTCCTCTGACATGTAATATCCAATTACAATAGGGGACAAGATATTTACCTCGCTAAGCCCATAATTATCCAAATATAAAGTCGATCTGGGCAATCGTTTAGCTCGACTCGGCGCTCAACCCGCTCTAAACCACCCTTAGAAGTTCTAACCAACTTCTTCGATACTCAAATCGGACTATGGAGATTTTCCTAGGGTTTGGTTTTGTAGTGACGGGAAGTATAATAGTATTTACGGGCTTTTCAGTATAGGTATAACCTTAGAATACAACAAGGTATACGGCTAAGGTAATTTGGGCATTAAAACAATACTTTTGAGAGTATTTCTACGAGAGGGGTATTATATGAAAACAAACTAGGCAGGGGTACCGCCACACCACAAAGGAGGGGTGGCTACCTCGGCCTACCCAGCTGGGGACTCTCGACGAGGGGGAGAGGGGCTCTCGGCGAGACAACACTAAGGGGAAGGAAGAAGCTTTCAGACTTAGGCAATTTTGTGAATGAATTAGTCTTCAAGGGGTATTTATAGGTCAAGTGAAAGCCAACCAATGGCCAAGATTACACCAAGTGTTAGGCAAGTGTAGGGCCAAGATTCACCCATGTGTACCTAGCCAACTTGCACAAAATATCTACCAAAAATATCTCCTTGCCTTCCCAAATCGTCGAGGGCCGCGCCCGCTGATGAGAGGGTGCCAAGTGTCGCCTCTCGTTGGTCCAAAATGTTCGTCTCTCGGAAAAATCCATAAAAATAAGAAAAGACATAGCGAATTTTCCTCATGAAGTTATGAAAAAGCGTTTAGTCGAAAAGCGACTCTAGCAGGGTATTGTGCACAAATGCCGTTCGGCGAGCCACTGGCGGGGTGACACGTGTCACCCTCCTATTGGCCCAAAATAAAACATCTTCGAAAATATCCATAATGGCCAAAATCTAGAAAACAAAGTGGGCCCCACAGCAGTAAATTTCTCGTGGGCCCAGCGTGACCATTTCGAAAATAAAATTCCATAATTCTCTAATATTCCGGGAAGTCGAATACCAAATGGGAATTCAATTCCCATTAACGAACCTTTTTCCATCACAAAAGCGGAAACTTTTAGTGGAAAAATCGCCTCTTTCTTCCTTTCCAATCTTTACATGTATTCAAATGCGTGCGTCCTCGCATACATACCCTAGAACTACGAGGGTATAACATTCTCCTCGCCCAGAAACATTCGTCCGAATGTTCCTTCTAGAATCTCAAAACAAGCGTGCGCCAATATAGTCTTCTCTATACTTACGAGAACAATCACGCCATACACGGCCATGGAAACACTGCGCAAAACTTACATCTAAGTCCACGAGGAAACACCTCTACATCACCACAAATACCTCTTCCGGGGTCAAAATATACTTCCTTAGTCGCGATACCACTTTTGTCACTTTGTCGCGAGCCTTGCTCGGCGACGACAAATGGTGCAGGAACAACTGCGATCGGAGGATCTGCATACACTCGAACTCTTACCACGTTACGTCGGCTTGGTTCCAAAACTCGTCACACCTGTCAGGGGTGGTACTCAAGAAGACCGACCGTCGGCACGAACTCTGGCGTCGTCGATTATCGCCGCGATTCCTCCGTGCGAGAACTTACAGACAACACCTTATCCACGATCTGCTGGAACAAGCTGAACCAACTATCGAACCACGCCAACATCGAACCAATCGGCCGCAGCTTGCATTTACGCCCTGGCGTCCGCAGGCGACATCCGAACAACGAAATGGTAGCTTAAACACTCCGGCCAGGAACAACGATCCTCGCGGTACCGCCGAAATCAAAACAACGGCGGGGCGAATGCGATCTGAGAGACTCACGAGTTCTAGCCTGCACTGGTACAAACTCGAGAAGAAAGCAGTAGTACCACAGGCTCCACTGTCGTCATAAGGTGAAGGTAGGCACCGTGCAACCTCGCGCACCTTTTGGATAACATCAACAACTGAGAGCGACCGGCCAGAAGAACACGATAAATTGCCCGTCGGCCCGACCAACGGTCGAACGCATCCACGAACTTGCCTGGCTAACTAAACATGGGCCTAACACCCTGACTAACACAGAGGACCACCACTGACCCGCGCCAAACCTACAGCGGGTTGACCGCGTAGCCTCGACAGGCAGGCGCGAAATACCATCTCGAAGGAACAATCTTACTAAACACGTTACGAAAACCTAGCGGTCTTCTTAGCTCAACTACCCTCCTTCATTTCATACTACATAGGGACTTATCCCAAACCATTTCACGTGCACTATGCACTCCTATAAAGTCAAACATAAACATCGTCTCTGCGAGATGGCGCACCTCTAAGGCCTTTGCGTATAAAGCTCTAAGTCTCACACTTTCTCTATCCTCCAAAATCTTACTCGGTTAACCCACCGTGATTTCTAATCACAACTAACACCTGCTATCGAGAACATAGCACTTAAGGTATACTCGTGAAAGTTCTGAAGGACCTTGCTGCTCTGGCCCTCTTACCGCGTCGCTTGGTTAACGTCGATCTACGTTTCTCGGCTGCTTTGCATAAGCCCATACGGGCCATGCTCAAGCCTAGCGAAGGATTACTCTTGCCTGACGCCTCTTAGGTAGTCATCAAGACTCGCGATACATCGGTATACTCTCTGGTAGCCAAATCCATAGCTAGTAACAAGGTTGTCTCTTGCAATCTATATTCTCGGTTCGATCGTGGGCGAAGGTTCACATATCATGGCGCGATAGGAGCTGCCGTCGCCATGCTTAAACTCTCTTTGGGGCTAGTGGCGTCGCATAAACCCCGAATGAAGCACTACCTAGGTAATGATTTGGCTGTGCCTCGCCACCCTCTGAACTCTACTCGCGGCTCCTCGGCCTTGCCCTCTGGGCGGGTTGCCTACGCGGAGGCATAGCGATAAGGGAAATAATTTCGTCGGAGGTCGACTTACAACACGGCTCTAAGGCGCGATCTCGAGTGAGAAGAATAGAAACGATCTAAATATCCTATAGCCTCACGATTATTGGTGTGGTGCGCACCCGATAATCAAGACTCTCTTGAATCTGATGCGTAGACACTTTCAGGATTAGCGCTCGATACCACTTTTGTCACGACCGGCTGGGCGTGTTGGTGCCTACCGGGCACCTAGTGACACAACATCGAGTGTCGGAACATAAAACAACAACATGAGATAACGAAATATAAAACAATAATGTGAAAACTTGCACGTCGGCGTATATATAACCATCAACTCTTTTACAAATGAGCGGCTTAATCCTTTTTACCAACCACGCTTGGCGATTACTGGACCTCACAGAATGATCGACCACGATGGCGGGGCGGGGCCCCAAACCACGAATGTAAACACTTACTGACGGGGACTATACGTGATAAGCCTCGGAGAAAGCGGAGCTTCCCAGCAAGCTGTGACCACGAGAGCTAGGATCGGCGGCGATGTACCTCAACTGCGGCATGAACGCGGCCGAAGAGGTCGATCTGCAGTGCAGAGTATGTGAAACTAAAAATAAATCTTGTAAATGAAATCATAGTAGTCTATACCAGCGAGAGACATGTATGATAACGAACTCTGATTCACCACAAATAGCGGTCATGTCAAGTCGGGGACTCACACGCCTCAGTCATCACTCAATTTAACAATGGGTCTCACGCCCACAACATCAATCGTGCGTGGAATACCTTCGCCAGCTGCGGCGATTTATGATATACAAGCACGAGGAATACACATGAACACGGGTCCACTGTGTCCTAATAAAGCTATGCGGGGTAAATGCGAAGGCATAGCGACTACTAACACCAGTACCAACAAGGTCATAAAGCGTATCATAAGATCTGTCTGGCGTCACGTGATCAAAGGCGGCACTTGCCCGCGATATCTAATGTGCGCGTCTAGTCCAGGAACTTCCGCGACTCGCGTAGGCCAATCTCATCGGCCGCGTGAGGTATTCCCGCGTCGGTAGCTACTCCGGCGTCGTCACGGACTTTCAGTCGCGTAGCCCTGAGGACCGCGTGCCCGTAAAGGACGATACTAACACGGAACTCGTAGCTCGCGCAGGCCCCAGGACCCGCGTAGGTATTCTCGAATCATGGTCCTGGATCGCTGAGTCTACCCGCGTCGGAGGCGACAACCGGAATCATCTCGAGATGAATGCCACAATACTATCATAACGGTGAGAGTTAATAAGCACAATCAAGAAACCCCGCACAAACATCACAAGATACTAACACACGTAGCATCCTAACACGTTTACTTATCAAAGCAACAAGAAAGTATTACAAGGCTATCACAAACCAATCTGATCAAGTTATTCACACGAGGTACTTTCTACTAACAAGTTGGTATCTATTCCCAAGTACTTCACATTAAAATCTTAAAAAGATCTGTTTCTTTCACATAAGTCACATGATACGTAGTATAAAATAGAGTATTTGTCCTTTTAAGAAAACCAAAACTCTTACCTTTGTAAAATCAAGTAACAACATTATTTTCCAAGCGTCCAAGTTTGCCTAATTTCAAATGTTCACGTTTCTTATTTTAGAAAGGTTTCGTAGTTCATAGTCTTATTCATTTAAGAATATAATTCTCTTTTAAACAATCTGAGAAACATAAGCCTTATATGTGAGTAGGATATTCTTGTTTATAACAATCTTATTACTGCAGCCATGATCTAGGAAATATCATTTTGTCTCATCTTAGCTTACATGCGGATGGAAGTTTCTCTTGGTTTTAATAATACTTAATTATTCAAAACATTTCCTTTTAATTATTGCGATGGTTTGTCGATACGTCACGATTTCCAACATCGATAAAAGCGTTCTTAAGCCGTTATACCTAACTTCCCGTAAAGCTAGTATAACTCTTAAGTTCTCAAAACCAAGTATTACTTCTCTTTCAAAGCGATTTGAAATCTTTTGAAATACTTCAAGTTCTTTATAATCACACATCAAGCCAGTTATAAACAAATCATTTACCTTTTAAAAACCACAAAGTGTTTTCTTATCTACATAAAGCTATTATAACCAACTTCCCATAAAGCGTTATAACACTTTTATGTTTAAACCCATCGAATACATTTAGCACGTATGCGTCTGGTACTACATAGTTCACATATCATGCTAGAAGAGATAGGAAGAGGTTCACATACCTCGCGGCGATTATCGACTAATAGCAAAATGCTCAGTACCTCAGCCGTCGGCTACTCCTTAAGCCAAGTAGAGCGCCACACGTAGTACTTGACCTATAAGGCCACTGGCGCTTATTAACATCTAGATCTTATCGTAGAACATTCTAGAAAATTGACACCTCCCACATGACAGCGTAAATCTCTCTCTCTATCGGGTGGCTGTCGAAGCCAACCGAGGGGGTTATACATCTAACCCGACGGGTACAATTCTACTCCATGATCTACTACACAAGTCTCATGTCTGATCTATGTAAAAAGCAGTTCGATTCTTGGGCTTAAGTCGAGACATTGCCACAAGCTATGTTGATTATATATATATAGTATACTTTAACTATATTTTCCTCTGACATGTAATATCCAATTACAATAGGGGACAAGATATTTACCTCGCTAAGCCCATAATTATCCAAATATAAAGTCGATCTGGGCAATCGTTTAGCTCGACTCAGGCGCTCAACCGGCTCTAAACCACCGTAGAAGTTCTAACCAACTTCTTCACAATACTCAACGGACTATGGAGATTTTCCTAGGGTTTCGGTTTTGTGGTTGGGAAGTATAATAGTATTTACGGGCTTTTAGTATAGGTATAACCTTAGAATACAACAAGGTATCTGGCTAAGGTAATTTGGGCATTATAACAATACTTTTGAGTATTTCTAGAGAGGGGTATTATATGAAAACAAACTAGGCTAGGGGTACCCGGCCACACCACAGGAGGGGGTGGCTACCCGGCCTACCCACTGGGGACTCTCGACGAGGGGAGAGAGGGCTCTGCGAGACACTACACTAAGGGGAAGGAAGAAGCTTTCAAGACTTAGGCAATTTTGTGAATGAATTAGTCTTGAGGGGGTATTTATAGGTCAGTGAAAGCCAACCAATGGCCAAGATTACACCAAGTGTTAGGCAAGTGTAGGGCCAAGATTCACCCATGTGTACCTAGCCAACTTGCACACAAAATATCTACCAAAAATATCTCCCACTTGCCTTCCCAAATCGTCAGAGCGCTTTGCCCGCTGATGAGAGGGTGCCAAGTGTAAGCCCTCTCGTTGGTCCAAAATGTTAGTCTCTCGGAAAAATCCATAAAAATAAGAAAAGACATGGCGGAATTTTCCGCATGAGTTATGAAAAAGCGTTTAGTCGAAAACGACTCTAGCAGGGTGTTGTGCACAAATGCCATTCGGCGAGCCACTGGCGGGGTGACACGTGTCACCCTCCTATTGGCCCAAAATAAAACATCTTCGAAAATATCCATAATGGCCAAAATCTAGAAAACAAAGTGGGCCCCAAGCCAGTAAATTTCTCAGTGGGCCCAGCGTGACCATTTCGAAAATAAAATTCCATAATTCTCTAATATTCGAGAAGTCGAATACCAAATCTGAATTCAATTCCATTAACGAACCTTTTCCTTCACAAAAAGCGGAAACTTTTAGTGGAAAAATCGCCTCTTTCTTCCTTTCCGATCTTTCGCCGTATTCTAAATGCGTGCGTCCTGCATACATACCTAGAACTACGGGTATAACACGGAAGCCACAGGTTACGACCAACTCTGCATACCGAAAGTCCTGAAATCCGTGGAAGACCACTCTGCACTGGCGGAGGTGCATATCCAATCTGTTGGTGAGGCGACTTGCCTCGAAAGTTACCAAAGGACCCTGCTGCTCTGGCCCTCTTCTGCTGTCCTTTGTTAATCCGTCGATCTCTACGTTTCTCGGCCCGCTGCGCATAAGCCCGTACACAGGCCATGCTCAAGCCCAACTGAAGAATTACTCTTGCACGACCCTCTCTTAGATAGTCATCAAGACTTGCGATACATCGGTATACTCTCTGGTAGCCAACTCCATAGCTAGTAACAGGGTCGCCTCTTTGCAATCAATATTCTCTGTTCCCGGTCGTGGAACTGAAGGTTCAAATATCATGGCCGCAGTAGGAACTGCCGCCGCCGTGCTAAACTTTACTGGGGCTAGTGACGTCATGAAATCCCGAATGAAGCACTACCTAGGTAATGATTGGGCTGTGCCTCGCAACCCTCACGAACTCTACTCGCGGCTCCGCCGTGCCTTGCCCTCTGGGCGGGTTGCCTACGCGAGGCATAACGATAAGGAAAGAATTTCATCGGAGGTCCAACTTACACGGCTCTAAGGCACGATCTGAGTGAGAAGAATAGAAACCAATCCTAAATATCCTATAGCCTCACGATTATTGGTGTGGTGCACAACACACCGATAATCAAGACTTCTTGGATCTGATGTAGACACTTTCCGAGGATTAAGCGCTCGATACCACTTTTGTCACGACCGATTAAGACGTGGTAGTGCCTTACCGGGCACCCTAGTGATACAACATCAGTAATCGGGAACATAAAGCGATACAAGACATATTATGAAATATGAAACAATAACTGAGAAAAACTTGCCTTTCGGCATATATATAAATAACAACTTTTTCAACATGAGCAGTTTAATCCTTTTACAAACCACGCCGGTACTACGGACCTCTAAGAAATGATACGACAATGGTAGGACGGGGCCGCCATACCACGAATGTAAACACCTACAACAACATGGGACTATACCGATAAGCCTCGGAGAAGCGGGCTTTCCCAAATCTTTGACGTGATCCGAGGATCAACGGTAGTGTACCTTTTACTGCGGCATGAGCGGCCCGAAGGTCGATCAACGGTACCAAGTATGTGGCGAAAATAAATCGTAAATGAAATCATAGTAGTCTATACAAGCGGGAGACATGTATGATAACCAAACTACTGATTCCTGATAAATAGCGATCATGTCAAGTCGGGGACTCGCGCCTCAGTCATCACTCGAATTTAACAATGGGTCTCACGCCAACATCAATCGTGCCGTGGAGCACATTCCTCACCGGCTGATCTATGATATGAAAGCACCAAGGAACACATGAACACCGGTCCACGTGTTATAATAAAGCATGCGGGGTAAATGCGAGGCTTAGCGAGGCTACTAAAACCCATAGTACCAACAAGGTCATAAAGCGTATCATGAGATCTGTCTAGGCCGTCACGTGATCAAAGGCGGCCACTCGCGCGATCTAATGTGCGCATCTAGTCACGGAACTTCCGCGGCTCCGCATAGGCCAATCAGATCGGCCGCGTGAGGTATAACCCGCGTCGAGGTAGCTACTCCGGCGGCGTCTGGACTCGCCGTCGCGTGACGCGAGGACCGCGTGACCACGAGGGCGCATCCTAACACGGAACTCCCGCTGATTCCGCGCCCCTGGACCGCGTGAGGTAGTCTCGAATCATAGGTCCATCGACCGCTTTGAGTCTACCCGCGTCGGAGCGGCAACCGGAATCATCTCGAGATGAGTGATGTATAATACTATCATAACAGCTTATCGTTAAACAACATAAGCACAACAAAGGAAAAACCCCTTTACACAAACATCACAAGATACTAACACACGTAGCATCCTAGCATGTTTACTTATCAAATCAACAAGAAAGTATTACAAGGCTATCACAAACCAATACAATCAAGTTATTCACACAAGGCACTTTCTACTATATGATTAACAAGATCGGGTTTTTATCCCCAAAATACTTCGTACATTAACTCTTTTCAAAGATACGTTACTTTCACAAAAGTCACACAATACCCGTAGTATATGAAAATAGAGTGGTAACTTTTGAAGTAAATCAAAACACTTCTCTTTGTAAAACTCAAGTAACAACATTATTTTCCAAACGTCCAAGTTTGCCTAATTTCAAATGTTCATGTTTTTTATTTAGAAAGGTTTCGTAGTTCACAGTTTTATTCATTTAAGAATATAATTCTCTTTTAAACCATCTAAGAAACATAAGCCTTATATGTGAGTAGGATATTCTTGTTTATAACAATCTTACTACGTGAGTGATCAGGAAATATCATTTTGTCTCATCTTAGCTTACATGCGGATGGAAGTTTCTCTGGTTTTATTAATACTTCATTAATCAAAACATTTCCTTTATTAACTGCGATGGTTTGTCGATACACATTCTGATTTCCGAAATCAGTAAAACATTATCCCTTTTAAAAATCAAGTACTCATTACTCACGAATGAGGTTTCGCACAAAATTCATATAATTCATTTAAGTTAAGTCTCTTATCTTACAAGATCAAGTCTCTTAACTTCTAAAATAATTAAAACATTCGTTTTATCTTTCTTAAGCCGTTATACCTAACTTCCCATAAAGCTAGTATAACTCTTAGCTTTTAAAACCAAGTATTACTCTCCTTTAAAAAGCAGTTCTTAATTCTCTTGAACTACTTCAAGATTATTATTATTCGGGCTTAAGTCAAAAGACATTGCCGTACAACTATGTTCAATTAACATGCGTCGTCTACCGTACTATATAGTTATACACATATCATTCTAGAAGAGATAGGAAGAGGTTCGCATACCTCGCGGCGATTATCGACTATTAGCAAATCGCTCGCGGCTATAACGACTAGCTTTGGTCCACCTTCTCAGTAGCCCATGCTACTCGCGAGAACATTCAACCTATACGGGTTACACAAGTCTATCAAAGTCTAGACTACTCGGTAGAATAAATCTAGATACAAGATCCTACGGGAAATTGGGCGGCCTTCACACCAGTCAAACTACACAAGTCATGAATACGGTCTACGTAATTCTGATTCGATTCGATTCTTCAGGCTTAAGTCCAAGGACATTTCCACAACACTAAGTTCAGTTCTATATATAGTATCAACTATATATTCTAACAACATGTAATTTCCAATTCTGATAGAGACAAGATAATTACCTCGATAAGCCCATAATTATCCAAGTAGAGATGTCGATCCTTAGCAATGTTTAGCTCCAACTCCGAGCGCTCCAACCCGCTCTAAACCACCCTTAGAAGTTCTAACCAACTTCTACACAATACTCCAACGGACTATGGAGATTTTCTAAGGTTTCGGTTTTGTGTGACGGAAGTATACTAGTATTTACGGGCTTTCGTATATGTATAACTTTAGAATAAATCAAGGTATACGTCTAAGGTAATTTGGGCATTATAACAATTATTTTGAGAGTATTTCTACCAAGAGGGGGGTGTATTATTCGAGACAACTATGATATGGGGTTACCCACGGCACTACTAGAAGGGGAGGGCTCTCGGCCAAGGGGGAGGGGGGAGGCTCTCGGCCAAGACACTACACTAAGGGGGGAGGAAGAAGCTTTCAAGACTTAGAGATTTTTTTGGATGAAGAAGTTCATCAAAGGGAGGTATTTATAGGTCAAGGATGGCCAACCAAGGGCCAAGATGGTGCCAAGTGCAAGGCAAGTGTAGGGTCAAGATTAGGGCAAGTGTACCTAGCCAACTTGCACACAAAATATCCTACCAACTACTTGACAAAATAGCCAAGCAATTCGTCCACTCCATGTCGTCTTCCAATGAGAGGGTGACAAGTGTGTAGCCCTCTTGTTGATCCAAAATGTTCGTCTCTGGAAAAATCCAAAAATTAAAAATGACATAGCGAATTTTCCTACGAAAGTGAAGCGTTTAGTCAACGACTCTAACCGGGTGTTGTGCACAAATAAAATCGGCTGACCTATTTAAAAGTTTCAAATTTTCACGTGCGTCCTTACGTACATACTGCTGAAATACGAGGGTATAACGGGAGGTCTTGCCGAATTTTACGTAGAATGTTCTCTGAAGAGACCTAAATGTTAATAAGCGCGTGGCCTTATAGGTGGAAGTACTATGCGTGGCGCGATCTACTTGGCAAGGAGTAGCCGTGGTTTGAGGTACTTGGAGGCGTTTTGCTATTAGTCGATAATCGTCGCGAGGTATGAACCTCTTCCTATCTCTTCTAGCGTGATATGTGTGTAACTATGTAGTACGGTAGGCGTCGTGTGTTAAATGTATTTGATTGGTCTAAAACATAAAGTGTTATAACGGCTTTATGAAGTTGGTTATAACGACTTTATGTATGTAAGAAAATACTTGTGGTTTTATAAGGTAGCGGATTTGAACTATAACTGGTTGGTTATGTGATAATAAAGAACTTGAAGTATTTCAAAGATTTTGAATCATTTTGAAAGAAGAGAAATGTAGTTTTGAAAACTTAAGAGTTATACTAGCTTTATGGGAAGTTAGGTATAACGACTTAAGAATGTTTCTTGAGTTCGAAATCGAATGTGTATCGACAAACCCTTTGCAGCGTTAATAAAAGGAAATGTTTTGTGATTAAGTATTATTAAAACCAGTAGAAACTTCCATGCATAGAACCTAAGATGAGACAAAATGATATTTCTAGATCATGGTTCTGTAATAAGATTGTTATAAACAAGAATAACCTATTCACATATAAGGCTTATGTTCCTCCGATTGTTTAAAAGAAATTACATTCTTAAATGAATAAGACTATGAACTACGAAACCTTTGAAAATGAGAAACTTGAGTAATTGAAATTAGGCAAACTTGAAACGTTTGGAAAAGAATGTGGTTACTTGATTTTACAAAGAGAAGTGTTTTGATTTACTTCAAAAGATAATCACTCTATTTTCATATACTACGGGTATCGTGTGACTTTTGTGAAAGTAACGTATCTTTTAAAAGAGTTAATGTATGAAGTACTTTGGGGATAGAAACCCGATCTTGTTAATCATATAGTAGAAAGTGCCTTGTGTTTATAACTTGATTGTGTTGGGTTGTGATAGCCTTGTGATACTTTCTTGTTTATTTGATAAGTAAACATGCTAGGATGCTACGTGTGTTAGTATCTTGTGATGTTTGTGTAAAAGGGTTTCCATCGCGCTTAAATAGTTTCACTATCGGCCGTTATGTTGGTATTGTACCACTCACTTTATACATTTCGGAGGTTAAGCGCCTCTGCGGGGTTTCGGCGACGGTCTAGTGACCTATGATTGAGAATACCTAAATGCGGTCCCGAGGGCTATCTTGAGCTACGAGTTCAGGTTGAACTGCGTCCTTTATGGGCATGCGATCTGTGAGATGCTGCCTACGCGGAATCTCGGGCCATTGGGGTGGCCTATGCGGGCTGCGAAGTTCGAGGCACAAACATGCATCTGCGAGCGCGGCTTCTGATCGCTGCGAGTGCGGTGATGATGTGACGTAATGGCTGGCGCTTATGACATGATGACGCTGAGTGGTTAGTAATCGCTATACATGTCTCTGCTATATAGACACTATGCATTCTGACGTATGATTTCACTGTACTGTCATGTATCTCCGCTTGTGATATCATGCTGTGAGTAAGCTTGATTGATATTCGTGCTTGATGTTCGGCGTTGAAAAATTTCGTTTTATTCGTTCTGTGGTGACTTGAGTCGTGGTATTGCTAGTGGGCCATTATGTTGTGAAGCGTGAGTTTTGTTATAAGCTTGTAATTCTTGATAAAATTGATTTCTAATTTTTGTTCATTGTTCAGCTGGGTTGTTATTTATATTACGAAAGTTTTCTCAATTCTGCTAAATACCTTATTGGTTTCATGTATGTGTTTTATGTCATTGATTACTCTGATGTTGTGTAACTAAGTGCGGGTATTTACCGATCCATGAGCGTTCAAGTGACAATGTAAAGCTAACAATGACAATATAATTATATAATCTTGTAACACTTTTAAAAGACAAGATTATACCTTAACGATTCTTAATCCAATTCCAATCAGTCGCTCCTTAGTAGTTTAGAACCTCTCGAAGATACTTCAATCCGTTTGTTGAGACCCTTAGAACCATACCAACAACTTTCCTTCAAACTTCGAATCCAAAACCTAGAAAGCCACTAGGTTTTCACTTTGCGACTAATCTGAAAACTCTCTTTTCGGGATTTTCTATTGAGATACACTTACATAACACTCATGAACCTTGGTTTAAAGTGGGAATTATTGGACAACAATTGAAAATTTTCTTCTCTTAATTTTCACCAAACCCGAAACCTGAAGGCTTGAGAACAAGGGTTCTTCAATTTTTCTAAGTGTGGAACTCTTGTCTTGCTACTAGTACCATATATAACAACATGGAGGACTAAGATAAAAACACATGGGTGGTTTGGATGATCTCTCATTAAATATCATGCTAAGTGGTCCCGTTGACCAAGTCAATAATATCAAGCTCCCAATAGCAAGACTTGTCTTGCAACAAGTCGAATGACCACTTGTGCCCGTCTTCTGGTCGCGAAGCTCAGCAGGGGTGACACGTGTCAGCCCTCCCATTAAATCCTGATAATTAGTTTCCGACAAATTCAAATTTCCGATAAATTTTTACAAGTCTCAAATCTTAACACTTGTGAGTTCTTACTTACGTTCTTAAAACATATCCTGTAAATACGGGGTGTAACATTTATGCCGGAGTTTGTATAGCTTGACAACCGACTAAGAACATTCGGGGACGAATGTTTCTAAGAGGGGAAGAATGTTACATCCCGTAAGTCCAGGACATGTATAAGAGAATGTACGTAAGGAATCGAGACTTGGAAATTGGTACGAAAGAAAGAATTGTTTTAAACGGAAAAATCTTTGAGCGTCGGAAAGGAGAAATGTTCGTTAAGGAGAATTAGATTCTCAAAATGCATTATTTGAAGAGTATGGAACTTATTAACATTATGGAAATTTATTTTTACGGATTTGGTCACGTGGGACCCACAGAAATTTTACGTTTGCGGGGCCCGAGGTTACATAATTTTATGGACGAATGAGAGGCGACACGTGGCACCCCTCATGTGGTCTTGGACGAAAATGCAAGGTTAGAATGGTCATTTGACCATCAAGGAAGATAAGTCTTGAAGCGATATTATTGACGAGTCAACTTGCCACTGGGCTTGATCTAGTGAAACTCATCCTAGCCACTCATGTGTTGCAATCTAAACCCTCCATTGTGTTATATATACTAAGCTAGTGCAAGACAAGCTCTTCTAACACTTAGAAAAAAATCACACACTCTTGTTCTTCACTAAGTGCTCTCGGGTTCACCCTAGCTTCCCATGAAAATTTTGTAGTTTTGATCTATCTTTCACAAGACTTAAACCCAAGGTTCTAAGAGTATTATAAGGTTATCTCAATAGAAAGATTCGGAAAAAGCGACGTTTTCGTATTAGTCATGGCGAAACAGGAGTTCTGACTTTGAAGTTGGAACTTGAAGATGGGTTCTTCATAGGCAGGAGTGCTTGGGCGGTTTGGGCGTAAGGAAAGGAGCTAAGAATTTTCTAAGGAAGCGACTTTGAATCTTGGAAATTTTAAGGGCTTATAAAGGTATAATCTTGTCGTTTTAGTAATTAAGGTTTACTTATGGTTGTAGCTATGGATATTGTGGCGTGAGATGTATAGTATGAAGTTTGATAATTATATTGGCTATTGGAACCCTAATCAGAAAGCTAGCATGTTTAGCCTTAAGATTACAATTCAAGTTGATTATTAGTTTAAGTCGTCGCATGTTGTATAAAGAAGAAATTGTAGTTGTGGAAGTTGTTTATGACTATATAACATGTTAGACCTTAGAACTTGGAATTGAAAAGAATTGGTAAGGACTAGTGTTGTAGTATATGTTGTGGCGAGAATGGCTTGAATATGGAACTACTTCCATTATTAATTGTGGGCGGAATTTTACGTATTGTAGGCGTGTAATCCCCTTTGTTTGGTTGTTGTTTTGAGCCTTAAATGTGGCGTGTTGGTTATTGTATTCGGCCTTGAAAAGGTGGCAAAGTGAGTAGAAACAAAGGAAGTCTTGCCGATTTTCCGTAGAATTAGAGGCGATTATACTTAGTATTATTCTACGTTAGAGACTAGAAGTTGATAGTCATGTTGTGACCATTATAGGTTGACACTTCATGTGCGGCGTATTCGACAGCTTGTGGATTTAGCCGAAAGGTATGTGAACTATCTCCTCTAGCATGATTCCTTAAGATAAAGAAAGTATGTCCTACTCGTAAATGATCAATTCCTTGGTTGTATTTGGATTGCCTAAAATAGAATTTGTTCTATGTACTTCTTTGATTGTACTTTGATGTTTAAATTGTAAGTTGTATAATCCATTTCCTTAGTGAAGTTGGATTCTTATAAGTGAAAGTATTTTTCTTAAAGTACATAGATTCTTGAAAAGGAAGTGGTTTCCAAACCTTTTGGCTAGTGCCTTAGTTCCAAAACCTAAGGGTTGTTGTAATGACTTTAGGGGAGTTAAAAGAGTGATTTACTTAATTGGTTTAAAGGAGGAGAAATGACATGATTTAAGAGAAGTAACTTGTTTTAAAGGTGTGAGTTACTTGAGGTTTAAAAGTAGAAGAAACTTGTTTTCTAAATATTAAGAGACTTGAAGTATTTTGAAAGTATAAAGGAATGAATATGTCTAAAACCATAAAGGGTTATAACGGCTTTATGGGAAGTTGGTTATAACTGGCTTTATGGAAGGTTAAGAAAGTTGTCTATTTTGATTATTAGGCATAAGTTGCCTAGATTGTGAAAATTTGAGATTACTTGATTTCAAGCTTTGAAATGAGTTTTCTAAAAGTGTAGTAACTTACTTTGAAACATAGACACACCTTGATACTACGGTGTTAGTATCTTGGGGTTTTACATAAAAGAGTCTTTTGAAAGAGATATACGTCACGTAGTACTTTGGCTTATTTAATTGAGAATTATTCTATGTATGCCTTGATAAGTACTTTGGCTTGTTTAATTGAGAATTATTCTATGTGTGCCTTGATAAGTACTTTGGCTTGTTTTAATTGAGAATTGCCAATGTGTCTTTGGTGATAGCGTTTGAGTACAAGTATTATGTTTTATTACGTTGCGCGACTCTCGGTTGGAGGTCATTGCCTTGTTGTAAGTTTACTTGGATGTGCAAGCGGTGGTGGGATTCCACGGGTATGCTTCCATTATTTGTGTTACCATGGTCGTGCTTATCTGATGTGGGATTAGGGCGTGCGACCACGAGGATACTCGCTGGACATGCTTATACGATGTGGGATTAGGGCATGTGACGAGGCGGGTTAGATTCGGTTGTTTGTATTACCCGTGGTCATGCTTATACGATGTAGGATTCGGGCATGCGACCACGAGGATACTCATGGACATGCTTATCGATGTGGGATTAGGCGTGTGACGGGAGGCGGGTTAGATTCGGTTGTTTGTATTACCCGTGGTGCGTGCTTATAAGATGTGGGATTCCGGGGCATGCGACCACGAGGGATATTGTTATATCATGGACTGCCGGCAGTGAGAAAGGATTCCACGGGCATGGTTGATATTATGGGCGTGAGACCCATAGTTATATTTGAGTAGTGACTTTGAGGGCATGCGTCCCTGACTTGATATAACTGCTTATGTATTGTGTACTGTAGGTTGGCTATCATACATGTCTCCTGTTTTGTTTAGACTGTTATGATTTCATTGCAGTACTTAATGTTTCACATACATGGTACATTCTTACGTCTTGACCTCCTTGGGGTTGCGTTCATCTCTTAGTGAGTTTAGAGTCTGTTGTTTGGTGATCGGCAGTGTAGGACCTGCTCGAGTTTTGGATAGCTCCATACATTCGGGAGTTTATATTTTTGGTATAAGTTCTTTGATGCAGGCTTTTATCTGATTATAGATGGCGAGGCCTTGTCCGTCATAGTTGATTTAACTCTTGAAGTGCGTATTCATATGTAGGATTGGACTCGTATGCGGTGTAGTATCTTTTGTTTATGTATATTATATGGCAGCGCTTGTCGGCTTTGCCGCTTGCACGTCGTTAGTTTTTTAAAAAAAATGAGGTCTTATTTAATTTCCGCAGTTTACTTAGTTGTTAAGGTAGAAGGGTGCCCAGGTAGGGCACCAGTCACGGGCCCGGGGTTCGGGGTGTGATACGCACGTATGAAACGGTACGATTATGATTCAAGATAGAAATACTTTTGCTAATTATAAGCTTAAGGAAGGGTTATGACCAGAATGATAAAAGAAAATACAACTATGGTTATGTATGTCACGACCCGACCGGGCACTTGGCCCAGTGCCTACACAGGCACCACTTACGAGTATACATCGAGAGATAATCAGTGGAACATACATGAAACTTATAAAATAAAACAACGAGTTAGCCAGATAGGGCTACCTTCAGACATATATATATATATCTGCAAGGCGATTGCCTCATTTCCTTTACAAACTGACCCACAATATGTGACTACAGACCTCTAAGAGTTTTATCATAACAACAGTGGCGGGACAGGGCCCCGCCATACCCCTGAATATACATAAATCTACAACCTCAGGGGAAACCGTACCAAGAGATAAGCCTCCGGAGCAAATGGAGCTTTCCCCAGCCGAACCGAGATCTAGAGCAGGATCACCTGTGCACCTAATACTGCGGGCATGAGCGGCCAGAAGAAGTCGATCTAACAGTGCCGAATATGGAACGAAATAAGGTGCAGTGAACAAAACATATCTGTATAAAAGCATGACGGGGTAAGTATAAAAAGGGTAAATGCACGAACCTACCATGTCATTTACCATCTAAATGAACTTAATCGTACCTTATTATCTTTTCCGTTTTTCAATAAAAGTTATAGTCACTTTCTTACGTACATACTTAGGAAAATCATCAAGTTCATTACCATATAACTTACTTACCTACATAACATAATCCGACCTTTATGTAGGGCGCCTATCTTGCGAGCCCAATGCGGGGCGATAAAATCACGTAGTGCCCGTTAAAGGTATCTTGCGGCCCATTCACGAGGCGGTAAAGTCACATAGATGCGCCCATAAGGTATCTTGCCGGCCCATTCACGGGGCGGTAAAATCACGTAATACGCCCGTAAGGTATACTTCGGCCATTCTGGGGCGATGAAAATCACGTAGTGCGCCCGTAAAGGTATACGCCGGCCCGTTCTGGGGACGCGGTAAAATCACATGGTTTGCCCGTAAAGGTATCTTGCCGGCCCATTCACGGGGCGGTAAAATCACATAGTCGCCCGTAAAGGTATATCCGCCCGGCCCGTTCTGGGGCGGTAAAATCACATAGTGTCGCCCGTAAAGGTATCTTGCCCGACCCATTCCTCGGACGCGGTAAAGTCGCGTAAAAATCCGGAATTTAACCCAGCGTACTCATTACCTCTACTCGCTTTCAGCGAATGACTCTTTTTCAAATAAAACTTCCAGATACTATCAGCCGTAGTATCAAGTCATATCTACTTTTCAAGACAAGTTACAATACCTTTTAGAAATACATTTCTGGCTTCTAAATCAAGTGACTTCTTTCTTAAAACCTTAAGCAATTGGTACCTTTAAAACAATTTGCCTTCTTTATTTCAAGTCATTCTTTGTTTATATTACTAGAAAACCATTCTCTTAACCTTTCATAAAGTTATTATAACCAACTTCCATAAAGCCGTTATACTAACTTTATGCCTTAGACTAATTCATTCTTTTTATAACAAGAGACTTATATTTTCAAATCCAAGTTACATAACTTTTAAAATGCTTCAAGTCTCTTAACTTTAGAAATCAAGTTTCTTAACTTAGAATTTAAAATCTCTTATCTTTAGAATATCAAGAAATCCATGCTTTCCAAATCAAGTATTCTATACATTTAAATCAAGTCATTTCTTCCTTTAGAAATCAAGTCCATAACTTGAAAAAATAAAGTTTCTTAACCATTTAAGAATTCAAGGTTCATGGTCTTAAAAACTTCATCGTAAACTCTTTTAAATTAAGTAACATATACTGCAGTGCGTTGTGAATAAGTTATACTTATTTATAGCGATCTTATTCAAGTAGCCATGATCTAGAAAATGTAATACAATTTTGTCTTATCTTAGTTTCTATGCGGATGGAGAATTCTACTCGTTTTAATATAATCAATTGTCATTACATTTTCCTTTATTAACGCTGATGGCTTGCTCGATACTTATTCTCATTTGTCTTAGTAAAATTAGCCAAGTCAACTTGGCTCCAAATACCTCCTAACGACTCTTACCAACGTCATAAGACTTGGTAAGAACTTAGGATAACCTAGACATAACCTTTACATAGAGTAAATTTCATACATACCTCTTAACTAAGAGTGAAGGAACATGAAATATTACTACAGGTATATTCCATACATAGAATCATGCCAAAAGAAGGAAGAGGTTCACATACCTCGCGGCGATTATCGACAAGTAGCAAAATGCTCCAAAGTACTATAACATGGCTAGCTTTTCCACCCTTGAGTAGAATACGCCTCGTAGTACTTCAACCTATAATGGTCGTAATATATCTATTAACCTCTAGCTTGAGCGTAGAATATTCTAAGTGCAAAGTCACTAGATTCTACGGAAAATCGGACAACACTTCCTTTGTTTCTACATACTTTGCCACCTTTTTCAAGGCGAGATTCAATAACCAAACACGCCGTTTAAGGCTGACAATGCAATTAACAATGGGGATTACACGCCTACTAGGCGTGTAAAATTCCAGCCAATTGATATCAAACTAATACAAACTACTAGGCCAATCAGACGATCACGGGATACAACAATACGATTCTTATCGATTTCCTTTTCAATCCAAGTTGTTAGCATAACATGATATCAAGTCGCATGATCGATAATAACTACTATAATCTTGAGTAAGTAACATCGGCGATTCTAATTAACGACCAAATTGTAATTCAACTTCAAAGGCTTATATGTCATTTTGGTTTAAGGCTACAACAATCCGTATCACTTATCAAACTTCAACACATATACTTAAGTGCTAGCAAACATGTAAGGCTAACATGATATATAATCTTGTAACGCTTCAAGAGAACAAGATTGTTACCTCAACGAGTCTTAATCCAACTTCAAATCCAAAGTCGCTCCTTAGCAACTTAGAGCCTCTTCTTGACACTTCAATCCGCCACTTGAGACCCTTAGAATATCACAAACCACTTCCCTTAAATCTTCCAATCAAAACCTAGAAAAGCAACTAGGTTTTCACCTTGCGACTAATACGAAAATGCTATTTTTACGGGATCTTTCTATTGAGGTACCCTCTGATACCCTCATGAACCTTGGTTTAAAGTGTGGAGCTTAAAGAACAACAAACGAATTTTTTTCTCCCTTAGAACCACCAAACCTGAGAGCACTTAGAAACACAACAAGTTTCATGAAATTTTTTCTAAGTGTAGAACCCTTGTCTTGCTACTAGTACTACTATATAGTTCAATGGAGGGTCAAGATGTGCAAAATGTGTGGTTTGGATGAAATTCTTTTAAATATCAAGACTTGTGGTCCCATTGACTAAGTCAACATTGTCAAGCTCTACTACTTGCAAGACTTGTCATCTTAGAAATGGTCAAATGACCCTTATACCCATGCTTAATTTCGTCCAAGACAACATAAGGGGGTGACACGTGTCGCATTAAGTTAAATCATGATATTCGTTTTCGACAATTCCATAATTAGATAAATTTTACAAGTCTCAAATCTTAACATTTGGGATTCTCACGTACGTTCTTAAAACATGTCCTGTAAATACGGGGTGTAACAATGTAGTTGCACGAGTTATGATTACCCCAGACTAGTGTAAAGACCATTAGTAAATGATGGTGTCACGACCCGACCCAGACGCGGCCCGGTGCCTACACAGGCACCCTCTCAGTATACATCGAGAGAATAGCGTGGAACATACATAATACATAAACATCACAGGCTGGCCGATAAAGTGCCTTCCATAATATATACATAACCAAAAGTAAGCGATCTGACATTTGTTCTTACAACCCCAAACACCAATCGACTGGGGCCTGCAGGAATAACAAGCGTGGCGGGACGGGGCCCGCCATATACCTGAATATACATAATATCTACAACATCGAGAGCCGTACCAAAGACAAGCCTCGGAGAATGGAGCTTGACACACGATCGGTGATCCTAGAATGAGGATCCACCACACCTTACCCTACTGCGGCATGAGCGCGACCCAGAGAAAGGGTCGATGCCAATATGTACCAAGTATGTAAAGCGGAAAATCGTAATTATATCACAAGTCTAAATAAAGGCTGAGTCATGGATGATTATCAAATTCACATTACAGTGCCTTACTAACAATGAGAGTAAACAAAAGTATACTTTACTCACATAAAAATAGGAGGCTCTTGATCAGCGGGACCTTACGCGCGCGATGTCGTTAAAGCAATCTACTCCTGGACTATTTCACGCGTGGATTCGTGTGGACCAACGTAGAGGTCATCGCCTCGCATGGG